>BTSY01000005.1:29142654-29742654 GCA_036245785.1 Pristionchus fissidentatus | reverse complement strand
GTCGAGTACGGATGCAATCCCGCGTGATCCGAAGTCTTTGTCGAAGTTGATCGCGCTTCTGAGTAGAAGCAGTTTGTCGCCTTCTTCTCTTCTTCTGCAGCTGAGGATCCAGTGGGCTCTTCTCTGGTTAACTCCAACTTCGTACTCCATGATGGACTATCCCGATTTCTGCTCTTTTCTCTCTTATATATCCTCGTTGTTCTCCTCTCTCTCGCCTTTGTCGCCTAAGTCCTCCACCCCTCCTTCTTTTTTTTCTACTTCACGAGACTCCTTTTTGTACTCATTAGTCATGACTGTAAGGAACGTTTCTTTAGGTTGCGCTCTCACTATTTTATGGGTCACTCCGTTCCCCCGCTCGTGTCATTCTCATCTTGGTTTCTCCCTCTCGTTCTCTCTCTCTCTCCCTTCTCTGTTACCGTATTCTCTTTTTAGACCTTCCCCCTTTTCCTGTCTGACTGTCCATATGCCTTGTCTCTTAACTGTTACTCTTTATTACTCAATCTTGATCCACAGTGCCAATACAGATATGGGAAGAAAATCACTCAGTCTTGATCAAAAGTACCAGTATGGATACGGGAAGAATTCACCCTCTTCCTCCATCGCTGGTTGGAATGCACCAACCATCCTTTCATCCGCTGGCTCTTCTCCACCTTGTCCTCCTCCGAACACCGGTTGGATCCTTAATTGTCATCGTTAGTATATTCTTTTATGTTTGGGAATCCTTTTCTCGAGTCGTTTTGATTCACTCTAACCCTACTCTCAAAAACTAGGTTGTATTTTCCCTGGTCGAACCTCCTGTCGATCTTATTTAGCCCTATCCTCCTTACCTCTCTGCTTGTCTCTGCCCCTCGATCTTCTCCATCGCCCGACGACCTTCTTCCTTCCTTCTCACTCTGCGCATGATCTCTGCTTCCCCCGGGATTCGTCTCGGCTTCTTCGCCGTTTCTTCTGCCGCAGATGTGACTATCCATGTCTTGAGTCGAAATGACTTCTTCTGTGTCCTCCGAACTATCTTGTGTTCTGGTGACGCTCGCACTAGCCATCCTTTCTGAAGTGAGACTATTTCTCCTCCTTCCATATTTATTTAATGGACTCTCTCTATTTTACCGTAGCTACTTACTCTTTCTGCGGCGATGAGCTGATGCAACACTGTGGCCTCTGAGCATGTGAGTCGCGATCCTCATTCCTTCGCCTTTATTGACGAGTGTGGCGATATATAAGGCTGCTTTGATCGATGGGACGGCGGCCTGTAATTTTACCATTATTATACCTCTTCAAAACTTCTTACCTCCATCTGCTGGGCTACTTCGGATAGATCCTCATTCCGTAGAGTTCGCATGGCGGCCAGCAAATCCATCTTCACGTCATCCACTGCCATTTCACTCAATAGGCTCCTTCTAAGGAGGCGAATTGCCTCCTCACGGAGCATCTCTTCCGACTGATGTAATTCTCCTGTTTCTTGCCACCCTCTTCTGTTATTCTTGGTTCTTCCTACCTTTCCTTCTCCGCTATGTCTCACTTTCAATAGCGATCTCGAAATTTGTCTCTCTCTTGAATAGCAGTTGGTTACCTTACTGGGCTGCGGCGGCGTCTTTCCCTCACCATGTGGGCTATCTATCAATAACTTTCCCGTTTCAGGGACTTTCCCCTTGTGGTTATGGTTAACTATGCTATTGTGCATTATTTCTTTTCCACTCCTTTCTTGATACTACTTCGTGGCTTTCATCTTGGTTTCTAACCCTTTTTCCTCTTGGTAAGTGTTCGCTTTCCTCTCACTGTGCTTCCGTTTTCTCTCTCCTGGGTTATCTTCAACAATTATCGTTTCTTCCTTCTGGTTTCTACTACCTAATTAACCTCTCTTTTAATCTTCCTTTATTAGTTTCGCTTTTCTACTTTTTTTACTCGTCTGTTTATTTCTTTCCAGGGCCTTCATCACTTCCCCTCTCTGTATCCTTTCTTACGTGGCCCAAATTCGTTTATTCCCCCTTACTTCGTCTTCTTTATGCATTGTCTCAATCCTCACATTATTTACACCTTCAATACTGATCAGTTTTCTTCGAGTAAGTCTTGCTCCTGTAGTCCACTTGTCGCTTCACCTTCATTCTTGTCTTCATGGACGCTGCTCCTTTCGGACTCAGCCCCGGGTGTCTATAAAGAAGGATATCACCTGCATGATTGCTTCTCTTCTACTAGCTAGTCTCTGAAAGAAATTTTTTTGAGAGGTCGCGACCCTCTCTCCTTTCTCTCCTCTATTCATCCTTTTCAAAGTCTCTCCCTTTCACCTGTGTTGACAGAATGCGTGATCTTGCATTCTGTCACCGATTTCTGACCGTAATCTTGGCCAAGAAAACCACTCGACTGTCTACCAGTCAAGATACAGGTGTTGGGGATAGACCGAGACAGGGATGATATAGCTTCATCTCCATGATTGATACAATGGTGAAGAAGAGGAGAAGACACCTAAGAGATTCAAGCCAAGTTAAAGGGTGCAAACACTCTCCCCAATTCCTTGTTGAATTAAATCAGTTGGCGACTAGCCACATTTACTTACCGTAACGTTTTGTGCACTAGTTCTCGCGTGATTACAGTATACTGAAGTAGTAGCTGCGGCTTTCTGTCTAATAATTGTTTGTTTTTCCTAAAATTTCTGTCAGTTGTTCTTCTCGCACTCGACGGAGTACGTTGTTGTTAGTAAATTGAATTTTATTTATTAATCGATTGCCTCCGAGAATCACATCACAATACACAAACACATACTCACTCCTCATCACTCTTCTTGGTCACCTATACATGGGGGCTGAGCAGTGCTGAAAGGGACAGAGAATCTGATTGGTCGTGCCAATTGGATTGATAAGGCCAGGGTAGCCCAAACGTGGATCTCTTGAGTCGTGCTCAAGGGGGAGTTCAAAGCCAATTGCTTGCAACTGAGAAGCAAGTAGACGTTTTGTGGACAGAAAACGTTCACAAAGCAGTCGAAAGGTTCCGGTTGAAAGTGCAATTCCTGAGGGAAAGTAGTCAAGTATAGTGCGAGGAGTTCGCGTAAACTACCTGGGGACCAAAAACCGAGGGAATTGCAAGGGACTGAGAAGTAGAGAAGAGACGAGTATAGTGTGAGTGTGACTGTGAAGTGTGATTGCGAGGAAGCGAAGTGACGTAAGAGGAGGCATTGGCGAATATTGCGTGATTATTGAGATTATTTCGCGTGTGCTCCCGTATTGGTGATTATTCGCGTGTCATTCCGTATTCGTGTATTATCGTTATTGTGCAGAGTAACGAAGGAGTATTTGTAGTATGTCGGATATCTCGGCGGAGCTAGAGGCTGAGCTGCTGGGCGAAGAAGCAGAAGAAAAAGAGAAGGTTGAAAAGAAGATGGAGGAGGAACCAGCGGTGGATGTGGAGATGGTGGAAGAGGAAGAAAAGGAAGGAGAAGGAGGGAGTGCGAAGTCGAGTGCGAGCGATGCTACGATGCCGGCGGTGAGTGATAGGCTGACGAGGGCTAAAGCAGAGGCAATGAGAAAGGAGGCATTGAATGAGAGAGAGAGAGTGAGTGAAGGGATGGATGAAGTTTTCAAGAAGTTCAAAAACTGTGAGGAGGCAATAGTCAAGTTGTCGGCACTCAAAACTAAGGAGAATATTAAGGAAGTGAGGGAACTATTTAGAAAGACGAGAGAAAGAGCTAAGGGGGAGTGCGATGAGGTGCAAAAAGCAATGGATAGAGGGGATAAGAGGAGAGAGGAAGTGAACAGTTTTTGGGAGGAGGAACAAAAACTGATTCAAGGTACGAAATGCAAGTCGGTAGATGAGATCCTCACGAAAATGAGTTGGAAGAGAGTGTTAGAGTGCACAAAGAGGTGATCGCATCAGTGTGTAGAGATGAGGGGGTGAAAAGCTTGCCAGAGTTGTTAATGAAGATGGAAGCGGAAAGAACGGCGAGGAGAGAGGAACAAGAGAGATATAGGCAAGGGGGTGATATGAGGTCGGAACAGTGGGAGGAGTTGAGAGAGATAATGGAGTTAGATGAAGAGGAAACGCCGGTGGGAAAATGGAATGAGCTAAGTGAGAACATGCAGGCACTCTCATCCCAACTAGAAGCACTCAATGTGTCGGACAGGCAGAAGTCAGACAGGCTGGAAGCGTATGAGCAGGACATGGCAAGGGCGAGAATGAAGATACTCAACCTGGAAAGGGAAGTGGAGGAACTGACGACGAAAGCTGAGAATCTCGAGGTGGAAGGAATTGTGGAACGGGAGAACCTGGAAGGTAAGCGAAAGAGAGAAAAAGAGGAAAACGAGATAGATGATGATTTGAAGAGTATCAGAGAACAAAGAGATCAATTGCAGTGGCTCAAAGAGACGCGAAGAAGTGGAAGAGATTCAAGGCAATTCTCCCCAAGGGCGAAGAGTGTGATGCGGGAGGAGAAACCACATTCCTTCACGGGACGGAAATCAAGTGAGTCAGCATCGATAGTTAGCGAGGACAAGGGAAGTGTCACCAGTGGTGAAATAGGACAGAAAAGGGAGGAGAAAGAGGTAGAGCAGAAGGAGTGGGGAAAAACAGCCGGGCTGTTAGGTAACCAACTCCCACCCCTTAGTAAGTATGCGGGAAGGAAGGAGGATTGGGAGGAGTTCGAAGAAGGGTTCCTATTGAGATTTGGAGGAATAGGAAAGGAAGCAGCGTTGACGATGCTCAAAGAGAACTTAGTGGGGAGAGCGAGAGATACACTAAGAGGAATACCGAAAGAGGAGAAAGGGAAGGGAATTAAGGAAATTCTGAAGTGGTTGAGGGGTAAACTGTCCAATGAGACTCCTTTTGAAGAGATTGAATGGGAGAAGAAGTTGAGAGGGCAGACATTGAGAAGGCGTACGGTAGCCACTGTGTGTGAGGAAATTGAGAAATGGACGAGGAAACTCCATAAGGGAGAGGAAAAGAAAGAGGCTGCAAGAAAGAGGCAGATGCTGTTGATACACGAAGGGAAGCCGATGGAGTACTCAAAACTCCTGGAGCTGTTTGCCAAAGGAGACTCTTATGAGGACATGAAATCTGCACTGATTCAATTGGAGTATATGAAGCGAAATGAACGGGAAATGAGAGGGGCGCAGAGTGATGGAAGGAGGGAGAGTATAGTGTGTCACAAGTGTGGAGGAAAAGGACACAGGGAGTATCAATGTACATCAAGAACGAATGGAAGAGGAGGATTCAATGGGATCGGAGCGGGAGTGAATGGGCGCCCAGGTGGATATGGTACGGGACAAGGCCGACCCATGTATACAAACGGAAGAGGAGGATACCAGAATGGGACAGCAGGAGCGAGACCGTTCGTGGCTCCACAGCAAAACGGTACGATACTACCAAGAACAATGATGATGCCGCAGGTGCAAGCAGCACAAGTGGGAGCAGGGAGAGGAGGTTACGGTAACGGAAGAGGAGGAGTAAGGCCTACCGGAGGGTACAATGGCACTAGCACTGGAGGGAATAGAGTGAGTGCAATCAGGTTAGATGTGAAGCAGAAGAGTGTGGAACAAGTCATCAATGAGAGGAGAAAGAGAGAGATGGAATTGGAAGACATATTCATGAAAAAGATGGAAAAGGTGAAAGGAAGGATCGAAGGAATGCCGGTAGAAGCACTGCTAGACACAGGGGCAGATGTCTCGGTCATCTCAAGGAATCTCGTAATAGAAATGGAAGGAACGAGAATGGAGATAGGAGGAACTAGGGTAGTGAGAGATGCACAGAGAAATCCAATGAGTCTCCTGGGAAAGACTGTACTGGACGTACATCTAGAGGTGGGAAGAAGAGCAAGAGTCGGATTTTACGTAGCAGACGATAATTGCAGTACGGTAATCATCGGTGGACGTGGTTTGGAGGCAATTGGAATCGAGTTGAGAGCGGTGGGGTTTAATGAGGAGGGAGATAGTAATATGCACAGTGAACATGCTGTACAGAGTGCTACGGTGCTTAGGAATGTGAGAATCGAGCCGGGAGAGTTGGGAGCAGTGTGGGTGACGGGAAGTGAAGATGCGTCAGTAGTGCTGGATACTGTAGTAGATCAAGTGATAGAAGGAGTGGCAGTGAGGGAGAAGTTCGTCATCGTTCCTGTTTATAATGATACGAAGGAGGAGATAAAATTCGAAAAGCATCAGAACATTGGTTCATGGAAGTTGGTGGATGGAAGTGTAAACGGAGTCTCGTCGGGAGGAGGAGAGGAGTCGCCAAGGTGTCGACGAGTGGAGGCACAAGGAGAAGATGAGTGGGAGGCGATTATGGATAAGTTGATAAAGAATAGAGGTGAAGCGATCGGGAGAGAGCTAGAGATAGTATTGAAGGAATGTTCTGAAGTCTTCGCAAAGGGAGAAGAGGACATTGGGAGATTGACAGAGTGGGAGTGCGGAGTAGATATAGTTGAAGGAAAGCCAATCAGGCAGAAGCCTAGACCAATTCCATTCGCGATACGAGAGAAGTTGAGGGCGTTGGTAGACAGAATGATGAGACAGGGAGTAGTCCGTAAGTCACAGAGTCCGTGGTGCTCTCCCATCGTAGTAGTAAAGAAGAAGGATGGAAGTATCCGACTATGTATTGATTACCGCAAGGTAAATCAAATGATACGATTGGATGCTCAACCATTGCCTCACTTGGAGAGTACAATCCAGAGTCTGAGTGGGAAGAGATACTTCTCTACCATCGACTTACAGAGCGGATTCTGGCAAGTGGGATTAGAAGAGAAGTCGAAGGAGATCACAGCTTTCAGTCTGCTCGGGGAGCATTTCGAGTTTCAAGTGTTGCCATTTGGTCTCAATGTGTCTCCGTGTCAATTTCAACGAGCTATGATAGAAATGTTGAAAGAAGAGATGGAAAAGGAAGGGACGGGGCAGAGAGTATTCTGTTATATCGATGATGTACTGATTGCAACAGAAACTGTACAAGAACACTTACATGTACTACAGTGGGTGTTAAGGAGAATGAAAGAGAGAGGAGTGAAAGTGAATCCGGGGAAGTGCAAATTCCTAATGGAGGAAGTGGAATACTTGGGGCATTCGGTGTCAGGGAAGGGAGTGAGTATGGAGGGAAAGAAGGTTATCGCTGTGAGAGAATACCCGCGTCCGAAAAATGCATCGGAAGTAAGGTCATTTGTGGGTCTAGCCAGTTACTATCGGAGATTCGTGCGCGGATTCGCGAAATTGGCTGAGCCGATGCACAGATTAGCTGGGAATGGAGTAGAATGGAGATGGGATAGTGAGGAAGAGAAGGCATTCGTGACTATGAAGAAGGCGATTACTGAGGCTCCAGTGCTCGTACAGCCAGATTGTGAGGCCGCAGTAAAGGGAGATCGGCCATTCATCATTACGACGGACGCAAGTGGTCACGGTATAGGAGGTGTGCTCGCACAAGCAGATGAGACAGGAGTGGAAAAGCCGGTAGCATTCTACTCGAGATCTTTGAGGGCTCCCGAGAGGAATTACTCGATTATTGATCTCGAGGCGCTCGCTATATTCGAGGCGACAAGGAAATGGAAGTTCCTGATCTTTGGTAGTAGAGTGATTGTAAGGACAGATCATGCACCATTAACATCCATGTTTAAAAGGCAGAATGTGTGCTCGAGGATATTGAGGTGGGCGGCAGAGATGATGCCGTATAATCTTGACATTGTACATCTCAAGGGTAGAGAGAACGTGGTGGCGGATTCATTATCACGAAATCCAGTGGAAGAAGCGGGAGATCCAGTGACAATAGGAGATGATTTAGTAATCAACGTGATAACTAGAAGTAAGAAGAAGGGAGATCAAGAATTAAGGAATGAGAAAATAGTAACAATAGAGAAGAAAGAAGGGAAAGAAAAGTGGAGGAAACTGCAAGAGGAGGAGGAATGGGTGGTAGAACTAGTAAGAAAGTGGAATGAAGAAGAGAAGGAAAATTGTGAGAAGACGGAGATTGTGAAAATACCAGATTCCACCAAGAAGTACAGCATGGCGGATGTGATAGTGGAAGAAGGGATATTGTATCTGATAGGAAGGGATCACGAGCGACGACTGTATGTACCAAGGAGAGAGCGATTAAGACTAGTGAAGGAAATACATGAGAACGTGTTGGTAGGTCACGTGGGAGTGCAGAAATTGCTAGAATTGGTAGAGAAAGAGTACGTGTGGGGATCGATGAATAAGGATGTTGCTAAAGTAGTGAGAGAATGCGAGGTGTGTCTCGTGAGCAATCCAAGGAAGAGATTCATTCCCGAACTGAAGCCGAGAGAGGCAAATGCTCCTTTGGAAATAGTGGCGGTAGATTTAATCGATATGGGTCGAGGCAAGAAAGGAAATCGTTACATTCTAACAATTATCGATTTATTCACGAGATACGCTGAAGCTTGTCCGATCAGAGATAAGAAAGCGAGTACGGTAGCAGACGAGTTTATGACTCAATGGGTACTGAAAGGAGGGAGAGTGCCTAAGTCATTACTGAGTGATAATGGAGGAGAGTTTATGAATGAGGTGATGGAAGAAATCAATAAATTATGGAAGATAGAGAGGAAATGTACCTTACCGTATCACTCGAGGGCCAATGGTGCGGTAGAAAGAGTGAATAGGACAATCACGGGCATATTGAGACGGATATTGGGAGGATCAGATGAATGGGAAGACGCTCTACCTTATGCGCTATATGCGTACAGCACGGTGCCACATAAAGCGACGGGAGAGAGTCCAACTTGCCTATTCCACGGGAGAGACGATAGATTGCCGACCGGAGAGAGTTGGAGGGTAGACGAGAGATACGTAGTAGATAGCGATGACTATAAGTCAAGTATGATGTTGAGGATGAAGAGAACCCAAGAAATCGTTAATGAGAGATTACAGGGGGAAAGAGAGAAAATGAAGATAGAGTATGATAAGAAGAGAGAAGGGAACAAAGTGAATGAACCACGGGTGGGTGATAGAGTATATGCCTTTAGAGAGAGAAATGGAGAGAAGACCCCGAAGTTAAGGATTTGTTGGGAGGGGCCATACAGGGTGATAGGTAGATCAGATACAACGGCAAAGATAGTGGGAATTGAAGACGAGAAAGAGAAAGTGGTGCAGTTAGACCGGCTAAGGAAAGTACCAATGAGTATTGAAAGTTCATTGAGATTGAATACAGTCAATGGTATGGATATGAAGGATAAGTATTGCAGGATCGTCATCGACGAGAAGAGTCCGCTGCATTGGATGCATGCGTGTCCGGAGTGCAATCGAGAAGGGAGGGAAGCAGGCAGTCTGTGGGAGGAATGCCCCCCCCCGCATACAGACATCTTCCCATCAAGCGAGTGATCGAGTTAGCCGTGCTAATCCGCGTCGTCAAGCTCGACAAAATGACTCCGAGCAGAGCTCACAAGATTCTCGAAGACACGAAGAGAGATGAGAAGACGAAGACACTGGGAGACGAGAAGATCGAAGTAGAAGAATGCAGAATGGCGGTGAAGAAGACGTGTGTCCATGCAAGAAGGACTATCGAGGCAGGAGGAAAGTTTCGATTCGTGATGAAGGACGTCTCGGAGCACCTCAAGGAGGCCTATCGATCGTCACTTGGAGAAAGGGTGGAGGAGACAACTGGATACGGGACTGTAATCCTGCAGAAGGGATTGAAGAATGCTCCACAGGGCAAGAGCGACTCCGTACACTGGGAGTGGTATGCGGAGGTGACGGTGGATTGGCGAGCACTCCTCGAACACCTGCGAAACCGTGAGAAGAAGGTGAAGATTGTGATGATCTTGTGGCCGAGATCAGAGAGCAGAGGGAGAAGGAACGAACTCTGGGCGTACATCAAGCAGGTCACCGAATGCACCGCATGGGAGGTGGTCGTGATTCGGGAGCCAAGTGGGATGGACACGGAACACGATTACGAAGAGCAGTTGACTGAGATGGCAGCAGAGGTGACTGAGAGAGGAGACATACGAGTACTGCTGAATGAGTGTGCATTCGTCACCGACGGATACCCGATCTCTTCCCTACATCTGTCCCATCCACATCTCACGCGAAGTGACTGGGAGAGAGCTGCGGGAGTTTGGAGGTACTCAGGAAGATGGATACCGCCACCGAGGATGGTACAGCAGAGGAGAATCGAGGCAGACTGGAACACGCCCAACAAGAAGGAATCATCCAGGGAACTAAACATGTCGATTGAGAAGATGAGAGAAGAGCTGAGGAAGAAGAGGGAGGAGAGGATGAAGGAGACTGTGTGTCATGAATGCCATCTGAAGGGTCACTTCGCCCGTAACTGCCCGAATCAGAAATACGATCCAGAGGAGCCATCCTTTGACCGAGAAGATACCAGGATTCGTCGAGGACGCCGAAACTTGGAGGAGGGAGATGAAGAAGAGGAGAAGACACCTAAGAGATTCAAGCCAAGTTAAAGGGTGCAAACACTCTCCCCAATTCCTTGTTGAATTAAATCAGTTGGCGACTAGCCACATTTACTTACCGTAACGTTTTGTGCACTAGTTCTCGCGTGATTACAGTATACTGAAGTAGTAGCTGCGGCTTTCTGTCTAATAATTGTTTGTTTTTCCTAAAATTTCTGTCAGTTGTTCTTCTCGCACTCGACGGAGTACGTTGTTGTTAGTAAATTGAATTTTATTTAATAATCGATTGCCTCCGAGAATCACATCACAATACACAAACACATACTCACTCCTCATCACTCTTCTTGGTCACCTATACAATGGTAGCGTAGTAGTAGGTGTAGGTCAGCAGCTGTGCGTAGGTCATTGGTGGATCATCCTAGTGGTGGCGACTGTAGTGTGCAGTGTAGACAGTAGAGTGCGCAAAGTGAGACTTCCCGATACTTTTTTTACCCGAATGATCGGAATGATTGGGAGCATTTCCCGATACATTTCCTCGATTTCCCGATACCTTTTTGGCTCCGGCCTGCGAAAATAACGTTGATAGTGGTTATTCGACTATCATTTGACTGTGAGTACAAGTGCATGCTAATTTCATGCTAATTCAGTTATTCCCTCTCATTTCGCCCGTTCGTCGTCTCACGAGACAGTCTACTAGACAGTAGACTAGTGAGCCAGGCCTGGCTCTCTCCTCGTATCTGTAATGTGGCGTGTTTATATAGTTATGCGTTGCCCTCTCTTCCTCCACCATATGTATGCTTCATACTCTCGGGTCGTCCTAGTTTACCCCTGATTCCCCCCTTCCTATTGAGTTTGTTGCGGTTAGTCACTTTGGAGCTCTCGTGGCTTTGTTTCCTCCCCCTTCTGCTTCTCTGTTCTAACTTGTTCCTTGGGTTACTGTAGGCCCTCTCTCTTGTCTATGAGTCATCAGTGTGTTCTCGTCTCTACTCTAACCTTGCCCTTTCTCTCAGCTTGCGATGTTGCATCTCTCTATCCTTACAATCTCACTTTATTGAAATTGGAAAAGTGACATTGAATCATTCCAGCCCTCTCCATTCATCTACTTCTTTTTCACTTCTCGGTGGCGGTTGATTGTCTCTTTCTAAGATGGAATCGAAGAGCGCTAATAACGAAATATTTGTAGGTAGAGCAATAACTATTTCAAATTTATATTCATTGATTGATTCATTTTCATTTTTGAAATGATATAATTATTAATTTTATAGAAGAGCCGGACCTGGTCATTCGCGGCTGCACCGGATCTGACCACTAGAAGACATCAATTCCATATGAAGAGGCAACACAAAGGCTTGACGTGGTGAGATGCCGTCTCATAGACAGACTATGACTGTCAGTACTGTGGTTTCAACTGTCTGTCGCTCTTTCTATTTATATTTTTGTCTTTTTTGCCGCTCTTTTTGTGTCATTTTTTGGGAAAATAACCTTTATCTCAGGAAATTCACTGCAATTCGATCGGCAGAGTCGGAAATGTCGGACGCTCTGAAGATGAATTTGTGCTGTGAACGACAAAGTTTGTCTTCGATGTGGTCTTCCGAAATGCGAGCTCAGTTCGTAGTAGAGAGCTTTGATGGAAAGCGAGATCTACTCGTGAAACAGGTAAGGTTCTATTTTTCAATCCTGGGAATTGAATTGTAATGCACACAGATAATGAATACACTGAGATAGGGCATCGAGTGTATGATACACTCATCATCATTCATTTATCATGCCAAAAAAATTGATTGAATTAAAGTAATGTGTAGTATTTGAAGCAACATGAAAATTAAGATGTCACGACTAGGTGACAAAGACAATGTGCGAGTGAGAGAAGTGCAGTAAATGAAAGGTGTACAATACTGGTTCAATAATATGGTTCGTAATCTATCGGGATAACTAATCGGCATCTAGTCATAAACGAGTCGCTATTACATGATAATATAATATGATTGGGGAGAGAATTCCACAAGGATACAACGCGATTGACTAGGAAGTGGTGATAGAAACTAGAATTTTACGAAATTTGTGAAGTTGAAACATATTATTACGTCTAGCACGAGGAGGGGCAATACAAAGAAAGCGGGGCAGGCCAATGTCAACGTCATTATGAACAACTCGGTAGATGAATGATTAGTCTATCAAAGTACGGCGATATTCTAATGATTCGAGTTTGAATAGCCTTAGTCTATCGGGGTAGGAACGATACGGTAAGCCACATTTGTACAATGCGCGTTCAGAGAAATTGCGCTGTCATTTTTCTATATCGAAGCATGTTTAGCGAGAGCGTGGGGACCAGAGTTCGAAGCAAGACTCAAGTACAGGGCGAACATAAGTTGTGAAAAGACGGGCATATAGAGATGGGCTTTTAGATAAAAAGATACGAAGAATGTACGAGCAACGAGCACGGGCTTTTGTTATCTACACACTCAATATTGAGTGTATTCACGCGACGAGAGAGCGTGCGAAAACGAGAGATTTGTAAGTGTATCATAAACTAGATGCCCTGTGTAAGTGTATTCATTCTGGGTACAATGTCCGCAAATGTGTATTTTTGTATTTAGAATAAAATTTGGAATTCAGGTAGAGGCGAAATTCGACTACGAGAATCACGAGATCAAAGTCGAAATGGCCACTTGGAAACAGCTTTTGGAGCTTTCGAAGGTATCTAGATAATCTTAAAATTAAAACATTTTCTAAAATCCGAAAGTCCACTTTTGCAGGATCCCGAAATGGTCGGTTACGAGTGTAGATTGTTTATCCAGAAGATCAGCGGAGTGACGTAAGTAGCATAGCATGAAAATGAATTTAAATCTTATTTTCGTCATGATATTTTCCACAAAAACATTTAAAGAACGACGAATGTCCGCGACTCCCGACTGGAAATTTTCTTAGCGAACAAGCGGGTACTGTAAGCAAAGGTTGAAGATAATCATCGCAAACTGAGTTAGCCGCTAAGCGCAGTAACACTTTTGGTGATTCCATCTGTTCCTCCCCTTCCCTAATCCCTCGTTTGCATGCACTCTCTTCCCTCCCCCTCCCTCTTCCCTGTGGGGGACAAGGGAAGGAAGGCCCTTAAGGGAAGAGAGTGCACGCTAATTCTACAGGAGAGAGAAAGTTGACCGAGAGATTTGGTTACTCGCGCACGTGTGTGAACGCCCCCTTTACCGTATTCGGCATTTGACCCTGATTGTCACTTAGCGACGGTAGTTTCTTTGCGCGCCGATATCTCGGTTCAGAGAAAAGATAGAGGTCTCAAATTTTGGATTTCTGTTATCGTTCACAGGAGAAATCGAGTAATACCATCAGTTTGAGATTCTATTTTTGAGGTTACTCCTTCTTTAAATTGAATGAATATGTCTCATAAAACTTGAAGGTGCCATCGTCTAATTGATTTTTCCGTTACTTCTGATCTCACCGACACCATCTTCCTTGTCGAGGGAAAGCAGGTGCACGTCAGCAGCCAGGTATTGTAAGCGTGGATTACTTGGCACGGTGCCAAATAAATTGGCAAATTGCCAACCATTTGAAATGGCCCGGCTTAATTTTTACAATTCAGTACCTCGGACTGATCTCTCCAGTCTTCAAGGCAATGTTCTTCGGTAATTTCGATGAGAAGAACAAGAGGGAAATCGAACTGAAGGATTTGAAGCATGGCGTAATTTCGTAGGGATGATGAAATCGATATAATACTGACGATTCAGGAGTTTCTTCAACTTCTAGCTGTGATCTAACCCTCGTTCGCTGACGTCACTGGTATGTGCTAAGTATGTATGTTTGTCATAATTATTCTGCTCATGACCAGATGCTACCGTTTATACGATTCTCCAACTTGCCGAATGTTTCCAGATGAAGGTTATTTAAATTTATATTTTTTTTCAATTCCAAGTACATAGACGTGCTTTTGAAAATTATTGGCAGTATGCCGACTGTCACTGTTAAATCGATAATCACCTATTACAGTACGCTACTGATCGCGCGGAGGAATACCTGATCAATGACATGTCTATTCTCGCCGAGGCATACCAGTTATCCGACCAGTTCCGTCTGAGAAAACTGCAGGTTCTTTTTCAATTATTTTTATTTATTTTAAACGTATGGTTTCAATTTAATTTGTTTTCATTCAGATCCAATTTCCTTTTCCAGAATGCCGTCCTCGCGGTGATCAACGACATATCGTATGTGCACGAAATGAGGGTAATTTTGAAATTTATAAATAGTTTTTTTCAAGTGCAATTTCTATGACTATAAAAATCAATAATGATATGGCAGGGAAAATGGTGGAAGGATCTATCTGAGGGAGCAAAGTGTGCTTTGCTAGAGAAAGTGCTGGAGCTGACAAAACCCCAGTGAACTTCATCGATCTTCGGAATTATCACTTTTTGTATCCTTTCGATCCTACAACTTCTTACTGTGACCATAAGCCAAGATAAATAAATGAGCAGGAGCTGTGTTTCTTTGATCATTTGTAGCGTTTTTCCCTATCAGTTTTCGTACTATCAAGTATCCTTGGATTCCTACTGCAAGAAGGATTTCCTCTGACAAACAAAAATTGAATATTGATAGCAACGGTTTGTTCCCTCTCCTGAAAAAAAATGAAATGTCGTTTTTCGGATAAAGGGGAAGCGAAATTACGGCAAAATAACTACAGCGCGTTTGTTCTTCAAATGTTTCACGTTACGTCTCTTTCTTATACCATTTCCAATCTCGTCACGCGATTTTGTACTTGGCCCTTTATCCAATTCGATTTTTTCAACAACAATAATGTTCACTTATTTTTTTCGAATGTATTTCTAAGAGATGATAAATCATCTTTCCCACACTTTCCACCTCTCAAAGGGCTAAACGCAAACACCAAGCTTCCCATGTTTTTTTCTCGTCTTTTTCACTTTGAAATTCCACGAAGTGAAAGAGAACGGCCATACAAAAAGTCCTGGGAATTTCGATTTCCTCACATTTCCCATACGAGTGTATTTTTCAAGTGGTTCACGTTGCAAGATGCACTTTATTTATGTTTTATTGTTTATAGATCGGTCTATAATTTACAAGGAAGAAAACCACTTTAACAAGGCTGTTCATCTTTCAACCTCTTCAATTTCGCAACCTCTTTCATACATGTGCATTTCTCTCATTCAACTCGTCTCTATATTTAGTGCAAATATCTGAAACTAACTCTAAAATTGCAGACGGCAAAGTCCAATCGTACTCTTCAACCTTATACTTACTCTTCTCTCTTCTATGCCGGCTTCTCTTTTCGCTTCTTCTCATTCTCAATTTGAGATTCCCATCACACAATCTGAAGATAACAATAACTACAAGGTGAAACAGTTCTCAGCTGTTTTGTTCTAAATAAATCATGTATTCAATCACACTCTGTTATATTCCTAGGATTCGGTAAATGATGCCGAATCGTAGGAGCCTAACAGTATATTGTGTCATCTTCTTTAAATCGATCTCCATCACCTATTTATTCCAGCTCATCTCATGTCACTCCTCCGACGCTGTTTCTACTCCAGCGGACTATTTCGTGTCGTGTCTCACTCTCTACTGTCCGTGTACCCTTTTCTACACTGACCACATGGACATTAATACTCATTCATTCGTTCATCCAAAACAGGGAAAAGTCGAGAGATTACTGATAACAACCAAAGCAGTAAGTAAATTTCGACGTAACGCCGTTTCACACTTCCTATATATTAGTTGCAAAGATTTTACTTAGAGTGGACATTCAGTACGACGCACTGTTTCCAATCGCAAGGAAGAGCACGATATCGCATAGCTTCCCTTGATAATTTCCCTATTCCAGTACACTCGCGAGTCTCCGATCACTCTCAAAGTCATCGGAGTCAATCGTTCAATTCATCTCGACATGTTGCATGAGGATGGAAGTCGAGCAATTTTTGTCATAGATCTTAGAAAAATCAATGAGGTGATCTTTATTTTTTCAAATCACCGATTTTCTTACGATTGTCTATGCTTATGAGCACGTTTGTGAAAATAGCATTTGGAATTTTCAGATTCTTCTATTCTGGACGGCGGATATTATTATCGACATGAGTAAATTCTCCTTGCAATATGAGCACAAGAGTCTCCATGAATTTCATTTGATTCAGTTAATGTGAATGAAATTCATTAAAATTTCACTCGATCTGAATATATGTATTTCCCGCCTTCTTAGTAATGATACATTTGAGTTTTTTAATGATACAAGTTTCGTAATTTGCAAATACTATTTCGTTCAATGCGGGACCCATTGGTGGTCAGATAGATTACAAGGAAAGGGTAAAACACTCAATGTTGATATACTCAAATTATCGCCACGAAGTATTGAACCTCGGACAAAAATAAACCGCTGATAAGACCACATGTTGAAAAAGGCTGAAGGGACGATGATGAGAGGAAGAAGTGGAGGTGACTCAAATGTGCCATAATCTATAAAGGAAGTAGTAGAACGGTACTGATGTCATATATTGAATTGGACAAAGGGTTTGGGTGACAGATGCTGTCTACGCGCCTTCTTATTAGAATTTTTGCCCCTCTGAGGTGGTCAAACGTTCAAACTCACTCACTTTTATGCTAGCAATGATGTTGTTCTCCAACTCCAAATTTATTGTTGTCTGGATCACTTTTCTGTTTCATTCGCGATCAATGGTGTTGGCTGGTGAACTGCGGGAAGGCGCGGCTGAATCTGATGTGGAGAATGCGATCGACGCGGATAACGCGTCTGGAGCGGATAACGCGTCTGTAGCGGATAACGCGCCCGGAGCGGACGAGGAAGCGCCCGAAGATGAGAATCCTAGTACGAGTACGACATTGGATTACGGTACTAATCAATGCTTGTTACAGCGTCCGGCAAGCGGCCCAGGAAGTTTATTCGATTCGTGGTGAGTTTATCTGACTAATAAATAGATCCCAAAATCAATATTCTTTACAATATTCAATTCGAAAGTCGATACCGTGTTACTCAGGTACTCGCCCTCACAACACTCTGTATCACGCAGATTCTAGCCAACCAAAACTCGTACAACTTCACCAAGATCTGCGTGAAAAAGGACGTCGATCGTCAGTTTTTAATCGAATATTTAATAATTTCGAAAAAAATCATAAATAACAACATTTCAGCCTCGGCCAACTATACGAAGAAGGAGCAGTCTGTGATCCAATCTGGCACCGCTATCGGTATGGCTACCGTAGCCAGAAGAGCAGTCAATAGTGTCTGACTACTGTAACTTCTTCGATTGATATTAAATCCACCGTAACCCGGGGAGATTCCGTTCAGGATCGCTGGCAGCGACGATTCCGATGATGTTCGCTCTCGATCGATTGCCGAAGAAGTTCATTCTGCTGGCATGCGGCGCCCTGTCGACAGGTGAAGGAGAGTTGGCACCTAGCCAAGTAATAAAAGTTGGCATTTTGCCAAACAACCGTAACCCGCGCACATTTTTTTCTGGTCACAACTTTCCGACATACAGTACTCCTCTGCTGCCGACGAGTGATTGCCCTATCTCAATCTTTGTTTCAGTCGCGACTTCTCTCGTTCCCCTCATGGAATCGCACGGCTTTTACTACTTTCTTGTCGCTCGAATTCTGCAGGCAATTATCGATTATTACCGGGATTATCGATTATACTTATTCAAAACTAATCGATATTTCAGGGAATCGCTTTCTGCGTTACCTTTCCCATGGCCGGCGCAGTGACTGCAGAATGGGCGTCACTCAAAGGTGTGGAATTTGATCATTGATCTCCGATTTTAATCTTTGATTTTTCTCTTTTGTGATTTTTAATAATCGAATTTCTTCAAAACAGTTTCACGTAATATTTGATTTTTCATTTTTTATCTTAGGTCTGTGATCTTTATAGAGCACGGAATATTCCTCGCATTCCTCACTGGTTTCTCTCAGTTGGCCAACATCTACCTCATGCCCGTTTCAGGTTGGTTTCAAAATATATATGCCACCGTAACCGTGACAATACCCCATTTGCTACTGTTTCCCCGTGAAATTTCCATAACTTTGACCCCATACCTACCGTAACCCCATGACGTTATATCATTCCTACGTGACGTTTCTTCATGACTGCGGTAATCCCATGACGTTGCCTACCGTAACCCATTGTCAACGTTTCATCCCCTCACAAGGGAAGACCGCATACTTAAGGTGGCGGTTCAGAACGACATATAGCGCGATCGATTGGTATTCCGAAACCATTTCGAAATCAACATACAAAATCTGCTAAATGGCCGCGGGGCATGAGAAAAATCGAAAAAGCTTTCGTGCTATGGGGATATCGCACCATTGAAAATGCGAAGGAACAACTGGGCGAGTGGTGTTGAGGTAAGAGGATTGTCTTGGGAGCGGTGAGGTGATAGTTCTACCCCATCCCGCTGCAAATCCTTTTGCTGTTTTTTTAGCGATTATTTCATTGCATTGTTATGACGAAACATCCTTTGGTATCCATTGTCAGTTGATATCGATGGTGTGTTATGCCTTTTGCGCTAACATCTTCCGACCCTTCCTGACATATAGATGGTTCAAGGCTGTTGATACGTTGATGAGCGCCTTCCTTCATTCCTGACACCCACGCAGTTCTGCTTTAACTCTCGAGTTTACATCAAATGCGAGATCGCTGGATGCATGAATGATCACTTGTTGAAGTGCCCTCGCTGCCACAATTTCATCTGTTTCCATAATTTCGTTATTGAATACCATAGATGTGAATGAGCAGCCATAATGTGTAAAGGTGTTAACTCGCTACCAATGGATGTTTCGTCACAGCAATGCAATGAAATAATCGCTAAAAAAACAGCAAAAAGGTTTGCAGGGATAGGGTAGAACTATCAACTCATCGCTCCCAAGACAATCCTCTTACCTCAACACCACTCGACCAGTTTTGTTCCTTCGCATTTTCAATGGTTCGATATCCCCATAGCGCGAAAGCTTTTTCGATTTTTCTCATGCCCCGCGGCCATTTAGCAGATTTGGTATGTTGATTTCGAAATGGTTTCGGAATACCAATCGATCGCGCTATATGTCGTTCTGAACCTCCACCTTAAGTATGCGGTCTTCCCTTGTCAGGCGTTCTCTGTTCGACTCGCATGGGCTGGACCTCTGTCTACTACGTCATGGCTGGCTCGGGAACCATATTCTTCATCTTATTCAGCATTTTCTTCACAGTAAGAGCTGGGGAATTGAGTAATCACTATAAAATGGGTTCGAAAACACCGATTACATCATAACTATGCAATCGCAGGATCGTCCCGCTGACAACAAATTTGTGACGCCCGAGGAGCTGGCGTGGATACTTAAAGATAAACCAGAGGTGCACTTTTTAAAAAAAATATTACAAAATATTTTTTAAACATTCAGAAACCGACAGTTCGCGATCCCGTACCGTACAAGGCGATGCTCAAGTCGAAGGTCATCTGGGCGGTTTGGACGTCGGCTTTCGCCGATATTCTCGCCATTCAGGTGTGCTTTATCGATCGAGATACAGTAACCCCTCCGTCTTTCAGTTCATTAACATGTTCAACCCGCAGTACCTCAAGGATTACCTGCAGTTCGACGTTTTGCGTACAGGTACTCGTAGTGGTACACTGGCTTCCCTGGAACCATGGCACCAGGTTATGGTACCACAAATCCGTTTCGTCGTTTAGGTTTCCTCGCCAGTGTGCCCATTCTCGTTCAGTGGGGCTGCAAGATCTTTGCTGGCTTCTCAAGTGATATGATCAAGTGAGACACCGTTGATTTCTGTTTCAGTCTCTCGCCAAATATGTTCATGATAACGTTCCCACTTAATTTGTACTTTTTGCGCAATCATGTTCAACCTTTCAATATTTTTCACTGTCTAACAATTGCAACTGATCTATTTGGTGCAAAAAATTCAATAATCATCCATTTCCAGATGCATTTCGGAGACGCTCAAGCTCAAGATCTACAATTCGATCGCACTCGGATTGTCTGGTCTTTTCTTCATTATCCTCTCTTTCATTCCCAATTCGGCGCCAACTGCCTGCCTTGTGATACTGGTGAGTAGCGATTACGTCATCACTATTCAACATCTTCCGTACGATTACGTCATCACTACGCAATCACAGATTATCACCGAGGGCTTTATCGGCTTCAACACGGCGGGATTCAACAAGTGCGGCACACTACACGCCCGTCAGCATGCCCATTTTGTGATGATTGTGGTGGGTTTAAACAAGATTACCTAGTGATGACGCAATATCTACGCAATTTTCAGAAAGTGATCATCCAGTCGCTCTGCATCTTAATCGAGCCATTCATCACCAACTCCATTATACAGGACAACACGTGAGCGAAATATTACATAGATAACGCAATGGATAACTGACCTGTCTCTCAGATTGCCTAGTGATGACGCATTTGCAGTGCCTTCCAATGGGGCGCCGTTTTCTGGATCCATGCTACTCTCCTCATCGCTGCTACGGTTCTCTTCTGGTTCTGGGCAAAGGCAGAGTGTGTTTCTGGTCGATTACCTAGTCATCACTAAGATACTCCTCGAAAATCATTCGACAAATCAGAGCCGCACCGTGGACTGCGCCGCCTAATCCTGAAGATGCCAATGCTGAGGAGGAGGGAGAGAAGAAGAGAACAGAGAGTCAAGAGGAGATTCCCGGTGGGTTTGGGTTTCAAGAAAAACTTATAACCAGCCTTTTGCTAATCATACATAAATTCTTCACCGATCTTTGCAGACTCGACAGTTCCCAAGGAGAAGGAAGAGGATGTTCAAGTCGACACGACTCAGTGACCTAGTGATCTACCTATTGTACAGCGATACTATTATCGATTACAAGAATCAACCTTGATTGTGACACAATATGATAAATTTTTTTGGCACAAATTTGTGTTGTGCGTGTTCATAGACAAATGTTGAATTATCACATTTATTAGCAAGAAAACACATAAATATTTACCATAAACTATGCAACTACTCTGGATTTTCAACATAAATCATAATTTAGCTCTTTGGGTCTCGTAATTTAGTGGAAACGTATCAAAGTTGAGTCTGGTATTACTATAGAGATTGGTGGAACCGAAATCGATTGGAGAGGGAAATACCGTATGCGGAAAGTGATTGTGCACGCATTTTCCAGTCAAGAATCACACTATCGAGTCGGGTTATCGAGTAATCATCGGAACATATTGTAAAGAAGGACAAGGCACTCAGGACATAAGGGATACGGTATCGGGCCTGATAAGTCAATCAATATAAAACAAACTGGAAAAGAGACGGAGGGGAATACTGTAATCACACGACAAAGGGTGGAGCATGTACATTTAGATATTATTGATTATTTTACAACGGGAAAAAGGGTAATATATAAATATGGATAGATAATAATCTCAATCAATGTACAAAAAACAACTTGTGCAAGAAGAGAAAGATTGGGGGGATTGTCAAATTGGGTGTAACTTGTAAAGTGTGTAGATAGGGACGAGACAAATCGATAAATATGGATCGATAATTGAACTTAAAGTGGAGGAGGAACATTACTGATTGGCGGCGGGTTAAACGTTCCTTCCGTCAGATAGCCAGCAACTCCCGTTGAACCGGCTGAATAGTGTTAATAATATTTTATCCAGGACTTTTATTTTCGCGCTCGCAAAAAATGTACTTTCATGTTTCATCGCACTTTTTCATAGGTTTTCATTTTCGCTTTTATTTCATAGCAACTAATTCGTTTTGATGGCAATAAAATACGGCTCTCATGCACAGTGCTTCATAGTTATTTTCGCGCACACATCAGGCACAATCGAGTTCCATCAAGGTATCTAAATAGATACTAAAGGGAAGTACTCAATAGCACAATCACCTATTTAAATAAAATCAATAATAAATAATAAATTGTGCTTACCTGCAATTGCGGCAGTTCTCGCAGCGGGAAGGAAGAGGTCGTGGCGTTGGTCCTGAAGAGACATTATTGATTATTTGTAGGAGTGAGCAGTAAGAAATGGCGACTGCATTCATCATTGACTAATACAAGTGTTCCGAAACAGTAAACCACGTGGATGAGTTAATTGCCTTTGAATCTCAATATTTCACAATCACTATCGCACATTCTTGACATAATTTCCATGATAAAATTCGAAAAAGAGTAAAAAAATTCAGAATATTTTTTTAAATTGATAATAATTGCCTTGTATTGCGCCCAGACGGTCGATTTCTCGAGCAACGCAGAGATCTCAGCGCCCTTCTCAAGATCCATACACGCAGACTGAAATAAAGGAGGGCATTAGATCATTATTAGGATATATGCGAGGGTGGCATCATCACTAATCAACATATAAAGTTCCCTTTCATATCAGAAATATCAAGTCATATCAGATGATACGCAGATAATACGGTAATATGCAAGGGTTGCATACATGAATTTAGCGTTTTGAAGTTCCAGCTTCACAAGGAAACACTCTTTTCCACTTTCCAACATGAGATTTGTGTAGCATAAAATATACCCTCCTCCAAAATCGCCTTATTTCATCAGCACTATGCAACTTTCATTACCTTCAATGCTTCAGTGATGCATGCTTTCGCCGCTGGTGAGTTCGCTCCTGAAAACAATATTCATAATTGACGAATCATTGCTTGCTAAATTTCCCTTACTTACTTCATAACGGATAGAAACTAGAATTAACGATGCAAATACTCGTCTAAAATCAATAAAAAAAGTATGTGTTCGAAATCATTGCCTAAACTACATGTCCAAATTAAAAGAAAGTGTGATACACCAATTCGCCAAGACCAACGTACCATCGACTCTTCCACCCAGGACCAACAGCAGGAAGTCGATCATTCCTGTGGTTAGCATCTGCGCTGCGAGATCACCGCCGTTCCTCTTCATGAGGAGCTTGAGTGCGTGCGCCGCCTCGTGCATTAGCGCTGCGAAATGTTGGTAAATTAAATCGAAAAGTATCTTCAGAGATTTATTGTTTATTTAAATGTATGCGATCCTGTGAAGAAATGATAAATGAATTAAATAATTCCACACAGATATAAATATTCTTTTATATATTAAATATATAAACTCACTCGGCTGGCTCTCCATGCACTTTTTGATGCCGTCGATGCACGGAAGACGACAGAGCGAATCGGCGCAGCTCTGAAATTAAATATATTCTTTGAAAAGTTGAGAAATTTGTCTTCTCGCCAGCTACTCTTAGGTTTCAATGTCGACTCATTAAGCATAATCGAATTCCATAGTCGATTCCTTCTTGCCGTTCTTTATTGTAATAAAATCGCTATATTTCCATTATGACACATTCACATCTTACTATAATCAACAACTCACATTATTCTCGGCCAGTTGGTGCAGCATGAGAATGGCTGCACGACTGGTAGCTGCAGAGGGAGAAGACATGGCAGAGCAGAACTGAGGAAGATACCCTTGGGCCGGCAACTGAATAGGAAGGGATTACGTCATTAATAGGTAACCAAGACGAATAAGAAAACGGTGATCGTAGAGTAGAAGATATTTTTTTAAACGTGACTTGGAAAAGCAACAATGTGCGAAAAGAATACCACCACCAGCACAACCGTCAGTTTTATGTTTCTCTGTTACTATGTATAGAAGGATAGAATAAAAAAACACAATGATTCCGAAATTTCCCGTTCAATTCATAAGTCTTGTATACACTCTTTCTACAACCACTTCATAAAAGTCATTACTCAATGACCGGTGTTACCGTACCCTGTCTGCAGTGTTTGCGTGGTGTCGAACCAACTCGACAAAAGCCGTCGTCAGTGTGTTCAAATCGCCCGCAGCTGCTGTATTCGGCTTGGCTCGCATCGAAGCCAAAATCTGAAGGGATAAAATCAATAATAACAATAAATTCATTAGAATTTTGTAATCAGTTTTTCTCGCTGTATTGTGACTGCACCAAATCCAAAACAGAATGGTAGTAGATCGGATGAATACCGATTGGGTGAGAACAACCTCGCTCACATTCGAATTGGATCAGTCGAACTAGCAGGGATGTGTTGAGGTTAAATACACTACGCTCTATGCGTACACTACGCTCTATGCATAGTTCTGCATGTTCGGTCCAGGGGGACCTCGGTAGCTTGCTTCAGGTACGGTCCAGGGGGACCTCGGTAGCTTGCTTCAGGTACGGTCCAGGGGGACCTCGGTAGCTTGCTTCAGGTACGGTCCAGGGGGACCTCGGTAGCTTGCTTCAGGTACGGTCCAGGGGGACCTTGGTAGCTTGCTTCAGGTACGGTCCAGGGGGACCTCGGTAGCTTGCTTCAGGTACGGTCCAGGGGGACCTCGGTAGCTTGCTTCAGGTACGGTCCAGGGGGACCTCGGTATCCGGCTCCAAGTACGGTCCAGGGAGAGCTTAGGACGTTCAGGAATCTTAATCGCTAGAAGAGTACTGGCTTATTCCGTTGCAAAAGGCTCGTGAGGCTGAGAGCGATCGAAAAAAGTTGCCACTACGCCACTTCGTGGCTCCGTGGCAACTTTTTTCGATCGCTCTCAGCCTGACGAGCCTTTCTCAACGGTAACGCAGGATACCGTATGTTGATTTCCTTGGCGTGTTCGAACACGTTTCTGACATCGCAAAACACTTTTCCCGCGATTCTCCACGCTCCCCTGTTCATTTGGGAACTTTTTGAGATTTTCAATTTTCCACGTTAAAACATGTTAGAACAAGTCCAGACACGTTTCTGACATCGCAAAACACTTTTCCCGCGATTCTCCACGCTCCCCGGTTCATTTGGGAACTTTTTGAAATTTTCAATTTTTCACGTTAAAACATGTTAGAACACGTTCAGACACGTTTCTGACATCGCAAAACACTTTTCCTGTGATACCCTACGCTCTGCGCATCAATTGGACACTTTTCGAAATTTTCGGTTTTTCATGTTCAAACGTGTTAGAACACGTTCAGACACGTTTCTGACATCGCAAAACACTTTTCCTGTGATCCCCTACGCTCTGCGCATCAATTGGACACTTTTCGAAATTTTCGGTTTTTCATGTTAAAACTCGGCAAAACAGGTGGAAACGTGTTTCACGTTGTTCAAAAACATGTTAGGACCACTTCTGGCACTTGCGAAAAATGCGGCAAACGATTTGCCCGCGGCGGGGGTCGAACCTGGGGTTCTCGGATTTAAAGTCTGGCGCGCTGCCGACTTGGCCATGAAATTAGCGCATTTTTCTTTTTAAATTTTGAAAGGTTTTCTGGTCAGTTATCATATGCAAAAGGTTCTGAGAAGAAGCGATTTATGGCGAAAATGAAAAAAATGTCTGTCACGTTGCAACAAAAAAACATACAGACAGACAGACAGACAGACACAATAATTTCCTATAAGTGGAGGAATAAAATGATCAATCGCTAGCAACAAGTGTGTACTGTAAAGCTATCGTACCCTCTCTGTGAGCTCCGTCGCAAACTGCGTGGGATGGCGCACCGTCCATCCGGGGTTCGCAATGAACAAACTGGAAAAGAGGAGTTTACATAATTTTTTGTCATAGTTGACATGTGAAAAGAGGATCACTGTTAATTGTCTTTTCGACTTCAGGGAATACAGAAAAGACGTAAAATTAAAATCCTTCAATCGTTTATTACTAAATTGACTACTTGCAACAAGGAACCCCCCATGTCTACCAACCGAATTCTCGCGATTTGTGGTCTTCGCTCCTCATTCCCAATTTGTCATCTACACCACTCACCGAATAAATACTCCAGCCACTACGAGTTCTCCCGACGCCGAGTCGCCGTACGCACACCAATCCTCACCGCCGATCAGCGACTATAAATAAAATGCTTGCATCTCCATCTCAACTTCCACGGATTATTCACGTTTCACTTACCCGTAATAACTGAATGGAAATGTATTTCTCCAGTGTGAACTCGTTCATTTCAGCAACAACAAAAACTGATTTTCTACCTCCCACAATCATCAGTATCAAGAATATCCCGTCGGCGAAACGTTGTCATGTCGAATTCTCCCCCCCCTCCCATTTCCCTTCGCCATCCCACTCACCATATCCCACTTGGCGTCATCATCCATTTTCTGTCGCTCTGCCAACGTCGAAATTGCCTTATCGATCGACGACTGCAATCATTTTATTTTGTTTTTTTTCTCCTTTTCCAAAATGCTACTACTCACAAATTTCGGCACAACATATTTAATTCCTCTGAAGCACAAAATCGGTACCTCATAGGGTAAGAGTATTTTTGGTACTAAAGAGAAGTATTTTCTATAAATGGTGTAATCTACAGTACCTTGACTGCTGTTCTCGATTTGTCGTCCCAGATGAGCTCGGGATTCGACGTCGTCGAGTCGTACATGCTCAGTCTGTAATAGGGTACAGTAACTCACTCTCCCGGATCGGAGATCTAATACCCAAACCCATAGGTCAAATAGGTACTCGCTAGCGAAGATAGGCACTTCTGCAAAGCGTTGAGACCATGTCGGCAAACGAAATTTTTGAATGTTTCATGCATTTCTGACCACTTTTTTGACAAATTTATTGACAATTGGGCAATATGAACTTCTGCGCGCGATTTTAGGCATTTCTGCACGAGAAGTCTGCGAAAAACCCATTTGACCTATGCCCAAACCCCATCCGATACAAAACAAATTCGGTTATTAGTATACCGTAAACCCCTTTCCTATATACCATATACTCACGCCGTCAGGGCGTTGTCTCTGAACGCGTCGGCAAAGATATCAGGAAGGAATTTGATGAGGAATCTCTGCCATCGAGGACCCGTCAATTTGTCAGCCTGCAAGGGTAACAACAATTATTTGTTATTTTTTAATATAAAATCATTCATGATATTATCGCAAGCGGATAGTTTCATTTAAAAACTCGACGAAACACGAAAGTTGCAAGCAGTTTTTTTTAATTCGATATTCCTAGCCCATCGTATCCTTACACTCCCGTCCTACCGTAACTTCCAAATACCGTAACCTGCGTACCTGCAGCTTGGCCAGCAACTCTGCAGCCGACAGTCGCAGTGCTGCAGAAGCATCGGTCGGACGTTGAATGATGACACGAAGAATGTAGAGGAGACCACCTGAGAGAGAAGAAGGAGAGTCATCGATGATGCGTACGAGGAATGGAAACATGTGATAGCTAATTATAAGTACAATAGTAGAGGAGTATTTACGGTAGAATCAGAATTTAATTTTCATTGGAGTACACGGAACTCGTAATAATAATTCAAAAATGTAAACAGTTCTGAAGAATAGGTGAAACACAAGTTCAACCAGGTGATCATCGAAATAAAATAACACTAATGAAACTATCTCGGGGAAGCATGAGTATCGATAATTAAATTCGTTGATCCTCTTCAATCCAAATTTAAATGGAGAGAAAAATCAATACAGTTTCTTTCCACTTACCATATTCCAACATCTCCTTCACAATCTGCCCGTTGGCAGCGAGCGCTGTGAGAGCCCGTAGAGAGGGCGCCACGGCTGTAACGGAATATCGACTATTACATTTTAGTTGGTATTTTAATCCGCAAAAATACTTCATCAATGTCCGAATGAACAAGACCTCGAATTCAGTAAAGCATTGAAACACGAGTTCATCTGATATCATCGTCTAAACATTCCTACTACATCAACCATAGAAACGGTATTTTCCCTCGATACACAAAATCAATAAATCAATAATCTCACCATTCTCATTCTCGTACATGAGAGCGAAGATAGCCGAGCAAGTGCGGACTGTGGCCAGGTCGTGCACGCATTCACTGAATACAATTAGGAATTACCGTTATTCGCAAGCCATATTGACGTGATCCCCTCGCAATCAAATCTACATTCAAATCACACATGTGGTACACAAAACACAATTAATGTGTTTGGATCATAATTTGGCAGTAAAACGTAGACAATCGATTTGTCTTTAAAAATACAAAAATAAACAAAAAAATTATTCTAACCGATTAGAGGAAGCCATGGACAGTACAGTGAGGGCGGAGAACTGCAGTTTCGGATAGAGACGAGCGCTGGAAAGGAAATTGGTTAAATATTTACTTATTTTGAAAAAATCCGAAAAGGAAGCGACAATATTGATGCAAATTTGTTTTAATCGACCACTTGAAACATCAATCTTCCCTTTTTGTGCTCATTTTCACAATTTTTCAACTAACCGTAGATACGACACGAGCATGTTGAAGTGGCCGATGAGCAGCATTTCGACGCCTGAAAGAAGTGAAAATACAGGTAAAACTAAGAATAAAAATTGTGCAGGTACAAATAGCGATTGTACATAAATCGCTATTTGAATGCGATTCGGCCATATATTCCAACAGGCAAATCTCATCACCAACTAGCTCCATGATGATTTCATGTTACACTAGCATTTTATGTAATGAAATTCCGAAGTAAATCAGTAATTCATTCATGACCTTAACCACTAACAAATCATTCACAATCAATATTCGATAGCCTACACCCCGTCATCCTACCGTACTCACCATTATTATTCTCAATGAGAGTCGCTAGTGCTTGCATCGTCATCCTCACTCTCTCCTCAGTTGCAATAGAAGAACCACAGGCCGTCGCCGCTTTCCAATCGATATCGATTAGAAGATCTGCAGATAATATAAATCGATATAACTACCGTAAGCGGACTAGTGGGAAATTTGCCCCTTCAAACGCTCCGTTCAAACCGTGGTAGACCGATGATACAGTGTTTGCCCAACTGTTGCACCCTACAGTACAACCCAACTAACTATAGTCAGGATGTGACAACACATTTTGTTCCTTCGCAATTTCCCAATCCCACAATACCCTTCTACAGTACTACCGTACCCCCACCACCTCCTCCTCCTCCATTAGTTCCGTTCACTCCATTCTTCTGTCCACTATTCTTCCTCCTTCCCGTTAATTCCTCTGCGTACTTGTCAATGTAATCGAGCAGATCCACACAAGTTTGCTTCGGTTCCTGCAATTTCAACTCTTCCCCACTCATCTTAAAATTTCCCTAAAATGTCTAAGCCGGCTGATCCCAGTCTCATGAAGGAAGTAAATGCTAATATGCAGTATGAACATCAATTTATCGACTATTCCCGCTAAATAAAAAACAAAATATAGCAGTGGAATGCAGTTCCACGAGGTAAACAAGTTTAAGTGGGAAAGAGCACTGTTGATAACATCATTTGCAATATCACCAATCATAATTTTATTTAAACAAGTCCCACCTCGAGTGTAAATGCGGGCTGCTCGTTGTATATCCGCACGAAGAGCTCTCCCACAATCAATTCCTTCGCGTGCACTGAGAGACGGAATTCTGCACCGAACAACTCACTCTGAAATTGAAATAATTATAATAATAATAATTCATCTACGCCCGAGGCGCAATATGGGTTTGAAATAGGACAGGACACAAGGGGGAAATAGGGGGGGGGATTCTGGGGTTCGCTTAAAATATCGGAGGTGAAATAGTGCCAAGGGACCGACAGGAATTACTGAGTAAAATGTAAAATGTTTTTTTGCAGAAAGTATTCACATTCACAACACCCCATCAACCAAACCTGAATAATCTCGAGCATTGATCGTTGATCCTAGAAAAAAGATCAGTGACAAAAAATAATTGATTTTCAGAATTTAAAGTCCCAGTTAAATAAATGGTTCCTCCTCACCGTGTGTCCATTATTCGTTCTGTGTCTCTCCACAAACTCGAGTAACTCTGCTCTCGTCGCATTGTCCCAGATGAGATAAGGATTCTCCGTGTTCGAATTCAGCATTTTTAGCACCTGAAGGAGATCAAATATTGTGCAAAAAACGGTTTGAAAATCTATTAAACTAGTCAACAAAAGAAAAGATATAAAGGACCGCCTAAAGAAATTATCATAATTTCACAGAAGAAATTGACATAATTAATATTTTTGTAGATCAAAGATCAAGCAAAACTCGCCCACCACATCATTGTTCATCGTCCTCATGCACTTGCAGACGTACGGAGTGAGAAGGGCCTGGAAAATATTGTAATCATTAATTTAATAAATGACTTAATTTATTACTTTCTAAAAGCAATAAGTATGTAAAAGTATGTCGTATATGAATAATAACAAACCTTGAGACTGTTCTGCACTCCATCATTATCGGGCGTTGCCTCACGGAATCCTGAAAATGAGCTTTGCTATTATCGAATAGAATCGAATAAGAGATATTTTTTCTTCCCAAACTTGCTAGATGCACGTTTCACCCCTACCAGTTCTACTGCCTCTCACCGCCTATTTTGTTTCGCAGAAATGGATCATAAGAACAAATGACTAAAAATATTAAAGAGCATTTGTGTTACACGCACGATTGATGTGTCAGTTCACCAACTTCTTAAAATCCTAGAGTAAATGAATCTAGCCAACAGACAATAATCACCATAAATCATCAAATACTGTTATGGGACACCACAGTCTAATAGATTTTTTTTGGGAATTTCGAGTAATAATACAATACTGACCAGCAAGACTCGCGAGTGCCTCACAACTCGATCTCGCCAATTTGTTCGCCAGTGTCTGCTTGTTGGTGCCCTCCGAGTGGGAAACACCTGAGAAGAGATGAAAGGTTGGTATTGTTCTACCTACGTAATGGAATCGAATCAATGGACCATCAAAAACCAGCGGATATAAACATAGTGTGAACCACAGAACCACCATGATAATACATAATTTCCGAGTAATGATCATTTGTGGGGAAAAAAAGTCGGAATGTATTGCAAGAGCAAGTTACCAATTCAACAAGATTTAAGAAAGTATAGATTAGAGATAGGCATACGATAATATACAATACTAATTCGGAAGTTGTTGATCGAATAAAAAGCAAGGTTGTTTTCAGCAGACTTCTACATCGAATTGGTAGCTCGAGTAAGGATGGTGCGAATTATCCACCACAAAACACACTTTCACCTTACTCTAATCATCTTGAACTTCAAAGAACAAAACAAAAGAAAAATATGCTGACCTCCCTCATCCAGTGTGTAATCGTAGTGGAAGAGATGCGGAATGAGCTGCCAGAGAACACCAGCCTGAAGTGAAGTAATAGAAATTGTGTAATACTATTTCATTTACATTAGTTATCAATGTGTATGGGCCTATAAAGCCGGGCGCAATCGCGTTTAAATATCCCGGGTAGAATAATATGTGGTCTGAAGGAAAATGATGCCAAATTGATCGAACCCTACATCTAAAATATTAGATTTCCATCACCGCGATTTCTCGCTTCACTGTAATGTCAAACTCAAACTAACGGCAACGTAATCATTCTCTTTCAGGTATATCAGTTTAATAAAATGGATAAATATTCTGACCTGGAACAGCTGCGTCTGCAGCAGTGTGCACACGGCGAGTGAGCAGATGCAGCTGGCTGCAGCTGCACCCAATCGAGTTAGTTGCTGCAATGAGGGGGGATATGAGTGAAAAGGATAAAACTGGCTGTCTACCTGCTGCACAGCAATCCACACTGGCAGAGTTTAGCATTTTGAAAAAAAAATCATCGAATCCACGTGCATTGAGGTTTCAACGATGCATATGACCAACATATCTCAAAAGATTTGATTCGAGAGCCACCATTGTACTAGAAGAAAAAAACAACGACCAGAATTAAAAGCACCATCATAAGTACCCGTATGACGAACCGGGAATTGCAACAATCTGCATAGGTTTCCGAACAGCGTGGGCATCTCTGCGAGTCTCGCCCTGCATCCCTCAAAGGCTGCCGCCGTCCCGAAGCAGTTACACACGTGCTCGCACACCTGAACAATGAATTGAGAAATTATCAATTTTAAATTGATTTCTAAAATTAGAGCCTATGATGCCAATTGGTACCAAGATAATGTGCTCAAAAATATAACAACGATGAAACGCAATAGGCGATACACTGTCAAAAATATTTGGCCTAACCCATACCAGCTCATCTCGTGTTTCAGCCATCCTATTTTACAAATGCGTCAGCGGATGATATAATATACCTCTCGTTGAGTTTCGAAATAATTTTCAGTCACACTAATACTACTCTATAAGTGAGCGCTGTCTCACCTCATCTACCGTCCCTCATCTATACAATCATTTACAGTACTCTCACCTGCACAGCCATCTCGTCCTGACTCGAATTCGCCGTCACCATGGGCACGCATCGATCGAATGCCACCATCAGAGCCTGCAAATAAGGAATTAATTATCGATTGGCTAAGTTTGACTATAGATTGAACCACTGTCTTCCATTCTTTGATACCAAGCAATGCCTATATCACAACTACAGTGTTCGTTACCAAATGCTACCATAACATCGACACCTTCTACCGTACCTCCAATCCCTGATCTCTCCTCAGTTGCTCTGCATTGAGGGCGGAGCTCATCAGTGTGTGATTGGCCAATTCAATCGCTGCCGACAGCAATTCACCGCCTCCCTGAAGTCACAAACGATGTATTCATGAGAAACAAGTCAACCATAGGCTCTCCCAGGAAAGAGATGGATGGATACATTTCGGAACTTCCGCATAGGAACCCGACGACAACAATGTAATTGGGGTCCTATGCAGGTTTCGGTTTCCTAAACGAAAATTCCAAAAGGTACCATCATCGCAGGAAAATCTGAATGAGCAATGCGCATAGGGAAGAGGTATTTTATGGAAAGCAGCTTCGGAAAGGATAAAAGAGCGGAACGAGAAGCGGTCCCAGACAATAAAGAAAGAGGGAAACGTAGGGGAAGAGAAATTAATGTCATCAGGAAACAGACGATTTCATCTTTAGTACTGCCCGCCTTTGTAGAATTAGGATTTGATTTCTTTGTCTGAAAACCGAACTTTTCCAGCATTATACGCAATTTTCCGCATCCAATAATACGTTGAAGGAGCCTTAATCTTACGGGTTAGTCTCTGCCACCCTTTAATTGTTGGATTGTGATTTGATTTCTTGCTCTGTAATACCGAGTGCAGTATGGATGAAGTGCGTTTAGCAGTTAATTATAAGTTGAAGGAGCCACAATCTTGCGGGTTCGCCTCTCCCACTCTTCATTTCCACATCCTTGTTAATAAAAAAATTGAAAAGTTCAAAGATCAACCTGCTGGAATAGATTCGTGTCCTTTGCCTCCATATCAATTGTCTTGATGAGCTGACCGTAGCCGGCGTATTTGTAGGCAGAGAGTTCTGCAATAGAGTACAACTGTTCTCTTATTATACCTACATCGCCAACACCCAACGGCAAACTTTCAAACCGCGAAATATTAACGAGCGCCCGCAACTCGGAATCACAAAGTAACATAATAAGCACAAATGAAACTAAATCGTAATCTTTGCTCACCCTCCGAGTGTCTCGAGTAGATGATGCTCTGCGCCCGCAAACACAGCGCAATTCGCTTCGGATCCGGCGCCCCGCCGGCGCCAGCGCCAGAAGAGAGAAGCTACAATAGAGGGAAAATAGATTTATTGTAACTAAATCCCGCCAGGGAAGAGTTGTAGTTTCATAGGCAAGGTAACCGAACAAACAAACACTCATTTTCCTCCGTGTACATATTGTGTTTCGGGTCTTATTTAACAAAACAGACATACCGCTACCAGTGGTCGGTCTCCAATTCCTTTCAACAACAAAAAACCCAAATCTCCACCCTACCATAATCCCCATTCTACCATACCTCATAAGCAGCATTAATCTGCTCGAACATCTCCCGTCCGTCCTTGTTCTTATCGGGATGGTACTTGCCGGCCAGTTTGAAGTAGGCACGACGAATGGTCGAAGGCTCGCGCCACGATCTCAAAAGGGTGAAATATTACCGATGGATACCATGATGATAATTTCATTGTTCTTATAAATCTTACTCTTCATCGATATCCTACAGTTCAATATTCATGTGCATAGTAACCCTAAAACGTTGATTTGCCTGCTAATCTCAGGTTTCACGCTCACCATATTAAGATAGCGTCAATAGAGAGAGCGATAGGAATGGAAGTACATGATTATATTATATATTATTATAATAGATACTCCGCGACGTATTCAATCTCACGCGTCGCGGTCGTCTACCGTCTTCCCATCCCCTCCCCCTTCACTCACTCATCGCCCGTCTTCAGTCCAAGCACTGCTGCCGCCTGCTCGACACTCATGGCTGGCGGCTTCTTCTCAATCTCCTCGTGCCAAGCAGCGAGACACGCGCGAAGGAACGGAACCTGTATAGAATTATTTTAGCTAAACATACAAGAGAATTCGGAATTGAAACGGTTACAAAAGCTGCGCATAAATGTTGGTATTGAAACTCAAAAGTAACCATCAAAAAAGTTATCCAGGAAGGGAATCTGCGGGAGGGGGAAAGAGACATTGGCATTTTGCCTAGAAGAGACAATAATGACATTGATCGAAAGTTTCAAAAGTTGAGTATAATTCTCGGCATTGAAACTCCAAAGCTACGACCAAGAATGCATCAGTGAAGGGCACCAGAAGATGTGGTGTACAATTGTATTTGAGATAAATGGAGACAAAAATTATCATAATTGAAATAATTTAAAAAGTTGAGCTTAAGTGTTGGTACTGAAACTCGAAAGTAGCATGTGCAGCTTTTCAATTTTCGAATAAATTGAGCAGCAAAGAATATCATTGGTTACAGAAACTTATCCTATCGACATCTGTTGTATCACGTATCGTTATTTACTAAACCAGACTGAAACCACGAATCCTCAAGATGGAAAAAAATAACTGACTGGATCTCGAATCTCCCAGTTGGGGAATCGGGTCGTGTTGCAGAGATGTCTCAAGTAGTACACGTGGCAGAACAACTCGTTGTCCAGTTCGGGATAGTCGATCAACGAAATCGGACAGTACGTGTAGATCGCCTGGAATAAACAATATTTAGAGAGATATTCATCCATTCCATGTCCATTTCCCATACATGAGACGATCGAGAATCTCCCCCATCCAAGTCTTATTAGGACCAGGTAAAAACGAGCTTCATGTAATCAAAATAATAAAAAAATATCTGATATACAATAATAAAAGCAATGACTTCGGGAGAGAAGTAAACAGAAATATACCTATCATAGACATCTTCCATATCCGTGTAACCCTCTCCTCTATCCTACATAACTCCCCAACCCTTTACCGTACCTTGACATTGCTGGTGAGTCTTCCGGTGAAGTCTGATACGTGAAGGGCGATTCTCTCAATGAGATGCCTCCTCATCTCCGTGTTCCAAATGATCTCTGGATCGTCCCACTCACCCAGAAACACCTGGAGAGAGAAGAGGATATAGTGAAGAGGGCGATTGCATCATTACTAGGAATTATGTTTGTTTTTTTTAATTCTCGCATTACCTCGAAATTACGAGGCAAGTCAAATATTGTCATTTAAATTCACGCCAAGAAAGACAGTATCAGCAAATAGATTTCGCGTGGGCATTCAAAGTACCCCTGCACCACAAAATCACCAAGTCGGAATAATTCTATATACGTCTATATGGTTCAGCACTGGCTCAGAGGATATGGATTAAAAAGTATACCTCTGCATATTTCTCGGGTCCGTACTGCTCGAGGTAGAAGGTGGCCGCCTCGGGCAGAAGAGGAGCGAGGACTGACTGACACTGAGAGTCCAGACGGGGCTGCAATTTTGATAAACAAATTAGATGTTTTGTTATTGAGAAAATCTTCATTTTAGAGTATCATTAGAATTGGCATGGCGAATAGTAGTTTCGCATCACAATGTTCGGATTGTCAGGGAAGCGGCCGTGTTTCCCTAATTGGGAAAAGGCGCCGAACAGCGGCTCTTGGGCGCCTTTTCCCAATTTTCCCGGACACTCGTTGCAAGTTTGCCTTACATTCCTTGAGGCACCAGAACATTGTGGCATAGTCTTTTAATAGTCTGTTGATACATAGGCACGATTGTATTCAAACGACAATGAGCAGTAAGGACAAAAGAATGCTAAACTCACAACGGCCGATCGAAATGCCTGCTTGAGGTGAGTGTAATGGAGGAAACGAGCAATAGGGAGCACGTTAGAGCTGGAAAAATAGATTCATAATGGAGTCGCAAAAAGAATTTATAGCTGCTTTGGTGCTTCATCAATGGTACAAATATACGGTACAAAGTCTAAGTCAGTGTACCACACGATTTCGCAACAAGTTTCACAGTTTCGGGTTCATTACTTCGTCGAGAGATGAATAGCAAGTCGTTCAGTCATAGATCGCGTAGCAAGTATAATACAACTAACCCATTGTACATGAGGATGAAGTAGAAGACACCCGACAGATATAGTCGAGGAAGGAAGACGTTGTCCTGTAGGGAAAGATTAGAGAAAGCTAAAGACGGGTAACATAAAGCAGAACCCTAAAAAAATTTTAATGTCTTTCTGGTCAGATTGCTCACCATATCTACCGTAACCCATAATATCTTCCTACCGTACCTGCATGACCATATACAGTAGGGTAGCGACTCGCTGCACGATGGAGGGGTCGTAGGTAAGCAGCAGTTGCACGATCTGGTAGAGGAGGGCGGGATCGGTGAGGGCCTGAAATAAATAAATAAAACTGTTTATAAATTATGCAAATATTTATAAATTTGTGATATTTTATAGCCGTCGCAGTGACAGTATTATAGTTAAGATGGCAAATTGATACATTAACAAACAGAAACCAGTTATCGTCATACATATTAATACATCTTATATAAATGATAACTGACCCTCTTGATCTTGGGCATCGGCCGAACGACGCACTCGTTCGTGTCCCTGCAAAACATTTCTTTTAGGGTGTAAACAATGTCAACTTCTAATTATAATAAATTTCCCAATTAAAATAAATCTAAATCTACTGAACTAACTAATCTAGCAGTATTTTCACTAAGGCACAAACAAGAGAATAGAATTGAAGATCAATAATTTTGTGCGAGCAAGTAATATCCAAGCGACACCAATCTTCCAGGTAATATTTTCAGTCGATATTTTGTTAAATATAAATAGGAAACGGGAAAAATCTGACCTCGACGGGAAGAATTCTGCCATTTGTATGAGAATATCGAGACAGACTGTCGCCAGCTGCGTGAAATTGTACAGCGGAGCAGTCGAACACGACTCGACGCCTGCCGCAGAGGATGGAACTGCAGCAGCTGCAGCAGAGGGAGAAACCGACGGCTGCAAATCATTGCTCTTACTTTTTTTGCTATAATTCCACGAGCGGATTATCGCAGTCAGTAAAGTTCTGAGAACATATCAACAGGATGAAGCGGTAAAGTCGCTAGTGTTGTAGTAATTCACGGCACGCAGGAGCAAGCATATTTTATACTCCCCAGGATCCGGTTCAAACAATTATTTCCTTTTTCATAATACCATAACCTACATCTCATTCATCAACCCTCCCATCGATATTCTTACCTGCTGACAACAGATTGTCCATCGGAACTGCGGAATCGTCGAGAGTGCCTGCAAATAAAGATTGAGTAGCTGAATAAAATATTTCTATTTTCATACAACACTCGTCTATTGAATACAAGAAAATTTATAGTATGTATAACCTAACTGAAATTAAAATTCAACAGGTGGATTATTTTTCTTGTCACAGTCTCCTTCAAACAACTGTCTTGAATACTAATCTCGCACACACTCAACCTGTCCACGATAAAGACCAGCTCAAATAATAATTAAATTAGTTTACGATTAACTATGTATGTTTTACTGTACTACAGTGATGTGAGAAAAGTGCGTCCATATAGCCCAAATTCCATCTGCTCACCTGCCACTGCGGCATGCCGGCCGCCCAGATAGGCGTGCGCTCGAAGATCGTCTTGTCAGCGTACATCTCTTTCATCTAAAACAGGCCACAATTAATTGTTTTCCGATGGGAATAGCATAAGAAATTGAAACATGTACTAAATCCTGCTCATATTCTACATGCGCATCACCATTCTGACAGGTGCCTGATATGCAACATACGTAAATCAACCGTTACCTTGTCGAAAGTGAAAGGTCCGTGTTGCACATTCTCCTTGTCGCGGTAGTACCACTCGGGAGCACCTGAATAAGATTCGATATATCAAGTGTATTGATTACGAAGAGGCTGTTGAACACAAATGGTTTAATTCCATTTACAAAACATGGCATCGAAACATTAATCTCGTTAGTATGAATGAGTTCATCTGCGTACACATTGTGCTCGTTTTCTGTCCATAGGTGGGATAAATTCGATCAATACCCTTCCCCTGATTACCGTACCCCCATCGGCCAGTTGATCCGCCGACGCCTCGATCACGTTCGTCTGATTCTGCAACGGGGGAATACCGTAATCACAATTCACGAATAAAGTTACTTGTCGATTCGTCTACCCTACTCATTTCCTACCGTATACCTGGATCATACCGCAATAGCTATTCTCGAATAAAGTCACTAATCGGTTCATCTACCATCTACCACCGTATACCTGAATCTTTGCTCTCTGCACGTGCAAATGGGCGAGCACAGCGAGGTCGACGAGTAGAGGGGCGAGATCGGCATTGACGAGTTCGCGCGCGTTCTCTCTGTTCAGCGCCAGTTTGGAAAGCAGAAGCAGCTGAAATATAAAATCAGTCCGTTTCAAACTACCGTATAACTACGATAGTAATTACAAATATCGCACTAGTGTGTTAGATACCATTAAAATAGATTTAAAAAGATCAGTTATCGATAGTCGAATGGTCGGCATCTACCGTACCAATCGATCTCTCTCCGCGGGCAACGTGCTCTTCCTCAACAGCTCCACAAAGTGCTTCGCGTCGGGAAAAGTGCCGATTGTGATGTGCGACCTGAGAGAGAGGTTATAGTTTGTACCCAGCTAAACGGTAAACCCATCACATCGTCCCGGAATATGCTAGTTTCACGCCCGCTTGAAACCCCGGTGCACCTTGGCGCGGCGATAACCATTTTGCGCATAACTAAAATATATAAATAGATTCTTTTACCTCCACTTGATTTATCATAGTCTTCAATTGCTGTAATTTTTGGAAGGAGAATCAGATATTAATTATGCATGTAATTAATTAACAAATGACTAATTACCTCTCGTATGCAATCGCCATCGCACTCAGACATACGCAACGCAGATCGACGCGCGACGGAAGAAGAAAACGATGGTAGACGGCGGAGAAGAAATTGACACTGGAGAAAAGAGATAGAGAATTATTGAGTAGTGATGATGAAATAGTAAAAAGTATTTCACGGTAAACGTAGTAGCGAGTAATAAAAATAATCAATGCATATATTTAGAAAAAAATAGGAAGCATCTACGGATCATTCGCACCATCTATCACCGAGATAAACATCATCGATGCAACCCCCATTCACCTTGCATCCAAAAAAAATTCTTCATAAAAAAGACCGCAAAATTAATTAAATATTTCCATTTCTCGATAGCAATCATTGGTGTGTTTGGTATACTGTACTCACGCATCATGAATGGGCGTCGCCTCCTCCTCTCCCTCCTGCAGCAGCAGCCGTAGATAGTAGTCGCCGATGCGAATCTCGCTATCGAGGGACGGATAGACTACCTGAAATCCAGGGAGATTGTGTCATTCATCATAAATGTATATTTATAAAATTTCACTATCCAATGTGGAAATACTAAATATGAATTGTTCACTACTTAGCTCATAGTAATATTGAATCACACAAACTCCTGGCACATTTTTGCACAATAACCATAACTTTCGGGGAGTACGCGAGACTGTTCGGGTCGCCAGAAGTACCAGGCTATCACAATTCCCTTACCTGGAACTCGGTGTGGTTCCACGAGATGGGCACGAGTGCCATCGCCTGCTCCTTCTCGCCCTCCAGAATACGCAACTCGCCCAGGATTGAGTGTCTGAAAGAGTTGAAAATGAAAAAAACGATCATAGCGGATTGCAGTTGCTATTGTCGCAGATGAACACGGGGGAAACCATCACTATGATCAATGTTCGTTTGGCGACGAAAAATATAATCAATGAATCGGGTAGCGAGATCACCGTTTCATTCACAATTAACAAAGACGTGTCCTCGGTACACATTGCTAAATCACTTCCCTTATCGTGAAAACGCCTAAAATTCAAATGGAGGCGACTTTTAATCAAAATCCACTAAATCAGTCTACGATATACCTGAACTCCTCTCTCGTCTTCTCGTTCCAAATGAGATCCGCCTTTGCGTGATCACGAGAGAATTGATAGGCGAACAACTTCCAGTTTACCTGGAATCAACACAGATTTGTACCAAACATCACAAATTTCTGCCTTCACAACCAATTTACGAGTCACGATGCCAAGAAATACATTTAAATTTACAGTAATCCCCCCAATCGCTCCAACTACAGTACCCCTCTTCTTTCCCTCTACCGTACACTCACCGCTGCTTTTATTCGCTGTCGTCGCTTACGCAGGATTACCGGCTGTGCGTTTGTCTTCTCCTGTCAAATATATCATTGATTGAAACTTAATCTCACAGAAAAAAGTCAGCACTCGATGCTGTGACCACCGTACCTCCTTCCTGGTCGGCATGGTAAAGTTGAGTTTGTGTTCGAGGTCCCAGTGCAGGACGAACCGCTGGATGCCCGCCTCCGCAGTGACCATCGCACGATCCAGATGCTCCTGAATGAAGTGATAAGTGAACTAGTGAAAAAAAGACAGAAGAAATCAGAATCAACATATGCTATGAGATTACAAATTCCCAATGAATCCACAATGTGCCAAGTTTCTGTATACAGTTTATTATGCATATATGCATATATTCATAAATTTCCCATCTTCCACAAATCATCCAAAACTTTCGTTACATGCTAGAATTTATATTTACATTTATTGCATCGAACGATCGAGATGCTTCTGAACAAAAAGCGACAAGTTAATTTGTCATTTTTATGGAAGTCATGCTGCAGAAAACATCAACACCAACAGATACTTGTTCATAGCATATACCACGTGAAGCCGAAATGTGCCAAATCTTTTCATATCGTTCATTCCCCATCCACTGCACTGTCACGATCAACATTCTCAGTGAGATCACTGTTTCAGCAACTGTATCACTTTAACCTTGATGACTCCCTTGTCCCTCTCCTGATTGGTGGCGTCCTGCAAGTTATTCCTCGGTACGAGCAGATCAATCTCGTTCACGGGCACTTTGTCAGTCGATTGGAGGAAGTCGAGCAGACCCCGGGGCTGGAAAAAATACTTTTAAAGGTTGTAAAATCCTATGAAGCACGGGGGGCAACCCATCAGCAAGTCTCTTTAAAAAATCCTTTTCACTGTTTAGAATAACTAGAATCACAGATTGACATCCAAAAAGCATTAAATATATTTCTCCAGACATTCCGTATACCGTACTCCGCCTGAATACCGTAATCACTCACGAGTGATCTACTCAGCAGGTCGGTCGCGGGCTGATTGTCGGCAATCCACAGTCCGATCAGATGACCTGCAATCGATCCATATTCCTACCGTGTCTAATTTTCCGATACCGTAGTCATCTAGACTCAATGATTACTGTAGCTACCGTAACCCACCAGACAACTGTCGATTGGTGAGCACTCGCAAGTCTCGACCGGGCGTCAGTAGAGCCATCTCCAGATGAGAGAGGAAGGCGCCTGAGGGTTAAATTTTTTTTTAAATTTTACTTTATTAATTTTTTCAAATGCGATATCAACAAATCGAACTATGAACATATATTTGCAATAAATGTAGAACTGAAACAGAAAATGCAATGTGTTTTAAAAAGAATCCTATAAATTTCCAGATACAAAAATTCCAAGTCCTCAAAATAAGCACGACTAATAGAATAATAAAGCACGCACAATTCCTGACTCTGATTATACAATAGTTTTATTTAAGATACCAAATGAAGCAACAAGCGTCGAAATTGCAATGTCCCCCCATCAGCAGCACTGAATGAAGCGCAAAACCACCTGATCGTTTAGCGAAATGCGCAATACAATACAATATTTATTAGTATCGTTTCATGGGCACTGAAGATGGGGTTTTGAATACTCAATATGGTTCACATTTTTTTATTTCGTAATTCAAAATTTGTATCGCAATCACGACGGTCGAAATGCCCAAACAGCTGTCCACTGTATACCTTCAGTGAGTGCGAGTGTCTGCATGCTCTTGCTCGTCTCCACGTCACTCTCCTCAATTATCGCACGCAGAACCATGCCAGCACCTGAGGGAGAAGGGAGATATTGATGGACTAATGCAGTTTACGGTAAGAACGATACTAGCAAACGATATTAGACCAATCATCAGTATGTTCTCATAATCATTGAAGGTGAATCGAAGTCAGATAAAAGTATCGTAAAGTAGAAGCCAACGAAACCACAAACGTACGGGTGAAAAATTTTATATTTAGAAACTCTGACAAACTAACGAAAATACAGATGAAATTATGTTTGTGCGAAATCGGTTGACAGTTGACAACCACATAAAATACTGAAATACCAACCCTTTACAATCGTCATTGACTTGGCCTGGAAGAGGGCGTAGAAGGCACGACCACGAGCAGCAACCATCTGATATTTCCCCCATATTCATTATTGCACACTACAAATATAAGTAAGCAATTTCCCTTTTCAATTCAATTTCTTTGAATGCCCATGATGCGATTAAGAGAACACAAATAATCAAAAAAAAATAACGATAAGAAATGACTACGGCGAGAAATCACCTACCACAAAATAAGCGCGGTCGAATTAACCAGGCACGACAGAACAATAAACTAACGTTACAACTGAACTACTATTTTACAGTCAATTAATTACTGTATTCCTACCTTATCCCGTACCGTACCTTGAGTATCATATCGAAAGTGTCTCCTGCCGTAGTCTCTGAGAATGGTGCACACACTGCGTACGTGAGAAGATCGAGCATAGAAGCGACCACCAACCACCCAGTTCCCTTCTCCTGCAGATATAAATATTCATTACAGATCATTGCCTTCGGTGAGGAGCACATCTATAGTAAAAGAGCACAAAATCTCAATTGGCATAAACATAGCGATTACAGGCGTTTCTAAAGACAATGAATAAAGTGAAAGCCTTTTTCACGTAAATGATTTGTTGATCCACCTACGGACGCTGTACCGATTCAACTACCCCAACCCGCAACCCTAAAGTTTCGTGCATTCGTAATAATTTTCGCAATATATGTAGTCCTCGATAGTGAATCGCTTTCCCGGCAGCAACTTTACCTTTACTTTGCGGTATCACATTAATTTGCGGCCAGTATAAAAGTTTAAAAATCAATATTAGTTTCAGCTGCATTCAAGATTACGTGTTGTCAGATTCAACTATCCCCAATCCGCGATTCTCAAGTTTCGCGTACTCCTAATAATCATCGCTCTAGAAAATATAGAAAATTTTCGATTTTGTATCGATTTTGCAAAGTAACAAAAACATAAATTGATCAGAAAGACCGTGCCATATAAATGGCGGTCAGTATCAAGTTCAACCAATATAAACACAATCTCGGAAATGTTCGATATTATCGCGATTCTCGATACCAGCACACAAAAAAATAAATAAAGAGAAAGCATCGTACCACATGCGTCTTCATGAGATCCAGTAGATGCTCGACGAAAGCGGGCGAGGAGAGGAGGCTTGCCTGCAGAGATCAGTTATCGATTAGCCCACGAGCTACAGTATGCTATCAACAACTCCCCGTTATAAAAATGCAGTCCTCGATCCACTACCCATCTGCCTACCGTATTCACCTTATTCAGCTGCTCCGTTCTCAGATTATATCCATCGTGCATGGGATGCATGAGGGCGGCGAGTGTTTCCACCACCGCGTGATCAATCTCCGCCGATTTCCACAGGAGGACGCGCGCGACGAGATTGCCCAGCTTCTCGCGGATGCTGAGATTAGAGAGGTTACGGTAAAGCAGATATGATACCGAATTGCTACAGGGTTTACTGTAAACTATGAGGAGCGCTAGAATGGACCACGAAGATCTATCATTCTGTCAAAGAACGAGTCGTCAAGCCAGCCCATAAAACTCAAAACAAACAGGATGCGGAATTACGGAACAGGCATATTGCAAAGTCGACAATAACTAAAACATCCGCGTTACTCATATCCAACAATACGGCACACTTACATACTGTAATCGAAATTCTACCGTACCCATCCACTCACCCGTTAACCTCCGTGAATGCGTGGAATCCTGCTCTGCTCGCGAACAATCGACGCAGACACGACAGTTGCACCTCGCACTTGTGGATGGCAGAGGGCTCGTCCTCAAATTATATTAATAAGAATTAGTAATATAATTATTTTTAAGGAGTAAAAAATATAGTAAATTGAGCCACTGTCCGTCGCTACTTTCGACTTCCGTGGTTTTAGCTTTAAAAAAAAGTAAAAGAAAAAACTAAAGTGAACACCGTTCGGATCACGTTGCTATGAAGAACGCACGTTTGAGCTACCCCACGATTCGGTTATCTTTAAGTCTTCCAATCATCAAATACCTTAGCGTAGTTCTCACTGAGCACGGCCTCGAGACACGCGACGATCACCTTCTCCTTGTTCTCCCCGAAGAAACTCTGAATATTCATGTATTTACTTCGTAAAAATATTTTTAAAAAAATAACTGTACCACTCAATACGCTGTATCGCACATAATAATGTTCTGTTGACACATTTCCTGATACTTGATACCGTACCCTCCCGGATCAAGCTACCGTAACCCCCTCCTCTCACCTCCGACTCTCTCGCGTGCATCAATCCGTTGTAGGGAATGTTGGCATTGAATCGACGAATGAGATCCGTACGCTTGAGACCCGCTGAAAATAGAAGTGAGGTTGAAAAAGACAATCAGGTCAACACCGATGTGACATCGGAGAATTGCAAAAGAAATAACTACGAAGCCTCAAGTAGCCAAGTTCGGAAATTTAGGAGGCAAAGTCCATTAACGGTTGCACCGAGCTTTTAAAATTCCCGTTCCGACAAGAAATCATGGCATAGGCAACGAACGTTACGTTGCATAATTCGAGGTGAGCATAGCTGCCTAATAATCGATAAGCTTCAATCGATAAGCTCAACCATAGTACAACAATGGGTTAATAACTCACGAGGCGGGGCGATCACATGTCGCATGCACTGACTCTCCCCCTCCGCATCCAATTTCGCCGTGTGCTGAATGAGTCGCAGCGAGCGGTCGAAACGATGACTCGTCACGAACACCTGAGGAGTACGGTAGGAGGATGAAGTATACGGTAGAAGAGTGGGGATTAAGGTATACATTAATATACGACTAGGAAACATTGTTGTATTGTAGTTAAAAATATCGTTTGAAAAATAATGCAATCCAATCAGTAATATTGGATGCACATCAATGTATAAAATAACACAACAAAGCCTAAAATCAACTAGCGGCGGAGCGACCTAAATTAGATAACACGGAGAGACGGAGAACGTGAGAAAAAGAAGGGTAAAACTACTACAAATTATTGTTTCTCACAGATAAGAGTTAACTAATTAATTAATAATAATTACCTGAGAGTTTCCCGATGCCCTCGCTCCATCGATCAGTGAGGCGATGATGAGATCTCTGCAGAAAATATATTGCAATGTTACTGTAATTTTTTTTAAATCTTAGGATTTCAAGAATTTATCATAATAGGCACAAATTCACCAACTATAATCGCTCAGTGTAACATCAATTTAGCTGGTTCGGTAACTCATGGAATGCTCCAATAAATCATTATGTGAACACAAAGCTGAACAATGTGTTTCGAAAACAGTATTCTGTGTGCGCCGAGTGCACCCCGTCTCGCCGCCCTTTCTCACCTGTCGGCTGCCGCATATGCACGCGCCTCCGCCGTGTCGTACTCGATGATGAACTGTTGCGGGTCCTTGAGAAGTCGGACGATGCACACGATCTGAGAGGGGAGAGATATCAGCAGTTGTGAATATAAAACCATTTTTCTCTCTGCACAATATCTCAATTTATGGTATCATAGATGGGCAGCTAAAATCCAACTTTTGTGCAGGCGGTCGTCCGATCACAATTTGGAACTCGTCATATGACCCCCAAAGGACCCCTTTTTTGAGGTGTTTACCAGTGAAAAAATTTTTTCCGGATTTTGCTTGCAGGCGGTAGTCGTACCCCCTGCAGGCGGTAGTCAAGGTACCCTGTGCCCACCTATGTATGGTATATTGACTTTTTCAGGTTTTTCAGCGCAGCTTGTGTGCCGAATTTAACAAGCTGCGCAACATATGCGATGCGTGCTGCACGAAAAACCTTACCCGAGACAATGTCTCAGTCTACGCCGAAGATAATTACAAAAAAAACTTTCCTAATAGCCGTTGTGCCTACAGAACAGCCTAATCAAATTCATAATCACTCCCGCCGTATCCGACCGTACACCTCAACCTACCGTACCTGCTTCAATGGGGTCGCACACACGACTGCGTAACTCCTCGGATCTCTCTCGATCAGGCAGCTCTCAGAGAGGCACAGAAGGCGTCTGAAAATAGAAACAATATTTCGAAACAGCTTGGCGTACTGAAGTTTCGACAGTAGCAGAAGACTAAAAGTAAGTGTAGAAATTTGATAGTTCCGTTGTGCGTGAAAAAAAAATGAAAAGTTACTTATGCTTTCTGTTTTTACATACACAATCGAGCACTTCTTTACTTTAGGGAGTAAGCCCTGCCCCTTTCTCCTCTCGAGGGGTATGTCAAGAGATCAAGAGGGGAAAGGAGGAGCGATAGTGGGGGATAGGGGCGATAAGGGAAAGGGGCGGGGCTTGCCCACTAAAGTAAAGAAGTCCCCACAATCGAAGCAACCATCAGGGACTTGAATCAGCAAAATATTTATACAGAAGCATAATATCAAAAAAATATTCCAGTATTACCGTACCTCGCGGGCGGATCGTGTCTCACGGAGAACTTGGTGACGTCCCTCTCCATGTACGAAGTGAGACACTCGTCACGACTGAAATCAATCGATATATCAATGAGCCATTACTATATGCCACTCACAGCCCAAGGGGCTGAGAACTTCTGTGAAATTCCGAAACTATATCAGAACCATTGACATTCCAGTTTCAACCACTCTACTTCATCAACAGTTTTGAGGGTTACTGATTCATGTCCCCGTGCTCCGCAATGATACATAAACACATAATGAGTCGACTCCCTCTTGCCAACATCGTATTCACTCACTCCCATCTACCGTATCTCCCACCGTATCCTCCATCTACCGTATACCTGCACAATCCCAATCTCGTTCTCATGGCCTCATCAAGTGTTATCATCTCCTTCCCCATCGGTATCATAATGCCGATATTCCTCGCTGCCGTCGCTCTCACTGCCTTCATACACTCTTCCATCTGCGCCGAAGCGAAGATGTGCTGTAAATCGATTGCAAAATTAGCTTCAGGTAGGTTGCATTCCTCGGCCACATTATCATAAAAAGTATTACCTATGAATAGAAATGACGCAAAATCGAGTTTGTGCGAAGCACTGCGATAGATATCTGATGGCAGTAGCATAAAAGTGCCTAGTTCGAAAATTAAATATTACATCGCTTTCGCCGCACCACAACTGTGTCTAATTTGAATGTACTAGAAATATCGTTATTTCTTGATCGCATATGATGTGCTACCGTACCCTTCTGCGGTGCTCTCCGACATCGACGACGAATCCACCGGGGCAATCACTGATCTTGCCGATGTTGCGAATCGCCCGATACGGGTAGCGAGCGTAGATCACGCCTCGAGCGTCCACCTGATAATGAACAACGTACTATTGCGTTATCGGAGAGCAGCTAATGAATATCCTAATAGTGAATCTTCAATCAGCAAGGTAAATTTATTCATTAACATCTTCAACTAATCATTTCTAATTCAGTATAAATATGTATGTATGTAGGTTACTGTACCTGCTCGAGTGCTGCTGCTCCGATGCGCAGAATGCACTGCAGTCGTCGATCCGACCAACTCTGCTTGTAGGCATTCTGGAATACGGTAGTCTGTATGGCAAAATCGATAACTCCGTTCTTTCACTGCAGTACTTTTGCACTCTGATCTACAGCAATATTCAGATCTTGGCTACGGTAGTAGTCCGGATGGGCGCACTCACAAACTGAAGGCTCTCCTTCTCCTCTGCAGCAGCAGCAAACTGCAGCAGTGTGTCGGTGATTATCTCAGCTGCGTATTCGGATGAGAATCGCATCGTGTCCCGCTTACCGCCCTTCGCTGTGTGAATTGCGAACTCGTCCTGTAATAGAGAGCAAATTTGGCCATGGAAACTAGTAATATAAATTTTGTAGGCGTCTCCTTTGTATCATTCGCGTTTCAACCACTCGTCATATCAGAAACTGCTACAGATGAAGCAATCTTGTCCATAATGGTTTGCAAATAGTACTTCATAACACACATATTAGAGATTCTGTTAGGGCGCAGAACGATAATTTTCAAATCATCCTTTTGCGTTGAAGACAAAACCCGAGTTCACCTTGCCATCGCCGGAATTCGCATTCTTTGGTGAAGGCTTAATCAGAGCGAAGTCGCTGTACTCCCACTGAAATTGTAGTTTTGAATGTCGATTCTGACGTCATCGCATCGTTTCCCCCAATGCGGCAACAGTGAATCATTGCAGTTCTATCAACCCGAGGGATGGGCCTGTCGACCGTAACTAACGTAAACATCGCTGGCTGTTTATCTGCCACGGATTGGGGCTATTGATCGGACAAGGAACAGATTGACAGACGGGCCGGGAATGGCGAAATGACAGACGAGCGATAGCAGTTGGTTGATAAGCCCACCTGATTGGTTATCTCGAGCGTAGCCGGATTGTATGTAGTGATCGCAAGCGATCCGATGGAGAAAATGCGCTTGTACCTTCAATATTTCGTTATAAAAAATCAAAATATTGTAATAAAAAATAGATATGATGATAAAAATCCATGAAAAAGTGACAATCTGAATAAACAGTGCTTACTTTCCCTTCCACGAGTGTTTCGTGACCAGATAGCACACGATATCGCGGTTGTCCACGCAGAAATTGGTGATAGGCATGATTTACGACTGTACGATGATGATGGTCGTCCGACTACGCACTACTCCATCTGGGAAAGTGCGCAAATCACACCCGGAATTGTGTCACAAAAAGCGAAAGTCTGATTCACAACCGGCCAAAAAACGTCTGGGAAACGACGAAATTATAACCGAAAAGGAGCAGAATATCTGTACAATGCCAAGAAAAGCCGATAGATGCGAAATATAAGGAAGCGTGAGCAAATCGAAAGCGGGCAAAGGACAAAAACGGCGGGTGAAATGAGCGAACTGTCCGAACAGGTTAGAAAGTAATTTCGGTGTATACCGTATACCGGATGTAAAAATGACGAGATTTATCACAGTATTTGCCGGCTTTGATCCCGGCTCTCTCATAGCGTCTTTTATTTTCGAATTTAATTATAGCGTTTTTTCCGCGTCCATATTCTTATATCATTGCTAATTTTGTGTTCATTTAGTGTGTCGGACCATGGCGCGCAGTCGAAGCAGAAGTCCGGGTGAGTTACTCCTCTTTATCTATCGAATTTCGTCATTTACTTAATAGATTTTGCTCTCGTTTGTGCGAGTCGTACGTCCTGGTTTTCGCTATGTATGTCTATTAGAAACACTTTAAATGGTATCAGAAGTCACTAAAAACTTTATTCAAAAGCTTAAGATATTAAGAACACGTCAAATTTTCCCCACTGCATTCAGGGCAAAGTGCCAAGAGTAAATTCGTTCCTGCCATCGCCCATTTGCATGCTATTTATGCACTCTAACGGTCTGCCTCTATCTAGAATGCCGTTATTTCCTTTACTTGTTTTCCTTTGTAGCAGATCGTCGTCGTCGATCTCGCTCGCCCAGAAGGGACAGTCGTCGTGAGCGGAGCAGAAGCAGAGAGAGAAGAGACGATCGAGACACGAAGAGGGACGACAGAGATCGGTTAGTAGTGTATTTACAACTTTTCTTGCTGTTAGATCGAATAATTATATTCTCAAATAGGAATGGTTATTCCGAATAACCCTTTCGATCTAACAATAACTTTAGCATTTATCTTCTTCTTACTATTAGTGTTAATGTGAAAAGCATAACTCGGTCTGTCACCATTTTTCCAATTTAAATAAATGTATAATTTCAGCCGTGAGCGTCGCAGAAGCAGAACTCCCGAGAAGCGAGTGTACGTTTCTTCTCTTTTTTTCTGAATCTTCACTGCCATCATATGAATCATCGCTTATATTTGATGCGTTGCAATCATTCCTTCGTCTTGTTTGAATAGGGAAACGTGAAATGTTGTTTTATCTTCAATCCTCTATTACGCCTAGAAATCCATTCCATTGTGGCATTGTGGTCTCTCTTAAAATGCGCACTTGAGAATGGATTGAAGCTGGAAACTTGCAGGTTCAAGGAGAAGCGGGAGGAGAGGAGCGAGAGGGACGAGAGGGGATATCGTGACGAGAGAGATGATCGTCATCGAGATGACAGAGACAGAAGGGATAGAGATGAGAGAAGGGGCGGAGATAGGAGAAGATCGAGATCGAGAACTCCCGAGGAAGGTACGGTAGATATGATGAGTGCCGATTGGGTATTGATTTTAATTATTTGCTAAATGTATATCGACGCTTTGAGTCACTCAAAGCGTCGATATACATTTAGCAACTCAAAGTTTGAGTGATGAAAATTTAGCGGGAAATGTATTCAAAATAGTGCCCTGGTAATTTAATGGATTGATTTAGTTGGCAAACGGTATCAACTAAAATTAAACCTAATCGATAATTGCTCAGCGGCTCCGGTGGAGCTGGCGTCCATCTCTGGAATCGACGACGAAGTGGCTAAGATGATGGGATTCGGAGGATTTGATACGACCAAGAATAAGAAGGTGAGAAAATAAATTGATATTACTAAAATATATCAGTTAGTGATAGGTTAGGAATGTAATACATTTATGCTCAATTCTGGAAATTTTCTTTTAAAATGCGGGTCGCCGCTGTAGAATGCTCTGGCACTATTGTGTACTCCCTGTTGATATCGAATACCTAGGACAATTTGAATTCATCCCCAGTTTGTATGCGTGCGCAACAACAAATTCCTCTGCATATATCTTTATCAGTATTTTAGAGCTTCCTTTGTTGATCTTTGTTTTCTGGCTTCTACGCGTTACATTGGTAGTTTCTGCAAAAAAAATCATTTTATTTTTAAAAAAAAATCAAAAGTCACTTTAATACATTTTTTGTTGTATTTCTCACCACTTTATTCTTCTCCACGTTTAATTGGATCACTTTGCGATTGGGGTACACGAAGTTGGCCTTGCACACCTCCCGCAACTCACCGAGACTCACATTGACCTGCAAAACGGAATTTTGCCATTTATTTGGCATGATGCCAAGTCACTTGGCACCGTGCCAATTCTCCTCTCACCACGCATCCGGTGTCGCTGTCAAACGCCGGCTTCTTTGGCTTGACAGGCGGCGTCAATCGATATGACTGAACAAAAAACAAAATCAGTTTTCGATTGTCCACAGTTCTGCCTCCAAATAGGGTATACTGTAGACGTACTGGATTGGGCATGGAGGGTCCGCGACGCGACGGTGAATTCGGGTCCACCTTTCCGGGTACGGTAGTCACGCGGTGACGATCGGCGGGCGTCGTGGGCGGCTGATTACGGTAGGATTACGGTAAGACTCGAGTATACCGTACCCATAGGTCGAAAGGGTGTATCGCGGAAAGTCGAAAATGCGGGTTGGGGTTTTCAAAAAAAGGGCATGGAAAATCGAAAATGCGGGTTGGCTTCGCCGTTTCTAGGTAACCTTTCGACCTGCGACCGTACCTGAACCTTCTTTTGCTCCTGCGGTTGCTGCTTGGGCGCAATGGTTTTGCGAGCTCGACCAGTCGTAGGGACTGGGACTGCGGCTGCTGCAGGTGTCGCATGCACCGATTTGTCTGCAGGAGCCACCTCAACAGGGTACGGTATTGACAGCCGCAAGGAGTGTGCGAATCGTAAACTGATTGGAAAACAAATCAGTTCTCGATTGTCCACAGTTGTTTCATAAAATAGAGTATACTGTAGACGTACGGGATTGGGCATGGTTGGTCCACGACGCGACGGTGACTTCAGATAAGCCTTGCCGGCTACGGTAGTCATGCGAGGATGTATGGTTCGCGTTGCGGGCGGCTGATTGCGGTACGATTACGGTAATACTCGGGCATACCGTTCCTGAACCTTCTTCTGCTCCGGTTGCTGCTGCTTGGGCACGATCGTCTTGCGAGTTCGACCGGTCGTAAGGACTGCGGCTGCTGCAGTTGTCGCATGCACCGATTTGGCTGCAGGAGCCACCTCAACAGGAAACTGTATTGACCGCCGTGAGGGGGGTGTGAATCGTAAACTGATGAAACTAATTACGGTACCTTGATGATTGTGCTCCTGGCGGGCTTCTTGATGACGGGATCGGCGGCTGTCTGACGCTGCACGGGTTTGGGCACGCGGGTACTGCGGCTGAACAGGGATTTGTAGGTATACGGTAGAGAGAGTGGTACTGTAGTTCATAGACCAAAAACCTTTGTTCACGAAATTCACAAATGATGTTTTTTTTTGGGATTTTAGGGTGTACAAATCAAAAATGATGTATGATTTTCCCAAATTTCACCTCAAAAATTCCAAAAGCTGTCTGGGTTCGTTCCCTAGAACGATCTTTTTGGTCTATGCTGTAGTTACGGTAGGCAGACCTACCGTAGTCTGGGCGAGGTCATCGAGTATGGCAGACGAGTAATGAAAGAGACCGCACCGCGTCGAGTTAGGGAGTGGGAGTGAATGAAGAATGAAGAATTGGATAATAGGTGAACAAAAAAGAAGATCAATAGGCAAATTAGCTAGACATCAACTGATCTAAAACTATGGAAGTCGAAGAAAATACGGCGAAATTCGAAAGTGTTTGGCAACAATTATAATATTATTTTAATTAAATAAATATATTACAATTGCAGGTGGAGGGCAACAACATGGGCGAGGTGAAGATCAACAAACAGAGAAGATACAGACAGTACATGAACAGGTCGGTTTCCCGTTTCATCGTTGGTAGAATAGCGCGGCGATATTTTCTCTGTCATTAGGTCCCAGAATAACGATATACAAATGCAAATGCGATATATATTGTCAATATATGCTTTTCCGCATAATTAATTTGGTTATTTTTTTAAGAAAAAAAGGCTTTCGATAGAATACTATAGGTGGAAATATTGAACAACACACGCCCTCTGATTGTGGATGTTCTCTAACTTACTTATCTTCATTGCAGAAAGGGAGGATTCAACCGGCCGCTCGATTGGATCGCCTAAGGACTCTGCTGCCCGGATGATCTTTGATCTCTCGTTTCACCGCCCACTTTCTCCCACTTTGAACTCCCCCCATTCCTAGTGTTATTCGCTGTTCACACACTCTTTTTCATTGATCAATCACCAACTGATACCGTACTCTCTGTGTACATAAAATGTATCAAGAGAAGTGTTCACAAAGTCAATAATTTATCGAATAACAGGGGAGTACGGTAGTCGAGGAGATATCGATTAGCGACCGTAGGGAGGAGCATATCCGCCAACGGGAGCGGAGTAGCTGGAATGGTACAATTCAGAGCTGATGAGGGGAGATAAAAGTCAGTTTTCGATAGACTAGTCCCAAAAGTACCATACCCGAGGCAGGGAACTTGGCCGACACAGTGAGCACCGGAGCAGCAACCGCTACCTCCTCCAATGCAAGCGAGAGAGATGGAGAGGAGAGAGAGGAACAGAAGGATGGTGAAGAGCTGCAATACCGTAATCCAAATTGGGGTTCTGTAGTCTACAGTATCCCAAATTGGGTTACTGTAGCCTACCGTATCCAAATAAGAATACTGTAACCAACCGTACATCACAGTAAACTATATGTAAGTATCGATCGAAGTCGCTGCCGTACCTGGCTGTTCATTGTAGGTAGATCAGTAGACAAGAGACTGCTGGATGCCACTGAGATCCACCGGGCAGATTATATACAGAGAGATTGCCGCTTGTTTTTGTTATAATTGCCCCTCTTTTCCCCTCCCTGCAACAATAGCTGTAGTGTGTTACGCGGGGAGCCGCGCTTTTTGCCGGCTGGCCAGATCCAGTGACCGGCTCTGGTGGTGTTAATCTGCCCCGGACTATACACCTTCCGTGTGGTAAGGTGAATGTATACTAAATGACTGATTGGGAATAATAATGACGTTTCATAACATCGAAGTGATAAATAGATTAGTACCAGACGATGTAGGTTACTGTAGCCTGCCGCACAGCATTCGAAACAGAGTCGGCGAGAACGAGTTAGAGAAAGAGAGAGATGGCGAGAGAGCGCGCCAAACGAGAGTGTCAGACAACGAGAGACGTTCTTGGCATGGTGCCAACTGGATGCTGTGTGCCGTAATTTACTGTTTCCACTGACTGTCGTACCTGGTCCGTTCATGTTTTCATAAGAACACAGTTTTACAAAATTAATTTGATCGAAAAGGAGAACAGAGCCCATTGTTCCTCAGAAATCTGCAATTATTTTCTTGGCACTTTCCTAGATCCAAGTTGACCTTCCCTCCCCCTCTTCTCCATTCATTTCATTCGAATGTCAATTCCGAAAGTGGTGCGTTCCTCTCGTCCCCCTTCGCCCTATCGAAACCGATCGATTGTCTACCGTACTCCTACCGTAATCTTGACTTTCAGAGAAAGGTCAGCTCCACGACCACGGCGCCTATCGCGCCTCCCGAAGTCAAGACGTGAGTTTCGCGTTTCACCCTTTCCATATCTCCGAGTTTGAAACTCAATTTCAATGATATAGCGAAACTCCGAGCGGAATCTACGAGAAACTGAAGCCGGAGTATGTGCAGATCGTCGTCGTCAAGTTTATGGTAAATAAAATAATATTTCATTAAAAAAGAAAATACAGTCAATTATTGATAACCTACCCTGTACCTACCGTACTCCTTGCAGTGGGATTCGGGTGCGCCGTTCATCGCCGTCGAAAACTGTCTCATCAAGGACATTGATCAGCGTCTGGTGGCCGATCTCCAATTCGGAGATCTCATTCTCTCGATCAATGATCAGACGACCAAGACCGACTCGGAGATCAAGGCGGTGCGTCTGTGGTAGCCCTGGAACCATGACCCAGAAACAGAGCCAGGAACAAGAATCCTTTAACCAGTCACATCCGTGTTTCAGCAGCTGGATAAGGTGGCGGCTGCGGCGCCCGCCGACACCGAGTTCGAATACTCGTTCATGGTGAAGCGGCCCGTCACCGCCGTGCCCGCGACCAAAGCAGACATGCCGCAGACTGAGGTACCGCACACTCCGGTACTACCTACGTATATCGGCCTACTATGTACTGTAATCTCACGCAATCGATCTAGTCTTTTACCGTATTTCGCATAATAGAGTATACCGCACACCCACTTGTTGTATTTCCGCGTACATATCTTTTTTCCTATCGTATAATTACATACCGTATGACCTACCGAACTACCGTATACCCGCCTACCGTATCCCTTCAGTTGCAAGAGACGGAGACGATGAAGGTGCTCAAGGCGTACATCGTGCTGTTCCCGCAGAGCGCCCTTGGACTGAAAGTGAAGGTGCGAATCGACGAATGACGAAGAGAATACCGTACTCCCGATCGTTTCAGGACATCTTCGGGAAGGTGATTGTGAGCACGGTCGACCCCAGCTACCGTAGCATCTGCAAGAACGTTTTCAACGTGGGAGATTACATTCTGAGGTGGGGAGAGATCAAAGATCAATACTACCGTAATCTCTGACCATCTAAAGTGTCTCTTTCAGCATCAACGGCAAGATGATTCTGGGCATGAAGGAATTTCGCGCAGCCTTCATCAAGATCAAGAAGGAGGAAATGGTAGGTTTCAGAAGAAAAAATCAATAACTGACGCGTGATTACCGTAATCTGCAAGAGAACTTCAAGGTGGTCTTCAAGCGTGCGCTCACGCCGCAGGACATTGCTACGGTACGCATCAGCAGCCGATATACAACTGTAACACAACCGTGCTTACCGTATTCTATCATACCGTAACCCTACCGTACCTCCAGGTTCGTCGCTGGTTGAATGCCTCTAAGACGGACGGCTACGTCGCTCCCGTAATGGCATCGGATGTGGCCGATCTCTGCACGAAGGAACTGGCACGACTCACCGCTGGAAACATTCTGGTAGGTCGAAGATATCGCAATCCCGAATCAGTTATCGATGGATACCATGCTCTAGAATCAATTATCGATCGATATTGCAACCACTATTCAGTTATCGATAGATAGTGTACTCTAGAGTTAGTTACCGATGGATATTTGTCCTAGATTCTCGATCGATACCGTAATCCCCATCTCAATTATCGATTCGATCTCAGGTGCCGCCGTCTATCTACGTCCCTCCCGTTCACACCGTACTCGGCAAGGAGAAACGACTCAGTAAGTTAATAAACGTTTTTGATCGTTCAAAGAACATCTCAACACCCCACAGAATAATTAGCCAAAATCTCGAAATATTCACGGTTGCAGTTTTGGCACAGTATGTAGTTTTGTGTTTCGCCACAAGCATAACTTGCCTAACGCCATGAAACAGCTAATACTACTCTGAATTTCAACAGAATTAAAAACATTCTATGAAAACCCCCTTTCAGAAGTGGCGGATGCGCCTCGCAAGGTGGACATTGGTATCGAGCCGGAGATTGTCCGTCAGTATCTCATGAAGGTATACTTTTGTTCCTCCGGAAAGGGGTTCAGAGTGAGAGAGCGTGTGAGATCGAGAGGGTCTCTCTAACATTTTCACACTCTCCCCCGGAACTCTTCTGTATGGTTATAATCACGGCTTGCGAATTGCCTTTTTTCTTTTTTTTTCTTGTTTCACTTCCGGTTCGTAAACTGTTCGATTCGCAGGTGCCCAACTCTGCCAGTGGAGTGCTCCATCAGACTATGACTGTCGCTCCTGAAGATCCTAAGCGTGAGTTTCAATGTGGTCTTTGATCTTTGCAAGTTGTGATCTTTGATCTTTCACACATATTCATTACAATCTTGATGTTGACGCACTGGATAACACTCATTAGCTTGAGCAATATGCTCGGCCGTTGCTGCAAATCCTCCCTGAATTTGCAGCCGACGGTGGCGGAACTACGCCCCCTGCTGTAGCTGCGGCCGCTGCAGCTGCAGCTGCTGCTGCACCTGCCGAGCAGATGAAGAGCAAGCGAGGCATCATCAACGAGAAGTCCAAGAGTACGTTTGTCTTCTTGTCCCAGCGTACTCCGTACCGTAGCCTACCGTAATCCAATTATTGATTTGTTTCAGGATCGGTCCGATCCGTTCGCCAGGCCCGCAAGAAGGCGATCGACAGCAAGAAATAGAAGGTGCCAATCGATCGATAAATCGACGCGAACTTTTCGATCGGGAACATTCACTGCGAATAAAAATCATTCGAGAAACAGTTCATTGTGTTCTTTGTGCAAAGGGGGAAATTCCAAAGATCAGGAGTGCTAACTATGATCTCAAAAACTAAAACCTATTGTGCTAACTATGATCTCAAAAACTAAAACCTATTTTGTTCTGGATGATCAGAGAGTGGGTATCAAAATGCAATACTTCTATTGATGCTATTGTTGCTTCGCCGGCTGACCATGAGAATTTACTGGATGAGGACTTTCCTGCCTCGATTCTATTGATCAATTTTGTCAAGGCAGGGAAAGTTAATTTTAAAATTTCTCAACCCACCCTCGTCTTCCCTCCCTCATTTCCTTTCCTGCATTGTAATACCCGAGTCTCTGCTTCACTTCACTGGAGGTCTAAGGCAAGAAGTGCGATCAGATAGATTCAAAGAGTTGCGGGCTAAAGATGCGTTGCGGACGCGGCGCGGCTAATAGCCTCAGGCTTAGTACATCAGTCTGAGTGAGAGGACAAAGTGATCTTGCTCTAGCGACTCAGCGTCTCGTTTATACTCTATTTCATATCCTTTCCGCAGTCACTGTCCTAACTACGTTACTGAATACATTTCTAGGTCATTCATTTTCCGCGGTTTCGAACTCCTTTTCAACACAGCCATGGACGAAATGATGAAGAGGATGCAAGCAATTAAAATGGAGAAGGTTAGCGCACAGTTTTCATAATCACAAAGTACGCACAAATAAATATCCCTCACGCACAGCAAATTTGACTTTTCTTCGCGTGTGAAAGAACGGTTAAAGGAATACGTGCTAAAATCCAATGCCTTTTTACGAAGTTAGAATTTTTTTTCATCCTGAATAACTCTTTATGTTTTTTTGCCGAATAATATTTCTTTTCTTTACATCAGGACGCTGCTCTGGCTCGTGCTGATGCAGCCGAGAAGAAAATGCGACAGGTCGCAGAGCGGATGAAACTCGTCAAGGTGATCTCACTGATCTACCAGTGCCCTCTCTTCCCCTCCTCTCTCTCCCTGTCTGTCTCTCTCTGTCTCTCTCTCTCTCTCTCTCTCTCTCAATCTCTCTCTTCTCAATCAATTGACCTCTTGCGTCTAGTCACGTCCCGTACTCTCTTCCCTTCCTTCCTCTCTCATTCCATACTCATCTTGCCATTTCCGAGAGTCGGCTGACCAATAGGAAACTACCTAGCAATTTGGATGACTATACTTCTATAGTTATTTCGGAAACTAGTTTGAGGACTTAGTATATTTCGTTGCGCGTTTTTACGTTTTGCTTTTTCAAAATTATTCTTTACTAAAAATGTCCCTGGGGCTTGTCTACTGACGAGGCCCGCCCCCAGGGAGACGGTCAGTGTCTAGACCGAGGGCCGAAACACTGATCGTCATTTCTTTAGGCCTATCTTTGATTTCCTTTATTGTTGACTAGTTCAATAGATTTCCAAAACCGTTTCACATAATATTTGATCTTTGTAGTTTGTAATTTAACCTCAGAAAGTAAGCAGTCCTTATCAATCGTTAATTCTTAGGAGGAGCTGCGTCGGGAGTCAGAGGCACTCTCAACGAATCAAAGTGTGCGCTTCATGAATGATCCCGGAAAAGGTGTTTGAAATTCGGAAAACTTTTCAACGTAATGCAACATTAGATGAAAGTGCCGGAATATCTAGATATAGTAGTAAATTGTGGTTCACTAAAAAAAAGAGAAATCGCATCATTTTGCAGACTCATCCTCTCCCGATGCGATGAGGAGTCAGCGAGATACGCTTCACGAGAAGTACAAAAGTCGGTTTTCCAAATTAACGATGATTAATTTCGATCGCAAATTATAATTTATCGATTTTTCTCTTCCAGAATCGATTCGTGCCGCTCGTGAGGCTCGACAGAAAGGAATGAAGCAATAGAAGGAACAATTCCGCTCATTGAATGATCCATAATGACCAGTCACAATCACTGTTTGATTGTATCATTTTTGTCTGAATGTTTCGTCATTTTCAATATGAGTCTAAGACGAATATAAAAAGGAAAACGAAAATAATGTGCGCACTATCACAAGAAAAGAGAGAGAAAGATAGAGAGAGATAGCTTCGATTGATTGATCCCCCCTCAACGGACTGTTTATATTAGTATGTTTATACTCACTACTATCGGTGGTGCAGTCAGTCGAAGAGATGTTCCTCCATTTGATTGTGCTCTTCGTATTACTTCATTCGTTAGCTGCAGGTATTTCACATTTCCATAATTGATCGATTTTTAAAAGAATTATAAGCAAGCCAAGCCCAGAGTCCAAGGCAAAGAAATATCTTTCGCAGACTTCGCCTTTTCTTTGTCGATTAAGATCACATATTATTGTTTTTGCGTGATTTCGATTTGAGACATATTTAAGGTGAAACCTCGAAGCGACAGGAATTGATCGAGGCGATATTCCGCGTTCATGATTACAAGGTGCACATGTCTTTTCAGATCGCCCTTTTTTATATTTTTTTTCTAGGATGTTTCGAGGATCGGAGAAAAATATAACATGGAAGAACTATCATAGATCATAGATGAAATACCGTACCTTCAGCAACCACCTCCCGGCGGGGCTACGGTAGATGTCACGGTGGGCGTACAGCACGTCTACTTCCCGGACCCGAATTCGCCGGTTGCAGTGATGGTCTGCACGCTATCGTACACTTGGCAGTGAGTAATTTCGTTTCTCAACTCAATCATTACTCCCCAGGGAAGATAAAATGGAAATAATGGAGGCATTCTTCTTCTCTAGATCTCACTTTCAAAAACTCATCCATTTTTTGAAATCTGGATCAGTTTATACTGATAAAATTTGCAGAGACACGCGATTAAGTTGGAATCCGCAAGATTACGGTGGAATAACGAAATTGACTCTTCCCGCCAATCACAAACTGTGGAAACCGCAGCTGATGGTTAATATGGAGTGAGTGTGAGACGATTATTTGACAGGAACCAAACTCGTGCGCAAATTTGTTCAGCAAGATTTCCGTTCTTGGAAACCTGTCATCCACGCAAATTTGTTCCCTGCGTACACGACATCGCGAGTCAATATTACAATAGCCAAGCGCATCAATATTACCATTTATTTCGCTGAAGAGCAGGCACAAATACTACTTAGCAGAATTCAGCACTGATTGGGGCAGTCAATAAAAAAGTATATAATTGTAGTGGAAAGAATCATAAGATGTCAGCGACGGCCCATCTTCTCAAGGGATACGAATTGGAGGTCAAAGATCGAAACAGAGACTCGGTGAGTAGATTGATCTTCCAGAGAAGGGTACGCATCGAGATGCGAACGTCTTTCTTTAAACTCTCCCAATTGGCCACAGTTTCCCGCTCCGCTCAAAATTTTCCATCCCGGTGAAACCTCTAGAGCGGGGCATTTGCAAGATAGTGTGGTAAAAGTAAGATCGCACCTCTCATTCCCACATACTCTCTCGCTCCGGACCTGGAACTTTTGAGGAAAAAAAGGAATAAATGCAGGATGCCTACATCACAATGTATCGAAGAGTGCAGATGGAACTCGAGTGCGAGTCAGAGTCTTCGTTCAAAATCAAGTGCACATTCCAGGTGAGTTTCAGAGCTTGTTTACCTACTATTTTTGTCGGCAGGCATTTAATTTGTTGTTCCTATTTATCATTCAAAAATTATTTTCAAACGGTCACAACTATGTATGATCATATTTCAGGCCAATTCCATGGAGCCTCTTTCCATTTCGAAGTGGGTGTACGTGCACGGAGATCGGCTCTCTGGTAAATAAACATCTATTTTAAAAAGCCAACACTGGCCAAGCAGTGTTCTCCAGTGAGCTCAGCTCGAAATTGGGAAGTTCCTTTACCCTTACGTTTTTTATTACAAAAGACAGAAGAAGTGAATTGAATGTGGCAAATAAGAAGCTTTGGATAATGCTCGCAGATATTCCCCGTGTAGCCCATGGAAGTGGTTTCTGGAGGAGAATACAAATTTTTCCTAATTATTTTCGAAAACAATATGTTTTATGTAAATAAGTGTTTCATAATATCTAAATGGTTCAATTTGACTAAACATAACTTTCAGGGTTCATGGACGACAATACCACGGGGACGGGTCTATTCGAGGTGACTTCAGTTGTAGGAATGTCATCAGGCAACAACTATAATCGCCGCGCGAAATTGTAAGTTTGGCAGTTGAGAGATGTTTGGGAAATATAATATGTTTATCACGCTATTTACTGAGGCTAATGCATGTTTATCCCTTCTAAAAACTACCATTTTCCCTTCGCGTCAACACCACGAATTATGAAATATGCACAATTAAAATATGAAAAAATACGCCCAATTGTTGCGGGATGAAATTTCAGCGAAATGAGCACCCGGAATGTATATCGATCCGCAAGAACTTTGTGTTCCAAAAATGTTCCTGTTGCTCCAGGGAAAGATCCGCCAAGCGTTCCTAAGATCAACATGAACACAATTAGAAATTAAAAATGATTGAGGATATTTTTTTGCAGCAATCAACTAACAGTGTGGGTGCGCCTCTCCTTCTCCATCTCTTTCAATTGGCTTCTCTCTACTTCTCTTCTCCTTCTTCTCTCTCTTCTCATAATCATAACTTTCCTCCTCCCTCCTAATCACGCGAATCTCCAATTTCTCGTGATGACTCTTCTCTTCCTCCTCATTCTTCTCCCATCCCAACTCGTTTCGAAAATCAACAGCTTCTCCTCATTCGGAGTTCCGTCGCAAAGCGAGTTTATTACTTATACATTTTAATCACTCATTTATCAGGCAAAATTTATAGTATTGTTGAAAAGCGCTAGGATGAGACAGATAACAATGTGTATTGTGGACTAATTATGCGAATCATATTTCAGCACGAGTGTATTCTCTCCTCTTCGTTATCGGCTCCCTCATTCTGCCACTCCAAGATCTCTTTCGATCGGAAAAAGCGAGAGAATTAGCTCCCATTCTTCTCTCAATTGCTGAAAGGGTTCCACACTTCAAAACACTCCACTCCACACTTCTCCCGTACGTAGAAGGTGAGCCACAGAAAGCGATTAATAATTTTTAAAATATAAAAAAAACTCTCGAAATCTTCTTTGTGCAAGACAGAAGTAGAATGAAACAAGAAGGCAATGAGATGCAGTGAAAAAAGAGGAGAAACGTTTTAACTTATCGGTTTTTGTTTATAATAACCTGCTCTTCAGATTACACTCTTCCATTCATTCTGGTCTTGCTGAAAGTACTCATCTCTTTCATCTTCACCCTCCTAATCGCTATTGTTTTTATCGTGTAAATTTGTATTTTTATATACTCCAGTGTCAATAAGTAATATTTATAAATAATTCGTTATGATTGTATCGATTTATCTCATTTTGTGTTTCCTCATGAAAAAAGCGCAAATATTGCACAAATATACAGAGGTATGACCAGAGGTGGCTTCTGTTCAGATACAGACATGATAAAGTGAAGTGGTCTAAGCGGCGCAGAATCCATTCGGATCTACTCCGATGCTTGTGATGTTCCTGTTGACACCACAGCACGCAACGGCTCCTCCGTCTCCTGAAATTGCCTTTTTAGATCTAAACTTTTAGAGGTTGAAATAGTATATTTATACCTATAGATATTTCTATTAGTACTACAAGTAAAACCGGTCGAAACTGTTATAGGTATAAGTGTTTCGCTCTTTTAACATCAATTTTACGAACAATCGATACCTTGGAAGGTCAGGGTTCCCATGAATAGTTCCACGTAGCAGGGCAGTTCCCAGTCAGTCGTCACCAATTCGACTACTGCTGAGGCAGTAGAGGCAACGCCGCCGATTAGTCCGAATGCTGAGAATTCAAAAATTTTGAGCATGTTCATTTTTAATCACTCAAATATTTAGCACATCAGGCGATAAGACTATTTGGTGAGGAAATATGGAAAGCAAATGAAACGTAGATTCGATTAATGCTCTCTTCATTTTTTTCGTTACTTTGTAGGCATAATTTCCATTTTTTTTTCAGAAAGAAACATATTAAAAGTTACCCAGAACGCAGAAATTCAGTAGGAGAATGGGCCAGGAATTGTATCGGAAAACGCTGAAAATATGAAATCAAGGAGAGAAAAATCAATAAAAGGCCTTCTCACTCAGCGAAGGAAGCGTAAATCGAATCCTCTTCTGCTTCTGACTGGATGTTGCAATTGATCAATACGTTTCTAAAAATATTATTTTCTTAATTTCATTTGTATTGCAAACCTCTTCTTTGTACTGGCTACCAGGAAGAGGTTGAAGATCGCTGGTAAAAGCATCGTGAGCATTGTGATGGTTGTTCCGCCGATCTAAACAGTTGTATTATGTAAATGAATAAACCATTTTACAGACTTAGGGAATTTTAATTAAATAATTTGTTTCAATATGTCATTGATATTCGTGGATATGGATTCACCAAGATATTCATCTCACCAGATCTAGAATCACTCCAAATTTGGGGATGGATAATGCAGTGAATAGCACGCAGAGCACAATTATGCATCGAACAATGACTCGGCCAACGCAGAATTCTGAAAATTAATTTGTTTGTGAAACAAATTAACCTGATATTACTGAAACTCGCACGCCCAGCTTATTAAAGCAAGCAGTGAAACTCAACTGAACATTGCAATGAGAAACGATGTTTATTTTGAAAATTATTAGACTGTGAAACTCAGCAGCACATAGTTGCTGACAAAAGAAAAAAATGGTCTCACTATTCGGTACTCGAAACAGCTCCTCAATCTGAAGGGAGAGCGGCGAGCAAATGATGACTTGTGTGAAAACAACGTGAATTGTAATGAGCACGTTGACCGTTTGTTGAACCCAAGTGAGTTGGAGCGATGTAATTATCTGAAAATATAAGTATTGAGACTTTGTTTTAAGTCTCAATACTGAAGAGGTTCTTCCCCTTTTGCACACCCACTCATTGAATACTCTCTTGAAATACGGAGAGTCATAATCTACCGGTTTTCGACTAGTGCACTCATTATCGATGTAATAAAATGCAACAGATGCTCTTCAAAATGAGATATTCACTGCTCACTAACCGATCCTCCTTGAGATCCACCGTACACGATGTAGCCAAGAATCGACACGGGCAGATACATGGTGAGAATCACTAAAGAGATCAAAGATCAAAGAGAAAGCTAAGGTTCTTCAGTACCGGCATATCCCGAAATCACAGACTTGGCAAAGTCTTGCGGCTTCTGCATGTCGTGTTGGAAGGAGGGAAAGACGGAGTGGCCACCGTACGCGAACATAATTGTCCCTGATTTTGAAACTATTACTGTATGTGGATCGATTCTTTACCGTAAGCCAGGAAGAATTTGTTGAAAACGAGCGGCGGAAAGTCGACCTGGATCGATTGAAATTAATTCTTATATCCCACTTTGCACCCCATAAAAAGACGAGTAGTTCTTGAGTCATTGTGTAAAATAAGGCATGAAATTCAATCTAACCTCCGGCTGGCACGCTCCCCAATCGTGAATCGTTCCCACGATCATCAAAATGACTGCAATCGATGTAGACACAGTGGCCACGAATCCGGCTTGCCTGCACTTCTAAAGTTGTAAAACCTTTTAATAATGACTTACCAAAAATCCTTGGCACTTCCCAGCATGAGAAACGGAGTGATGAACAATGCGACCACTAGCGCAATGAAGCAAAAGTTGATTTTGATCTGCCTGAAAGCAAAAGATGAAATGCAGAAACGCGACTTATTTTACCAGAAAGCAAAAAGAAATGATGAAATGTTGTTTGATGCCAGGAGAAGGAACACGACGGACAATCCAAACTGCTGGATAGTGATGATAATAGAGACGAAGATTCTAAAAAAACGTGTTTTTATAGATTTTCCAAAGTTTCCTGTTGCTAATTATGAGAACTGCGGCATTACCACCTTCGTATAGCGTATTCTTTGATTTTTGATCGCACAACTGCTACGGTTAGCGTGAGTGCTGGCTCAGAGCTATGCAAGTTAAGTGCTAGAGCAACTTTATTTGGCCAATCGACTATCAGGTTGTTCAACCATCGAACCTTCCACCCCTTCCAACAGCTCGATAGCCCATCTCTGGATACGGCTTACGGCAAGATTCCCGGTATTCCGACCAGCGTTCCTGATTCATTATGAATATGATATGTAAAAGATTATTGACCAAAACCTGCATCATGAGCCAGTTGTCTCCCAATTGAACGCCGGTGTATCCCGACAGAACGGCGGACACAATTGTCATTGCGATTCCTGCCCAAAGACCTGAAATTTAAAGGTACAATCGAAAAGCCAAATGATGTTTTTCGTTCCAAAATTAAAACATTTTCGAAGATGTCTATTTTGCACCTATTTTGCATGTCGTTTTGCATTCCGTTGTTGCTTCTCGTTGTTATTTACGGTGCAATCGATTGGATCATCTCATATTTTTAACTTTTTTTTTTTTTAAAACATATATTTAACTCATCTCATATTCGTGATAATTGCACGAGACACGATATTAGCTTGGCTTTTCTGCGCCTTTGATTACGCGTCCAAAATGCTCACAGTGAATTCTGAATAGAGTTTTGAAAGTGAGACAATCCGACACTTTCCAAACCCGCCTCTCAGAATGACAGAGAGGCCAAATCCGACATCTCATTGTTTCCCACGCCCACTATCCGATATCTCAGAGATCAATTGGTGATTTACATAACCCTGATTGAGAAGAAATGACATTTTCGCCTATGAATCTCATAAGGATTGGTTGTTGAATGGTTTCCAATGATTTCTGGAACTGTAAGTCCTTGTTTCTGATATTTCCGTAGAGCTAAATAGCTCGACTCCCTTCGACAATTTGCGCTAAAAGATATCGGATAGTGAATCATTTCCGACTCTGGATATCGGATTTGTCTCATTCCGCGCTAATTGGCAAAAGAACCGGTCTCTTCCCGAATACCCGGACCGAATTAAAACCTCTAATTCTGAATGATTCACCCGCACTCTCCTATTTTTGTACACTCTCTCACATAGTCTCATTATCTTGCACCGAGTACACGTGTGTGTTGATTTTGTGAGCTTTCGTGGCATCATTGTTGCACGCCGTGTTGCATGATAAATTCCATAATGCGCTTTGACCACAGCATGACAAAACTCTGAAGATGTACATCTCATGTATCTCTCTAGTGTTAACATAACTTTCTTTTCACTATCTATTTAAAATACTGTAAAAAAGCATGTGAATAATCTCTTCCATGAGTATCCATATTAACACAAATACTTCAATTTTTTATCCACTGAATTGTTAAGCCGCTTATTGTCAAACATCGCTATCTCCAACCCACGGGCTAACTGCTCATAAATATTTTGTGCGTCGCATGATCTCTTATCGCTTTCGCTGGCACCGGTGACTGTTAGAGAAGGAGTGATTCAATGGCTAAGTCTTTGTCAAATGCAAAAAAATGAACAAAAAGCATTTCAACACAATTTTAAAAAAAATTAATTCGCTTTCGAAATTAAAGTCATTCCATGATAATGAACACAGTAAAAGCTGAAATCTACGTCCCTACGTTTACTTATATAATAAAGTGCATTCTACAAAAAAAAACTATTTACCAGAGTTGACGAAACTTGATGGAAGAGCAACAAGGCCGCCGCCAGCCATGTCACCAATAATGAGAACACCACAAACAATCCTGGAATCAGTAGTATTTTCTACATACTATTCTAACTATTTTAACTATTATAAGTATCCTTCGAGTAACGGTTGTTAAAACTGATGTGTCTTTCATACAACATAATCTTGAATTTTCGTTAAAACACACCAATGAAATCCATGGTGATTGTGTGCCTCCTCTTTCTTCTCCGTTATATTTTCATTTTCATCTTTTAAGGATGATGCTACCTGAACTGGTACTTGTGAAACAAACATGAAATTCACACAAACTCAAATGTATTATTAACTAACCGATGATTGGCTTGTGAGAGATGACCTGTAGCTCATTGGTAAAACGTGATTGGATCAACAAGAGATTGAAAGAGCACAGATGTCGTGATTTTCTTATCAAAAATGCGCCTTATAAACATCGCGCCGCACCTCTCATTGTCAGCTTGTTTAGATTTGGGCGGAAAAATAGATGACGTCATAATCTTTATTTTACACGCCGGAAGCTTTTAGCGAAGGTAAGTTTATGCTTACATGGTAATAGTCGATCTCTTTCACTCAGAACATTAATCACAAATTCAAAGTGTATGTTAGAGACAGACAAACGAAATTATGTCTAGAGTGTACAAAATCCGCTTGCGTCCACGCCCGTCATGCTTGTGATGTTCTTGAATCGACCACAACACGAAACGACTCCTCCTTCGCCTCAAATTTCGGTTGTTTAATCACGATAAAATTAACATTAAAAATATTGCACACCGCAAGAGTGCGCCAACAAATTATTGCTTCAACGAAATGATTTTGAAAATGATAATCAATCGATACCTTTAAAGCTGAGCGTTCCCATGAACACTTCCACATAGCAGGGCAGTTCCCATTTCGTTGTGGCAAGCTTGGCTATGGCCGACGACGTGGAAGCGATCCCTCCGATGAGTCCGAACGCTGAATTCATTGTTGTCTCAGGTCTTTTCCTTTTTATAAGTATTGCTTCACTTTCCCTTGCTCATTTTCATCGACTTCATTCTTACCAAGCACACAGAAGTTCATGACAAGCAGAGGGGAGGAATTGTGGTGGAAGACGCTGGAAAAATATCATTTTCAAAATGCCAATTACGCGGTTTATTCATTACACTCACTCAGTTACAGAAGCGTAGATGGAATCTTGTGATTGCTTGCTGTTTTTAATAAGTTGCCTGAAACGAAAATTTGGTTAATAAATAAAGGAAACTTGTAAACCGCTTCTTCGAACTTGCAATCAAGCAAAGATTGAAAATCGCTGGCAGAATCATCGACAACAGGGTGATTGTGGTTCCACCAATCTGATAATGGATACTTTGACATATTGGTATTAATTGTATCGGGAGTTGTATTCTAGTTACTAAACAGTTAGTTCAGAAATTCAATCTCCATCAAGAAATATTATGAAAATATTTGAGTTCTTACCAGATCCAAGATCACACCGAACTTGGGAATGGATAGGGCAGTGAACAGGACGCAGATAACAATTGTGCAACGAACGATTACACGGCGAACTCCGAATTCTGAAATTGATTGTATTTATGCCTATATAATATCTACGAAATACTCAAGTTTGTTCAGCCCACCAATTTGAATTGAAAGTGAAACACAAATACTCGTTGTTAGTAAAATCAAAACGAGCGAAATTTTATCTTCAGTGGTGCCAACGCGCATCTGATCAGCTACTAAATGATCTCACGATTGGGCACTCGGAACAGCTCCTCGATTTGAAGGGAAAGTGGGGAACAAATGATGATTTGCGTTACAGTTACGTGAATTGTAATGAGAATGTTGACTGTTTGTTGAACCCAAGTTAGTTGGAGGGATGAGATGATCTGAAAAAAAAAACAGGATATCATGTTAGCATTCATTTCCATCAAAGAATATTTTGCGTGAGGTAGGAGTGCTCAGGTGTAATGGTTCAATTATTTGGTTGGATCATAGATGAGCGGCGACATACAAGTGGCAACATACCGAGCTTCCCTGCGACCCGCCATATACGAGATAGCCAAGTATCGAGATCGGAAGATACAATATCAGAGTCACTGCAAATTTATTTTTAAGTTCAAATATAAATCAATGAAAACATTGTGCGTACCAACGAAGCCCAACACTATAGACTTCGTAAAATCGTTCGGTATCTTCATGTCGTTTTGTAGTGTTGGAATGACCGAATGAACTCCGTATGCGAACATGATCGTGCCTGATTTTATGAGAGACTTTCTGAGTCGATTGAGATACGGCCGTACAAGCAAAAACTAACCTATGCTAAAAGGTTGCTCCTAGGGTAAACATTGGCCGTAGAGACCGAAAATAGACATAAGAAGTTTCATAGATCAAACCCGGCTGAGATATTCTTCATCACATGCCCAAAAGTGAAATTTTCAACTTTTGCAGAACGCATCCAAACCCCATACATAGCTATATATTATGAAAGCTCTCCATAAAATAAACATTTTTCATGTTATGACCAAGTGCCTAGCTCACCTGTGACAAAAGTTATTATTTTTTGACGAAATAATATTGAAATATCAATATCATGACTTTTTCGGCGGCACTTTTAACTGTGTCCATTCGATTGCGCGTAGAAAATTACCCCCCGTACGCAACAATATGACAAAATTCATGGCGCTAAACGTGATCAAACAATTCGACGAAAATAGCCCGCTGCTACAAAAAGAGGCAATTTTCAACAAAATAATTTATTTTGAAAATATACGAAACTCGCACAGCGAAATATTTCGCAGACTCACTACACTACATGAACCGAATAAATTAAAAATAACTCCGCTCAATTTGGAAGAAATTTTTTTTGAGCTCAAACCACGTACCCCGGGTCATGGTCCAAAACCCGGAAACTGTTTTTCGTTTTTTTGTCTCTACCTTTCGGCATCTAATACCAAATCGTGGTATATATTCTTTCTACAGCATACATGGTTAAATGCAATATTCTAAACAGAGAATTTGTCGCAACATATTTTCTGCAAATTTCACCATGACCCGGGGTACGTGGTTTGAGCTCAAAAAAAATTTCCTCCAAATTGAGCGGAGTTATTTTTAATTTCTTCAGTTTATGTAGTGTAGTGGGTCTGCGAAATATTTCGCTGTGCGAGTTTCGTATATTGTCATAATAAATTATTTTGTTGAAAATCGCCTCTTTTTGGAGCAGCCGGCTATTTTCGTCGAATTATTTGATCACGTTTAGCGCCATGAATTTTGTGATATTTTTGCGTACGGGGGGTAATTCTCTACGCGCAATCGAATGGACACAGTTAAAAGTGCCGCCGAAAAGGTCGTGATATTGATATTTCAAAATTACTTCGTCAAAAAATAATAACTTTTGTCACAGGTGAGCTAGGCACTAGGTCATAACATGAAAAATGTTTATTTTATAGAGAGCTTTCATAATATATAGCTAGCTATGTATGGGGTTTGGATGTGTTTTGCCAAAGTTGAAAATTTCACTTTTGGGCATGTGATGAACGATATCTCAGCCGGGTTTGATCTATGAAACTTGTTATGTCCATTTTCGGTCTCTACGGCCAATGTTTACCCTAGGAGCAACTTTTCAGCATAGGTTAGTTTTTGCTTGTACGGCCCCTGTTGAGAGAATCTCAATCGACTCAGATATTCTCTCTTATGTATATTTATTTTTATTCTAAATTTAAAAAAATACCGTAAGCCAGGAAGAAGTTGTTGATGACAACTGGCGGAAAGTCGACCTGAATTGTGAGTCACTTCATTGCTCATTGAATCAATGCTATGCACATCATTTCAACCTTATATAATGTAGGGGAGGCTGAGAAAATGTAAAATCGAGAGGGACTCTAAATTTGCGCAATCTCTCGCCCTGAACCCTCTGTGTGTTTGGGATCATGAGTATCGTACCTCGGGTGTGCACGTGCCCCAATCGTGATGCACACCAATGATCATTAGAACGACGGCAATTGACGTAGAGAAAGTGGCAACAAAACCGGCCTGCCTGCAAATACCAACCAATATTTTTTTTGGAGTAAACACAATCAAGCTGTGCAGCAATGTTTCATCATTTTCTTTCGAAAACACATTTCTAAAGATTTTCAGAGCGTCTGTCTGTCTGCCTGTTAGTTTTTCTGCGTATGTCTGTGTGTTCACGTTTCCCGCTCAATAACACGAGAACGAAGATGCCCTACTCCATGGATCTTTTTTCATTCTCACCAAAAGTCCTTGGCGCTTCCCAGCATAAGAAATGGTGTGATAAAAGCAGCTACTGCAAGAGCTGTGAAACAAAAGTTTATCTTGATCTGCCTGAATTCAAACAATTTTAAATTCAAAATCTGCATTTTCCCACCAGAACGAGTAGAGGAAGGAGGAAATGTTGTTGGATGCAAGCAGGAGGAAGACAACAGACATTCCAAATTGTTGGATGGCGATTATAATAGAGACAAAAGCACTGAAAGAGTGAACAATTAGTGGTTCTTGTACTTTTGACAGTAAATTAAAACATTCTAAAAATATTCCCTCTGGGTGTCTCCTTTTCTCTTACTCGCTGACTTTTGTCTGCCAAATTAGCGCTCTTTCGCTCGAATTGCGAACACCGAATCCCTAGCTTTGTGAAAATGTTCAAATTATTTGTGCATGATTTGAATGAAGAAGAGGGAATACTTTGTTATCTTCATGAGGGAATCAACTAGTTAGAATGCTGAATCATAGCCATACGAGTACATGAAGAGTTGGATCAGATTTTATCGGTAAAATCTGATCCAACTCTTCATGTACTCGTATGGCTATGATTCAGCATTCTAACTATTTGAATGAAGAGTGAGGGTACCTTCCGATATTTCCAACTGCTCGATACGCCATTTCAGGGTACGGCTTGCGACAGGGCATGTGATATTCGGGCCAACGCTTCTGGAATGTGCACACTAGGGATGGCTTCGCATGAAAAAATATTTCGCAAACTCCGTCACAGATCTGATCTACGAGATAGTGTGTAGAATGATGAGGGCGTTTCTTGCTAAGCCATCACTAGCATACGTTTATGTATGTACGACAGCGTGAGGAATCTACTTAACTTTCAATAATTCCCATTTTTTTCGTTCAAATGTATGTATATTTAGTGTCACACCTGCATCATTAGCCAATTGTCTCCCAATTGAACTGATGTGTATCCAGTCAGAACAGCAGATACTGTAGCCATCAGTATTCCAGGCCAGAGACCTATAATATTTGATAGAAAGTGATCACATTATACAAAAGGTCGCTTGTTTAATATTTGACCACTACTTTGATACCAGATGTATGAACTTTGATGTTTCCGTTTCTCCAAAACCCTTAACAACACACAAATGTTTGTGATTGCCTGACTTTTGCCACGATTGCTAACATAGATCACATCCAGAAAATAAAACAGTTAATGGCCACCAAGAAGTTTAAGAAATCAAATAACAAAATACAAACCACTACCTGTATTTATAAAGCTTGACGGCAATGCTACTAGACCGCCTCCAGCCATTTCACCGATGATTAAAACGGCACAGACAATCCTAAAAAAATCATAATTCATAATCATTGGACATAAATATAGATGCTGACCAGTGGTAGCCCCTCTGCATCGGTTCTCCTTCACTTTCTGTTTTCTCCTTTGATCCATCTTTAGTTGAATGTGCTATCTGAGAGTCAACGCAGACAAAAGGTCTCGAATTTATACATAATTTATTTTTGCACCGGGAATCTGCATTAACAAGTGCACATACATAAAAATACAGACAAAAATATGCCATTTTTGGTTTTGCAAACGGTCAGTGATCGTAGGAAGAACTAACCCGGTTCTTCTGATAGTTAGTGAAAGTGTCGCGCATTGTTGACCACGAATTGGGAGCACTGGTGAACTATGAAGATGCAAAGGAGGGAGAGAGAGAAAGAGAGAGAGAGATGAGAGAGAAATTGTTATTCTCGACCAACCCGTGATATATAAAGATCGAGCCATCCCCACACTCTCTCATCATGTTTGGGAGGCGGCGACAACAGATTTGTGACGTCATCGAATTGGGGAAACAAGTTGCAATACGAACAAATGCACAAATTGTGTTATGAGCTTGATTAGAGACAAGTTACGACGAATTTTGATTAATACACCCATAATGAATATGCTTACCATTGAATATATCATATACTGAGATGTGACACCTCGTATATGCTATACTTACAAATCTCTCGTTTTCGCACGCTCTCTCGACGCGCGAATCCTAAATATTGAGTATATCAAACACTACGTCTCTCATCTCAGTATATTCATTCTCTGTGTATAAATAACCGGATTTTATAGTGTGTTCAGAAGACGTCCTATAAATAGGGGCCACAACGTGGATAGCCGATTTTCGACGTGAGAGTGGAAATCACATAGAATAGATGCATCATGGTCCCATTAAGACAATACTTTTTGCCGTTTGTCAATATCTTGCCTCTGAGCCGAGATACACCTCGAAATCTGCACGCGAATCGCTAGTGGGAGAAGCATCAAACCGGGGAGTGGAGAGAAAGGGGCGGAGTCTTCTTTCACCCCTCTGGTCAGGCCCTCTCCATTCCCCACGCTCTCTAATCGGTCAGACGGTGAGCGAGAGAGTATATGAAATGGAGAGAGCGCTCCCCTCTCCTCTCCCTCGATAGGGAGGGATTTGCATGAGTTCTAACATCCCTATCTGCACTCTCAAAAGTGCACGCTCTCTCGCCTCTCTCTAGCCTCTCTCGCCCCCGCGTCCGAGACGGCGCTTACTCTCCAGCGCCGCTAACCAGCACAAGTCGTCATTCCACAGTCATTTCCGTACTGAAATATTTCAAAACAGTAGCACAATTCACGATTAGATAATCACATGCTAATTTTTGTTGAAATGTCACTGATAACATCATGAGAACCAAGATCTTCTTGGGCAAAACATGGAGCATCACTCGAAGCATAAAAACAAGCACTTTTATTTTTTTGTAACTTCATTTTAGCCACATTGCCGTGGACGGACTAACTTTGCCCAGGGCGCATTCGATAGAGCAAACCACTAGCTACAAGACAAGACCTAACTCAATTCAAACGGTTTAGAACTATGCTTGTGCTACTCCATGGCATTTCTTGCTCTCTCCTTTCAAGGAAAAGTGGGCGGAGACTGCGGATGCTACCTATAAACACCGTGATAAAGATAATAATCACTTTATTTCTCATCAAGAATTAATTACAATTTAATGTCGACTATAAAACAAATGTACACGCCAACTCGTATCCCGTTCAGCGTTGACAATGCGAAGAGATCAAAAATCAAAGATCTACAATCAGCCAAGGGCCGCGCAGAATGGTTGAGTTGGATCAACGGAAATTGTAGTGATGTTCTTGAACTCGCCACAGCAATGTACCAGACCAGTGTCTGAATTGAGTGTAATTAATTAAGCATTATAAAGACGTGCTCGTGCAGTACTGTTTTACATTTTGATTACTTAATTAGCTGAATAAAGAAAATTTTCTTCCTACTGATCTAACACAGACTTTGTAACGTATAATAAAGTTCGATGTGTGCTAAATACATATAGTTTTAGTAACAAAAATATTAATCATGGAAAATTCTCTTACTTCCATCGAATGTGAGCGTGCCCATGAACAATTGGACATAGCAGGGAATATCCCATTGTGTTGTTATCAATTCGTTCACTGCAGAAATTGTGGAAGCGACACCTCCGAAAAGACCGAAGGCTGAAATTAAAAGAGGTTGTCGAGAAGCCGATAATTCATTACACTGTTTCGGTGTTTTTTTCCGAATTGGGAAAACACCCAAGTGGCCGCTTCCTGACAAAATTGTGGCATGTAACCAATCCGATTAGGCGAACGACAAACGCTCTATCATACTGGACCCCTAAAACAAGGCGATCAAAGAAATGCAATAAATTGCACAATACACCAGCGACCTCATCTAAAATGTTAATGAATCCTCACCAATAATGATAAAGTTCAACAGCAGCATCCAGGGGTTGTTCAGCTTAAAAACTCTAAAAATAAGAATTAATTAAAATTAAAAGTTATAAAACTCACTCCATCAACGTCGGTAGTTCATTATCCTCATCTGAACGAGAAACGAGGCCGCTCTCCAATTTGAGCTCACTGAAATTAGATTTCAATGAACTAAGAAAAAATAGCGTTAAAGGGAGTTTGCAGCCAAAAATTCATAATTTTATATTCTTTTAATTTTATTTTTATTCAAAAGAGCTGAAAATTCTAAAAATAACTGTGAAAACCGCATATTTTTACGATTTTTAAAAAATTAATTATGAATTTTCAAAAAATCGTGTTTCAAAGGTACTGTAGCTCCTGCATCCTCAAAACTTACGCTGTTTAGCGGCTGCAAAAGTTTAAAAAAGGCATTAGCAAAGTGAAAATAAGGGTTTTTGCTATTGATTAGACAATGGTGAGTATCTGTGAGGACGAATCAGTAGAAAGAAAAACAAAAATATTACGGCATCATCCCTTTTGAGATTCTACACCCGCTAAACAGCGTAAGTCCGCGGATGCGAGAGCTACCGTATGCCTAAATTTCACCATCTTTGAAAATTCATAATTAATTAATAAAAAATCGTAAAAATATGCGGTTTTCACAGATATTCTTAGAATTTTCCAATCTTTAAAATAAAAATTACTTATTTTTCGATGCCGGATACCTTTAAAACTGACATGCCTTTGCTAAAAAACTCTAAACTTACTTTAAAATATACTTCTAGCCTTTAAAAATTAAAGCTTGAAGGCTAATGTTTCAAGTTAGAACAATTGAAATAAATGTTGAAGATTCGTATGCTCACCGTTTCCTCTTGCCAGCAATGAGTGAGATGGAATAGATGCCGGGAAGGATCATCGTCATGAGAGTAACCGATGAACCTCCTATCTGGAAATATCTAACATCACTATGACAAAATGTTTAATAACAAGTTGAACTTTGTACCGATTGAGTTTCAAGGTATAACTAAGAATACATGCCCGATCTATATTATGATTCAGGTGGATTTATCATTTTAAAGTAACAGTAATTGATAAATACAGCTTAAAATTTTGTTACTCGGAGATTGATATTGTCAGAAATAGTATGAACATCAGTAATAGTGCCAGTTCCCCATATTCTTCATTCAATCAAAGTTCTGCTGAAGTCGTACTCACCAAGTCAACGATGGGCCCAAATTTGGGAATGGAGAGAGCCATGGAAAGCACACAGACCATGATCACCGTGCGGACGATGAAACGACCGATGCCGAATTCTGAGTGGGGATTATCAATTACTGTTATACCATGAACTTTTGGTAACTAATTCGTTTTTGAACTCCCTAAACTCTAATCGATATCGCATCAGAGAAAAATATATAAAACTTAACTTAAGTATATTAACTTACTGTTCTGCACTTTAAACAGTTCTTCTACAGAGAGCAGCAGTGGGGACATGACGATGATTTCAGTGAAAGTAACATGGAGAGTAATGAGAATGTTGACTGCGGTTTGCACCCACGAGACTTGCAGAGAGGGAATGATCTGGATGATGGTTTGAAAGCATGCGTGATCGAGCAGCAAATATATGCTACGTTTTTGTTCATTGCTAGTTTTATTTGGTAACGTTTCTATCTGATTCGCAAACAACTTGCATACGTTTATCCAACTAAAGAACAAAAAGATATGCGCTTATTGGATTTTCGGGAGAGAACCATTTTCTTGCTGAAAATTGTGGCAAATTCAAAAAAAATTGATTTGAAACATACCGATCCTCCAGTGAGCGAGTCTCCATACACAATGTAGCCGTAGACGGAGAGTGGAAGATACATGATGATAATTACTGAAAACGAGGGATTAGAGGTTAGGTAAAAGGTAAAGGTAAAGGCCTTATCAAGTATTGAGGGAATCACTGCTAAGGCCAGCGCATAATTGCCGGAGGTCCCAATCTCTTCCTCGGATCTAGTTTTACACCACTGCCAATATATTTTAATTAATATGGGTTAGGTAAGTCTCAAGTATGTGATTTTAACACCTCTACAAATAATGATTCATTAGAAATGATTTGTCACTCATTTCGGCACTGTTATCTGTCGATATCAACTCTTTACTAATACATACGTAGTGGACATTTTCGCATTTATAAAGGAACTCATCAATAAGAGAAATAATATTTCAATGTTGCATAGTCGATGGCCGCACTAAACTAATTGATTTATAGAATTCTGGACTTATGTTTCTACTTGGCTCGTTTGTGATTGGAATAAGTTTCAGCACTTGATTACCTCGACTGGAACCGGGACTTTTACAATTGTTCTTCTGATTCAGGTTCAGAATAATAATAATAATAATAATAATAATAATAATAACTATAATAATAGTAATATTAACCAATATATCCGACGATAACAGCCTTTCCGAACTCCGCTGGCTTCTTCATATCGTGTTGGAAGGTGGGGAAACACGCGTGACCGCCATACGCAAACATTATCGTGCCTGAAAAAAAGTATTAGAGGGAAAATACAAAAACAATGCACCAATCGAAACGCCGTAGGTATATGTGCCGATGAAAAAGTTCATTTTTTTTTCGAAATTGAATTTTAATTGCAAACTGATCCTTACCGTAGGCGAGGAAGAACTTGTCAAAGACTACCGGCGGATAGTACACCTGGAAATATGTATTTCTGCATAAATGGAGTACGATCCAGTACACATATCTTAACGCTAATTATTCTTAACCTCCATTTACTATGATATATGTTACTCATAAGAGAAAATCTCGTCCTTTCATGCGACTTGTCTCATATCCGAAAATTGAATCTCAATTTTTTACGATAGTGCTTTTCGAACGAAAAGCGATGGACAAATTGATACGATCGATAAACCAAAACGGTCGATAAAATGGCAGTACCTCCTTAATGCATTCCTCCTGGTCATGAGCTGATCCTACGAATATCAAGACGATCGCAGTACTCGTGGAAATGACTGCGATCAGACCAGCTTGCCTGCACAATATTCCTTGATTATGAGTGACCTTGACCGAGATTCATGGTTATTGATAGTGTTGACTACTCAAAACTTCCTTTGCTCGAAGACATCTTAAGAATCGCACACAGAGACTGGGTCGAAACGCTTTGATATTTTCATTTTTCAAATGGTATAGTTATTGGCATGACGCTTTTCTCAATTAACGGTAGATCGAATCTTATCCCTCACCAGAAATCCTTCGGACTTCCGAGCATCAGAAGAGGGAGAAGACAAACGGAGACAATCGCTGCGATGAAACAGAAGTTGAAACGAACCGAACTGAAATAAGAAATTTTCAAAACTCTCCTGAATTTTTGCACTCTCTAGTTCTTCGTGAAATATTTCTTTGTTATTCAAGCAATGGTAGAATAATGCTGCTGTCTCGTTACCATGTTAAGTTGGCTAATTTCTGATTGAAATATACTACTTTTCTTGACGAATTGGTGGTATATAAATATGATAATGACTTGCTTACAACAGGTCGAATAGCAGTGATGAGATGTTGTTGGAGACGAGAAGGAGGAATACAACAGAGAGGCAGAATAGATGTACCGACATCAAAATCGACATGAACACTCTGGAAAGGGGCGGTTTTTAGAAGTTATTGTTGCAAAAGTGATGATCAGCTACTTAAACATTTCGGTAGTGGTTTCTAGTTGAAAGGAGGATATAAGTCGATGTACCTGGGTTCGAATCCCGTATACACTCTGTACGTATAAGCTTAATTTTGCTTGCAAATATTGTAACCGTTTTCCAATATTTGAAGGATTTTCAACCATTGGATATTGAGGCTTTTTTCAACCTTCCCCATGCTCCGAGTGCTCGATACGCCATCTCCGGGTACGGCTTGCGGCAAGCGTAGCGATACTCCGGCCAGCGATCCTGCAGCGCAAGTTGTAACAAAATTTTTTTAAAAAAAACCAGCGAGTTAGTCTTTCGGGTTTTTCAGGCGTGTGCCGATGGTGCTTTTTCTACACGAATAGAGGTTAAAATGCTGTTAATGATACCTGCATCATAAGCCAGTTCTCTCCCAATTGAATCCCTGTGTATCCAGAAGCGAAGGCGCAGATAATTGTGAGCCCTGCGCCCGCCCAGATGCCTAAACTTTGGTTTTGTTAGCAATCATATCAAGACATTCCACAAAATTGTAGGCCGAAACGAGTTCTAGTTATTCCTAGTTTTTTTTAGGGAAATGACTTGCTAGACGTACCCAGCCACTGGCCATTAGCGATGCGGACCCCTACAAACCCTTTAGCCTTTAATTGCCCAAGTTTGAGGTTATTTACCACTCCCCTTCATGTCAATGATGATGGGCAAAGTGCCTGAAACGCGCGCGTCTGACCCAATGAAATCTGATCCAACCCTTAATCTATTCGTCTGGCTGATTCAGCACTCGAAACAAACTACATCCTCATTATTGCATGACATGCTAAATACTTGAACTAACCAGCATCTACCATTGAACTCGGTAGAGCGACAAGACCAGCCCCTGCCATTTCTCCCACGATTAAAATGGCAACGATTATCCTTAAATTTATACAACATAATCTGGAATATTTTTAGAAAACTCACCAGTGAAATCCATGATGATTATGCTCTTCTACTTCATTCCCCGATTTATCTTTATTTTCATCTCTTGAGGATGATGCTACCTGAAAAAATTGCATGCATGGTGAAAAAATGAAAATGTTCTAAAAAATTATTAATTATTATTAACTAACCGATGATTGACTTTTGAGTGATGAATTGACGTACATTGGGTGGAAAAAATGTTATGCGATAGACAAGAAATTGAAAAAGCACAGATTCTGTGATTTCTTTATCTAAAAGGTGCCTTATAACCTCTCTTTGTCAGTTTGTTTAGAAAGTGGGCGAGAAAATAGATGACATCATGTTTGTTTTATCGTAGAGTGACCCTTACTCACAGACAGTTTGTCAACTGAGCGTCGATTGCAACTTGCTCACTCACGATCTTTATAGCTCCCCATCTCGCGGTAATCGAGCGCGCTCCCTCTCCCCGCCTCTTCCCCGTACCCCGGTCAGCTAGTAACTGCTTTCTTATTAGTATTAGCTCCCCTCTCTCTTATCGTGGATAAACAACCACGCATCCTCTGAGTTCGAGACCCACCACATTGTTATTTACTACACAACGTTTTGATAAGTCAATCGGTGATCTTAAGTTAATCTTACGGCGAAAGCGATCAAGGACGAATACAAATCAATTGATAGACTAAAGGAAAGATCCCAAATGTTATCGAGACGATTACTAGCCCGAACAGAATTCTTTCGAATGCACGCCCGCAATGCTGGCGATGTTCTTGAGTTCACCACAACACGAAACGACTCCTCCTTTACCTTAAATTCATTTGTTGTCTTAAAAATCATGTTTGAATGATCATAGAAATAATTTTACAACATCATCGAATGGGGCAAACAATTTGCAATAGGACGAACAAATGTACTAAATTGTGTTATGAGCTTGAATGAACTACGGATGAACTTTGAACCGGAAGTATGACCAAACTCTGCGGAGGAAATAAAACCATGGTGATAAAGGATATAATTCATTTTATTTCTCATCAAGAATTAATTACAATTTAATGTTGATTTTGAAACAAATTTACACTGCAACTCGTATTCCGTTCACCGCTGACAATGCGAAGAGATCAAAGATCAAAGATCAACAATCAGCCAAGGGCCGCGCAGAATGGTTGAGTTGGATCAACGGAGATTGTAGTGATGTTCTTGAACTCGCCACAGCAATGCACCAGACCCGTGTCTGAATGGTGTGTAATTGAAACTAGAATTGAATAAAAAAGAGACAATCAGAAAGACAAAAATTCTTATTCATGTACTAATGGATAGTAATAACATTAGTTTTTTATAGGGAATAAAGACCGTATTTTTACTTAACTAATTGTGGAAAATTGTCTTACTTCCATCGAATGTGAGCGTGCCCATGAACAATTGGACATAGCAGGGAATATCCCATTGTGTTGTTATCAATTCGTTCACTGCAGAAATTGTGGAAGCGACGCCTCCGAAAAGACCGAAAGCTGAAATTAAAAGAGGTTTTTGAGAATCGGGTGATGCAAGTGCACAACGTGGAAGTCTCTGAACATGTAAAATAGAGTGAGTGAGAGGATAGATTTATTTTTTTGATTTGTGATACATCGTTATCTCCTATTTATCTCAGAGACGCATGTCCAGAGTACTGGAAGCAGGGGACTTCCCGTTGTGTGTGACCTCCCGAAGGGAAAATGATCAGCGATAAATTTCCTATCATTCCGGATCCCCTTCGATGTAACAGAAGCCAAGAACAAAATACGAAATACATTAATAAATGCAAATGAATCCTTACCAATTATGATAAAGTTCAAGAGTAGCATCCACGGGTTGTTCAGCTTGAAAACTCTAAAAATAAGAATTAATTAAAATTAAAAGTTATAAAACTCACTCCATCAACGTCGGTAGTTCATTATCATCATCTGAACGAGAAACGACGCCGCTCTCCAATTTGAGTTCACTGAAATTAAACTCCAATTTTTTTCTTTAAAATATCCCTTCAATTTTTTTGCAAACATTTAAATATTTTTATGCTATCGCAATACTTCAGTTTAGGATATTTATTTATTTATTTGATACACCCGCGAAGCGTGTGACGGCAATTAAAGAAACGATGAAGAAAAAAGAATATCTAAATATGAATGAATACGGATGGGGAAGGTGAGGGGAGGGATGCAGGCTAGACAGGGAAACACAATTGGCCACTTATTGGGATGAGGTGGACGAAGCCTCAGAACGGGGAGGGAGCCGTTCTGATCCATATATATCTGATGGATCAAGTGGAGCAAGGATAAAAGGTAAAGGTAAAGGTACTACCCGTTTTCGAACTGATCTCGTGGGTGAACACTTCTAATCCAGATTGAGATAAAGGAAATAAATATATTTTATTCGCTCACCGTTTCCTCTTGCCAGCAATGAGTGAGATGGAATAGATGCCGGGAAGGATCATAGTCATTAGAGTGACCGACGAACCTCCTATCTGGAAATACGTATGCACTTTTTATGTTTGTGTGAGCGTCCTTCCAAGCAATGTATTTTTTGATTATTGATTGAGTTTCATGGTTGAACTAAGACTAATTGCCTCTAAGAACAGTTTAATGGCACGTTACGCTTAATTTGCAGATAAAAGGGTAACAACTTCAACTGATAATCGCCAACTATATAAATTTGATCTTGATCAAAGTTCTCATCAAATTAGATTTGCTTTGATCAGATGATGATAAAAGTCATCTAATCAAAGTGCTGAGTACTCACCAAGTCAACGATGGGCCCAAATTTGGGAATGGAGAGAGCCATGAAAAGCACACAGACCATGATCACCGTACGGACGATGAAACGACCAATGCCGAATTCTGAGAGAGGAAATATCGATTAATTTTCATGTAAGTTTGTTAATAATAGTAAATTTATTGAGTTATGTACTAATCAATATTGTTTGAGTTATTTGTTAGTAAATTGATTCTGAGATTATAGCAAATATCCCATCGTGTCGATCAACAAAAAAATCGATAAAAGTTTTTTGCATGAAAAATTGCCCTTGGAGATAAAATATAATATTATGAAGTTGCTTACAGCAACTCGAATAGCAGCGATGATAAAAAGGAAACTCACTGTTCTGCACTTTAAACAGTTCTTCAACAGTGAGCAGCAGTGGGGACAAAACGATGATTTCAGTGAAAGTAACATGGAGAGTAATGAGAATGTTGACTGCGGTTTGCACCCACGAGACTTGCAGAGAGGGAATGATCTGGGAAGACGGTTTGGTGAGGGTATGATTAGTCCAAATATCACGCCTCTCACAAAAGGCTCGACTTGATTTTGGCACAGACCCTGTATTTCAAAATCGCGTTTTCGACAATTACCAAAAGTCCCAACGAAGAGGTGATAACTAAGAGGCGTGATATATTGTTGATTGCTAGTTTTAAAACGCGTTCTCTGTAAGAGCGCAGTGAAATTTGAGGTATCGGGCACAACTCCGTCAAAGTGATCCATCCGGGCTCAAACTTTTTTCACAATGAGTCTTAGTTACAAAACAAATTTTAGTTGTGAGAAATTCACGAAATGTCAACTTTTGAAAAATCGATAATTTTTTTCCGAAAATTTTTTTTTTCAAATTTCTTATTTAACTGTCGTGTTATATATCATTCGAAAGAGCATCAAAAGTTATGTATAATTCCATATTTTCAGAAGGATTGGACCACTAGGAGCGAAAATCGATGAGCGTTTCTACCGAACTTTGCCGTTTTCATGAAACTTACTTTTAACTAAAATTGTTCCCATGATTTCTAGGTCGTGGTTCCGACAGATATTATGTATTTTAATTGTAGAGTCGAATAATCAAGATCTCATTAGAAATTTCGAGCATAAAAGTACTCCAGTCTTTACCAGACCGACCCCACTCTGAATTATGATTCAACCAATAAGTGTGTTGAAAACTTTTTTCAGCCTTTCAACCTAAATCACTTGCATACCATTCGAAAGAGCGTCAAAAGTTATGTATAATTCTATATTTTTAGAAGGATTGGAATACTAGGAGCGAAAATCGATAATCGCACCCGTATAATCTGATATTTTTAGTAAGGCTCTATTATATTCAGCTCTAGTATCTTTCAAAGTGATCGACCAGAGCTTAAACTTTTTTTACTTGCAGTCTTATGTCCTTATTAAACATGGATCATGAAAAAGTTATGAAAAAATAATTTTTGAAAAATCGATAAAAAAATATTTTCAAAAAAAATATCAAAAAATTTTTTTTCAAATTTTCTTATCAAGTTATATATCGTTCGAAAGAGCACAAAAAGTTATGCCGATATAAATTTTTTTCATGAAGAATGAGCCTCTAGGAACGAAAATCGGTGATTGCTAAAAAACTATCAATTTCGAGGATTAGCTCACCAAACTTCGCTACTAGTAGCTCATTATTCTTTGAAAAAATACTTCCGGCATAACTTTTGATGCTCTTTCGAATGAGATATAACACGACAGGAAAAGTTGAAAAAAAATTTTCAATATTTTTTTTCGAAAAAAAAATTATTGATTTTTCAAAAGTTATTTTTTCTTGACTTTTTCATGATCCAAGTTTACTATGGACATAAGACTGCAAGTAAAAAAAGTTTAAGCCCTGGTCGATCACTTTGAAAGATACTAGAGCTGAATATTTAGCCTTACTAAAAATATCAGATTATTCGAGTGCTATTATCGATTTTCGCTCCTAGCGGTCCAATCCTTCTGAAAATATAGAATTATACATAACTTTTGATGCTCTTTCGAATGGTGTACAAGTGATCTAGGTTGAAAGCCTGAAAAAAGTTTTCAACACACTTATTGGTTTAATCTTAATTAAGAGTGGGGTCGGTCTGGTAAAGACTGGAGTACTTTTATGCACGAAATTTTTAATGAGATCTTGATTATTTGACTCTACAATGAAAAATACATAATATCTGTCGGAACCACGACCTAGAAATCATGGGAACAATTTTAGTCAAAAGTAAGTTTCATGAAAACGTCAAAGTTCGGTAGATACGCTCATCGATTTTCGCTCATAGTGGTCCAATCCTTCTGACAGAATGGAATTAGACATAACTTTTGATGCTCTTTCGAATGATATATAACACGACAGGAAAATAAAAAAATTGAAAAAAATTTTTTTTTGGAAAAAAATTATCGATTTTTCAAAAGTTGACATTTCGTGAATTTCTCACAGCTAAAATTTGCTTTGTACCTAAGACTCATTGTCAAAAAAGTTTTAGCCCGGATGGATCACTTTGACGGAGTTGTGCTGCCCTCTCCTACGGTCTTACAGAGAAAGCGTTTTAATTAGAAACGTTTCTATCTGATTCGCACACACAAGTTGCATTTGTCATTATCCATCTAAAGGACAAAAATTTGATTAACTTATTTGATTCCCGGGATAGAACTCTTCCTTGTAGTAAAAATCGTAGGAACTTTTTAAAAAAATGGATTTGAAACTAACCGATCCTCCAGTGAGCGAGTCTCCATACACAATGTAGCCGTAGACGGAGATGGGCAGATACATGATGATAATTACTGAAACCCAGGCAGTTCAAAACCAAAAGGTATACTCACATAGATAGAGACGTTGTTAAGTGCTCTTAATTAATAAATTATATTTTGTAAAATAATGTTCACTCATATGATTGGAATATGTTTCAGCTCTTGTGCGGGGATTTTTACATAATAATAATAATAATAATAATAATAATAATAATAATAATAATAATAACAACAACAACAATAATAATAATAATTACAACACCAATATTACTGACCAATATATCCGACGATAACAGCCTTGCCGAACTCCGCTGGCTTCTTCATATCGTGTTGGAAGGTGGGGAAACACGCGTGACCGCCATACGCAAACATTATCGTGCCTGAAAAAAAGTATTAGAGGGAAAATACAAAAACAATGCACCAATCGAAACGCCGTAGGTATATGTGCCGATGAAAAAGTTCATTTTTTTTCGATATTGAATTTTAATTGCAAACTGATCCTTACCGTAGGCGAGGAAGAACTTGTCAAAGACTACCGGCGGATAGTACACCTGGAAATAAGTTTTGATAGATAAATGGAGTACACATTATTTTATGCTTATTCCCATTTAGCTTCAACTCTATTAGGCGAATCAGTCTCATCATTTCATGAGGCATGTCTCTTATCCGACATTGATTTTCTAACGAATATCAATCGTTTATTTAGAATTCTCCATGAAGATAACTAAGTATTCCCTCTCCAATTCATTGTTCTACGAATATCAATCGATAAATTGATACGATCGGTAAAAAAGGTAAATCAAAAGACAGTACATTCTTGATGCATTCCTCCTGGTCATGAGCTGCTCCTACGAATATCAAGACGATCGCAGTACTCGTGGAAATGACGGCGATTAGACCAGCTTGCCTGCACAATATTCCTTGATTTTGACGTTATTAGCTTGACCTTGACCCAGAATATGCTCATCATTTAAGCGATATCAATAATTAGACTGATTTTTAATACCTTACCATTCACGAATTATTGCGAATCAGTCGCCCCTTTCGCGATTGTCTGCTAAAATGAAAAAAAATCGGTTTTGTTTCTCACCAGAAATCCTTCGGACTTCCGAGCATCAGCAGAGGGAGAAGACAAACGGAGACAATCGCTGCGATGAAGCAAAAGTTGAAACGAACCGAACTGAAATAAGAAATTTTCAAAACTCTCCTGAATTTTTGCCCCCCCCCACGAACTTTTGGTCAACTGAGCTCTCACTGTGGGGCTGTGGCGCTCGGTTACACAGTAAGAGCCCCACAAACCGCACGTTCATCCGATAAGTTTAAACAGAGTTATTTGAGTTTGGCTTTGTGCCAAACTGACCCTGACGCGCAGGGATTCAAAAATGAAAGGGAGGGATAAAGGGGAAAGAGGAGAGAGCGACCGCGCCATTGGCTAACTCGAGATGAGGAATGAGGGAGCAGGAGATTCGGAATACTCCTTATTTAAATGGAATTTTGATATGAAGAAGTGCATTTATCCTTCGCTTGAATTGCTCTTCCATTGCTCGTCAAAAATACTAATTGCACACCACAATCGCCATTTGTGCATGTGAAGTCTGACATGATGATAAGAATAGCAAGAATGAAGCTGCTTACAACAACTCGAATAGCAGCGATGAGATGTTGTTCGAGGCGAGAAGGAGGAAAACAACGGAGAGGCAGAATTGCTGCACCGACATCAGAATCGACATGAACACTCTGGAAACGAAGGCATTGAACCCACAAGCGCTCTACCTCTACACTAGGGTTACGGATCGGAGGCAGCTCTAATTCGAGGCACCGGTCATTCGAATGTCTCGTTCTCAAAATGCCTCCAGTGAGGCGCCTCACTTTTCGGAGACATTTTGAGAGGCGCCTCCCTCATTTGGATAATTAGATTATCGATGTTCTTGGGGATATCTAAAAGAAACCAGTCTATCGTAGTATATAAAATTGGGTAGATCGGACCGAGATTTTGAAGGATTTAGACCTCGAGTAGGTAATGTAAAGGGGGTATTCCGTTTCTTGATTATTATTTCCGGGGCTACGGTAGAGGGGTTACAGTATAGCGAATATGTGCAGATCGGCCCGGGATTTCGTAAATTTTGTATATTTAAATGCCCCCAGAACTTCAAGGTTCAAGGTCCACTCAGTCTCAGTCCGCTGCTCAGTCTGGGTTATGGTAGAATGGAATACGGTAGTTTTATTTCGTTGCGTGACCCCGGCGCATGTCACCATAGGTCACTTTGGGTTTGTCAGTTCCTGCTCATGCTCAGTTCATATCAAGAATTATCTTGGTGGGGGAACTGCGCAAGCGTGCGGCCGTGGACACGTATGGGGACGATCCCAACGATTCACCACTCATAAAGAGACGAAATAGTGAGAGTGAGGCGCCTCCCATTGTTTGAGGTAAATGAGTGGAGACAAATGGAAATCGTATTAAAATGAAGGGAGGCGCCTCCTGCCTCTCGACCCAAGGAGAGACAAATGAAAATCCTTTGTTCTCCTGTCTCTCCAACTGAGTCAAATCCGTAACCCTACTCTACACCACCTATGCTGATGGGACGTAGATCATCCCCACGAGCCAAAAATACTGTGCTTGCCTACGTTCCCTATCAATAAAAATTCGCATTATTAAAAATATCCCGAAGTGATATCTAATTAGAGGTGTATGTGCATTTTCGACTCGCCTTCCCCATGCGCCGAGTGCTCGATACGCCATCTCCGGGTACGGCTTGCGGCAAGCGTGGCGATACTCTGGCCAGCGATCCTGGAAAATAACATCACATGTCGGCAAGAACGAATCAACTTAAGTCTTTGAAGTTCTTACTCTTTATTTAAACGATAAATGGATCATTAATTAATTTATAACTATCATAATTCTGCCAGGCGATCGCACGAAAATGTTAAATACATTTCATTTTATGACGGCGAATGGTACCTGCATCATGAGCCAGTTCTCTCCCAGTTGAATTCCAGTGAATCCGGAAGCAAAGGCGGAGATAATTGTGAGTGCAGCGCCCGCCCAGATTCCTACAATTTATTTTTTTCTATTATTTAATATATAAAAAAAGCTAAATAAATGATACACATATTTTGCTTAGTAGAGCGGAATTCAACCACAAAGAACATATAAACCACAATTAATTTCTAACTATTTTTTAAAAATTAATTGGAATTTGGATTTTTGCACTGTAGAGATTGCGATCTATAGGTCAAAAGCTGTTCTCTGTCAACACGTGTTTGAAAGACTCTCATTTTGTCTATCCCATTCGACCCCCCTCTTCCTGGTGTTTTTCAATGAAGCGATAAGTGGCACTTTCACTCACACAACGTTTTGGGAAAATGTTCAATTTTGAATTCGAGGTGAGATCCGTCGCCCATTTGCATGTTGCTTTCGTACTCTCTAATGCTCCGCAGATTTCATGGGGTGCAAGGTGCAAAACAGTTGTGTGCACCCTTTCATATTTTTTTGCTAGTGAAACTACAACTTCTATTCTTGATACATGGACCAATCAAAAAGGAAAATGTTCCAAACGTGGCTTGCAATCCCTTTATCAAATTTGGAAGTAGTAGCTTCACAAGGAAGAAAGTTATAACTGAAAGTTATAAATAAATGAAAGGGCGCATAAAACTGTTTTGCACGTTGCACCCCATGAAATTTGCGCAGCATGACTGTCTGCTTCAATTAGCATGGACTCTTCAGAAGGCGGTGACTTACCAGCGTCGACCATTGAACCCGGAAGGGCGACGAGACCGCCGCCTGCCATTTCTCCCACGATTAGAATGGCCACGATTATCCTTGAATTGATTTAATTTTTTTTGTTAGAGTAATGAAGGCAACACTCGACTAATTGACTGCACATCTTTACTGGGCGAGTTATTGAAGTTATGAAACATATCCTTTTCGTTGCATATCTTTGAAGTAAAAAGACAATGGATCCTAGTACTCTAATTGCAATTCGAAAGAAATTTCATTTCGAAAATTTCGAGTTTTAGTTTCTAAGATAATTTACACGCTCACCAATGAATTCCGTGTTTATTCTCAAAGTGTCCATCAGCTCCCATCGTTTCTCCTTCTTTTGCTGTCGTCCAAGGCTCGCCCCCTTTCGATGCTGATGTCATCTGGAATCATACATATTCATATCACTTTTCTTTTCAAATAGAGTAAAATTTAAGAATGATGCAACTTTCAGAAAATCACGGTCAAATTGTACTGCAAGTGATAAGCTCCGACTAGATTTTTTTCGCCCGAGCACAGCGCTCCGATTACAACTCAATGCACGCTCGTCACTTTCTAATCTGATTCGTTGAGGTCTCTTTCAAAGTGAGATTGGGTCAGGATCAGAAAAGGAAACAAAAAGCTTGACAATTAAGATGACATCACTAACGCGCTCTTCCTCATTCCCTTTCTTCGAAAATTTCGAAATCTCTTCGAAATTCGAAAAAAATGACCGATAGACGCGGTTCTAACTATGCCTAGCGCCAATGTGACCAGGAACTAACCGAGGGTGTCGGGGACAGCTTGTAGTTGCCTTTTCGTCCCATTGTGCAGATTGACCTATTCTACTGTGCGGGGGAGTGATTCTGAGTAACCTGCAAACCGATGTTTAGAAATTCGTTGAAGACGAAACATCACGAGCAATGAATGTAACGGCGCCGACATCAGCAGGAGTATTTGAGACAGGCAATTCCTCCCAAAAAATGTTCAAAGAAAGGTTGCCCAGTTTAATTGCTGTCATTTGGAATGGTTGTCTCTTCACTTTACGCACTATTTCCATCCAAGATCGTGTGCCAAAATGACTGGCCCATTTCCCCGAATAGTACACTCTTTAGCAAAAGAGCACGTGGGGGCAAATGCACATCACACAAGCTGTTTATTGCACACGTTTTGTCGTTCTTCGGTTGGCTATTGAAAGGGGGAAACATGGACAAGAGTTTTGATCCTTTATGACAACAAATAGTGAAAACAATGAGTAAGCGGGGAAAGGAAAACAAGCAGAGCACCCATATCTCTAAAAAACTTTTTTTGTTGTCTCAGCAGATGTTTTCCGATGATGGGATGCATAGTTTTCACTGCAGTCTAATTGTTTTATAGTCTTTCAGAAGGTTGTATCTAAATGTTGCGTCAGTGCACTTTTTGGCATTATAGACATAAGAGAAAACAGTGAATCAGCGGGCGCGGCGATTCGAATCGGAAGTGAAAATGTGATTCAATCGACGGTGGAGAGCAATAGAAACATGGATTATGCGGCGAAAGAACAATCGGCAGAGGAATGCTGCGATAGAGTGAGAAATCGTTTTATATCCCTACTTGTGCGAGAAAAAAACTGATTGAGATTCGTTAAAATAGCGGAGTAACCAGTTCCGACACTGAAATATCTACCACAGATCGCATCTTGTAGCGGGCAAAAGCGACCTGATGTCAAGCCTCTGCAGAAAGGGATCAGGGCAAATTAATACAACCTCTCACTCTAAACCCCTTTGTGTAGTGCAGGCCATCCTAGGGAATGATGTGAAGTGAAACGAAACGCGCAAAAGCTGATGGCCAACACAATCGCTGCACGCGGGGCAGATAAGCGCGTGTATCAAAATCATCTCGATGACAAGTCCCTTTTATTCTCGCCCATTTCTCATCCCCGACCGCAGATCATTCTTAGCGCATTAGCGAGGAGAATAATGACAATTGCCGATCGCATCAGTCTGAATAAGTGTTGATTCTTGAATTCGAAAAGTAACTATGCAACTTGGGGCTTGACACCCCCACACTCCTCATTCATAGCTCTCAATTCAGAAAAGCGATCCATTTCCAATAGTGTTGCGAATTCGGCCGTCCATTTCGGCCACATTTCGGCCAAAATGACCGGTTGTCTCATTTTAATAGAAATCGACTTTCTTTGTGTGGCCGGCCGTCGGACGAAATGGCCGAAATCGGCCGAAATCGGCCAGACAATGGAAGGAACACCTCATTTCTAGGAACTTTTGCAGTCTAGGCAAATTGAAAGGTGTAGGTAGCATCCGCAGTCTCCGCCCACTTTTTCTTGAAGGAGAAAGCACAGAAACGCCATCGAGTAGCACAAGCTTAGTTCTAAACCGTTTGAATTGAGTTAGGTCTTGTCTTGTAGCTAGTGGTTTGCTCTATCGAATGCGCCCTGGGCAAAGTTAGTCCGTCCACGGCAATGTGGTTAAAATGCAGTTACAAAAAATAAAAGTGCTTGTTTTTATGCTTCGAGTGATGCTGCATGTTTTGCCCAAGAAGATCTTGGTTCTCATGATGCTATCAGTGACATTTCAACAAAAATTAAGATCTAATCGTGAATTGTGCTACTCTTTGGAAATATTTCAGTACGGAAATGACTGTGGAATGACTACTTGTGTTGGTTAGTGACGCTGGAGAGAGAGCGCCGTCTCGGACGCGGGGCGAGAGAGGCTAGAGAGAGCCGAGAGAGCGTGCACTTTTGAGAGTGCAGATAGGGGTGTTTGAACTCATGCAAATCACTCCCTATCGAGGGAGAGGAGAGGGGAACGCTCTCTCCATTTCATACACTCTCTCGCTCACCGTCTGACCGATTAGAGAGCGTGGGGAATGGAGAGGGCCTGACCAGAGGGGTGAAAGAAGACTCCGCCCCTTTCTCTCCACTCCCCGGTTTGATGCTTCTCCCACTAGCGATTCGCGTGCAGATTTCGAGGTGTATCTCGGCTCAGAGGCAAGATATTGACAAACGGCAAAAAGTATTGTCTTAATGGGACCATGAGGCATCTATTCTATATGATTTCCACCCCCACGTCGAAAATCGGCTATCCACGTTGTGGCCCCTAGGTGTAGGCAAAATATTGCAGTGATCTCTTGATCGCCCCCTTTGTTTGCCAGGGTCATTTCCATAGAGTTCTGGCCGAAAATCGGCCGATTTCGGCTAATTTCGGCCATTTCGGGCGACGTTCGAAAACGGCCAATTCCGTCTAATTCCCAGTCATTTTGAGCCGATCCGCGACGAATGTTCGGTTTTGGCCGAATTCGCAATACTAATTTCCAACTTATGCGACTAGTTGCCTAGTTACCTTTCACAGTTTATCATACTCGAGGCCATCAATATTCTCCCATTACTAGCTCATTCTCGGAATTGGTAGCAACTTTGATTGCGAAAGGTAACGTGCCCCAGAAGCCTGATCAGCAGGGGATACGTAGATCTGTGCAGCAACCGGCCTTACCGGTCGGCCCCGGCAGAGTAGTCGCTTGTCGACGTAAAGTCCTCTTGATTCCGGTAGCAACTTTACCTTTCTTACCTTTTATCTCGGAATTCACAACTATGGCGCGCGTACACTAAAATTTGGGAAAGAATCATCTATCACTTTGAGCGAATCCGTGTATGTGTGCTCATTCTCTGACCAACACAACGCCCGTTTTTGCCCTATCGCTACACGATTATGAATAGACGGGAAGTGCATGTTCCCTTCAAAAGTACCATCGATCACTATCATTGCACTGACCTTGCTAACACCTGACTCGAACAAAAACTAAAATTGAAGACGTGACTGGGAGGCGAAATATGACAATAGTATGCGCACACAATAAGTAGCCATTAGACACAGCACTCAAAAATATTGCGATTGTTTTGCTAAAGCAAACCGTTTGATGTGTTGAAATTCCTGCGGAACTACACGTGTAAAATGAAATTTGAAACACAATGAATGCGCGAAAAGTTGAAACTAACCGGAAGGTGATTGAATAGCGGCAGGAGAGTGGCGTCAATTACTGGTTACGTTCGAGAGTTCGGTTATAATTGCGCCCTCAATTACATCCGGGAAGCGTTTTTGCAATATGAATTGCACTTTTCTGGTTTGAAAACAATGAGTGATGTTCAAAAACACAACTATTTTTTAAAAGAACATGGTGTATTAGTTCAGCTCTCAAGGTAAGAGCAATCAGTATAGAACATTTATAAACAAAATATATGACACATGGAAAAGCTCAATTAATGTACAGACAGTTGATAAAAGCCACAAATATTGAAGATTCACAAAAATTCACAAGGAGAGACACGATCCGCGATGATTATGACCGAGGAAAAGGAAGATTTGGATGATCATGGAGTAGAGTGATGAAGCTCAGCAAACTTTCTCGAAGCACTCAAGAATCTGCTCAGACGCCTCCTGCTTTTCGTCGTACAATCGGTCTGAAATAATTAATAAACTAGAAAAAGAGCTATCGATTAGAATCATATTTGAATATCCAAATAGAATTAGTATGAAATATCAATAACTATTCTGAATGTACTACAGGAAATAAAATCATGGAAATGAAAACAACAGAAGGTAAACGTTACCGAGTGAAGACACAATCTTGAGTGCGAACACCGAGATGGAGATTTTCTTGGTAGTGTCGAAGATGAGTGAAGGAAGGAAAACAAGAGTCTCAGCGAGAGTCATTCTTTGTTGTTGGAAGGTAGCTGGGAAATCGGAAACTGATAGCTTTATCAGTCCGTTCAATCCGTTTTTATACAGCTTCCTTTGTTGACAGCTCACAACATTCGAAACAGAGTCAGTGAGAACAAATTAGAGAAAGAGAGAGATGGCGGGAGATCGCGCCACACGAGAGGGTCAGAGAACGAGAGACGTTCTTGGCAAGGTGCCAACTGGATGCTGTGTAGCTGACTGTTTTTTCTGTAGCCTGTCGGTTATCTGTCACATTCCTGTTGAGTATTCATCGTTCACGCGCTATTTCAATCGGCTGATCGGTCGCTTTTCGATTGATAAGCATTGATAAAAAGGAGAAATTGGGCGGAAACCAAAATATTGTTGATAAGGAAGTCCCATGACCAAATTGTAGCATATTTCAAAGGTTTAGTATAAACTGTCGTCTGATTTAATAATAATAGTAGCATATTTTTTAAAAATCTATTCGCATTCAGCTTTGATTCTTTCTCGCGTGTTCCAACACCAAAGGAACCTCAATATGACGCGGAATGGTGCATCAGGATCTCGAATGGTGCCAATACTTTGCATAATCGATGTCTCATGTCATTGTATTGTCTTGCTGTCTTAATCATATGCTTTTGTCCTCGGATTGCTGTATTCAATACTGTTTCGAATCAGCTATGGGCACGATTATCACCGCACCAACCCTGGAATCTTTTATTGTAACCCGTATTGATCTTGACTGTTTCTTCCAAATGTACTGTGGTTACCACCTAAGAAGGACGGCACTTGAACGGATGAGAAATTTAGGACGCGAGAGACAACTGTTATGGCAGAGGCGATGTTGCGAGATAGTTCTTATCCGATCTAGCACCAAGAAGGACGCCAACCATTCACCAACTCTAGCATTCTCTTAGCTTATGTCATGTCAGCGTCAGTTTATTATGAACTCGTCTTTCTGTTGTTTTGCTGTGTCCGCTTTCTCCGTACACTATCTTTATTTTTTATGTAAAGTATTTGTTATATGTATAAGATTCCCTTGAAATTACTCCGTAATACAATATCAATCTCACGAGATGTACTCCAGATTTTTTTTATTCTTTGAATCAGCCAGAAGAGACGACTTTCTCCCGTATCGTAGTTACGATAGTGGGCAGATCAGACGAAGTTGAGGGAGGGGAGAGACGAGAATAAGCGAGAGAAGAAGAAAAGGGAGTACACAAACTAGAGTCCTCTCTTTTGCCCCCTCTCACGCTCTTTTGCTATTCTCGGTACGCGACACTTTCGCGTGTAAACTTACGGTGGTTACCAGTGAAAACGGAGGGGGTTAAATTCGCGTAGAGCATTTTTTTTGCGCGCTTTCTCTTTTCCTTGTTGACAGTTTGTTGCGCACACTAATTTCGCTGATTAGAGCTATTTCGCTGATTAGAGTCAATTTCGCTGATTAGAGCTACTAAACAAAAAATCAATTCGATGTATAAATTTTGTTCGTTTCCATATCAGTTTCTATGAAAATCCTTTTATTTCTAGCTGTTGTTTTTTAAAAAAAAATCCCTTTATTTCTAGCCGTTTTTTTAAAAATTCCCTTAATTTCTAGCCGTTTGTACCCCTTATTTCCAATGATTTTGTTTCTGTATTATTTAGATTTAATTATTTTAATACTATTACTTGCAGTGCTCATAGAAATAGCTATGGGTATTTGCAAACAAATTAAATTCAATTTGTTCTCAGCCATGATGGTTGCCCCGAGACGGTCTCTTCGAGTGAGAGAACAACCTGTGAAGTCTGCCGCTCCCTCATCCAATCGACAGGATGTGCAGCGAACAAAAAGACGAGCACCAACAAAAGCCAAGAAAGGTGGCGCGAAGAAGCGATGCTTGAACGAGGTACTTAATTGTCTTCACTACGCTGTTCACACTCACATTGTTCTGTGCCGTCGTGACATTTTCACGCTAGCCCCAGAAATATTCCATATTGCTCCTTGAATCAATATCATTCTTACCTTTTTAGTCTGCTCACACGTACTTTTTGCCCATTTCAGGGTGCATCATCTTCGGCTCCTCCAGCAGACATAGCAACTCCAGCACTGACGATACGTCGTGCCGAGCCGCGATTGGATGGAATGCCGCCGGAGATTCTCACTCGCATTCTTCGATACTGCGGAGTGCGCGATCGACTGAGCGTGCGGGGAACCAATCGAGAACTGGAATGCAGAGTGGCCGAGACTGATCTGTACTGCAAGGGAATGTTCATGCTTCAGGTAATTTTTTGAACTTACGTAAGAGATCCTGCGGCCACACGATATAGTAATGGAGAAGCGGGTAACGATCTTCTAAATTAAGCAACCAGTTGGTTTGAATGATTATTTTTTAATGCAGAAGTATGGCGCTTTTCGTTGGGCGACGATCGGGCATGATGATGGCAGTTACTTATATCAAGAGAGCCTTCCGGAATTCAGAGACAAAAACTGGATCAGTGAGTGTACTATTTAACGAAATATGCTCGCAGACAGTACAAAAATATGTCGTTTTGGTCAGACCATGCATATGTATTTTGTTTTATTTAGAGAACGCCATAGTCATAAGTGAAGATGTGAGCAAAGCTGTCCGAGTCGAGAGGTTCAGAGGAAGACTGTTCGCCCGTGCCCACTTCAACCATGTTTTCTTCAATTTTGTAAATTTTTATTACATTTTGGAGAAAAAAAACCAAGTATATTCCATATGCGTTATTAATTTTTTTTCAGGATACGCTTGATAAGAAAGGGATGAAATTGATTGAAAGCATACTCGATGGATGCACATATAAACAAATCCGTGTGAATGGAGATATGTACGATACCGAGAGATGGATTACGTGAGTAAATTGACCAAGTATATTTAAATTTAAAAATGTATTTTAAAAAGTCCTTCTTATAAAAACTTTTTACAGCATGCGATCGTTCCTGCAAAAGTATGAGAATAATGAAGCGCACGGGTTCCACATATATGTGAACAGTTTTCTGCTGACTCGGAGAATACCTATCCTTCGGTCCTTCAATCGTCCAATCGCATTTTTGACAAAAAGCGTTAGTTTATCGTTGTAGTAAAGAGATGCTCGGCTTCTTTTACACAGAATTTCAGCACGACATGACGGCGGAGATGGTCCTCGAAATGGCTCGTAGAGGCGACACTTTAATGTCTCCCACCGTGGACTTCCCATCGAAGAAATATATCTTCGATCTACTTAGAGTAAGTAGTGCACTCATGCAGTGCTATTTTAATAGAACTGCTTAAACCTTTTAACGCATGTAGAAGAAAATAATCGTGCTCGTGAAACCACCGGTGTGCAACCACAAGTTGATATCAAGTTCATTCACAAGTTCAAGCTTGAAGGCAGCTTGTGAATAAGCTTGATATCAACTTGCGAAACAGCTTGATATCAACTTGTGGAATCTCTGTGGGCCCCGCGCTCACATACCCTTGTTTATACTCGTGTCCTTTCATATTTTTTTTTACAAATCAAACAGTTTATCATGCACAATTTTTTTACATGGTGATAGAGCATACAAAATATGATTCACTTCTTCTAAGTGGTGGTTCTTCGTATATAAAGGACGCCGAAGTTATTGAAATAACGGCCCGATATTCAAATATGAAATTTCGGCTGCTTCATGAAAGGAATATTGTAGGAAACGCTTCACTTACCTTGAGTATCGACCAAATCTCCAACTTGATGATTAGAAATAGCGCAAATGGTCACGCCAATAGAAAAACATTGTATTAGAAAATGTATAAAATGGATCTGAAAAAGAGATTATTCTTCACTTACGAACCTTTTTGTGACGAAAACTGCATAAAGATCAGAGGCCTTCATTTATGGATGAGAACGTGTAGAAATTATAAGTATTCCACCAAATATCCATTTCGGACACACATTCTGAAAAGACGAGAGTTTCATAGGAACTCCGCATGAAATAATACCTAAATGTGAATGTTGCCGTTCTCCACGATTCCCGTAGTAGTTTTAAATAGAAAATACGATGAAATTCAATAAATAACAGTAGAAAATCGATAAATTGATTTGAAAATGAGACGCGGTGAACGCGCCCGTGCTTTGAGTGCACTGTCTGGAGTTGTTTACGAGTATTTTCCCCGGTTACGGCAACTTGATATCAACTTGTGATACTGCTTGATATCAACTTGTGAAATCGGGAGCTTGATATCAAGTTGATATTCGTTCTAGGCTTGATATCAACTTGTCGTTGCACACCGATGTTTGCAGATCGTTGCCTCGGCAACCGTGCCTCAGGAGATTTGCACAACCACACCGGACAATCTAGGAGTGCATTTGGTTCGGCGATCGATTGGAGCAAGTCTTGGTCTGCGCTTCCGCGGCGGAAATGTAGTAAATGTCAATCCGGCAATGAGCAAATACCCCGATGCAAGTTGTACTTCTTTCTCAAAATTAGCAAAGAATTTGTAGCTAAAGTTTAGGCGGTGACTAGAAAGCATACGTGCGTCTGAATTAAGGATATGGTTACTTTAACCTTCTTTTTATATTCAATATTTGCAGATCGATGTCGTGCTGCGACGGGATCGCAATAACCTCGCGGAGGGAGGAGACTTCGATCTCATTCTCAAGGGCGCACGACTAATGTTCCGCTCAAGTGTGCGAGCGCACTTTTTGCAATGCAGAATAATGATTTCGAACGACGTAAACGGTCGGCAAGATTGGTGAATGCAATACATTCCATTCAAAAGCGTTTCTTTGTTAGCGTTCTTGTGATGTTATCAATGCCTTAAATGCGTTTAAATAGTGATAAAGTGTTTCTCTACTCAGAATGACCTTTAGAAATCGCTCGCAGCTGTCTCTAGAAAATGTCATGAATACAAATTGTATAAAATCGCATAACATGTTTTCTTGGTTAACTATCTCTCTTTTCTGAGTACGCTAAATCAACTTCTAAAACTTACTGTGTTTACCAGTGCGGACGGCTTGCTTCCGCGCATATTCGTACTCTCTTTTGCTATTCTCTCGGTGTTTGTTTGTTATGAGTTCTTTTTTCCCGTGGTTCCTTTTTTCGTTCCTCAATGTTTTGTAATCATTGCGCACGAATGGATCTTCTTCATAAAACTTAAACTCGTAGTCAGAGTCCTCGAGAACAACGTTGTACTCCTTCTTTCTCTTCTTTCTCGCAGTTGGCGCCAATACTTATGTTCGCGTCTCTTTTAGAAGAATCAATTTATATCCTTTGATTGGCATTTGTTCCTAATATTAAACCATCTCCATTCCGATTCATCTTCACAAAGGAAAATGAAGCCAGATACATAATTTATTGTAAAATTTGGCAAAACAAGACTTCCTACATTGCGTGATGTCATGTTTTCCTTTTATGTTAGTTATTGGTGGATTGAATGTGTATCAGATGGTGGCTCCACGACGTGCGGATCGCGGGACGGCGGGAACTGATGAAACAAAAAGAATTAGAGCGAAGGGTAGAGTACCGCCTAAAGCGAAGAGAGTCACTCCAAAGAAGGATCTGCTCATGGACCAGGTATTCCTAACTATTCTTCGAGTTCTGGTCTAGTAAGCCCTCTTCCTACCGTTCTCACGTCGTGCTCAGTGTCCCCTTTTGCAGGCCTCAACATCTGCCGCGCCTGTAGTCGATGCCGAAGTTGTAGCTCGCACAACACGACAGCCTGAACCGACGTTGGATAGAATTCCCGCTGCCCTGTTGACTCGCATTCTTCGCTATGCTACATTGCGTGATCGGCTAAGTGTACGAGCAACGAATCGAGAGCTGGAATGTCGAGTTGCCGAAACCGACCTTTATTGTGATGGAATCTTCATCTCGCAGGTGATTTGCCAAGTTTGCATTTCACGTGGTGTACCCTGGTGGGACATTTGTGATCATCAGGCGAATTGGTAGAAAAATCGGGAAATAAACTTTAGTGGAACCTTTATAATTTCAGAACTATGGAGTCTTTCGCTGGTCGTTAAAGAATGATATCAAGATGAAGCCCGAAACGAAGCATTCATCCAAATTTCCCCGTAAGTGTCAAACCAGTGCAATTCTAGCGAGAACAAAGCTTAAGTCAAAGGTCAACGTAAGTTGGTTGTTTTCGTGCGCTGATTTCGGCTACTATGAATTGGATACCGAAACTTCAGCATATTTCTGTTTGATCAAAATTGAGCTTTGTTGTCGCAGGTCAGGATGCAATTACTGTGAATGCGAATATGTCAAAAGCCGCCCAATTCGAGAGGATACGGGGGAGACTATTCGCACGGGCCCACGCCCTCCATGTGACTTTTAATTTCGTAAGTTTACAAATCTTAATTTCATTACGATAACACAAATAAAAGGAGAAATATGATGTAATATATTTGGTTCTTCATTACTTTTTTGCAGGACAGTCTGGGCAAGAAGATTGTGAAACTGATTGATAGTCTTCTGGAAGATTGCACATACAAACAACTCAGAGTCAACGGGAGTTGTTACGATACAGAAAGATGGATCACGTGAGTTCTTTTGAATTTCAATTATGCATCCTAAATGATAGAAAAAGAAGAATTACATTCAGAATGCGACCATTCTTATCAAAGTATGAGCAGAAACAAGTCGATGAGTTTCACCTAATGGTCACTTATTTCTTGCCGAAGCGATCAACTCTTCTCTTATTCACTCGTCCAATTGTGCTATCCATGAGCTGTGTCAGTTTATCTCCTTTTCATTATATAGTTGAGCAAAAGTATCTGAAAGTTAAAAATATTGCGCGGCATGGTTGCTAGTATCGAATTAGTGAGAAAACGGAATTACTGCCTACTTTGAATTGGCTATTTTGGGGCTTCGAATAATCTTTTCATTTCAGCGCCAATTAGAAGTGGATCAGGTTCTCGAGCTCGCTAATAAGGGCCATTCGATGATCTCTCCCACAGTTGATTTTTCTTCGGAAAAGCTACTATTCGATTTACTAAAGGTTAGTCAAGGGGTTATATTTTTTGAGATAAAGAGATGCATGTTACGTATTTCTCACGGACTGATTTTTTTCAATACAGATTGTCGCTTCGGCTAGTTCGCGACAGGAGATATGCATCACTAAATGGGGCCCAGAAGTGCTGGATTTCGTTCGATTTATGCTTGGTATAAGTCTCGGTGTGGAGTGGACCGATCTAAATAAACCGATTATCGATCCAGTGACAAGCAAATACCCAGAGGTACGTTTTGCTACTAATTATTATACTTCCACAGCTATATGGCGAGCATCTAGAGTGAAATAAAATGTTGCATAAACAGCATAATATCGCTTTTGGACGGTGACTTTACAGATCGATGTTGTACCTCGACCCGATCGAGAAAACCTCGAGGATGGAGGAGAGATAGATGTGATCTATCAGAGAGCCCGACTAATGTATCGATCCAAACACCGGGGAGAATGTAGAATAATGATTTCGAATGACATCAATGGTCGACAGGATTGGTGAAATCCTATTAGATGCTGTTTTTACACGCATTTTTTTGTGTAGTTATTATGCTGTCTACATTATTTGTAATATATTTCATTTTAAAAATAAATGTACAATATGAGAACAATATATACTGTATACAAAATATGCATATTCCTTTTTCGGATATTGTACCAATGATCATGAGAAGTGAATAAAATGAAATTCACTGAGACTCTTGAGCGTAAATCGCAAGGAGAAATTGCTCATCTCAATAACAATATCCTCAGCCCAGAATACAAGGATCTGCAAATTTCAAATGACATCCCTCCTTAATTTCCAATTAAACGATCTCATAATTGGAATTCGAGGAAATCAACAATCACCTCATTGATTTTCCTGAGATCAACGATCAGAACGGCTCGTCTTCCATCCTCGTGCAACATGTCGAGATGAATTGAGCGTTCGATTCCGATGACTTTGAGAGTGATCGGAGAATCACGAGTGTACTGAAAGACAGAGATGTAGTTTTTCTTTCGAGGCAATACAATATAATTGCAGGCAATATAATATAATTGATGGCGAAAGTAGGTAGAAATCAGGAGCAAGGTGCTTACTGATTTGGTTGTGATTCGTAGTCTGTCCACGTTTCCCTGTTTTGGATGGACGAATGAATGAGTATTAATGTCCATGTGATCAGTGTAGAAACGAGTACACGGACAATAGAGAGTGAGACAGGACACGAAATAATCGGCTGGAGTAGAAACAGCGTCGGAGAATTGACATGAGATGAGCTGGAACTCTAAAGTTTTGTCTCATGTAATGCACCTTATCCGCTTGGTACCTCTCATCCTCAATACAGTAGCCATGCAACTGAAATAACCAGCCTGTTTGTTCCCATTGTGCACTAGGAATTGGCCTACCTATTGAAATCTAGGATCTAAAAAAACCAATGAAATTTAACTTTTTTTTATCGTTTACGGTTACCGAATAATAGGAATCTAACAAACCGTGATAAAAATGTTATTTCGTGAAAAGTTCTGTACCTTGTAGTTATTGTTATCTTCAGTTTGCGTGTTGATAATTTCCGATTGAGAAATGGAAGAATCGAAAAGAGAAGCGGGCATTGAAGAGCTGAAGTAAGTATACGGTTGAAGAGGATGTTGTATCTACTTCGCCGGCTACAATTTTAGAGTTAGTTCCAGATATTTGCACGAAATACAGAGACGAGTTAAATGCAGAGTAAAATACAGCAAACTGCATAAATGGGTACGGAAAAAATGAGGCGAGGTAATGTATCGAACATTGAGCATCGAGTTGGAGCCATGCCAAGAACGTCTTTCGTTGTCTGCCTCTCTCGTTTCGTACACTCTCTCAACGATTCCCTCTTACTCTAACTTGATCTCGCTGTCATTTCTTTTATAGGGGGCATGTCAGAACCGCAACGACAAAAGCGCAACAACGAATAACTCTCTTCAAACTTCAAGAATTGATCCGAACTTTCAGGTGCGATATTCTATAGCAATGGACAATCGAATCTGTATATTTACTATTGCCTCCTTGCAGTTTGAAATTGTTGCGCTTTTGTCGTTCCGCTCAGTTTCAGGCAAAATGACATAGTGGGTTCGATAGAGCAGACGATTTGGAGTCAAAAAATGAAATCCTAGCTAGATCTATACGACTTATTCATAGCGAGTTAGAAGAGCTAGAAAGAGGTTGTTGCGCTTTTGTCGTTGCGGTTCTGGCACCCCCCCCCTTTTTATATCGTACGCCAATAACACTCTGTACAAATGTGTGGCACTGTGTGGCACACTGTGGCACTTTTTGGCACGTTTTAGCACTTTCTGATTTTCACTTTGAAAAAAAGCGAATTTTGTGGCATATCTTGTTATAAAACGTTTCCTATCTAATTTTCCTCTAGCATAGCACAAAAAATAAAAATTAATGAATTAAAATAATTAATTTAGAATTGTTCAACTGTCAGAGTTGAAAAATAAAATCAGTTTTCAATCACGCTCAATCGCGTCAAACACCGTAATCAGCGCTTGAAGCAGGTGCGATTGACAACTGATTTTATTTTTCGATTTTGGCAGTTGAACCATTCTAAATTAATTATTTTAATTCATTAATTTTAATTTTTTGTGCTATGCTAGAGGAAAGTTAGTTAGGAAACGGTTTATGACAAGATATGCCACAAAATTCGCTAGTTTCAAGGTGAAAATCAGAAAGTGCTAAAAAGTGCCAAAACGTGCCACACTGTGCCACACAGTGCCACACCTTTGTTCAGAGTGTTATTGGGGTACGATAGTATGCGCGTTCTAGCTGCGGGATATTTAAGGAAATCGGAATTCACAAGACTTTTTGTGCGACCTTTATCTTTCACGTCGTGGAATGAATTTACAAGTGAAAAAGCAAAAAAAAACATGAGACTCTATTTGGCCCCAGCGGCAGTAGAAAGTGTGGCCAAATAGAGAAAAATAGATGCGGAAAACAGAATAGGAGAAAGATTTGTTGTAAAAGAGGAATTTGATCAATGATGGAGATGAAATCGCGCGACGTGATTGAGAACAATATATGGAAGTGATAAATAATCATAACATGTAGAATTGAAGCGCACATGAGCTCAATCAATCATTTATCATGCCAAAAACTTGATTGAATTCCAGTAATATGTAATATTTTAAGCAACATGATAATTACGATGTCACGACTAGGTGACAAAGACAATGTGCGAGTGAGAGAAGTGAAGTAAGTGAAAAATGTAGTTGTAGTTAGTTTGCCAAAATCTCGCCACTCCTTTATCCGAAACAGGATATTTCAATTTTTTTTAGTAGAGGGAGAGGAGAGTATAGCAAATCGTTGCTTAGCAAATTTCGCCTTTTTGTTTTCAGAAGAAAGTTGTTTTGATGTAGGAAACTACGGTTACTTGATACTGCAAAAAATGTTTGAAAAAACTTTAGAAATGATAAAAGAATCACAGCTCCTGATCATTTATTTATCTTTACTTATGGTCAGCTAAAAGTTGTAGGATCGACAGGATAGAACGAGGGAGAATAGATTCGAATTGGTGCAGTTCAGTGGGGTTTCGTCATTATGATCATCTTCTCGAGTAGAGAAGCCTTTGCTCCGTCCGAGAGTTCCTTCCACTCTTCGGATTCCTGTGAAATACACAATAATTTCCAAATTATTATAGTCCCATAACATTAGTAAATTCACCCTCATTTCGTGCACGTAAGAGACGTCATCGATTCTTTCAAGAATGGCATTCTGGAGAAATTTATTCTTATTTAGAATTAAATTACTAATTAAATTACAAATCGACGCAATAAGTACCTGCAATTTCCTGAGACGAAACTGGTCGGAGAATTGGTATGTCTCGGCCAGTGGCCACATGTCCCCAATGAGGTACTCCTCTGCACGATCCATAGCGTACTGTAATTGGAGCATACTGTAACAGATGATTATCGATTTCCCGATGTATATTGGCACAGCGCAACCACATATATTACTCTGAACTATATGTTTAAAATGTTCAAATTTGGAAATATTTGAATGTAACCTTGATTTGGAAGCGATCGGCCAGCTTCAAGACTGCGTAGACGGAATACCCTAGAAATGCCTATATTTGTTATGTCTCAACACTCCTAGCATACCGGTGACGTTCTCGAATGATGGGTAAATAACATTCAGTAGTTGGACAAACTCCTGAATAGTCATAGTGATTTCTTCTATTTCTTCATTTCTATGCAATACCTCATGCTTCACGTCCTTCAACTCGATTTCTCTCTTGTTTTTCTCATCGAAACTTCCGAAGAACATTGCATTGAAGACAGGAGAGATGAGGCCAAGGTACTGAATAGCGAGTATCGCATTGTTCCATGGTTGGCACATTGCCAAAACTGTCTTTGACACCGTGCCAACAGATATTCTCTTACAGTACCTGGCTGTTGACATGCACCTGCTTTCCCTCGACAAGGAAGATGGTGTCAGTGAGATCGGAGGGAATGGCGAAGTCGAAGTTTGGGTAGTATCTATAACTGTGTGTATAGTATGTTTAAAAATGAATCAATCCAGTCGACTCAGACTCAATGTCAGAAGTACGTTATTTCAACATATGAAAATGTGCAAATAATAAAACCAAAAGATCAATTTTATGGACTCTAATGGCGATTCTTTTTTTTGAAATACTTTCGAAACTGTAACAAAACCGACTTCACTCCACCGATATTCTGAATGAAGACGTTGCAATTAACCCACACCATGTTACGATCGCATTCCTGTGAACATCGATAATCAAAAAGATTTTGTAAATCCCTAATTACCTGCGACAGCTCGACGAGCCTCTCCCAAGTCGCCATTTCGATCTTGAATTCACGGTTCTCGTAGTCGAATTTCAACTCGACCTAAACTTCTGACAATAAGTGAATTTTTACATAGAATGTTGTGATTGCGTGTTCTTGTCCAAACAAATCATAAACTGCGTTTTCTACATGTATTCTTGGAATAATTATCGAATTCTCTCACTTCTTTCATCAGTAACTGTTCCTTTTCGTCGTTTGCTCTCTGCACCACGAACTGAGCCCGTACGTCGCTCGACCACAGCGACGACAAACTGCGTCTTTCGCAGCTCAAACTCATCTGCAGCACATCCGACTCTTCCGACTCAGCCGAACGAATCACCGTGAATTCCCTGCGACCGGATATTATCCCATGCTTCCCATCAGAATTTAATTTGATTCCGACTGACCACTTCAAGCCTCTATTCTCTCGCGTCATATTGAATTGAGATCCTCTTCCGGTAAGTACAGTAGACGTGCATCCGCAAATGACCAAATCCGGCACGACTAAATGGCAAAAATAAACAGGAAATCGAAGAGGTACGTATATAAATGATAATAATAATAACAATACCCACCTGCAGATGTTTCGCTGTTAGAGCTATTAGATTTCATCTAAGGAAAAGTCGATCAACCGACTCCGAGAAGTGAAAATGAACGAAATGAATGAATCAGCTCCGACTGATTTAATTTCACTTCTCCAATTTCAATAATGTCAGGTGATAATCCAGCTTTGTATTTATTGCACATTACGTAATGATGATCCTAAAGAGTCACGCAAATGCCAATTCCGGCTTTTCCGAAAGCACAATCAATTGAAAAACGATAGTAATTAAATTAAAAAAAAATTACTGCCAAACGTACAAGTTTTTTTTTGGTTTGTGAGTTTGTTTCAATTTCGCCCATGAAGCGCTGAAAATTCTGGGGGAAAAGGTGAACATCGGAATCGGTGAATGATTATTGTTGTGGAAAAAAGAGAACTTGATTATATATATATATATATATATATATATATATATATATATATTATAGTCAGAGCTCAATATCGCGTGACTTGATAATCCATACAATATGCAAAAGATAATCGTAAAGAGAAGTAATTGGAGGGCAAATTGTAACTTCGCTGTACTAAAAATTTTTCTGTTACTTGTAATGTTCCGTAACCGTGTTCTGCGATTATCACATTCATGTACAACATATAAGAAAAATTTCAGACGATCTTTTCACTTTTGATTTGTGTGCATTGGCTGAAATATTTCAGAATTGATATTTCATGAATATAGAACGACGCGCAGGACACATAACTTTCGTGCTTTTCCAAGCGTCTTCTTTCCTTTTCATACTCGGACCGCAGCGTGATCCTAGTATACTTACTCTGTTTACCAGCACTAGCAGACGCTACAATACATAACACTCGCGTCTGTCTATGAACGCTCGCAAGTGAGTGTTTCAAGAGTCATTTTTTGATTTGTTTCTGTTCTCCTCATTAGCATCACTTCATTTTGAGCGTTTTCAGTTTGTTCCCTTGAATTTCCATGTGATCACGCATTGATATATTCTTCCACTACTAGGGAATCGAAATGTCTGTCTTTTTGTGTTGATTTTTGTTTTGTTTTTTTCCTTCCGCGTGACTGCTTTTGTCCTCGTCTTTTGTCCGTTTTTTTCGCTCTAATTCGCTTCAAAGTTTTGCAATCTTCTCAGATTCTTTTGCATATGATAGGCAACGAGAGAACATTTCTAAAAATAAAAATACTGAAAAGCAATTTCCATTTGACAAATGGAAATTCATTTTTTTTCAATAAGTGCAACATTTCCCGTATTTTTTCCTGGAAAATCGGGAAATCCATTTGCCCGAAAAATCAGGGAAACGGGTAAACCGTTCGGGAAATTTTGCACACCCTTGATCTACTCAGTCTCTCTTCTCCTCTCGCATCTCTCGCCCCTTCTCGATTCCCCCATTCTCTCTTTTATTATCACTTCCCTATTTGTGCTCCCTTCAAGAGAGACAGAGGAGGAGAGCTCAATCGATAGGAATTTGTTAGGGGTATTTCTCCTTTTAATTAAATCAGGTAGTCCTGTAATTTTGACAAAATGTGGTATGATGGACTGTGAAAGCGGCACAAGGGTTATACTAGGAATGTATTGTTTCAGTGTCAATCTACTCTCGAAGGATCGCCATCAATGATGACGAAGGATAGGGAATCAGAAGTTAGCAAAATTTTGAAGGAAGGGGTCAGTGATGTTGATTTTTTCGAATGCAACTTTCGACAACTCCAGGAGAGGATTTCAAGCATGTCCTGGAGTTGTATCGATGCGATCAACACTCACATTATATTCTAATAGTTATCTATCAAAACTTTTAATAAATGGATACCATTGTTGTCGCAGGTCGAATTGGACGAACGTAAGAATGAAATAACTGCGGTCGTACGGAATCTACAAAAAGAAATAGATAGGAGGAAAAGGAATATTAACGAGAAGAGAGAAGATATGCGGGAGACTATTGGAAAGAAGGACAAAAATAGAAGGAGGATAGATATACTCAAGGTTCTTTACAATACAATAGCGGACAAAAGTTTAACTTTTGAACCCGAAGATGCTTTGATTTGATATTCCTAAAGACTATTATTTCAGATCATTTTTTGACGGAATTGTCAAAATTTCTCGAAAATAGGCGTAGGATGTGAGGAGTCGCGCGATACACATGCGGCGTAGTATAAGAAGTGTTATAGAATATCCCAACGCGTTCTAAAGTGTCCAAACGTTGTGTCTGTGTGTCTGTGTGTGTGTCCGTGTGTTCAAACTTTATTTTGCTGAATAACTCGGGAACGAAGAAAGATTTCGACACACTCTCTTCACTATCATATGCGTATCCACAAAAGTAAACTTTTAAATAAAAAATATTTAAACAAAATCCATGGCCAAGTGGGTTACGCGCTTGACTAGCAATCCGAGGGACGCAGGTTCGACCCCCGCTGCGGGCAAACCTTTTGCCGCATTTTTCGCAAGCGCGAGTAATCGTTCCAACACTTTTTGTGTACCATGAAACACGTTTTCACCTGTTTTGCCGAGTTTTAACTTGAAAATCGCAAATTTCGAAAAGTTCCCAATTGGTTCGCAGAGCGTGGGGGGATCACAGGAAAAGTGTTTTGCGATGTCGGAAACGTGTCTGAACGTGTTCTGACGCGTTTTAACGTGAAAAATAGAAAATTTCGAATAGTTTCAAAATGATTCAGAGAGCGCAGGGGATCACAGGAAACGTCTCTGAAATTGTTCTAAAAGTTCTGAACGTACTGTATCCCGCGTTTCCGTTGTGAAAGGCTCGTGAGGCTGAGAGCGATCGTAAAAAGTTGCCACGGAGCGACGAAGTGGCGTAGTGGCAACTTTTTTCGATCGCTCTCAGTACTCTTGCGATTAACACTCCCCAACATAAGTCGAGCTTCAATGTAACCTGGAGCCGGCTATCGAGCTCCCCCTGGACCGAACTGTGCCCTGCAACTGAACGCTCCCCTGAACCATACTTTGAAAACGTAGCGCGCACCCTACCATAACGTAGTTTAACCTCAACACACCCTGCTAGTTGTTGGGTCTTATGTGAAATCTATTGAAGATTACGAAGCACATATTGGGGCATTGCGATATCTTTCAGTTTTGCATAGTAATGACGTAATCAGTGCCTACTTTTTTGAATGGGCATTATTCTTACATGGATTTTTTTCTGCTCTCCTAACATTTAGGGTGTTGAGACATGCCCACGGTCTACCCATAAAAATTTTTTCAAGTTGCTGCGGTGCCGCTACTTGGCTGCAGCAAAGTTACAAAATCGAGGTTGGAAAACCATATCTCGCTTTTAAGACATCGCACAGACCCGATCAAAGCATCAAAATGATCGCCATCATGCCTGCCGATGATCCTGAGAATATGGTCGCGGTAGGCCGCTATTTGCCCTCAGGCAATAAGCGTTTCGATTGGATTCCGTATCGACTTGCAAAATAATTAAAACTCACACGTGCGTAACAGCTTCGAAATTGCTTTGATTTTTTCAAACTTTGCAATTTCTAAAAAAAATCAAAAGTCACCTGGTTTGTCTGTGTTTCACTCCAAAACGAATTAAAAAAAGTTGACAACGCTATTCGATAGAGGAGGTCTTGTAGTACTTTGCCTATTTTTCCATTAAAAAGAAACATGATTTTCCAAGTGATCAATTTTCTTCCGATTCCTCTCTTATATCAGTTTTTTAAAAAATATTTTTCAAAAGTTGTAAAGTTGTTTTTTGCGCGATATCTGTTGTTTAGGAGCGGAAAATTTTAATATTTCGGACTAGCAGTTTATGAATTTATAATATTATTCAGGAGTTTCATCTGTGTTGATTTTTTAAAATCTTTCCTTAGTCTATTTTTCTAAAAAAATCCCAAATTGCATGTGAAATGTTTCAACAAACATGTCACACACACTTTAATGAAACCGCTCTCGATAATGAATGATTTTCATGAGGTATAGTGCCTAAATTAAAAAGAGGAGGTTCGAAAGTACTTTGAGTATACTTTCTAGCAAATTCGAATTATATTTCCACTCCCCTGCGGTGGGCGATCCCATCGCGATTCCTCTCATGCGATGGATGAATATCTAACTTGCAGGAGACCGTATTAAAGGCAGATCTGAATAAGGAGAAGAAGAATGCAGACTCTATCAAGATGACTCGCGATGAGCGACTACTTGAGGTGGGTTCAATTCTTTTTCCTAGAATTTAGCGAGAAAAATATTTTTTTCTAGCCCTGGACTATCTCACAGTTGTAGCTCCTGGGCCACTGCCCATCATGCCATTTTTCACTTAATCTCTCATTTTTTGTATTGGGAGAAAATAATCCGTTTGACGAGTAGCGACCCTGTGGACTCTTTGCCAATCACGCGCGACGGTGGCCAAAAAGTGCGCGGGAACGCGGGCTCTACTCTGACTCCGCCCACTTACCTTTTTGTTTTAATTATTTTTCGATTTTCTTTATTTCTACGCGATTTTTTTGATATTTAAGAGCGCTGCGATTAAGGAAAAAGATCTTAGCGCAAAACATGCGGGAAATTCCAAAAAAAATATAAAGAAATCGATCGATCGGCACGACGATGATCTACGAAAAATACATGATTAATCCGTTCCGCGCCCGTCCTTTATCTGTTGCGCAATTTTTTCATCAAATTCGCGGGCTCGATAGCGGGCGAAAACCGTTGCTGAGTTTGCGAATGTCACAATACTGTACCAAGATTTGTTCGACTGAGTCAGATATAGTCTCTCATACGAATTTACAAGTACGAAGTAAATTCAAAATAATATTACAACTAGCAGGGTGTGTTGAGGTTAAACTACGTTATGGTAGGGTGTGCACTACGTTTTCAAAGTATGGTTCAGGGGGGCGTTCAGTTGCAGGGCACAGTTCGGTCCAGGGGGAGCTTTGCAGCCGACTCCAGGCTCGGTCCAGGGGAAGCTCGGTAGCAGGCTCCAAGTTCGGTCCAGGGGGAGCTCTGAAGCCGGCTCCAAATTCGGTTCAGGGGAAGCTTTACAGCCGGCTCCAAGTTCTGTCCAGGGGGAGCGCTCTCAGCCTCACGAGCCTTTCACAACGGAAACGCAAGATACAGTGCGTTCAGAACGTTTTCGAACACTTTCTCGGCATCACAGAACGCTTTTCCTCGAAAATTTCGAATTTCCACGTTAAAACGTGTTAGAACACGTTCTGACACGTTTCTGACATCACAAAACACTTTTCCTGTCATCCCCTACGCTCTGTGAATCATTTTGGAACTTTTCGAAATTTTCGATTTTTCATGTTAAAACGTGTCAGAACACGTTCTGACACGTTTCTGACATCACAAAACACTTTTCCTGTCATCCCCTACGCTCTGTGAATCATTTTGGAACTTTTCGAAAATTTCGAATTTCCACGTTAAAACGTGTTAGAACACGTTCTGACACGTTTCTGACATCACAAAACACTTTTCCTGTCATCCCCTACGCTCTGTGAATCATTTTGGAACTTTTCGAAAATTTCGAATTTCCACGTTAAAACGTGTTAGAACACGTTCTGACACGTTTCTGACATCGCAAAACGCTTTTCCTGTAATCCCCTACGCTCTCTGAATCATTTTGGAACTTTTCGAAATTTTCGATTTTTCACGTTAAAACGTGTTAGAACACGTTCTGACACGTTTCTGACATCGCAAAACACATTTCCTGTGATCCCCGACACTCATCGGTGCGTTTGGAGAAAGTTCGAAAATTTCGATTTTTCAAGTTAAAACTCGGCAAAACAGGTGAAAACGTGTTTCACGGTACTCAAAAACGTGTTAGAACGGTTTCTGGCACTTGCGAAAAATGCGGCAAAAGGTTTGCCCGCGGCGGGGATCGAACCTGGGGGTCTCGGATTCAAAGTTTGGCTCGTAACCCACTTGGCTATGGATTTCGTTAATCAAATTTTGTAAAATTTGAAAGGTATTCTGGTCGGTTATCATATGCAAAAGGATCTGGGAGGATAGCGCGATTTTGAAGCGAAATATAATGAAAATGCGAAAAACGTGACCGCCGGACACACACACAGACACACAGACAGACACACAGACAGACAGACAGACAGACGTTCTGAAATAATAGTCTTTAGGAATCAGCTAGCAACTTAGTCTTCAGAATTATTACTGAAGATTACCCTACAATCTCTGAGATCGTGTAAATGCAGCTTGAGAAGAATCGTACGCTGTATTGTCGCCACGTCTTCGGAATCTATCCACTGAAGATAGAGAAGGTGGAAGGAGACGACAGTGATGTGTATTGTATGAGAAATGGTCGATTGCCGTCTCGTCTCCTTTCTCTCGATCACTCCCATCTTCATTTGACCCCCGATCCTTCCTCACTCGCTCTTCTCGTTTTCTCTTCTCATCTTGTCAAACTCCTCTCCCACATCCTCGATCTCCCACTACCATGCGAGGTACCGTTTTCAATTCTCTCATAGGAAAAATTGAGAAAAATCGCTAAACTCCTTGAAATCAGTTTTTTTTTTTTAATTTGCATATCTAGTCGAGGATTAATTAGTGAGCAATGACACATACATAATCCTGATCAGTACCATCAAAAGTGCAGAACACGATATTTATCTCATATATCATGTTTCGTGTTTTCTATTGTCCGAACATCGTTCGACTCTATCGCAAGCGGCCTCTTATGTGAACCGCGAAAAGTTTTCGAGCGAAAACAATTGCCACCTAAAGTGCAATCTCTAGAATGATGATGATGAGACGTAGTGCCCTCTCCTCACGTTTCCTCAATGCTCCTCCTTTCAGTTGACAGTCCACTCCCTCAGCGCAAGGGGTGATGCTTTTCGCTCTCAATGGACCAAGTTGTGCTTATGTGTGAGCTACTTGAGTGGTAGTCTAGGTGAGTATTAACTGTTCTCTTTTCTTCCCACTATTACTTTCCCTCAGGAATCGAACCCGCTGACCCACACAATTCTCTGATTTCACTCTTCGAGAGACTGTGCGAGGAATGTCCGCTCCGTCTTAAATCCAATTTACCGCTAACTCGATTTACACAATTTGAAACATCATATGAACCACTCGAGCCACTCCAAACGGTGAGCCTTTCTTTTCACCCGCGTACCAACATATTTATCTTCAGTCAACTGAATGGGATACATGTGACGATTTCGATACTCTATCTGCATCCCATGTCTACCCTCATCATTTTTTCAAATGAAATAATACGGTCATTGTATAAATACTACGGTTTACTATATTGCATGCATAAAAAATGTTATTTGTGCATGATGAGAAGAAATACCTGGGGAAGGAAAGAGAGGTTTTTCGATGTTTTCCCCCTCGCCATCGGTCTTGTCCTTCAGTCTTCTCAGTTGAAGGTAATCAGACAACTGATGTTGGAGTGGGGCATCCTTACTTTAACGTCTTTGATTTGAGGAAGACGATGGTTCATTTATAACGAAGTTGATAAGTAGAAATGCGGTAGAATAAGCTATCGATTAAGCACACACATGTAATTTAACTCTTCCATCTATTTACATCGAACTCAGAACCGGAATTAGTGCGGAACCTGAGCCGTGAAATATCTTTCTGCGTTTTAACTCAATTGACTACTTCATATAATCGTATGATTTTATAGATGTAATATCAAATAGAGCACGGTTGATAGTACCTTGATTTCTCGTTACCGTAAAAAATCGCAGACAAGTATAAATGATCAATTTTCTGTCGATTCCTCTCAACCCATATCCGAAACAGGATATTTCTATTTTTTCAGGAGAGGGAGAGGAGTTGTATAGCAAATCGTTGCTCAGCAAATTTCGACTTTTTGTTTTCAGAGGAAATAATTTATGATTCAGGAAACCAAGGTTACTTGATATTGCAAAAACATGTTTGAAAAACGTTCGAAATGATCAAAGAATCATAGCTCCTTCCCGTTTATTTATCTTCACTTTTTTGTTTATTTATCCATGACATGGTTTTTACATATTTTGATTTTGTTTGTTCCAAATGCGAGGAAATCCTTCAAGATGACAAGATTTAGGGAAAATGTTATAAATGATCAAAGAAGTCGTACATCTATTTATGTACATCTATTTATTGTTACTTGTCCATGGTTACAGGTAAAAGTTTTATTGTTGAAAGGATATGAAGAGGGGGAATTCCTTCGAAAAACTATGAAGTTCACTGGGGTTTCGTCAAAAGCTGCATCTTCTCGAGCAATGACGTCTTTGCTCCGTTCGAAAGTTCCTCCCACTCTTCGGATTCATGCGAAATATATAAACCACTCCCTTATCCATTTTTAAAGAGGGTGAGATTGATATGCAAAGCAAATCGCTGCCTAGCAAATTTCATTTTTTTGTCAGAAGAAATCCTTTTTAATGTTGGAAACCAAGGTTACTTGATACTGCGAATACTATTTTGAAAAGTTACAAATAATCAAAGAATCACAGCTCCTGCTCATTTATTTATCTTTGCTTATGGTCACAGGTAGAAGTTGCAGGATCGACATGATTTGAAGAAAGGGAGTGGATCCGAATTGATGCAGTTCACTGGGGTCTTGTCAATATTAACATCTTCTCGAGTAGAGAAGCCTTTGCTCCGTCCGAGAGTTCCTTCCACTCTTCGGATTTCTGCAAAATAAACAATTCTTTCCAAGTTAAAGTATTTAAAATTAATAAATTCACCCTCATATCGTGCACGTAAGAGACGTCATCGATCCTTTCAAGAATGGCATTCTGGAAAAATGTAAACTTATTTAGAATTAAATCACTGATTTTTCGACTTAAAAAACAAATCCCACAGTGTCGAACCTGCAGTTTCCTGAGACGAAACTGGTCGGAGAATTGGTATGTCTCGGCCAGTGGCCACATGTCTCCAATGAGGTACTCCTCCGCGCGATCCATAGCGTACTGTAATATGTGATTATCGATTTCAGAGTGTCTGTTGGCACAGTGGCAGCTACTTTATATCTTTTTTTCTATTTTCTACAATTTCTTTTAAAAGTAAACCTTGATCTCGAATCTATCGGCCAGCTTGAGAATTGCCCAGACAGTGTCACCTGGCAATGATCATGCTATTGAATATTAGTACAACACAATAGCAGTACAACACAAGATTGCAATACGAATGCCGAGTGACATTAGTAATAATCGATGCTCGTGAGTCGAATTGGTCTAACGTAGGGACAATATAACCTGAACTCACCGGTGACGTCAGCGAACGAGGGGTAGATCACATTCAGTAGCTGCACAAATTCCTGAATTCACAGTACATTGTTTCTCTGATTTCTTCTTCCTTATGCAATACCGTTTCACATCCTTCAACTCGATATCTCTCTTGTTCTTCTCATCGAAATTACCGAAGAACATTGCCTTGAAGACCGGAGAGATCAGACTAAGATACTGAAAAGTGAGTTCGCATGGGTTCATAGTTGGCACTTTGGCAAAACTTTTTTTGGAATCGTGCCAAATGATCCTCGCTTACAGTACCTGGCTGCTGACATGCACCTGCTTTCCCTCGACGAGGAAAATGGTGTCAGTGAGATCGGAGGGAATGACGAAATCGAAGCGAGGGTGATACCTACAAAGAGACATGTATAGAGAATCTGTGTTTATCTCCGAACACATGAAAAGTACTTAACTACATCATAAAATGGAATGATAGTCCGAGAACTGGTAAAATGTGTCAACAAGGTCATGTAATAATTTAGCACAGTGTTTAAATGAATAAATGAAACTGTATTAAATAAACTGACTTCACTCCGTTGATCTTCTTGATGAACACCCTGCACTCATACCACACAAAGTTCCTGTTCGAATCCTGTGGATTTAAGAAATTAATTTTTTTTTAAATTCTAGATTACCTGCGACAGCTCCACAAGCCTCTCCCATGTCGCCAATTCGACTTTGATCTCGCGATTCTCATAGTCGAATTTCGCCTCGACCTCAATTCCGCTGATTTCTTTAAAAAGATTTATGGGGATTTTTTCAAGAATATTTTTTTTACAATTTCTGTTAAGCAACAATTTGTTAATGAGGTACAACTCTGAATTCTTTCACCTCTTTCATCAGCAGTTGCTTCTTTCCTTCAGTGCTCTCCACAACAAACTGAGCCCGTACTTCTGTCGACCACATCGACGAAAGACTGCGTCTTTCGCAGCTCAAACTCATCTGCAGCACGTCCGACTCTTCCGACTCATCCGGCCGAATGATCGTGAATTCCCTGCGACAAAAGTTTAGCCAATTCTGGGGAAGTATTCCCTGTAATATATTTATAGCGTATGCATGAAACGAGCGTCGGGTGATGCGTATCTTAGTTTGTGAGATGGAATCTCACCATGTCAAGTCTCTCTTCTTTTCCATAATTATCCACCGATCTCCTTTGCTGGTACGTTCCGGAGGCGTAGCGCCACTAATGACCAAGTCCGGCTCTTCTATGAAACATTTGTTATGTACAAATAAAAAGAAAATTATATGTGTAAAAATATGAATGTAACCTCCGGATATTTCGGTGATAACACTCTTCGATTCCATCTTAGAAGGAGTCGACCAACCGCGCTCGAGGAGTGAAAATGAAGGAAATGAATGGAGATCGGATTGATTCAATTTCAATTTGCAAATTTCAATTATTTTAGATGCTAATCCCATCTTTGCAGATATATTTATTGCAAATTGCATAATGAGGATTCCAAAGGCCCCTCTCAAATAATTCCAACGTATTTCGCAAAAATAAGCTGGAATCATAATTAAGACGAGCGAGCTCATGTTGCATTGGCAAATGAGCGCACCAATTCATTATCAACAAAATCAAGTTCAGAATGTCTCCACTTGCACGCGCTCCACAACAATATCCTGTTGTTTCTATTTCAACTTTACCTTTATCTGCAAATGGGGTGAACAAAAATATCAGAAAAAAGAGAAGAAAAAACGATTTTACTGTTCTGTGAATTTCAAGGCATATAACTTGAACATTTATTGCGTAACATTCTCATAGAAAACAAATAATATTCAGAATCTTTCCGCTTGTACACGGTCCACAGTGCTGATAGCCGAGAAAGGATAGATCACTGCTGGATTTTGATCTTTCAGAAATTTCTTGCCGATTTTAAGGAATAGAATGTGAACAAAGGGCACTTTGTTTAGTAGTTTTACGAGAGCCTGTAATTGTTTATGGAATTGTTTATGGAGAAACATACATATTGAGTGCATTACACATGACATTTGCAACGCACTCACAAACCTTTAGATGAGAGGGGTTTTTGATTATGAAGTAGATACTAAACTCTGGACCGTTCAGTGAGAAAATTATCTAAAAGAGCAAATATTAAATGAAGTCACAATGAAAAATTCCTCACCACTGCAATGAAGCGTGAAGGTGCGTGGATCCACCCTGGAATTGATGTTGTGTCAAACATCATGCACGAAAAGATGTAACCGAGAGGAATAATGTAGTGAATAGTTGCTGCCGTCCACTTAAGTTTTACATTAATTTGATTAATTATATATTTTAGCTGTTTAAACAACAAGGGAGTTTCAAAATGTACACAAATGGCCAGAGACTTGGGGTGATTCTCCTACAAATCCGAATGTATACGGTCCACAGTGCTGATGATCTTGCCTAGCATCGTGGGAATCCTGAAAATTGGTTGAAAAAAATAAACCTGCACTAGAAATACTTGAAACATCCGACGCGCCATTGCTTGAGTGCTGCCCGAGAGAAGAATCTACAAAGATTTAAAAAAAAATTATATTTAAAAATTAAATAATAATAATTATATAATTCATACATCACTGCTTAACGCCATGGTTCGCATCGAATCTGCAGTAAATAAAACGAGAGGCGGAGTGTTTATCAGTATGGATAGACCGAGAATTATCACTTCTGCGTTGGCTTTGTTACTCTTCGAATTCAAGAAATAGTCTCAAACCCCAGCGGAAATACTTTGGGTCGCCCGGAGGTCCGAATAGAAATAATGTGCCGCCTCTGTTGACCAGCCAGGCAAGTTCGGGTTCCTGAAAAAAAAATTATTTTGCATCTGCTCCAAAATTGAAGGGTTAAATTGCCTGCGTACTTGGAGTAATTTTAGGCTCTCATCGTGGTTTTTTCCGAAAATCGCGAAACCGACCACATTGGAAACCATAATACTGATGTTGGCGGAGGCCAAAAAGTATTGTGTTCTGAAAAAAAGAAAAAAAAATTTCAACATTGACCTGAGGATAAATTTTAGAATAAAACGTTCATGAGATGACATGTGTACCCACCCTCTTTCTCTACCTCGTCGTTTCTCTTGCTTGGTCATGCTCTACCGACAGCGGAACGTGTGTTTAGCCGCGGAATGTGTTATTATTTTCAACGAGTGTTTACGAATTTGTAATACATTACCGGCACTTTTTCAACTTGGGGAAACCCTCAATTACCTCGTTCTCAATTTCCACCGACTATTGACTGGCACGAACATTTGATGCAATCGCATGATGAGAAAATTAAAGGGTGGATTTATGAGAACCACCGGAATGGAGAGGCAAATCTATTAAAACATATTTTATATAATTAAATTAGTATTAAGACGAAACCATGAGAGTTTGCATGCTCAGATCCATTTGACACAATGGACCTTCACAGTAGAGTGCTGCATAGGGAATTACAGGGTAGATGCGGAAGTAGAAACAGAAAGACCACTCGTCGAGTAATAGCGCTAACTGAAATAGGTTTATAATGCATTTTAGACCACTTTTCTAAATCCAGAAAGATAATTACTAAACGGGGCGTTATTTATAATGAAACTGAGAAAAGGTGACAAGGTTGGACTTACGTGAGAGAGTATGTACCCTCTTCGTATTTCCTTTCGCATATTTTTACTTTCGAACACAAGCAAATAAATCATCATAGGATGGGAAGTAAATGCTGCGACAATCGGTAAATAACATTGAAATCTGAAAACATTGCTTATTTTACATACAATTACTAGGCTTTCGCGGACTTCATAGCAAAATCAATGAAATAGGCACGGTCCCATTCGAATCCATATCGAAGGGAAATGTTTGTAGTCATTTACAGGTGCGCCTGAATGGAGAACGGATTAAAGTAAATATGAAAAAAAGGTTTCCAAATTTAGCAAGTGATGAAAACGTACGAAACAGTGGAGTGTGTCACTAGCAAGAGGACATTCCCGGGATGCAGACCTCTTATTAGGGAAACATTACAATTAGTCGTGGCCAAAAAACCAAATCTTCAATGCGTGAAACTGAGTATTTCTTGCGTGTGAGAACCAAAGTTATCACTCTAAACTAACCAAGGCAAAGAAGTAGTTTGTCGATTCAACCCAATTCAATCAGCAATATAAGGGGGCTTTGAAAGTCCGGTTTCTGATCAACGCCCTTGGTGTGATCTACTTTTGCACCACAACTTGCAAGCTACGTATGCTTTTCTTCTATTCATTTCCAGTGAAAGATTCGAGTGAAAGCATGTGTTTATATGTGAAGAGGAAATGAGTCTCGCCTCGAAAGCAGGTGAAAAAATAGAGAATAATGAGGAAATATGGTGGAAAGTGTAGTTGACACGCACTTCTTTTAATCTCCTATGAACTATTAAAGAACTATACATGGGTGTGTGTTTTATTGATGCTGTATATTTACCATTAGATCATTGGTAGAAATTGAGTCACGAAATAATAATTACTTCCTTATGATGGACATTATTTAAGGTGCGATTCCATCAAATGTCAAACGATACATTTATCTAAAAGGGATCTCTCTTCAGTCGTTTAATCTATGCTAAACGTAATCTGAAATACTACTGAAACTGATCTTGGTTAAACTTGATGCACATCGCAATATACGTGGTATGGTCTTTCCGGTCAATTTATGTTTTATTAGATACTCCGAAATATAATCAAAAATTGCATAGTTTGCGAAACTTATTATGAGTGCGAGAAACTTCACTATCGCGGGTTGGACGTACTCAGAGCGGGAAGTCTCCAATTTTTCTTACTCTGGATATATTCTCCAGCTGAGAGAGCATGAAGACTCGAGAGAGCGGGCGAGAGATAGTGAGAGATGATCTCTCGCTTTTGCATGCTCTCTCAGTAGGAGACAATGTCTACAGAGTAAGGAAAGTTGGAGACTTCGCGCTCTGTGTAGTTGAATCTATGCAACACGTAATTTTGAATTCTGCTTATAACATTGGTTTTTTTACTTAAAACATTTTCAAAGGCTAATATTATTTGTGGTATTTGCTGGTCAGATTTATGTAGAAAAAGAAACAAAAAAATTAATAGCTGTCATAAGAGTTCTCTTACAAACATACATTTCCACGGAAAATATGGCCCACGGAAAATATGGCGTATTTCAAGATTTCGCATAAAACTGGCCAGAACTATAGTTTAAAAAAGGCACGGTAGGAATAATGCAATTGATCGATTCAAAACCAATCGATACAGGGGTTAGGTTCAAGCGTGAGTTGATTTTTTTGATCTGGTAGTCCTGTCTGGTGAATAGAGCAGCAATTGTTTTGTTTTGTCGAAGGCGATTACTCGCCGAGCCATTTCTTATCAGTTATATATTTTACGCTTTTGTGTTCCGCTGCTTGCATCTCGGGGTTTTTAAAATTGACATGGGATGTGTCGGCACGGATTTAGAATTAGTCATAGCCCCGCCCTTTCCCTCTGACCCCTCTCACTGGCGCCCTCACACACTTGACACTTGAACTGCTGAGAATAAATCTCTTCTCTCTCTTTTGTCGGATCACTGGGGATCCATTCATCACAAGGACTTGATATCGGCACTGGGGCTGATATCAAGGACTCTCTTATTATTCCTCCCGATTCATGGGAAAGCTCCTGTTGTATTTTATAGCGTGTAATAATGAAAAGTGGTAATTGTAGATGGTTTCCGCTCGTGATCGTGCTTTCTACGCCCTCTTCCAGGCCAATTCGATGACGATTGTCAAGGGTATTTCAGTATTTTATGTGGTTGTCACCTGGCAACCGATGTCCCAAATTTCACAAAAGCATAAATGTATCTCTTTTTAATGCATTTTCGTTAAGGCCGGCGGTATGTTTGCATATCGTTCGAATATTTGAATTTTCTATATAAAATATTAGAAAATAAAATGTTCACTTGTTAATTTGTGGTTTCATTGGCTTCTTTACCACGAAACTTTATTTCTGACCACGATTACGCTGAAACTGTTTTCAAACTTATTCGATCTCTCTCCCTCATGATTCTGCGTTGGATCAGTGAGGAGAGCGATACAGACACTCGCACTCACTTATGGTATACGGTAGATGAGGAGGGATTACGGTAGCATGTGTCCCTACAGTAGGGAATTGTGAGATACCGAATAAATGCACATGGAATGATGGGGAACATTATGCGATAACATTTAGGACTAGTTACTTTATAGTTACATCTGTCTATTATGTAGTATTAGCGTTCGAAGTTTTTTTATTTTACGGTAACCGTTGATTTTGTAAAAAAAAGAATGCAGTAATCACTCTCTGCTTGTCAGAAGCCTTCCTCTCTCACCAGGAGATGGCTCTGCTGTCGCCAGGTCGAGATTTGCGAGTGCTCACGAATCGGCAAATGTCCGGTGAGTTACGGTAGCTACAGTAACGATTGAATCTAGATCATTACGGTATCAGCCAATTGGTCACGGTAGCCTGAATCGATTGCAGGCCACCAAATCGGATTGTGGATCGCCGGCAATCAGCCCGCAACCGACCTTCTGAGTAGATCACTCGTTACATTATTCTGAATTTATTAATCATCGAAAGTACGGCATATGGAATGCCGGGAGAAATTTGTTTCTCGTAAACTGATATGCCGACTCGCGAGATTATGGCTACACTTAACAGTTAAAAGTAAAAATATTTGTCAAAGAGTATTACTGATGACTATTGGAATCCTACTTGTTATAAATTTTAAAAGTATTATTTTATAAACTTTTATGTATTATTTTTTTCTAGCTGTTCGACTAAAAATGAAAAATTGAGATACGACCCAAGAGATTATGGTTACTCTATATAAATAGTGAAAAGTATTTGTGGAAGAGTATTGTTAGTAGACGATATGTCACGGGTTCTAAAGGAAAGTAATATTTTATAAAATTTTGTAGCCCCGTGGTCTGCTCGACTTCCTCCAATCGACGGACAAAGTGCCCTTGAACGAGATTGATCTGCTCGTGCCCAGGAACAATCTGCAGGGCGTGACTAATCAGGAGCTCTGTTTTTTCCCCAGTAGGGCACCAGGCTGCCTCCCAATGGGGAAACCATCAAAGGTTCTGTGAGGCCCTATTGGGGGATTCACCGGTGTCCCAGTTTGGGAAACGGCAGCCCCACTGGGGCCCCAGCGAATTCCCCAGTAGGGCTCCACGGAACCTTTGATGTTTGCCCCATTGGGATGCAGCCTGGTGCCCTACTGGGGCAAAAAAACAAGAGAGAGGGAAAAGGGAGTCATCAGCGTGAATATTACTAAAAAGAGAATTATGCCATTGGCTTATCAGTGAGAGTGCAGTGAATGGGAATTCCCATTGGGAAAATAACGAATGTTATTTTAATCTTGGCACATTGCGGATTCACGAGGTATTTGTAATCTCTTAGCATGTCTTGATTATGATCCTCTCTTCGTTGCCTGGAAAATATAGTGCATCATTTGTTTCAGGATCATTTCGATCGTGCGATGGTTACTGCGGAGGCGGGCATCCAGAGGTTCGTCCTGCACTGGGATCTCAAGCACAAGCTCAACCTTACCATGTCGACCAGGGAGGAGATACGGTAGTCAGTACATCAATTACTGATTTTTTTATGGAAAAGTAAGATTCAATCGATTTATTTTTCAGGTGAAGACGAACGCACAGCCGGTGATTCTGCGAAAAAGACTGCAGCGAATCAAGGCAGCGGTGAGTGTATGGTAGAGAGAAAGGTGAGGGTACTGTAGATGGTGGGAGTATTGTTTAGTTGGGGCGATAACGATTACTTGGGGACCACGGTGAATTTAAATGAATTTCTTGTTATCGTGACTCGTAAATTCTTTGTGAAGTTGACGATATTTGGTGCATATTTGTATTCCTTCCAGGTAAATGGAAGCTGTTCGCTTATCAATTCTCACGCCATTACTCAAAGGCAGATCTCATTTGGAATGAGAAGACGAGAGAGGAGTTCAGGTAAATGATAGACTGGTATAGTGTATTTCGATAAACAAGCCGTTTCGATTTGAATTGTGGATAACTTCACGATAAGGGATGCGAAACAACATTGAGTCCTCAGGAATAATTGTCTTTATTCAAGGCGAATGAAACAATGATCTCACTGTGAGGGTCAATTTCTCCCCGCTGTATTGTTTTTATGGTTTGACAACTTCAAGCACCCCTTACGGGTAGCTCATTCTAAACCTCATTTCTTCTACAAAAGCGTAGCCACAATCCACCAAGCTCTTCTTCATCATATCTCATGTTCGACTCTTGCAGGCACTTAATTCTGGGCGACTTGCGTATTCTGGAGGGCAAGAGGGAGCAGGCGATGGCACTCGTGCTCATCTCGTGGAACCACACCGAGTTCCAGGTATGGCACTGTGGTAGTCTGGTACCACTGCCATTGTCAAATAGTTGTGGCTGTTTGGCATCATAAGTCTTACAGAAATGCAAGCTTCACTTACCCTGCGAGGAAGAACCATAGTTGTAGCATTTTTTTACCCGCAGAACTTGTGTTTCGGTTTGAAGATTAAAGAAGTCATTTTCTTAGCCATTTCAATCACGTTCCGTCGCGAATGAAGAGAAGATATCAGAGAGGCTATTCAATCCCCGTATTGCAGGTAGATAGTTTACCCGTCGCTCGATAGCGAGATTCGAATCGGCGACTACTATCTGCGACTGCTGCTGCAGGAGGGAGAAGAGGAGGCGACGCCCATTCATGATGCGTGAGTACAGTATACCAAGCACATCAATGATTGCTATCGAGAAATGGAGATCTTTAATTTATGGACCAGGCGGTTTTTGACGAAGTACTATTTTTGGGTTGCAAGGTGAACAGAGGTTGCACCGATGGTGTATATCACGCTTCTGACGACTCAGAATGATCGGAATGCGGCACAGACCCAAATTTCGAAATTAATTTTTTACATGTTTGGATGACACTGGGTCTAACCAAGACCCCTGAGAACTATTATGGTGTAAAAATCATTATTTGCCGAGATGCAGCTACTGTAAGGTGCAGTCCTCGAAGTTTGAGGCTGTTTTTCGACGTGTTAACGCAATTTCTATGAAAAGTTTTCTCTTGGAGCTAAGGTCCGTTTTCAACTATCTTTAGATCTATGTGATTTGTTTTTCGATACACATCTATATTTGAATAATTATTTATTTTGTTAATTTTTCAAAAATCCGCTCGAAAACCAGATAACACTTCTTTCTAGAAAGCTCCGCTATGTTATAAGAATTCGAATGATATATTGGAGCTCACATAACTCGGTTTCTCGGACGATTTTCGTTGAAAAAAAACGTGTCCTTTACTCATTTATACATCATTCACTAGTTTAGCTCTCTTAGGTCACAACACTGTCAAATACCCCGTTATATATTTGCTCTCTCACATTTAATAATTGAACGTGTAATTGTGATAAATAATATTATATTATTATAATATTATATTACAAAATTATGTAATAAATGAGGGAATGAAATGTTTTTTCAGCGAAAATCTTCCGAGCAACCGAGTTATGTGAGCTCAAATACAGTAGCGCCGGAAAGTATTGGCGCGTGTTTTCGTCTTGGTGTAACTTTTGAAGCATAAGAGGAATCAAGCTGAAATTTTTACTATAAGTAGGGAATCTATCAGGGAACACGTTGCTGATACTGACATTTCATAATGGTACCGCAAAATTACGTAGTGATGACGCAACCGAACAACACTTACTTGAAAAAATATTATTCCTTGGATAAAAATGTTGAGGTTGCAAACTTTTCGGAGCATGGAGACATTGCAGTAGGCTCCCCATAAAAAAGTTTCAAGTTTCTGCGATTTTTCTCCTTTGCAGCATACTTGCTGCAATTTCAAGGCTGCAAACTCATAACTCGGCTCCCAGATAAGCTACAGACCCGTTCTAGTGCTCAAAATGATCCTAATGGTGAGCCCAGACATCTCTGACAATTTGGCGAAGATTGCTCATCATTTTCCCTCAGGGCACAAAAAAGTCACTTTTTCACATAACCTGACTTTGCCCACGTACATCTCCAAGGATGAAATAGCTAAATTTGTGGTTCCTGTGCAGGAACGACCAAAATTCATCCAAGAAGAGATGCCCAACTTTTTGTGGCAGCAGCATTTTTTCCTGCTTGCCGCGATCCGATCCCTGGCGCGCCCAGGTTTCCGAAATGCCCGTTCTCTCTTTGCATACGCTCGCCCCGCCCCCTCCATCTCCACAGAATCTCTCGTTTTCGGAAACCTGGGTGCGCCAGGGATCGGATCGCGGCAAGCAGGAAAAAATGCTGCTGCCACAAAAAGTTGGGCATCTATTCTTGGATGGATTTTGGTCGTTCCTGCACAGGAACCACAATTTTAGCTATTTCATCTTTGGAGATGTACGTGGGCAAAGTCAGGTTATGTGAAAAAGTAACTTTTTTGTGCCCTGAGGGAAAATGATGTGCAATCTTCGCCAAATTTTCAGAGATGTCTGGGCTCACCATTAGGATCATTTTGAGCACTAGAACGGGTCTGTAGCTTATCTGGGAGCCGAGTTATGAGTTTGCAGCCTTGAAATTGCAGCAAGTATGCTGCAAAGGAGAAAAATCGCAGAAACTTGAAACATTTTTAATGGGGAGCCTACTGCAATGTCTCCATGCTCCGAAAAGTTTGTAACCTCAACATTTTTATCCAAGGAATAATATTATATTCCGCTGCTGCATTCAAGCTTCAAAACAAACACTTATGCACAGATTTTGAAACTGTTACATTGAGAGGAATTCCTCATCTTTATCTTGCAAAAAATACATTTGTCCCCCACACCATCTGCATGTTCCCTTCCTTTATTCCTTTTCTGATTGTTACTTTGAGTTTCAGTACGAACACTTATTCACAACTGTGATAACAGTTTCCAATAATTACTCCCCACCATACATGTCGGCGCCGACAGAAAATGGGCGGAGTCTGCACGGTGCCCCCCACAAAAAGCATGTATCCCTCTATACATGGGTGGTCGAAAAGGGGTGGGGGGCACCGTGCAGCCCTGTATAGGGGGTCCAAAAATGGGTTGGGGGTTGGTCCAACCAAAAGTCAAGTGACCTACTGTAGTATACTTGTGGTGGTCCCGCAACGAAAACAAAGTTCCGTAACCCGGTCTACCGTACTCCTGAAATACGAAATTGAGAATTTGGACCGGCTATAAGTCGCATGAGGTAAGCCTCGAGTAGTTATTAATCGGACGGTATACGGCGGTCCCGGCACGACAATGCCGATACCGTAATCAAGTCTACAGTATGCTGAAATTTCAAATAGAGCCAATCGACTCGGGATTTGTTGCATGAGGTAGGCCTCGAGTTGTAATTAATCGGGCGATATACCGCGGTCCTGGCACGACATTGCCGATACCGTAATGAAGTCTACAGTATGCCGAAATTTCAAATTGAGCCAATCGGCTCGGGACTTGTTGCATGAGGTAGGCCTCGAATGGTAATTAATCGGGCGATATATCGAGGTCCAGGCACGACATTGCCGATACCGTAATGAAGTCTACAGTATGCAGAAATTTCAAATTGAGCCAATCGGCTCAGGACTTGTTGCATGAGGTAGGCCTCGAGTGGAAATTAATCGGGCGATATACCGCGGTCCAGGCACGACATTGCCGATATCGTAACCAAGTCTACAGTATGCTGAAATTTCAAATTGATCAAATCAACTTGGTATTTTTACAGGAGGTGGAGCGCGAATAGCCATTGCTTGTAGAGTATACCCTACCGTACCCAGGGTTACTGTAGCGAGATTACAGTATGCTGAAATTTCGAATTGATCCAATCGACTCGGGATTTTTACAGGAGTTCGAGGTCCGAGCAGGCAATGTCAGCGGGGTATACACTATTGATTCTACCGTGTCCCGGGGATACTGTAGAGAGGTTACAGTATGCTGAAAATATAAGTTGATCAAATCGACTCGGGATTTTTTTCGGAAACTAGTTCTCAAGCAGGCAATATCACAGGAGTATACCATAATACTTCTGCCGTGCCGGGGATGCTGTAGCGATGATAGAGTATGCCGAATTTATGAAATTATTCTAATCAAGCCACGAAGGTTGGCGATCATTAACGACCATTACAAAGCGGAAAAATATGAGTGCCGCTAATTTCTCGCGGATCATAGTGACGTGCATAAGCATTGCATTACATCATATTTAAAAATTCGTTTTATTTGTATCTTACTTTTTACATGTTACATTCACGGGAATATTTGACACGGTAGAACTGGAGCACCTCATACGTTGGAAAACAACTCGAGAACTTGCTCGTGCCTGGGTAAATGTGCTCAATTTCTTATTTTTGGCACAATCTAATTAGACTCCAGTTCTACCGAACACTTTCTGAGTAATAACTTCTCGAGATCTTGCTCATACTATAAATTCCGAGTCTATTTGATTAGTTTAATAAATATGTTATGCAGTAAATGGTTATGCAGTAACCCCGCTACAGTAACGTCCAATACAATATATTCAACACGGAATGCATCGTTGAAATAACTACTCGACGTGTACCTAGAGCAAAGATCCCAGATCGATTAGGTCATGTCATAGATTGATCATACAGTACCCTCTCTACAGCAACCCTGGGCGTGATGGAAACGATACGCAATATTCCTCCGGCATTGCTTGCTCGAAGTCCAGCTAATGAAAAAAATCACGACTCGATTAGATTAAGTTTTAGAATTCGTCATACCGTAACAGCTCTACAGTAACCCCGGATAGGTGGAAGAGATACGGTATACACTTCTAGCATTGCCAGCTCGAGGTCTACCTCCTACAAAAATCCCGAATAGATATGATTAATTTCATAATTTGATCATACCGTAACTCGCTACAGTATCCCCAGGACACGGTAGAATCAATAGCGTATACCCCGCTGACATTGCCTGCTCGGACCTCGAACTTCTGTAAAAATCCCGAGTCGATTTGATCAATTTGAAATTTCAACATACTGTAACCCCGCTACAACCCTGGTAACCCTGGGTACGTTAGGGGGAAACGGTATACCCTCCAAGCAATGGCTTCACGAGGTCCACCTCCTGTAAAAAACAACGAGCGAATAGGCTCAATTTGAAATTTCAGCATACTGTAACCGCGCTACCGTAACCCTGGGCACGGTATCCGAGACGCGGAATATCCTACAAGCAATGACTACTCGAGGTCCACCTCCTGTAAAAATTCCGGCTCGATTAGATAAATTTGAAATTTTAGCATACTGTAACCCCGCTACAGTAGCCCTGGGTATGGTAGGGAAGAAATGGTATGTCCTCCAAGCAATGGCCATTCGAGGTCCACCTCCTGTAAAAATGCCGAGTTGATTTGATCGATTTGAAATTTCGGCATACTGTAGACTTCATTACGGTATCGGCAATGTCGTGCCAGGACCGCGGTATATCGCCCGATTAATTACAACTCGAGGCCTACCTCATGCAACAAATTCCGAGTCGATTGGCTCTATTTGAAATTTCAGCATACTGTAGACTTGATTACGGTATCTGCATTGTCGTGCCGGGACCGCCGTATACCGTCCGATTAATAACTACTCGAGGCTTACCTCATGCGACTTATAGCCGGTCCAAATTCTCAATTTCGTATTTCAGGAGTACGGTAGACCGGGTTACGGTACTTTGTTTTCGTTGCGGGACCACCACAAGTATACTACAGTAGGTCACTTGACTTTTGGTTGGACCAACCCCCAACCCATTTTTGGACCTTGACCCCCTATACAGGGCTGCACGGTGCCCCCCACCCCTTTTCGACCACCCATGTATAGGGATACATGCTTTTTGTGGGGGGCACCGTGCAGCCACGCCCCCTTTCCTACAGAGCTCGACATGTATGCTCCCCACTCGCAGGTTCCGTTCCTCCGCGCATGTCTCGCTGCTTGGCACGAGGAGATTGAGAAGAAGCCGCCAGCCATGAGTGTCGAGCAGGCGGCAGCAGTGCTTGGATTGAAGACGGACGATCAGTGAGTGGAAGAGAGGGGAGGGGATACGGTAGACGACCGCGACGCGTGACAGTGAACGCGTTTTGTTGTGATCTAGTTAGCTTCAACAGCGCAATTATCGTTGTCCTCTTTGCGCGCATCCGTGTTATGCCGAGAGGGAAACGCGAAATTGGCGGGTAAGCGAAATGCAGGGGTTTATAATGAGCGATACCAGAGTCATGGCTGGAATTTTGTCAAGATTGTCCGCAGAGATGCTCAAAGGAATATCAATTCGTGCCTTCTCGAGAATGCATTATTACTTATTTGAGACATAAATTCACATATGCAAAAGTTTTTTTCTGCTCTAATATCTCATTTTCATGTGACGTGCCTACTTCAAGCTGGCCGGCAAGTACCATCCAGACAAGAACAAGGATGGACGAGAGATGTTCGAGCTGATCAATGCTGCTTATGAGGTACTGTAGGACTGCGAATAATATATTATTTGTAATTGTCCGATATGTTGAACAAGAACCGGTGTGATACCAAAATGGTTGATGAATAAACAGTAATGGAAACACTAATGTACTAGGAATATTCTCAGATTTAAAAAAAATTGCAGCTTCTCACGTCTGAGGCGGTCGCAGAGTATCATCTACTAGAGACAATCGAAAGGTGAAATTTAGTTTTTTTTAGTTACTAGGTTATTCAGAGTTGTGGGCCTTTGTTAATAATTCATAGTTTAAAAGTTTTTTGTTAGCAGATACAGGATTGTTTAAGGAGAGAACAAAAAAATATCGATTATAGAACTCCGCATACAAATATGCCGGCTACGGTCTCCTTCAATTGTCAAACGACACATTTATCTAAAATGGGATCTGTCTTCAGTCGTTTTTTCTTCACTGAAGCTGCGATTCAATCGATTGAGCGGTGCTGGCTCCAGTAGTCGAAGCATCGGACTGACCAGCTCAAATTATCGATTTATTGATCCATTGGAATATAAATTAGTTGACTACGTTTGGTCGAGGGACAATCGGAGGAGATGCGAGAGGTGCGACCAGAGTGATACGAAGAGGAAGAAGAGGAGACGACAGCAGGCTTCCTGAACAGATTACGGTAATGGTTACTGTATGATACCGTATCCCCAGGGGTAATCGTGGCGAGAGTCCTCACTTCTTGTCGGCCACTTTGACGCGAGTCTGGGGAAGAGCCGTCTCAGCGGATGGCTGTAATGGATTACTGTAGCCTCTCTTAGTCCGTTCAATTGATCTTTGATCTCTTTGTCGTGACGTCATCACTAGCTCACCCCATTGGACAGCTGAGCTCTGATGCGACCGAGGAATTCAGTCATCGATTCACACATCTTATCGATCTCGGCCTGAATTTGAATACCGTACTCATCGATTCCATCATCACTATGCAATATTCGAACCTTCGTGATGGGATCTTCGTTGGTGATGGCGGGAAGGCAAGAAACAGCAGAAAGAGAGCGAATAGCCGAGGCAAGATGCTCCACCGACTGAAATGACGTCATGATTTTTCAATCAATAGTGTTTCATCATCACAATGCAACTCACCAGTCGATAATTCTCAACCAATTCCCGCAAGTCTCTTGGCGTCTTTCTTCACTTCGATTGATTTGGCAGCGAATTGTTTGTCTCCCTCCTCCAGATGAGCGATCTGTAAAAGTAGATAAAGCATCGATGATTGACTTTATTTGAGTGGACGGGTACAGTATAGGCTTGGGGGCACAGGTCTTCGTCAAACCCGTCTCGTGTAAACTCCCCCACTTTTTCTTACCTTCTTGCTCATGCTCGATGATTTGACACTGCTCACACTCGAACCAGAACGGCTGCGGTTGCTGTAAGAGGATGATGGAATTTCCTAATTATGGCGTTATCACTCTATTGCCCAGTGATGATGCAATAACCTCGATACACTTCTAGTGCTTCCTCCTCCTCCTTTCTTCTTCCATGTGAGTGCCGTCGACAATTCTCCCTCCTTCAGATCTTTCAGAATGGTCAGAACCAAAACGATCTTTCATCTTTCAAACCACCGTAACCCTACAGTATCCCTCCACTCACTCCTTTGCAATACTCTTTTGCTCAGCGATAATTCGATCGTCCCACATTTGTTCCATCATATCCATCTTCTCGTTCAGCTGTAATGTTACAGTAATCGTTAAAAATTATGATAATTGTTTGTCCATGCATTTATGACGTCATCAAGGGCTCGACAGCCTCTTTTGTATTGAAAGAATGGCGTGGGACACCGCACTACCCCACACTTTCGGTAGCTTGTGATCCGGGATACTGTAGTTCGAGAGTGTTGCCTTGTGATGACGTCATCGTCCTCACTACAGTATACCGTTGAGATAGTAAGTGCTGCCTTCTTTCTCGACATATCAATTCGGTTCTTCAGTCCATAGGCGTAGGCAGCAACGTCATCGTTCGCCCTGAATACGGTAGATTACTGTAATGGATACACCGTATCCGTGTTACAGTATTCTCCCCCTTCTTACCGTATCTCCTCGTTACTGTAGTAGATGTACTGTACCTCTAGTACAGTACCCTTCCTTACCGTATCTCCTCGGACAGCTTCTCGATGCGCTTGAGGGCACGCGCCAAGTCCCGATCCTCAATATCCTGGAAAGGAATACGGTATATGAGGTTTGGCGCTGTTGAAATTCTGATGAATACGGTAGATCTTAATCGATGTATTGTAGGGGCATCGGGCTGGTGTGAACACGTTCTTTTTGACGATACGGTAAGTTCCAGATCGATATTCGGGGTATACTGTAGATATTCGTTACCGTACTTCGTATTCGGCGCTTCGAAGAGAAGATTCATCAGAGAAGGCACCCGTTGTCTGTTCCTTTCTGAAAATAATCAGTCATCGATCGTGCTCAATAAGGTTACTGTATCTACAATTTAGACTACGGTATCTACCGTACCTCGGTGTGGCGCAGTCACTCCTGAAGCTGAGTTTGTCGAACTGTGAATAGTTCATATCAGAGATCTGAAATTTGATCTTTCAGCGGTGAATATCCGATCGATCTTAGGATCTTGAGTCACGGGATCCTTTGGTTTAGGATCCCACGCCTTCGGGATCTTAAACCTGGGGATCCTCGGATCTTACGATCGGTGCAATCTCACCTTAGATCCCGCCTTGAAGAGGAGGCGACCGCACACGATGGAGTGAAAAACAAGAAGTGGATGGAGAAGAGGAAAAGAAGAGAGGAATGGAGAAGAAAGTGATGGGATTTGCATCATTTGCCAGTCAAATCAAGAATAGATCGATCGAATCGGGAGAGACTAATTCCATTGTGTCATTTTGATTAGTTTTCGCAATTTAAATAGATCCCTATACTCCTGCGCCTCATAGTCACTGCGCTTAACATTTGGCAAACCAATCAAAGCAACAAAATTTAATCCCAAAAAGTGCATGCTCTCAATTATAGCATAATATTAGCATACTATACTATACATACATACTATACTATACTAGATACTATACTAGCATGATTTGTGAGTGGAGGGAGGAGTAGAGGATCATAGTGCTTCTACATTTCTTCAAGCCTTGTAACGGCCCTACAATTTGAAAATAATTGAAATGGGAAATGGAGAGAAAAATAGGCCCATTATGAAGGGTATCGGTCTTAGCTTCGTTCGCCTCTACCAGGTTGTTCACTATTACTCCCACTCTTTTACCTTTATAGAATTTACCGGTGGCGAATTATTGAATATATCCATAAATACCTCAACTTCTGAGTGGCTGATGTGTTCGATGTCATTGATGACGTCCAGGAGGTTCTCCTGAAAGAAGAAGCAAAAGCTGAAGACGGGTAAGGTAGAACAAAATTACAACGGCGAATCGCATTCTCAATATCAGTCTTAAAAGTGACTCCAAAGATATTCATTTAAATCTTGATCGATAATTAGCAACAGTGAAATGCGCGTACAAGTGCGGTCATGTAATCTTTCCAGCAATGAACCCACAGGTATTGGTTTAACCTCTCACTATTGTATACAGTAGTTAGGTACCGCAAGGTGGTCTGCCGATTTTATGCAATGAAGTTGAAAGTGTATCCATATTAGCCGCTGAGGTGTCAATGACATCATACTTTTTGCCGTTTGTCGATATCTTGTCTCTGGGCCGAGATACAGCTCGAAAACCACGCGCGCGGCTCATAACGGGAGAGGGTCAAAAGGTGGGCGCTCTCTCTCGGTGGGCGGAGTTTGCGTCTATGATGAGAGAATGTGGAGATAGTATCTGATCATCAAGCGAATGTGCGAGCTAGTGTTCGTTGCCATCTTGGTGCAGTGGTAGAGTGATTGCATAGCTAGCCAAAGGTCGTTAGTTCGAATCCCATCCTTTGCGGATCTTTTGCTCACAACCCAAAATATTGCCATTTGAGCCGCTAAACACCGTAAGTCGTCATGCCAAAGCACATTCTCGGAAAATAATAATACTAAAATCTTCTAAACAGGAGCACAATTGCGCGGGGCAATTGAATTTGATTTAGTTTTGTCTAAGTTAATCAGAATAATTCTCCCCACGAATTGCGAGATGCGCAACTATGTGCCTTTACTGGAAGTGATTGAATCAGCTATTCCCGCTTACGTTTATCGATTTTTGACCTACTTAATCACTACAGAGCATGGTGCGCATGGCATATGTTGTAGCCCATCACAAGAGCTCTCGAATAAGCCCGAGCACGAGGTTTTTAGTGAAGAATGAAATTTGTGCTACTCATCCGCTGTTTCTTGCCCCCTCAATTAGAGTCACGAGTGGGCGGAGCTTATCTTCCCTAACAGTAATCCTGAAATGATCACGTCCTGAATTCTAAACGCACATGGCGAGTGGATTGGAAAAGAACGGTTTTCATTTCCTCGGCGATGCGCTGTCTCTCAGAACTGTCCTCAGGAGTGGAGAGATCAGTCTGAAGGTAGGCCTGAAATATCGAGATGCACTATTAGAGAATACTAAACAGGAGATTGCTGCTTGGCCTTCTCTCTAAACATAAACGATTACCTCGCCAATCTTCTGGCTCTCGACTAAAGCTCCGATAGTTTCGTCTGATTCGATGCACTCCTCGGTTACGTCGGTTGATGTTACAGCTGCGGGAACTGCATCAGGGGCAGTAACCGCCGGCACTTTCGAGGAGGATACGCGAAAGGGAGTGGCGACTACGCTGCTGTCCGCCTGGTAATTGTCCGCGAATTAGGCGTTCATGTAGATACACATCGTAGCGTAAATGTGTCGCTAGAATTGGAGTCCATTACTATTCATCTATCTCATTAATTCTTACAATCATCTGTGGGGAGCTAACCACTTTAAACAACTTACCGCTTTTGAAGCCATTGGCGATATCATTATAGTACTCAGAGCGCGAAGTCTCCAGCTTTCCTTACTCTGGAGTGTTCACTTCTCCTAATAATGGGAGACTTGATGTCTCCATCTCTCAATTTCGCATGCTCTCTCTCAATGTCAGTTGGAGACAACATCTCCAGAGTAAGGAAAGCTGGAGACTTCGCGCTCTGTGTAGTAGCAGCTTGTCGGTCGTGTTGATCTACTACACCAACAATGAGTACGTGGAGAAGGAGAATGACAAGCTTCTTCAAAATTGAAAGAACAGGGACTGGAAGCTATACGAAAGGGCTCCTTCCTCTCTCCTCGAGACTCCGTTCCCTCCCAACCGCATTTCGTAGCAATAAGGCAGCGTCAGCAATAGGAATACAGTGTCTCCTCCCTATTTCATATACCAACCCGAAATTGATAAGAGGGTTTAACGACGAACGAATGTTATTTGGCGCATTATAACCATGAGTTTCTGATCAATCATTCCCAATAAACGCGAAAGCACGCACCTCTACAACGTGTTGTAAGAATTACCCAAACCAACTCTAAATTAATTAGAGTAATCAAGAGAAAAACACAGTTCAAAGACAACTTCGTCATTCATTCCCCCTGTTTTTCCTAATGATGGAGCAATTCAAACAATATTTATTCTGAAATATCACAATCCACAGCGGTACATAATGGGGCAGCGTTATTAAACAAGGGAGGAGAGGAGATAGGGATAATTCACAGGGAATGAATAAAGAAGTGGGCTTTTTATTAAACAGAGGAGAGTATAGAAGAGCCAATTCAGAAGCCAATCGCACGTTTGCCTCGTCCGACGAAGAGTACCGTGTGGTTGAAGGTGCCATCGAACCAGGTGTAGGGGCACTCCTGAATGGATTATTGATTCATTTATTTAAATCCCTTAATCAAGTCTTTAAATGTTCGTTGTGAGCGCGCACTATCCATTTATGAAAAGCTGTAGCGAGCCTCTTTTTGGGCCAAAGCCGAGTATGCTCGGGACAACAGTCCAGATAGCTCACCACATCGCTGTCGGTGGTGATGATCGTGTCGATGAGCATCTCATCGACCGAGCCGCAGCCAGACTCTACCTTCTCCTCTTCCTTCTCGACCGAATCGACGAAGGTCCATGTCTCCTCGATGGAGTGAAGATCGACCTGGAAGGAGCGGAAAATATTCGAGTCTTTCCAGTTTCGATTCTCGCCTGAGCGCGGCTTTCTTCGCTACATTCACTGAAAAGTTACCTCGGACTTGTGAGCAATAGCAGCGTCGACGTGGTAGTCGCATACCACGATCGTCCGATCAGTCGTGGAAGGAGAAGAATCAAGGGAGGAGGCGAATACAGAGACCGGCTCGGAGAGAACCTGGAACTCTTTTGTTGATTTCGAAATTCCATTCTATGAACTACAGTTGCTGGATCCGGTCTATGACTTTTTACTCCTAACCTTTCTATTGCCAACAAAAAAGGGCTTACCGCGGGATTGATCTCCACTTCTCCTCCATAGTTCTTCGCCACATACACTGCAAGAGCGAGTAGAAGAGGGAGAACAAGCTGCTTCGAGTTGAGGGTCATTATTGGATGAATGAAAAAGAAGACGCTGAGCTTCCCTGCCATATCCCCGTTCCCTCTCCTCTCTCCCACTCATCCTAGCAACAGTGTCTTGTCAACATTAGAGGATCGACTCTCTCAACCTCGAAGGCTCTTTTGACGGTTAGCGAAACGAAGAGACCATGCAAAGAGAGGAGAGTGGCTATAGTATCCAACCAACCACTGTGCCATGACTCTCCTATGTTGCTAGGAGGGGGTAGGATGGGGCAAAAGAGAAAGATCCTAGCCTCTTACTTTGTCCGTGAATCGTATAGAACGGTCGCTCGTTTCATTCTCTTTATATCATGTCTTCCTATGAAGTTGCTCGTTTAGAATGGACTCGACTTCGAAGACCAGCCTCCTTCTCCCTCTTCTCCTCGCTTTGGCTTTCGTTGCGGTCAGACACTACAACTCCCTGACTGTCCCCGACCAGATTGTGAGTTCCTCCACATACGAACTCAAACTACTGTCATTAACCTTGGCGTTTAGTGCTAGCTCGACCTTAGGCACTTTCCCTTTTATTACTGCTCTATTGGACCAATGGATATCTGTTCAGGTTATGGTAGCTGAGGAGCAGCTTCAGAAGGTGGCGGTCAAGCCGCATCTTCAGGATGACTCGTCCGTCCTTCTCGGAGCCCCTCTCCGATCCGAAAAGAACTCGGCAGACGTGGCGGCGACTGTTGCCAACAAGGTAATAATTCTTCAAAAGTTTCAGCGTTTTCGGAAGCGTTTATAAACGGATGCCTTGGAAATTATCTTGATTTCAGGTCAATCAGACTCGCTGCAGCTGCACCTGCACCTATTATCCGGTACGATTTTTATGCTTGACTCATAAATTGTCTTGTATTAGACCATCTCTGTACATGTTGATGCATCTTTGTTACATACCGCTATTATTCACAAGTTAACAAAAGTGAGTCAATGTTTCCCAATGCAGGCCTCGAATAGTACGATCGTCGACTGTGGATACATCATCACTCTCTACAAACACTGAGAATCAGAGTCTGTACGACAAATTCAACGTATCGTTCCATGGCTCATGCTTCGTTCTGATAAAAAATGTGCATTTTGGTAGTCGTATTGCACAATGTCTCCGCACTGTCACGCATAACAGTTACAATTTGTGAGTTAACTTATACACATTTTTTTGCAACATTTCCAACAGTATACAAGTTCACACACACTTTATGCATACAGTCGATGTTCCAACGAAATCGGTTGGGATTTTCAAAATATATTACACGTTTTGCTTTGGTGAGAATACTACTGCTCAACGGAGCTCGTCGACATTCGAACATTGGTGACATACACATTAAAAAAGACTCAAATCTGAGCCCGAGAATAAGATACTTAAAGCAGTTTGTATTACATATCACACGAGATTACGGGTCGCGAACAAGTCTCTTTTCTACGAATTTGTTATAATCGATCACTCAAATCGGGGGATAATCCTCTCGATATTCTTAAGCGTCGCTTCGACCAATTCGGTGGTGCGGGCTGATCCTCCAATGTCCCTGAAAAAACACACACGATGAGGTATTTTAGAATTCCTCTCACCGCTTCTGCCCACTTATCTACAATAAGATCAGTTATCGATCCACCAATCTACAGTACTCCCAACTCACGATGTGTGAATGCCCTGCTCAGTGAGCGCCAGCCAGAGCGCATCGGAGATGATGTTGGCCTGCTTGTGGCAGCCGATATACCTGAATTAACAATTCAAATTTGAACTTCCCGCCACAAACTCGTCCAGTTTGCTGTTCTGTACAAAATAGTTCAATTGTCGAAAAAGGCGGGAAACTGTGCAATTCAAATTCTACCGTACCTCAGCATGTCGACTCCGGCGCGAATGAAAGCCGTCGGATTGGCGATGTCCTTGCCCGCCAGACTCGTACCCGTGTTGCGAGTGCCCTAAATAGAGTCAGTCCTTGATTAGTAACTACCGTATCCGGCTTAAGATTTTTTCTAATGCTATCGGTTGGATCGTCTTTAACGTACCGTTTCAAAGACGGCGTGAACATCGCCAAAGTTCATGCCGGAAACCAGGCCCGGGCCACCGACGAGACCGCACCTTCAAGAGTACAGTAGAACATGCAACAGTTGCACGGTTACGGTAGCTGTGAATCGAAAAATGATTTAATTTGCAACTTACGCAATATTGGAGATGATATTTCCGTAGAGATTCGGCATGAGCATCACGTCGAATTGTTGAGGACGAGAGACCTGAGAGATTCCATTTTCTCTTTCGCCAACTTTTTTAGTATGCGAATGGGCCTACCATGAATTCGATTTTTGATTTGAGAAGTGATTATAAACCACTGACCAGCTGCATGCACGCATTGTCAACGATCATTTGATCAAATTGAATGGACGGATACTCCTTTGCCATGTCTTGCGCGATCTGTAATTCAATTTATTCTCCATATCGTGTTTTTTTTGTCGTGACAAGGTGAGTACGGCTGGTTTTCCAAAGAACATCGGCTACTTACTAAAGCGCCTCTTGACACAATACCAGACCCCAGAAATGACAGAGAGAGAGAAAGCGAGTTTGCATCCTTTCAACTCTAACTCCTTTCTGGGGGTTACATCGGCAGTGAGGCGTCCTCATATTGAGACTTACCTGCAGGAAGAGTCCGTCTCCGAGTTTCTGGATGTTCGCCTTGTGGACAGCTGTCACCTGCAAATAAATGTACATTATTTCAAGCAAAAGTACTCAACGATTCTTACATCATTGCCTTCTGACTTTTCTATCTTTTTTTCCAGTTTTTTCCCTGATAGAACTTAAAAAATGTTTCTTTCATAAGTGAGTGCCCTGGGAGCTGTTGATTGACGCTATTTAATGGTTTATATCCTTAATCCTTCTCACCTTCTTTCGGTTGTTCAGCACAGCGTATTCATAGGCGAACCGAGCGATTCGCTCGATTTTCTCTTGAGTGACGATCTGATTAAATTTTTATTTATTTTCCTTTTAACATGTAACTCATGTAACAAAACACTCTGGAGAGAAATCGGTTTCAGAAGAAATGATTAATTAATGAGCAATGAAACACATTCGAATACTTCTATAATGTTTTCCTATTTATGAGCTTATCATTACTTTGGTAAACTTACTTTAAGTTGAAGCGCAAAAGACGTTCGCAGTTTAAATAAAATTTTAAATTGTAGAACAGTTGTAATAGTTCTTTCTTTCAATTTTGATTATTTTGTTAGAAACAGTTTTTAAACCTTGATGCTCTCGACGACGCCTGGGATGGATTCGTGCTCGAGTCCCGAGTATTCACCCTCCGTATTCTCACGGATGAGAACCATGTCGATGTTCTGACAAGATTTGCTATAGAAAACGTGCGGCGCATTTTTTGTTGCACCGTGAGAAAGAGAGAGCGTTTTGTTTGAAACGTGCGGGAAGTGTGGCAACCATTAGCGCTACCTCACAACCGCGTCCGTGGTGTAATGGTCAGCATGGATGCCTTCCAAGCATTCGACGGGGGTTCGATTCCCCCCGGACGCAGAAATCTTTTGCCGCTCAAAATATTATTTCAACATATCACGCCTGTCACGTAAGGATCGAGTCAAATCAAAGTGGGCCTGGTACATTTTGTGACCCCCCAATATTATTTCAGTTTTGGGTAGCCATTAGGGTCCCTCACAAGATAGCGTCGGGCTTTTTCCCCAGAGATCGATTTCCTCTACGATAGACGACGTCGAAGTTGGCGGGGGCAAGAAGGAGGGCCTCTTTGGAGCTCTGTATCTTTCTTCAAAATGAGTATACCGGAAAATTTCCAACAGATGATCTGTGCAGGATCATCTGGAGAACAACTCTATGTAATTGGGCCCACGATATCACCTAAACTAATTAGTCCAACTAATTAAAACTTTTAATTTTAATTGTGTTTTCGGGCCCAGGATAATCTCGACGTCAATTGGTAGAGCTCGTCAAGACGAATCGAATGATATGCTGAACTATGTGATTTATTTTGCATCTCTGCCTTTCATGGCCGAAAAATGATTTCGCACAACCCCACGCGTGACCTCTTGTTGTGTGTGAGAGAGAGCGAGAGACGCGCCGTCCCACAGTTCATGTGTCCACGGGCTCTTCCCTCCATGTCCACAGCATAGCTCAGTCTTTTAAAAAGTGGTGGGTTCAATTCCATTTTTCGTCCAGAAGTTTTGCACATTTTTTGCTGAATCCCAATAGGCATTGTTATTGAATCGGAATATATTTTGTGCGCGAGAGAGGAAAATGACCGACATCTTGTTCGTCCCCTGATTCAGACGTAAAAAAATATTTTTTGTCGGTCAAATGCGGATCTGTGACCACTCAAATACCTCGGGTGTCAAGCGCTCATCCAGCTGTGCTATTTGTGAAAAAAGTTTCGATTCAATAACAATGCCTATTGGGATTCAGCAAAAAATGTGCAAAACTTCTGGACGAAAAATGGAATTGAACCCACCACTTTTTAAAAGACGGGCTATCGTGCTACCGACTGAGCTATGCTGTGGACATGGAGGGAAGAGCCCGTGGACACATGAACTTTGGGACGGCGCGTCTCTCGCTCTCTCTCTCACAACAAGAGGTCACGCGTGGGGTTGAGTGAAATAGTTTTTCGGCCATGAAAGGCAGAGATGCAAAATGAATCACATAGTTCAGCATATCATTCGATTCGTCTTGACGAGCTCTACCAATTGACGCCGAGATTATCCTGGGCCCGAAAACACAATTAAAATTAAAAGTTTTAATTAGTTGGACTAATTAGTTTAGGTGATATCGTGGGCCCAATTACATAGAGTTGTTCTCCAGATGATCCTGCACAGATCATCTGTTGGAAATTTTCCGGTATACTCATTTTGAAGAAAGATACAGAGCTCCAAAGAGGCCCTCCTTCTTGCCCCCGCCAACTTCGACGTCGTCTATCGTAGAGGAAATCGATCACTGGGTAAAAAGCCCGACGCTATCTTGTGAGGGACCCTAATGGCTATCCAAAACTGTGTCAATTCATTTTCGACTTTTTGAATGTACCAGCGTTTATTCGATCCTTAGGTGGCAGGCGTGATATTCGAATCGACAAAATATTGACTTTTAATTCTTTTTTTTCACACTTCACCACAAATCTCCCTACGCAGGAAAGCGAAAACCTCTACTTACATAACTTTCAGAAAAGAAAATAGTGTGCGAATTCGAGAGAAAACATCGGGAAAAGTTGCCCGGAAACTAGGAGATCGTGCTACCTAAGGTCTACTTTTTGCTGAATATATTCTCGATGTAGGCACAAAACAAGTGATCTTACCGTATGTCTCGTGGGCACGGTCGGAATGGTGACACAGTGGAGCACATTGGCCCATAGATCGAGTCTCCTTCTCAATTCGACGTTGCGAGACAGGAAAGAAGGGTCGTCGAACTTCGTCTCGATGTTGCCCTGTAGAGCAAACCGTTGGAGTGTTTGAGCCACAATATCTTCACAGCAAACGAGAACTGAGTTTTTACGCGAAGTTTAGAAGAAGAATTAAAAATCTCGTAAGTTATCAGAATCAAAAGGAGTATTTTGAAGAGAATGGATCACTTTTTTGTTATAGTTTACTCTATATCCTCCGAAACCCTGTTAAAGAGATTGCAATTGATGTACCTTGAGTGCGACTCCATTCCTCTCAATGGCCATAATGACCTCCTCCATGTCGCCGTCCTGATATATCGACGTCATCTGCACCTCCTCGAAGTTGACTGGTGCCTGCGAATTAATAAAAAAATGTTATATCAATTTAATTGTATTTAGTGATATCCATTACCTATATTCCGGTTGGAAATTGACCTCCTGCTCTAGTATCGAACACTAGGAGGCCATTTGAATCTCGCGTGAAGAAAACCGCGCCATTTTTGCACGATAGTGAGGGATTAGTCACTATCACCGGTCTGTGGACTCATCGTCATTATCAAAAAGCGCGGGTACGATAAGCCCCCACTGATATCAGCACAGAATCCATCAGGAAATACGTCAAAATAGCTCTATCCGAGCATTTTCAATGAAAGAATCAAAGATGGACTGAGGGATGAACGTCAATTGCCGCATTGATGACGCACATATCAATTAGAGTGCAAAATATGAGAAAATGATGTCTACATTTCGGTTAGCCATTGAGCCGGTAAAGGGAGTAGGAAAAAATGAAGAGATCGCGGTCTCTCATTGTAATCGTAATAACATTTTCTATAGATCAGGGAGTGTTGTTTCGGAGCCAATTAACCGACCATATTAGTTTCATTTTATTTGCGATTTCGAAAACGGCAATGTATTTTTTTTGGAACGATTTGGATGTGCTTCAAGGCCGGCTCAAATGCGTTGTCCCTTTGAAATATCGATGTTTTCTTCGGCTTCAGTTCAGAAGTTACAACAATTAAAACTAGTCAACCATTTCAAACGAGAATGACAAGAAGTCGCTCACACAAAATCCTACGTGCACATGTTTGATGTTAAATGTTTGAATAAAAATATATTGCGTGAACTCATTCGCAGTGCAAAATACTAAAGATTATTCGCCAGTAAAACATGGAATCTTTTGTTTTTTAAAATATTATTCCTTACAGCTGTCACACCCTTCGCGGGCCTATCAAATAAATAAAGAATTTTTTTTGACTCACGTTGCAGAATTTGAATAGTTTCCTTATATGCACCATCATCTCGGGCCCAATTCCGTCTCCCGGCATCACAGTTACTGTGTGCATCCCGCCGTACTTGGCCAGCGTCGACTGGAACCAGGAATACATGTTAGAGTTTTCTGGGGTGGTCGTGGTTCCGCGGTACCATACCAGACAGTAGAGTTTGCAATTCGGGTGAATAATTGTACTAGATTTCTTAATTTCGCACACCATCTACGCCGGTTTATAAATGAGAAAGTGAGTGGAATGGAGAGATCTAATTCAATTATGTACTCGAATTTCAATATGTAGTGTGTGATGAAAACAGCTACCAAAGGTGTGGTACCACAATACAGATAGTTCTGTGTATGGTACTCACCCGCTTTCCGGGCAGTTCGTGCGTGCGAATTGCCGAACTTGCTGCTGGTGCACCGACGGAAATCGCCCGACGAGCGATGGAAATCGCGTTTGTCGACAGCATCTTAATATTTTAATTATATTAATAAGAATATACAAAATTACAATAGAATCGTAGCTCGGGAAGAGCGAAATTGTGCCAAATTTGCGAGGCACAGCTGGAAATGAACAGATCACAGCATATTTTATGAAGGTAGTCTGGGCGGGCGCGAGATTTTCTCAGAATCCCATGCGAGATTTTTGATTTTGTGTGCGAAAACGTCTCCGACTAGCACCCGTTTCGGGGAGCAATTTTACGTGATAAATGGGTCGCGCCGCCATTTTTGATTGGTTTTTCGCCGCGGCCGCGGCGCCACTACAAATTTCCGTAAGACTCCATAAAGTCAAAACAATTTCACGGCGTTTTTTTGTTCAGATTCCAGGAGATTTTGAGAGGAAAAATTGGAAATTTTGCGAAAATTTTAAGAAACGATGAGCGCGAAACGAGGCACAATTGATAAGGAACTGCGAGGTAAACATCGAGAGAGATAACAGGTGTTGTCTCTCTCTATCTCTTTCTCTCTCTCTCTGTTGAATGAGAAACTCAAGTTTCTGGTGTGGCAATGGCTGATTACTTCTGCGTTTAAAGTTGTCGATTTCCAAAAAAAAAACGAATCGTCTGAAGATTACGGACATCTGCCGACTCTAATATCTATAACGACCTCACGCGAAACCCCTAACATTGGCGGAATGAGTAAGCGTAATTGTAAATTACGACGAAATTTTGATTTCGAAAAAGGAAAATGGGAAAGTGAGGTGTAGCCTATTGTAGTATTGCAGTAGTGCGTAGTCAGTAGCGGAATCAGTAATCCATCACTATAACGAGAATTGCGGAGTACCATTTAATAGTGCGCACGCGCAGACAACACAATAAAGTGACAACTAATGATGTTTTATCGCACACTACAAGACTACTGCTCCCCCATTCTCTCTCTCTCTCTCTCTCTCGGAGCAAAGATAACGTGATTGTTTCCATGGGGAACCTCTAAGAGAGTGGGAAAGTACGTGATTCGAACTCGTCCGGAGGTGGAGTTTCGTAGAGTGTTTTCATAGTCGAATAGGATCGCAAAGTGACGGGAGATTTTTGAGGAGGCGGAGAACGATCAAAGAACTTATCTGGGTACACTTTAGAGAGATAGCAAAGACCATGTGAAAGATCAGGCGAGAGTCAAGTTGTGACCGAAAAGTTAACAAACAGATCAGTGAAACGGGCGAAGCTTGAGAGAGGAGCGAACGTGCCACATCTAATGCTTCGCCCACCATAGTTCAAACATACTCACGGGAAAATAAGTGCACAATTCCATGTCTAAGCTGGACAACGACGAATTCAAAGTCTAAGAGGAGCGAGGACCCTAGATGTATGATTTTGTAGACTTATTTCCCTGAAGGTAGGTAGGAATGCGCGCAAATCAGAGGTACCCGGGAGTGTACCAACATTTTCTCGATTTTACACGCCGTCTTGCTCCTGGCCACTGCCTGGATCGTGGACTGTGTCTTCTCCAGTATTGGAGAAGAATAAGTATAATAACTACACTGTCGGAATAATTGGGTGCTTCTCTACGGTAAATTGGGTTCAGTTTTATTTGTTTATTCGCTTCTAGTGTGGAGCGGACAAAGCAATGCGGCAATCAACAGAGAGTCGAAAAGCTGAACAGTGGAAGCGTGTGAAGATGGTGCACGATCGGTGGGAAATGAGCAGATGAAATCTACTTTCGACAGATGAAAAGCTGTCCGAAACGTGAGAATCGGTAAATATTTTGCGCAGTCGGATCTCTGTCAGGGCATGTGCTTTTAGTTAACAGCCACAAGAAGGTTAGAAGCGAAATACATCTCGGAAAAGTTGAAGTAATGGAATAGTTAAAATAAGAGGGGGGAGGAATTTGTGCGTTTGAACAACCGTCTCAGACAGATACGTGAGATTGTGCAGGCCAGACTAACGGTATAAATAAAACGCGGAACTCTATTTCTGTTACTTGAAATTCTATCCGAAACGAGAGAATTGTTCGATTTCTAGTGAAAACTCGGTCCTGAGGGTCAGGTGGCAATAAGCCCGTTCTCTCTCTCTCTTCTCTCATGTGTTGTTTATCTCTTCAGAGTCATCCGATCAATGCCTGAGTCTCTCTCTTCAAATCATGTGAGGCGGGCGAGGTATTACAAAGTAAGAACTGGAGAAGAGATGGGATAGAGAGGGAGAAGGGGGAAGTTGTGTGAGAAATATCCGCGTTTCGGAGCGGGTCTCTCTGTTATTATTACAGAATCACAAACACTCGTCCAAAATAATAAAACGTTCCGCGACTTAATACATGTCCTCCTGGCGAGAGAGCATTGCAAAGCAAGAGACACGCTGTTGTATAGAAAGAGAGTTCACACACAGTTATTATTTTAAATATGTAATATTTAATCTCTTATTTACCGAAACAATAAAGCACGTGAAAGGTGTCCTCGCGAGTTGTAGCAAATTTAGACATACAATAAGAGAGTGTTACAATTTCAGATTGGCAATATTGCAGAATCAGTATGATTGAATATATAATTTTAACTACCAAGTTGTTTAATTTCTTTTTAAAACTTTCAATGCGGAAAGGGTGCGTGACTGATTTAGTCGCATTTGCCAAGTCATTTGATTATTCTCTGAAACATAACCCGAATGGTCCAATATATTCAAACAATAGCGGATCATGTCATACGAGCTGAAATGCAGCGTTGACAAAGTCTCTTTCCACTTGGGATCATATTCCATCTACTGTCAAATAGTGAGAAAGCTCAAGACACTCTGTAATAACATTACCTTTATATGCGAAAGTACAAAGCAAAAAGAAAACAACTTTATTAGCGACATCAGAGGTCTCGTTCACTTTCCGGACCACAATGACTCTACCCGATATAAACATAAACTCGATGCAATACATTCTCTGGTTGCCCAATAATTTGATTCACGAACACTAGCAAATTACGTACATCTGACGTTTTGAATAACTATAAATACAAGAAGAATGATTTATACAACAGTCGGATAAGCAGGAAGGAAGTTCCGTCGCTTTGCTGACATATTTGCACTTGGCCTTTGGCGTCTGTAATCGAATACACATTTCAAAAGTATAGACAGGAGTCAGGGTGAGATAGTATACAAAAGTGAGAGAGTCCCACTCGATTTCACACGCTCTCTCACTCGAAACCCATTTTCTGGAGAGTTAGCCAGCCTGTGGAATGATGTGAATAGTGACGTCACATCCGCAAATTTCTAAAGCTCACCTAAATGACAGCGAGCGTCGTACTGAATCTCGCTTCTGGATGGCATGGTACACGACGCCTAGAGCGTGTAGACTCTGAAATGCCGCCCGGTCGTCTGCACCCAGTGCATCGATCGCTACACGCAATAATAAAATAAGAAGAATCGATTTTGGGGTATTTGGCAGAAGAGCAAGCTGCACTCGCAGCACCATCAGTCACACCAACCTTGCTGCTGTCCCTCTTGACGATTTCATTGATGGAAGAATCGGAGGCAAATTTGCTCAACGGCTTAAAAATATTAGTTATTATTTATGAATTGATCTCGTTATCGAAAGTTCTTATTCAATAAATACAATTGAATTGAAGTATCGCAATCTCTTAGGAGAGCATCCACGAGAGGCCGGGACGCTAGGGGAATATCCACGGATGGCTTTTTTGCAACCTATCCCAATAACTTGGTGGTGAAGTCAGCATCACAAGTGCTGATATTAGGCCAAGTAACTAAGCTTCTGGGTCCCGCACCGAAAAGTTACAGTAACCCCACCTTCCGATATCGATTATTTGACATTTTAAAAAGTAGGTTTTTATAGGTTTTCTAGGTGTATGTTGCGAAAAAAATGACAATGAAAATATTTTCGAAGCGATACTAAATCGATGAAGGGTCAAAATTTCAATTTTTCTCTTTTTTTTCGACCGTCCTGAAAAAAAATTGCCCACCTATTGACAACGATTTCACAATTTTTGGAATCCTCGTCAAAAACTACATCGGAGAGACTACTTCATGGACTCCGTGCTTTGGGGGCGATGTGCGTAAATGTGGTCTGAATGTTCAGACATTAACCGACCCTGGCGCGTACCTAGCGATATTTCTCATCCTGATTGCGAAATATCACGTGTATCAAGTGATATATTATTTGCCTACGATTCTGTGAACATGGCTGACACAATTATGTCGTCGCTAGGTTGAAAATTTTTCAACATTTTTTTCGACCATGAACCCGGTTCATAGAATTTTCGCGAAAACTTTTTTTTTCCAAAAGTGGTAGTACTTGTTTGAGATGTGTTCAATAATTGAAATTTGATAAGTGTACTCCGTATTTGACGATAAAAGTGTTATGTAAGTCCAGAATTAACGTTTTTGTTTTGAATTTTACAATGTATTTTCTTTCGTAGAATGTATCATGATAGTCAAATATTGCAATATTCAAAGTCAAATACGGTACAGACGTTTCACATTTCAAGTATTGAACACATCTCAAACAAGTACAACCACTTTTGAAAAAAAAAAGTTTTCGCGAAAATTCCATGAACCCGGGTTCATGGTCGAAAAAAATGTTGAAAAATTTTCCACCTTGCGATGACATAATTGTGTCAGCCTTGTTCACAGAATCGTAGGCAAATAATATATCACTTGATACACGTGATACGAAAAACAGAGAAAAATTGAAATTTTGACCCTTCATCGATTTCCTATCGCTTCGAAAATATTTTCATTGTCATTTTTTTCGCAAAATACACCTAGAAAACCTATAAAAACCTACTTTTTAAAATATCAAAAAAATCGATATCGGGAGGTGGGGTTACTGTAACTTTTCGGTGCGGGACCCAGAACCTTAGTTACTTCGCTTAATATCAGCACTTGTGATGCTGACTTCACCACCAAGATATTGGCATAGGTAGCAAAAAAGACATCCGTGGGGTATGTCCGGCTTCTCGTGGATGGTCTCTTAGGTGACGTCGGACTAATTGAATTAGTTGTTCTAAATTTAAAAAAAATGCTAACCGTACTGTTTCTGCTCACTCGACTTCCACTTCTGGCAAATTCGCGTGGGGCGTCAGTGTATTCCACCGACTCTGCGCCTAAAGAATTTACTTACTTTATCAAAATACAAAAAGATTTGTTCCTGACGAAATTGACAAAAAATTGTGTTTTAGATGTTGTGATCGCTCGGTTACTTTTTAAAATACTTTAAATTGATGAATATTAACCCTGATGGAGTCGAAATGAAACTGCAGTGGCAGAAGAGGGAGGATCGTCGTCATCATCCATTTCATCCAATTCAAATCTCTCTTCATCGATGAATTGAATCGACCGACGATTCGAATCTCGAGAGTTCCTGAGAGTAGAGCGTAGTGTATTTAACCTCAACACATCCCGGCTTGTTGCACACAGAAAAAACGTCTTATATTAGGCCCATGACCTTTTCAAAAGTCTTATATGTAAGAACTTAAGTCTTAAATAAAAGACTTTTTAGAGGGTCATGGGCCTCCTATAAGACTTTTTTCTGTGTGTGAGACAAGAATTCAGGAGGAATCTGGTGTGATTTTACCTTGATCCTCTGGAATTAACTGGGAGAATGGTTTAGGTGTTTCGAAATAATCGGAGGTGAAGTAACTATTTATTAATAACAATAATAATAATAATGATAATAATAATGTTATTACCTTGATCCTCTGGACTGCCCTGGGAGACTGACGGAGCGAGAGCCTCTACTTGCTGCACGCAAATCAGAATTTAGCCGCTGCACCAGAACCTTAACACATTACTTAATATTTTTGATATGCTGATTGACATTTTTTTTACAAAATATTACTGCTAATCCTACTGAAGGCATTGATATTGTCATGAATAGGATTAAATAAAAGAATCGTTTGAAGCATACGTGATTCTGTTAAAAAGTGGCTGCGTTACTATAACGCGAAATTTTACAGGAAAAGCAAGGAAATAAATTTTATTTTTGTCTAATAGTAAATATCTTAATACTGTAAAAATTCTGAGTATTGGCCCGACCTTCACAATTCTACATGATCTATCGCGCTGTCTGATCGATGAGAGAGCGTGTAGAATGAGGAGAGTCTGGTCATTACTCAATATTTTCACTCACTTTTCTCTCCGAGTCGGGGCCGAGTTCGAGACAAACAAACGACTGCTTTCTGGCTGTTTCTCCCTGCATCTTCAGATGCTCCACGGCCTCGCCCGTCTGATAAAAAAATATTTTTTTAACATTAAAAAATAATATAAGTATGACTATAAAATTTTATTAAATTTGGGTTTCGTTGAAACAAAAAATAAATAAACAAACTGACATCCTTATTCAGCGCGACTTCAAGGATCTGATCTAGATCGGTCAAGACGTAGTGGAGAAGTTCCGGCGATGTCTGAGCAATGATTATAATAATAATAATATCAATAATAATACTATATTTACAGAGTTATGAACTACTCGATAATAAGTGCAATGATATTCCAAAATTTATTCGATTTCGCATGGAGCGGCAAATGTATGGTACGTCCATGCCGAGATATTAAAAAGGAAGGAAACGGTAGAAATCACCGTACCTCAAAGTGATCAGCTACTGCAGTTATCAGCTCCTTCACAGTCATCGCTTGACCGCCGAACCACACTTCGACCTCGGATACACCAGAGAATTGACTGAAAGTGTATCTTAGTATGTTACACCATCGATCGCCACCGCATCCAAAAGCATGTGACACGTTATGCAATCTCTCTCTCACGATCTGCTGCGGAACAGATTAGATATTGAGGAAAAAATTAAACAAATTATATTATCTAACCGTCCCAAGTAGTGTAGTCTCTGAAGATAATTGGAAAGCGAACCAGTCAGTGTAGTAAGAAAGATCATTCCTGAAATTATAGATTGCAACCGTTTTACAGTGGTTTAAAATAATGTATAATTCCTTAATTTTTCGCTCAAAGAGTTGTCTCAATAATCATTATGCAATCAAAATACCGTATAACATACCGACTGAGAAATACAGTAGATTGAGTACGGTCTGCAACGTATCTTGCGGGTGTACGACAATATCTCCAAATCCAATAGTGGAGACCGAGATGAAACTGAGCGGGAACAATGTTTTTTTTGTTGTAAAATCGCCCTATTTTGTAAAAAAAAAGATTGCGTGAGAATCGGATGTGTTTCATTGATTCATTACACCAATTGAAATCGCGTCATTCGACAATTCGTCGGATATAGATGAACCAAACACATTAAAAAATATAGGCTAGGCTCTTCACAACTATTAGATTAATGTATTTATAGTAACCTGTAATAAACAGCGTTAAAGTAAGTCAAATCTCCAATCCATCGGCTAAAGAGAAGACCGCCGAAAAGCATCCATAGAGTGAGAAGAAGGGCTGTCGCCTTGAGAGGCATCTCACCGTTCCATTCCTCCTGTTAATTTGAGCATTAAAACCGAGTCCGATACTCTTCATTTCGCACTCTATCTAGTCCACTGACCAACGAAGAAGGTGTGTGAAAGGAAGAGACCCTAACTCGTTTTTTCACACTCTACTGGTAATGGCAAACGCAAAAATAAAAAGGCAATTACAGCAATTATTTTGTTCTCCTTATCTAACGCCGAGATTATCGACTACAAAAAGCGCAATTTTTTTGGAGAGCGGTTCTCCATGATTTCGTTTCTCAGAGAATCAGAGGGTTCTGTACTCGTTTGTCTCCGCTCTTTCTCCCGTTTCTGTGATTGTTTCTCGTGGGCATTTGCACGTGCTTTTTGCAGTAGAGAAAGTTGCGAACGAGTGGTTAGCCTAATTTCATGACTTTCATGAAAAAAATCACAACCGCCTGATTTAGGTACCTACTCTATAGTATAGCAAGCTAATCGCATTATACGAAAGAGCGGTAGGCTCTCGATGTTACTATTACTACTACCACTAGTCAGGCACCACATAGACAGTGCTGCTATCTTTCCACAGACCGGAATCCTAACAGAAAGGGGATTGGAGTAAGAGAGCATGTATCATAAAATCCAGAGGGATTTTCTAAATTTCTTTTCTATAGTTGTGAAGTCATTTGGTAAGGCACCAAATAGTCTGCGGTGCCATGCTATTTACAGCGTCTATGAGAACCTTCACTCGTTTTGTCAACCCCGCGTGGAGTAGAGAACACGCTCTCTATAAATATGATCCAGCAATACCAGTGGTATCTAACTAACACTCCCAGGGCCTTGAAAAAAAGACCCAGTGGTACTTTTTGGCTATCTTTCTCTAGAGAAGATTATTTTCACTTTATTTAAATAAGTAAGTAAATACAGAAATAAATTTGTAACAAAAAGTGCTAACCGTTCCTCTCATGTATGAATTCTTGATGATCCAGTAGAAGTCGACGATGAATTGGCCGTCATTGGCGAGCACCTCGAAATTATCACTTTGATGATAATTAAGTTAATTATCGATTGGCATGCTCACCATGAAAATGAGTGGCACTCCGACTACACAGTAGGCCACACAGACCCATTTGCCGAGAGGAGTTGAGGGTGCTTCAGCACCGTAACCTGAAAATAAGCTTCTTCTACGGGCAATACTATTTTGTCCAAGATGAAAGAGCAGTTCTTCTGTATGTATGTGTATCTTAGAAGACATATGTTGAAGTACTTTTTCATATTTCGGCAGTCGTATCGATCGCATGTATGTTTCAGTGTATCTTCCAATGTTGATGAGAGTTCTAACTATATGGCCCGTAAAACTAGTCCGTCGGACCGATTCGCCTTCACTTACCAATTGTGGCGATGGTTGTGAACGCAAAGAACACATTTTCCCGTAGAGTGCCGCTCGCGATTATGGACGGGTCCGCTGTCTAAAGTGGCATCGATTATCGCCCTTTCTTAGTCTATTTATTTAATAGAAAATAACACGCTCTCCAGATGGCGTTTACCGCCTGATGCGATAAATACATTCTTACTTTCTATGCCGGAATTATCAGGAAACAGTACGCTGTTCAACGCTCATGATACTTCCGGATGGCAAACGCTAGTGTATGCTACTTGTAGTGTGCCCGCCATAAGTAGCATACTTTTATCATTTCCTTGTGTGAACAGGGCGTGGACCGCCGCTGTTTGAATCTTCTGGCAAAAACAGCGAGAAAAAATCGGAAATGTGACTCGCTTACCCGAAATAAAAATGCTCCAAAGATCAAGTAGCCGATCAGAATGAGGTTGAGAAGAATGTGGGGAAGCGCAGAGACGAAAACCTGTGAGAAACGTCGAATTAGCACACAGAATGAACAATCGTAGTGGTTTGTGCGATGGGGAACCGTCGCTCGAGTGCACCGCATGTTTGAGCACGCTCATAACGGGCGCTCTTCGAAAGTGAAAACTTGCTGCGGTTAGCGCGATCGCGATCGTCTAGTGCAAAATGCGCTCGATTCAGGGTTACACTTTTTTGCAGCTTCAAATTTGCAGCTCACCTCTCTCCAGATGCGATGCCGTTCACATCCTCGGTCCTCTATGAAGTGTTCCTTCCAAACCTGCAAATTACGTGGTAGGAACTAAGTAAGTTTATCACGTAGCACATCATTCCTCAGCAAAGTTGAACAACAAGAGGAGGTTTGCAACAAGAAAGCACCCTTTCCCTTACTTCCAATTATCACGTTTGCATGAGGTAGATAAAACGGCACTAAACCACCAACCTTGTATGGACGGGGGTTCGTGAATGATCCATGCGTGGTGTTCCTCTTTTTCATACGCGACTGGGCGAGTCTATACACAATGAGTTTCGGAAAAAATAGGGTAACAAGACATCAAAGAATATATGCGGCATCAGTCTTACCTCAACTGTGAAACATATCGTTCACCGAATCCAGGAAAATAAAGCAATTCAATCAGATTATACACACGACCGCTGTGGGAATTTACCAGTTGAAAAAAGTTTAAAAAAGGCGATCACAGCTTCACACTACGATTAAGAGTAAAGGTTGCGCTTGGTGAAAGGCAAAAGTGTGATTGATTGCCCGAGAGAGAAATGAGCCAAGAGTGAAAAGAGAACTACTGCTAAATTGCATTTAAAAAATTCTTTTAAAATAATGAGGAAAAATCAATAATGAATGGCAAGCCATAAATAGCATTAGGCGAGAGCATACTATGATAGATCGAAGGTTACAACACGCCATGCGAGAAAGGTAGTGTGAGAGATATTGCACGGTTTTCAATAGGAGAAGAGAACGGAGCTGCTAAATCAGTGCTAAATTCGGCGCCTCTCTCTCTCTCTTAAGTTTCCTCTTCACTCGTGAAAAAACGACCGGACCGCACTACTACGCTGCTATTAGGGAAACAACATAATGAACGTTTAGAGGTGGTAAGGCGAGGTAATCGGTGCGCATTCTACTAACGGGGGACCCTTTTAGCGGCCCGCTGACCATCTTCCTCCATCTCTCTAGACACTCTCCGTTCTTTTAATTCTCTTTCTCTAACTGTGACTTCTTTATTTCGCACTCGAGTCCCTCCTAACTTTCCCTCTTTTGAACGCCGCTCTTGCCTATTTCGGCTGGTTTTATGGCCCATTCGGTGCGCGGAAACTTTCTTTCGCGAAAAGATAAGCTTTGATGTGGTCATGTGAACTTACAACTGTTTCTTGGGTGGAATGACTTTTTTTTTAGAAACGACAGAACGGTTTTCGATGGTTTCGTTTGCAGGTCCTCCTCATTCATCTCGCTCTCCCATTTTCTGGAGCAAACGAGAGAGAAATGAAGAGGTTGGACGACCGTGTTCAAACAGGCAAACAGACGCTCAGTGCCTTCGTACCTGATTTTCCTTTGGCGATGCTTGATGCTCTCTCTAACTATCGACTGAAACTCGACGTCGATATTGCCCAACTTCCGACGCGGCAAAGGCATTTCCGCAAAATGCTCTAAATTCAATTAAAATACAAAACAATTAGAGGAATTTGGTTCAGAAATAACGTGGAAATCGATAGTTTGCACGCGAAAATGGTATGTATGTGTAGTAAAGAGAAGGAAGAGAGGAAACGACTCTTGGAGCAATGAATTCGAGATAAAAAGTCGCTGATTTATCACCGATGAGATAACACGAATTAGTGCAGTAACCGTAATCGATTCTTCCGTCAACATCCGCGTGTTTTTACTCTTGTCATTTCACTTATTCCCTCGAAATTCACGGTGATTTGTTTCTCAATTTACGTCTTTGATTAGCTTAATGAGTCATCCGGTTCAGACGAAAGGTAAGAGTGTGTGAATATCCGTTGCTGTCTCGTAAAACAACCGGTTCAGCACCTCCTTTCACTCACTCATCTCCCATTTCTCATTCTCTCCCTCATTTCCCGCTCGCAATTTATCACCTTAGACGACAATTATCTCAATCAGGTGGAGCTCGCTTCCAATTAGTTTGATTCGTCACTTTATCGCTGGCAATAATTTCAATATTTTGATTTTATAATGTCCTCTCTATAAACTTTCCCTGAACTCTGATTTTAACTTATTTACTTTAGTGTCCTTGGTCGTCGGTTAATCTTTGCATAAATATATTCATGAATGAGATGAAAGGTTATATCTAGATTTTTTTTTGTTTTCAGAAAAAAATCAAAATTGCATAAATCAGTACTGCAGAAAAGGCTAAGCTGCTTTGTACGATGCGTCATCCCATGCTAATTAGGTAAGTTATCTAAACTTTGGGGGGGGTGACATTTGAGCAACCGACATTTGAGCAACCGACACTTGAGCAACCGAGCAACCGACACTTGAGCAAAAAAATAGATTTCGTAATTAATTAAAGAGCAACCGACACTTGAGCAAAAAAATAGATTTCGTAATTAATTAATTAATTAGCATAATTAATGAGATATTAATTAATTAATTAATTAATTATGAAATCTCAATTACCTGATGCTGATCACAATGGTACCACTCCCACAGCTCTAGGCTCACTCCTAGCTGAGTTATTACCCGTTGCTCAAATGTCGGTTGCTCAAATGTCACCCCCCCCCAAAGTTTAGATAACTTACCTAATTAGCATGGGATGACGCATCGTACAAAGCAGCTTAGCCTTTTCTGCAGTACTGATTTATGCAATTTTGACTTTTCACGAGCGGCGACAGCGTTTCTCTCGTGATTGAGTATTCAGAGGGAGGTAATGTACTCATTTATTGGTTTCATTCTTACGGGCTTGATTAGGCACGAATATTGATCTGTCAGAACACTTGATGGTGAGTTATTTCTCTTTCTCACTCGCTTAGTTCAATCATTTTTTTCTTCATTTTCGCTCATTTAGGTCTTACTACGACTTTGGATTTTCGAGAATATCCGCATTTAAAAATAAATCTCTCTCTCACTACGTCGACGGACATCTGTCCGACGGACATATGCGATACTGACGGAATACACAATGAATGATTGGAAAAAAGGAAATCAAAAAATTCTACATTTTCATTGAAGAATCTCATCCGCGACCAGCGAAGAGTGTATTTCAACGAGGAAACAGTACTCAAGTATTTCACGCAGGTTCAATTTCACATTGTTACTACTTTTTAAATTTCAAAATATGATTTTTAAATACGTTTCTTATTTCCTCCTTTTTAACAGTTGAGTTTCTTTCATAATTATGACATTAAAAAAAAATCAAAATCGGTTACAAAGCAATATACCTTATCAAAATAATGTTTAAAACGTCTGCGAAACATATCATAAAATTCTTCTAAATAATGATAATCTAGCGTTCGAATGAAAAGGCTGGTGTCTCTTTAGTAGGCTTGGCACCAAGCCAGCAATTCATTAGTCTCTCTATTTCACTCACCCCCCATGATCGATAGTTATTGACACCCTTTTTCCCTCTGACTATAATACTTGTCAACCCCGCGCGGGATATTGTGTGCACTCCCTATGCATAGTCCTTCCGAGCACTATTGGTGTCAACAAACCTCTCAGGGCCTTTCCTAAGACCCAGTGACAATTTTTGGAGACCCTTCCGTGCGGAAGGGTTAAATTGTGTTCATATCCTCATTAAAAGTTTAGCTAATTATTCAAAACTAATTGCAGATTGCCTTCGGCGTTGAGTATTTGGACTCACTCTCCTTAATTCATCTCGATTTGAAGACACAAGATATTCTGCTGAGCCGAGATCGATCGCGCATCAAGTTGTCCGAGTTTAGCGCATCCAAGGTAATAATTCATGCCGTGCGATTCGTACGGTACGAAGCAATAAACTAATAATAATTTCCTAATAGTTTTCTACGACCTATCCCGGTTGTATGATGGGAAGGACAGTTATAGCTAGCATGAAACATATGTAATGTTAAAATCTGAAATGTGGAGTAAATCATGATCGTTCAGCAACTGAACACGCGACCGCTCGTTGGCTCACTCTTCAGCTACCCTAATACCATGTCACCCGAGATGTTCGAAGGTATAATTCTATGATAACAAACATCCTTACTTACATACCTTGTTATAAGATACATCGTCATCGGCCGTTGCCGTTGTCTACGATAACAACAATAGCAAAAGTGTGTTTGGAAACTGTGAGGAAACACAATCATTTATTGATTTTATTCTTGATTCGTCACATATCAAAAACTGATGCATCTGATAGCAAAATATTTAAAGTATCCATATCGCCTTGGTTTTTGCAATGCTACAAAAGCGTTTTTTTGGCTGTGATACACTTTGAGTTGCTCGATAAAATAGTGTTGCGTACGCACTGGCTTAGCAGTGCACACCATGTCAAGAGGGGGAAGGATCTTAATTTGCGTGGCGCGAGATTCCTGCGCAGAGCGCGAAGTATCTTAAATATAAGATACTCGGTACCAGACTTGGCGACATTAAGAGAGTTGGAACTTATATTTAAGATACTCGAGTATCTTACTTCTAGAGCGGGGGAGAGAGGAAGAGTGAGAGCCCAAGTATCTTACATGTAAGATACTTCGTCTCTTATTTGGCGCCGCCGCCAGTAGCTCGCTGTCTGGCGCCCCCTTCCCCTGGCGATTACCGTAACCCACAGCAAATATTGATCTGTTCATCGATTGTAAGCTACTTGGTGCAAATGCGAAACATAGTATACTTGGGTATATTTTTATCCACAAACAAAATCGTACAAAAAAGGAGCGAAAGGAAGCTACCGTAGGCGGTACGGAAACAATCGGAGAGAGGGAATACACGGGCAATGTATGTACAAATAAGGGGACGTAGTCGATACGGAGTGAAAGTGGATAACTAGGGGAAAACAATCGATAGTCTCACACGAAACATGAACAAGAAATGATAAAACAGGAAAGAAAGAAACTGTGCCTATCAAATTCGGAGGTCTCTTTGTTGGTCTCGCGTTCCTTTCTCCAGTCGGGACGAGACTTCTTTCCATCGGCTTTCTCGAGGGCTTCACATGATATGCGATCGAAGAAAGAATTCTGAAAGTATACGGTTTGCTTTCAATAGACAAGATATCGATGACTTTGTAATCATAAGATTGTAAACTACGGTTTATGAGCAATGGTTTAGGAAAAATTGTTTTGTAACATTCTTTGAGAAACCAGCTAATTAGAACTTCATATGGAACCACGGTTTTGGGAAAATCAGAATAAACACAGTTATATTAAAACCAACAAATTATAAACGTATTTATGTAACCAATGATTTATAAAGTACTGATTTTATTGGAAACATCTTTTTGGAACTCGACGATTCATAACCTGGCGCGCGATGCGCGCTCGGTTATGAATCGTTATGAATCGGTTATGAAAGGTGGAGCGACAGAGGAACACGCAACGCAACCGCGCAGCGCGCCGGCGCACGGTCATAAATCGTCGGGTTCCAAAAAGATGTTTCCGATAAAATCAGTTGTCTAAATAGTTGGTTATAAACAAATAATTATATTCTTGAATGACAGATTACAAAATTATGGTTGTAAAGTCATCGATCTCCAATAGACAGAAAGTCTACATACCTTATCGTAGAAGGGCTCTCCATCCTCATCAACCATGCTCGGATCCTCTGCAGGCTTCAACTCCTCTTGGTTATCTCCTTCCTTCTCCGAAATGGTCAAATCCTGAAAAAAAAACATAAAAGTGGGAACGACTTGGAAAAATATCTCAATAGCAAAATCGCTTTGAATGGTCGAGCACTATTATCTAGCTCAAAAAGAACCCCGTAGTTTTCATTTAGAATACCACGGACCGAGAACAGTATTTTTGTATAAAGCTTAACAACCAAAACAAACCTGAGGCTAATTGAGCTGGAACATGCCACGTCCGCGACCCATCAGAGGCTGTGGTCCATTGTATCCGCGGTTGTCGCCTTGATTGTTGTATGCTGAAAATAAAGCTATCATGACAATTCATGTGGGAACGACCTGGGAAAAGAACATTATATAACGCCTTTTTTTAAATGGTCGAGCACTATGACCTCGCTCAGGGAGAACTCCGCTGTTTTCATGAAAAAACAACGAACCGAGTCGAGCATCAAATATTTGAATGTAGGAGCGAACAAACCTCACCAGGTCTCTGCGGCTGGTAGCTTCCGAGGATGGGCTGTGCGGTTGCGCCTCTTCTAGGCTGATTCAACACGCGGCCAACACCAGGGGCCTTGCTAGGAGGAACAGATGCAGGATAAGACCTGCTCGGGGTATTGGGTCGAGAAGAAGTAGCCGATTGAGCTGGCTCGGGTCTGTTCGAGACAGATACGATCGCCGGATCATATGGAAGACCGCCAAGGGTTTGAGGCTGAAAATAACCTTGGTTTATTTAGTTATTTATTTACCATGCACTGAAAAGCTTGCGTAAATTTGCAGCAAGAACGTGGCCCTTGTGCACGTTGCGGGGAACACCAGCGCAATTATGTTGCTGTGACCAGCATTTTGATTGAAACTTGCCAAATTAAAAAAAAAACCAAAATAACGCGCGTATTGCGTAATGCAGCGTTTCAGTGCGGGGTGCGATAACATGTACAAAAATGTTGTTAAACGAAGACGGTTAGATATTTCCCGGATAGGATTTTCGATGCTCACCTTGTGAGTTTCGCAGACCATGAGATCCTTGATGTCTGAAGCCTTGAAGATGATGTGCTCGTAGTCATCATCGCGAGCAGCAACAGTTTTAGAAACGAGGCGATCTTCAGTTCCGAGCGAGCGCACTGAAATAAGAGGTTGAAAAAAAACTGTATGAAGAAAATCAAACCTTTCACGAGTTCTATAGTGGACTCGATAGTGTGCTATAGTACTCAAAGAACTAGCGGTTTACGACTACGTCGTACCCGCAAAATTGTTAAACCAAAATAAATTGCGCGTATATTTTTCGTGACAAGCAGCTCCCGTTCGGGCAAGGGGACGAGGGTGTTTGCGGTGGTGTTCACTGCATATTCCACAAGGTCCTTGCGGCAAATTTGCGCCAGAGTTTCCGTGACTGAACGGCTAGTAGTAGGGTTCGTCGCGTGATGCGTCGAACCCTACAACTAGCCGTCAAGTTGAGCTTAAAAACACCGGACCACCCCAAAAATCGAAAGAAAAATAGGGAAAACCTTGCTCCCGACGTTGTCGCTGCTATCCAGCATCGATTCCGCCGCGGCCGCGCTGCAACGATGCAGCTCAATTGATACTATCGATAGGCAACCAAAATATAGCGAAATGACAAGAACAAAGCTTTAAAATCGATTAAAAAGGAAAAAAATAAAGAAAATTTGAAGCTGGAGAGCTGCATACTGTAGTGGGAAAAAACAGAAAACAATACACCACCTATGGTGAACTGCTGTTTTTAGGTCTCGTATCTAGGGGCCACCAAGTAAAATTGAAAATAACTCCTAAATTAAAATTTTTGTGCCTTTGAAGCAATGAGGAGTGTAGAATCACGATAGCGTTTCCACATTTTCCAAATATTGCCAGTTCAACGAGTATCAGACAAGTTTCTAAGCCCTGTCCACCGTGGTGTAGTCGTCCCACCGAAATCGTGCCGCATCGTTGCGACATGAGTCCGGTGGGGCGACTACGGGTCAGTTGGGTCAGACATGTTTGTTTTGACAGCTTTTTTGAGTTTTCCTAGACTTATTCTCACATTTACAGTTAGGATACCGCTCTGGCGGCTCCTTGGGAGTCCTTTATGAATAAAAAGTCAATTTATTATCTTTTTCACCAATTACAACTAGTTTATGATCGACTGCTACCGTATTCGACCATTGAACTTTGAAGCCAAAATAGATAAGGTTTTCTTCTGTAAATTTTTCTGAATTTTCACACAAATGTGCAGGTGACTTCATAAAATGAACACGATAAAAAATTTCGTTGGCGCAGCTCCTAAAACAATAGATGTTGAATATCACTAAAGTTCGCACACCTTTTTAAACATGTTTGCTTCTGTCATTTTTTTCTAATTTTAATTTGATTAATTGTCTGTCTTCTGAACTTCATAGTGAGCGTAAAAACTTATTGGCGCATCCTTTTTACTCGAAATATCCTTCAAAAACTGTTATTCGATGCAGATTTGTATTTCTGTCTTTTCATACTTTTTCCCGGCTCTAATTTTGAAATTTGCGGTTTGGTGGGCCCTATCTCGTATCTCTTATATTTAAGAGACTTGAAGTATCTTAGAGAACGAGTATCTTATATATGAGCAGGTTGCTCGTTTTAAGATACATTCTCTTAGATAGTTGAACTAGATAACAAGTATCTTAGATACTTCGCGCTCTGCGCGCGCTTCGCGCCCTATAAGTGCATGCACTTATAGGAAATCATTGTGTCTGTCTGTTTGTCTGTCTGTATGTATGTTTTTTTGTTGCAGCGTGACGGAAATTTTTCCATTTTCGCCATAAATCGCTTCAAATTTGCGCAATCTTCTCAGAACCTTTTGCATATGATAACTGCTCAGAAAACCTTAAATTTTAATATAAAAATCCGCTAATTTCATAGCCAAGTGGATAACGCGCCAGACTTTGAATCCGAGACCCTCAGGTTCGGAAGCACAAGCAAAGTGTTTTACGATGTCAGAAACGTGAAATGTGATTGAACCGGCGTGAATTCCAATTCAGCAGTAACCTTGCATGAATTTACGAATACGGGTAGAATTTAGGATCTAATGAGAGCACAAACAATATTTTATTTACTGTGATAAATGACTTCTTAATGTAAAAATGTATTCGATTCTCACAGGTCGAGTCTTTGGCCAGGCGGCGGACGTTTGGGCGATGGGCTGCGTTCTGTACGAAATGTTTATGGTGAGCTAGTGTTCGCACTATTCAAATTTTAAGCTTTCTTAAAACAATATGTATGTTTTGAGCCCAGTATTATATTATCCAATTTTGCTTCCACTGGCTGGAACGCATCACTTCAAAGATTTACTCGAGTTAAATGTGATTAGGATCAATTGTAATGTTTAATATTCCAGTTGCGACGCGCGTTCACCGGCGACAATCTACTTGCAATCGTTAGGAAAGTCGTCCAGGTAAGGTTCATTATGGTAATTTCATGATGCTTTTGAAATAGCAAATATTCGATGTTGAATTGTCTAAAGAATGTCACTTTCAGGTGAATTACGCGCCGCTTGGTGATCACGTTTCCGATGAGTCGAAGGATCTTGTAATGAAGCTTATTTCTTACGAAGAAGACAGTCGACCAACAGTGAAAGGTAGGCTAATAATTATTTTCAACTCTTCCCAGTACCTTGAACTGCATAGGTTCAGTTATGTCAGCGAATACTTAAGCGCTACATGTCACGTTATCATAAGGGTCTTGGAAACAGTTTAAATGGTGGAATAAAAAATATGATTCTTAAACATTTTTTTTGTTGTTGCAGCCATTCTGAGGAGTCCTTTGCTACAGAAACATCTGACATCAGATTCTGTGAAAAGTGACGATGAAGCTGATCAATTCGATTCCTCTAATCCTCAAGAGTGGATGCATGCAAGACTGTGACTCAGCAATTCTCTGAAAGAAATGGGGAGAGATCGAAACACTTTCAGGCATTGTAAATCTGGATACAATTAGTTTTAGAGTGTTTCATAAACAAAACTATCGCTTTTACTTTGTTGTCAAGGAATCTTCTTCCTTCAAATATGAATGTTTACCCTATATTTTACAGGGATGTTCATTAGTGTTATTATAAATCTCTCTCATCTGCTCGTTTGCATTGATAATTTTCGATTTTATTATCACTGTAAATAATGCCTCCATAACATATGCTGGGTAGCCCGCAAAGATATGGAATCCTGTTTGGAATAATCTCGCGGTACTCCCGTAGTCTGTCTTTGTAGCAACTGTTTATCCTCATGGAACAATTACGATCACTGAAATTATGGGCTTTTTATTCTTACCTTATTATTCTTATTTTATTATTATAGTTTGGCCCGGCTTCTTATTAAACTATATTTGGCTCAACTGCGGGAAACGAGCGGAAATCATGTCCTATTTGTTTCAACTCACAAGCTTTTGAAACACACAGCGCTTTGCTTGCCCTTTGTGGACAAGCCATTACTCGCGTTTTATTTATGTTCCCCCCCAAAAAGAATTGAAATCATTCCACAAATTAGAAAATAACATTCGTACTTGAAACATACGCGAATTTGAAATTATGAAGGAAACTCAATCAGATTGAACAGCAAGACTAAAAAAGGGAGTATAAAACCGCTCGTAAATCTGAATGAATTTCTCTACTATTCCTAAAGACTATTATTTCAGAACGTCTGTCTTTCTGTGTGTGTGTGTCTGTCTGTGTGTCTGTTTGTCTGTCCGTGTGTTCAACCTTTATTGCTGAATAACTCGGGAACGAAGAAAGATTTCGACACACTCTCTTCACTATCACATGCGTATCCACAAAAGTAAACTTTTTAAAAAAATATTTAAAGAAAATCCATAGCTAAGTGGGTTACGCGCTTGACTAGAAATCCGAGCGACGCAGGCAAACCTTTTGCCGCATTTTTCGCAAGTGTCAGAAGCTGTCCTAACCCGTTTTTGAATACCGTGAAACACGTTTTCACCTGTTTTGCCGAGTTTTAACGTGAAAAATCGAAATTTTCGATATTTTCCCAAATGATGAAGGGAGTGTCGGGGATCATAGGAAAAATATTTTGCGATACCAGAAACGTGTTTGAACGTGTTCTAACACGTTTTAACGTAAAAATCGAAAATTTCGAAAAGTTCCAAAATGATTCAGAGAGCGTAGGGGATTACAGGAAAAGTGTTTTGCGATGTCAGAAACGTGTTTGAACGTGTTCTGACCCGTTTTAACGTCAAAAATCGAAAATTTCAAAAAGTTCCAAAATGATTCAGAGAGCGTAGGGGATCACAGAAAACGTTTCTGAAATTGTTCTAAAAGTTCTGAACGCACTGTATCCTGCGTTTCCGTTGTGAAAGGCTCGTGAGGCTGAGAGCGATCGAAAAAAGTTGCCACGGAGCCACTTCGTGTCGTGGCTCCGTGGCAACTTTTTTCGATAGCTCTCATCCTCACGAGCCTTTTGCAACGGAATAAGCCGGTACTCTTTGTAGCGATTAATACTCCCCAACATAAGTTGACCTTCAATGTAACCTGGAGCAGGCTATCGAGCACCCCTTGGACCGAACTTGGAGCCGGCCATCGAGCTCCCCCTGGACCGAATTTGGAGCCGGCTACAGAGCTCCCCCTGGACCGAACTTGGAGCCGGCTATACAGAGCTCCCCCTGGACCGAACTTGGAGCCTGCTACCGAGTTTTCCCTGGACCGAGCCTGGAGTCGGCTGCAAAGCTCCCCCTGGACCGAACTGTGCCCTGCAACTGAACGCCCCCCTGAACCATACTTTGAAAACGTAGTGCGCACCCTACCATAACGTAGTTTAACCTCAACACACCTTGCTAGTTTCTAATCCAGATTCTAATCGGCATGCGGTTAAAACGTTCTTACGGATTCCTATGAAATACACAGCTTCTGGGTATTCTTTCCAACCTGTCAATCCCGCGTGAAGTAGGTTACACTCGCCCTATAGCTCGCGCCTGCTAATCAGCTAAGTAACCGTACAAAGACTCCCAGGGCCTCTAACAGTGACACTTTTTGGCCACCCTTCTTTTGAGACCATCAAAATTAAATAGCCGTATAAATATTCCTGTGATTTATTTTTATTCAAGAATGTTACGCTGATCGCTCCCAGGAATGCGCGATAAAAAGACGCGTTGATTTATTACCGTCGAGAGAAGAACACGAATAAGTGCTCGTAACTGTGATCAACATCTCCCCTTTTTTCGCTCATCCTTGCACTAATTCCATCTTCTCACTGCGTTTTCTCCTTTTTGTCATTGTCTTTTTACTCATCGACTGTGAATAACCATCGAAGTTTCGAGAAATAGCGAAACAACGGGTTGCGTAAGCTCGTCTTATTTCTCAAACTATCTCGCTACTGAAGCGGTTCATTTGACTCCTACGCAGCCTCGCAAAATTTACTATGCTCTGTTAAAAGTACGTGAATAACCGTTGCATTTGACTCAACGAACCAACCGGTTCAACTCCTCCTTCCCTTTCTCACTCATTCTATCCCATTTCCCCTCTATCATCTATCTCCCCTCCACCCTCGCTCTTCTCCTTTCCATCTCTCTCTCATCTATCTATCGATATTGATTAGATCTATTAGGAGTAGTGCTGTCGATTCAGTTCATGATTCTTTTCCCTCGCAGTTTCGACATCAAATCGACGGTCACACGACTCCTTTCCACTTTATCGCTCACTGAAAATAGCCGTACATTCACGTGTTTCCGCTTTCCTTCTATGCTTCACTTAATTTGCTAGGAGAACGATTACCCAACCTCCCACCATCCATGCGACCACAGCCATGCGGTATCAGAAACGAGAGATTGGGGAACCATTCTCTAGTAACAGCAAATGTAACGGTATTTAATTATTTCGTGCAATTACTATTGAACAATTGTGTTTTGCGAACTAAGTTTACCTCCTTGAGATAGATCTTGTCAGCATCGATTGTTACAGTTTCGCATAACATACGACACTTTCCAGTTCCGCATTCCATCTTCGATAGTTCGCGTTTATAGTGTATTTCTTCTTCAAAATATGCCCTTCATTCCATTGTATTTCGGAGTTTGTGATCGATTGACCACAATGCAATGAATCCAGTGGGGACTCTTTTGCATTATTATATGTTAATAATTGGTATTTTGCTTGCAACAAATGATTCTCGCTTGTTTAATTTTTCGTCACATCGTTGATCTTTTCACAGTCGCGTAAAGAGAGCAACGATGTGCCGAAAAAAAACCCCATCGCATGGAGAGTTGTGCTAAGTTTACGAATGATTATTACTTTTTATGATGCTAATTTTGTTCGTGTTGCTCCTAGGAACAACGGGGAACAAAAATGGGAAGAACAGGAATAACCAAAAGTTCTAGTTAGGTATTATTGCAGTCTCAACCCACGCTGGGTCGGTCGTCAGCTAGCCGCCGCAAAATCAAGTTCACATCGTTGGAAGCGGGTTGAGAGCCGGACAATACGGAGCCGTCAAATGTCGGAGGACCGGAAAATGGAGGACAATTTCGAGAAGATTCGCGTCGTGGGCAGAGGCGCGTTTGGAGTGTGCTGGTTGTGCAAGAAGAGAGGAGACGAAACAGGAGAGAAGGTGGGAAAGAATATTTTTGCAGTATATTTATAAAAATCATTTTCTTATAAATCTGTAACTAACTTTCTACTTTTCTCTTTTCAAAAAACTTTTTATACCTTGTATCGATACTACATTGTAGCGTACAAACACGTTGGTTTCAATAATGTGAGCGAAACACAAATATATCGGGTGATTCTGTGGCGGCGATAATTATTAGTATTCGGGAGACATACAAAATTCAGGTAATCATCAAAATGATCCCTCTTCACGGTCTCTCGCAAAAGGAAGAGAACGAGATCAAAGGTTCTGTTTTTTTTCTTCTTTTTCTCTCGTTACTCATTGTAAGAAAAAAGTAACTAGGACCAGGATACAAAGTGAACATGTTCCTTTGATTCTTGATCCTGTTACATTCTTCTGAGTGTAATACGGTTTTCGTAATATTTATATAAATGAATAACATATGTTCGCAGGCGAAGCCGACTTGCTTCGGAAGATGCAGCATCCGATGATCATTGGGTGAGTTATTCATCTGTTTTATTTAGAGAACATGGTAATTGTTTTTTCCCAAAATTTAAAGAAAAAATAAAGTTTTGGGCCAAAAAATTGTTTTACAGATATTACGACTATTTCACATGCGAGGGCAGCATTGCTATCGTCATGCAGTATGCAGAGGGAGGTCAGTGATTCAGATAGGGTTTTCTACATTCCTCGTTTTCTCTGGCGTTATTGATTGGGAGTTAGCTCGAAAAGTCTCGGCGATATTATTATCGATCCATTTCGCAAGCTCAAAGTTTTTTTTTAAATAACCACTTGCATCTTGTGCCAAAATTCATTTTCAGGTACCCTGGAGAATCTGATCCGTGATCAGCGAGGCCTTCATTTGAGTGAGGCGAACGTTCTCAAGTACTTCACTCAGGTACAGTAATGGTTAATTTGATATTTCTACTTGCCTAATATTTTTACTTTATTTCACCCACTCTATGTACCCGATACTCAGTACTGATAGTTCGCAGAATAGCAGGCACTATTGATATGTTTATAGAGGCAAATTCATCACGATTGCTTTCATTGCACAGCACTATTCTTAATTTAGCTGTGAAACATACTTGAGTTTTGCTTCTCACATTATTCTAGCAGCCGAGCGCAAAAAATGGCGTCCTTTTCTGAACTTGGCGCCGTGCCAATATTTGCTTGCTCTCTCTCTCCTTCACGGTCGATAGTTATTGACACTCTCTTCCCCCTCCCTCCGACTGCCTGTCAACTCCGCGTGGGATATTGTGGGCACTCTCTATCAATAGTCTCACCGAGCACTAAAGGTGTATGCAAACCTCTCAGGGCCTTTCCTAAGACCCAGTGACAATTTTTGGAGCCCCTTCCATAAGGAAGGGTTATGTTCTGTGCAGCACCTAAAATGCATTTTAGGTAATTATCCGCAATTATCGGTGTATTATTTTTAAAACTTATCCATGGCGAGCGGTAATATCGTAATGCTTTCACGTCACTGCGATTCGAATTTTGTGAATAAATTAAATTAAATTAGATTAATTGCAGATTCTGCTGGGACTGGAGTACATGCACTCCCTTTCCATCGTCCATCGCGATTTGAAGACACAGAATATTCTGCTGAACAGAAAACGAACGCTCATCAAACTATCCGATTTCGGAGTGTCCAAGGTACACTCAGAAAAAGTTCATTGTGATTAGAACACCTAATGGACATGTTCACTTGGTGTCCTGAGCTTATAGACTTTTTTTTATAGATTAGCCTGATTAGTTATCAATTGATTTTTGAAAACCGAAAAGTGGATAATCGCCGGGTGTCAAAACCACAAAAAAGAAGTTGGCGTGAAACATATGCAGAATATAAAAAAAATTAACGATGACATTTTGATTTTTCTTCAGCAATTAAACACGCGAAGTGTCGCTTCTACGCTGATCGGAACGCCGAATTATCTGTCACCCGAGATGGTCGAAGGTTAGATTTATACAGTTTATTAGAAAGAAACCAGTTCACAAAGACGGACTCAATTTTGCGTCAGATTTAACGTTCGGGGAACTTGACTGACTGTGCCCAGAAGTGTCTCAGTAATCATTCGCACATCTCCATTCGTGCTAATTAAGGTCGAACTTACAACCAGAAGTCGGACATTTGGGCGCTGGGATGTGTGCTCTATGAGCTATTCATGGTGAGAACAAAATAATTCTTTGTTGCAATAAGAGGAATTAGTATCGCTTGTGGGAGAGACTGAGTAATATCTGCAACTTCAAGCGGAAATTTGAGTTCAGGAATATCACGTGACAAAATTTAATTTTAGAAATTTGTCAAGAAGGTCAGCACGATGTTCTTATTTTCCCAAAACATATTTCTAAAAAAAGCGTTAATTCAGCTTCGCCGCGCTTTCGATGGAGAGAATCTGCCTGCGATCGTTATGAAGATCACCAAGGTATCTTTCTCATTCTAATAGACGTGGTCTTCCACTAGAGACATTGTCTAGTGATCAGAAAAAACTTATACATACTTTTCCCTTATTCCTTGCGATACAAGTTGATGCTCATATTTAGCAACAATACGCGCCTCTCGGTAATCACGTCTCGAAGGAGTCAAGAGATCTCGTGTCCAAGATTCTCTCGGGGAATGAGAACACTCGTCCTACGGTTAAAGGTGAGCGAATTTTCGGTCGTATCAGTTTTGAAGACTCTGGAAGTAATGAGATAGAACGTGTGATGATTTTATCAATCCCTGTTGCAAACTGTGTGGTATTCGCTAGCTTCTTGGCAAATATATAAAATCAACAAGAATATGAAACAACCAAACCTCGCCCCTCCCCTTCACGGTCATTAGTTATTGATTGTACAATAGAAGTCTTAATTTAGCAGTGAAACACTCGAGTTTTCGTTCTCGCATTATTCTAGCAGTCGAAAAACAAAAAAAATGGCGTCCTTTAGTGCACTTGGCACCGTGCCAATATTTGTTCACGGCCCCTTCACGGTCGATGATTATTGACACCTTCTTCTCCCTCTGACTACCTGTCAACCCCGCGTGGGATATTGTGTGCACTCTTTATTCATAGTGTCACCGAGCACTAATGGTGTATGTAAATCTCTCAGGGCCTTTCCTAAGACCCAGTGACAATTTTTGGAGACCCTTCCGTGCGGAAGGGTTATATTATTGCAGTCCCTCTTGCGGATTTAAGCAAACTGTCCAAAGTTATTACAGATTCTTAAAAATCAAATTTCATTTTTCCTCTCATTCTCTACCTTTGTGATGTAGAAAAACTACAACTAGGAGATAAAAAACGCACACATACAGAAAAAAATCTTACTTGTAAATCCTGAGGAATCCTGAGGTATAAGAGTCCGGTCTCTTTGAGTAACACAATAAGAATAGTGCGTTGCAGACATCCTCACGTGTCCTCTCATTCTCTCGTATACTCTCACAGTCGTCCTCGACACGGGAAGAATCATGGGAAACGCTGCGGATGTAAGATATTATAATCAAACAATTAATCTTTGAGAAAAAAAGTTCTCAGATCAGGACATGAAATGAGCATGCTAACTTACGTGCAAAATAAAGTCACTAGAAATAAGCGACATTCAGTTAGAGGTTAAGTTAGAGGGACTGATATTTTTTTGTTTGTGTCTTCTTTCTTTAAAGAGGTAATAATGAACGGCATGTATCGTATACAGACATATTTTAAGCTTCAAATCTCACATAAATATACTCGTTAAGTAATGGAAGCATTTGTAGAAACGTAGAGCGCCATTCGACAGAGCCGGTCTTCGATCTAGAACTGGCTCAGATTCAATCAGTGGATCGGCCAGTTCCACCATGGCCACCGGATTGAGAATGCAGAACATCATGGCGAGGTATTTGCTTGTTTATTGACTTTGTATATTCTGTTCAAGAATGGCACCTTATGTATAACTTTGTTAATAATTCGATGTGAAACGTATCCTGTATTTTCACTGTCGAGCAATTTCTGTGAAACCATTCGCAAATAATAAAAATCAACAAGTTAAATTGTGCAGCCAATCCACACGCTCCACTTCATTCTCAACAGCGAGTACTGTGGCCGCGGCTACGGTCAGGAAGGGATAATCGATAATCGACTTCTCCTACAGTACCCCTTCATTGCCAAATCACTTACTGCCTGCCCAATCTTTCCCTTTCCATCTCTATCGGGTACCAATTCGAATAGTCCCATCCATTGTAATTTCGCGCATTCCATAGACATACTTTTCCCATTGTCGTTTGCAAATCTTTCCATGGGTATTCTGTGTAAACTGCAAGTGATAAAACGCCGCATTTTGTACACACCTTTACCAGTATTCACGGGGGGAGAATATGGATGCAGAGAGGGACACACATGGTCGAATAGAATGGAAAATAGGGGGATCTCTTCAAATCTCAATTTAGGCCGACTTAAACTTGTCCTTGGAAACTTCGAAGCACTCGAGGAAGAGAATTCCGCACGAGCAAACGACCTGTAAATCAATAAAATTTATTTTTAAAAATATCCCAAAAATTTAATGGTATTTAAGTACAAAAACACATATACATCCATTTTAATTAGAAATATGCTAATTAGTCATATAAATTAAAATAAAACTGCCTTGACAATGGTGGTGAGGAAGTAGATGGTAGAGTTGAGCATGGAAATGCCCTCGGGGTACATAAACCACCACGTGAGCAGCGAGCAGACGGGGCCAGTCAGAACCGCTGGTAATTAGCATAATTAGCGATTAATTTGCGCTAATTATAGAAAATCAATATCACATCTTCAATACCGCAAGATTGCTACATGGTATCTAGGCATGCAAGTTCGGTACTTGTTTTACGGCCTCTTCAACGACAGATCTCTATTACGGCTTATACAGCGAAGAAAGCCAGAGAAAAAATACTGCCACAGGGGATGGTGAATATCGAATCTGCATCCCTAATGGTGTCGATCGCAAACTGGAATAAAGCTACCGTACCCAGTGCGTACTGCGCGCGCAGGTTGTTGGAGGAGCAGCCGAGCAGCTGCTTCACGTCGAAACGCCCGTCGATCGAGTCACGCCTGGTATTGATCTTTTAACAATTATTATTCCGTTCCGCGCCATTTGCCGGTGCCGCTCTGTCGGATATCGATTACAGTCATCATTTTCACTTTCATTGGCGTGATGCCAGAATGTTCTGGCACGGTGCCAAGAAATAAGAACCGACCATCTGATGAAGGAGTTGAATCCGTGAACGCCGAAGATAACGAGGAGCGGGAGGAAGAGACCCGATCCGATGCGATCCCATTCGGAGTAGATGACGTAGGTCTGCAATGAGAGAGGAATACGGTAGGGAGACGGTATCGATTCAGCAAAGTTACTTGTTACATCGATTTCTTAACTAAAAAATGTCTTTGAAAGACATCTCAATTTCGTGTCATACATTCTCGAAACTCTCGAATGGCGGGGAAGCGTGAACCATGACATCATTTTCTCTCTCTCCCTCGTTCTCTTGAGCTTATCTCTCTTCTGCTTATCTCTCTTTGAGCTTATCTCATAAGAGGGCGGAACAGGATAGCCAACACAATATCGACAGAGAACGCCAATAATAGAGCAAACACATGTTTTCCCTTCTACCGCGCTCAAGGAACAGTTGCAACTTTCGTCTTTACGGGTCAATATGTTTGTAAAAATAACAAATATTTTAATTAATTATATTAATAATCACCTGAAGAATGAGGGAGATGAGCTGCGAGAAGCGGCCATAGTTGCAGATGAGGGGGAAGTCGTATCTCAACTGGAAAAGGATACGGTGATCAGGGAACCAAAAATCGATAACCTGGCTGGGCTGGTCCATTCTGCCTGCGGTGGCGCTCATGATGCGGAGTTTCTCTTTGACGTCGAACTTGAGACCTTCGCGGGCTCTGAAATGGGTTTTTTGTGGTTATTTCACCCAATAAAAATTGGTTTTATCGATTTCGCATGCGTGAAACGAGTGGAAAAGAGGAAAAAGCGGAAGATAGAGGAGAAAACAGCAGATGTGCAAGAAGGAGAAGAAGAGAAGCAAGGGGAACAAAGTTCCATTCCAACAGAGAACAGCAAATTTCGAGTGATGGCAACACACGCGCATCTCAGCTGGTAAATATGGACATACGGTCACGTCACCAAGCTAAGCAGAAACAGAACCCTGCTGAATAGAGGTAGATCACACAGTTCCAAATTTCCAGAAAGGGGCCAGTTTTCCAGTTCTGGACGAGTTTTCGCTCGACCCATTTCAGGCGATTTGACTGGATTTAAGAGAGATGTTGAAGGAGAAGTTCGGAGACCTGAGCCGTCGCCCGCTCAATCTTCTCAGTTGCTGCTTGAAACTGATGGAGAGGGTAGCCGGCATTTGGCTATCGCTCTCCCTCTCAAACTATGCAACACGAACGATCGAGCGGCGGTGCATTCCGCATAGAGATAGAATACGGGGGAGGCGATGAATCATGCGTCACCTAATATTTCCAAGTTCGGGCGAGAAAAGGGGCAAAAACGTGCCGAAAGAAGGGAGAAACCAGCGAAAAGAAAGGAAAAAAAGCGAACGAACCACTCACAAGCAGGCGAAACGGCGGGAATGAGGGGGGGAAATGAGGGCGCTCACAATAAAAACAAGGCAGACAATGAATCAGTCTGCACGTGAGTAAGGAGAGGAGGAAGAGGAGTAGGGAGGGTGAAACATAAAGAAAGATGCGCGCGCAAACAAACACACCCACTTCAAAGGGAAGAGGGAACGCCCTTCCGATTCAATTTTTGACCTGATAGTGATGGAAATTCCGTCAATGATAGTCTATTAGAGGTGACCTTTCATGGGTTCCGGACGTGAATCAAGTGTTTATTCTATAAAGATTGCTTGAAAAGTTGGGAAAGGGGTATTTCGGAGTCGGAGGCAAGGCGGGATATTGTTCACATAGAGGGGGGGAAGGGAGGGGAGGGGAGTTCCGGCAGTCATATCTAGTAATATGATGAGATTTATCATAGCATCCGGACGTGAATCAAGTGTTCACTTTGGAAAAAATCAAGGGGAATGAGATATTTCGCGTCCTGACGCACGGGATATTGATCACATTGAGGAATCGCGGGGGTGAGGGGGGAGGAAAGGATGAGGAGTGGAAAGAGAGAGAGAGAGAGTGAGAGAGAGAGAGAGAGCGAAAGAGAGAGAGAGAGAGAGAGAGAGAGAGAGAGAGAGAGGAGTCATAAGTCCCGCCGCAGTCTTCTAGTGTCGAGCGCCTGCCAACTGACTCTCGGCACGAGAGGGGAGGAAGGACGAGGCTCACTCGATCCCGCACATTCTCTAGTCGATTAGAGTCGGTGAGAGAGTGTGCGGAGTGAGGAGAGGAGAGCAGAAATTAAAGAAGCTAGAGAAGAGGATTTTGAGGGACTCTCTGCAGAGGGGTGATACGTGATTAATTAGTACGCGTAGCTGACTCTCGAAGGGGGCTAATTCTACTGGGTAAACAAGTAGTCATTCACATTTTACTCCTGGAACGAGTATCTCCATCGCGAAGAAGTTGTTTCTCTCAATATCAAGATGAGGGAAGATCCCCGTAGACCATCTGTCGTCGTCGCGTCGGAGTAAAAGGACTTGATCATCGATGTCACGCTCGCTTAATAGAATGGATAGATGAAGGGGTCAGCGAGAAGTGTCACTCTATTCACACTTTTCGCATCATCACGACCCTTCAAGTGCGGTTTTCTAGGATGGAGTGAAGAACCGAAGGAAGTGACTGCTGTCGAAAGAGAAATAAAAAGAAGAAAAAGATGACATGACGATGAGAAACGTGCATAACGTCGGGCTCTACAGATCGGTGTCATCTCTACATGTGATTAAGAGTCATAGGAGACTCGCTTCCTACTCATTTTCTTGCCCTATATTTCCGAATTCTAACCGTATGCTTCCTAAGATGCTTGCTTGTATGGACAAGCCGTCACTAACAATCGGTTGTGTCTCCTTCTCCCTGTACCTCATCGTGATCCTCTCCTATGAGTGTCACAGGAGTCCAGCATCTTCCGGAGTTCGCTACCAGAGATTACATCTTTGTCGCAACACATTATATTATGCGAAACATTTTGAGCGAAACGGAGGTGTGAAAATCGCAAAAGATGTCGACAGCTGCAGAATGCGCAGCGTACCAGTGCTAGCTGATTTTGAAAAAAGTACTCTGCAGTGTACCTCCATGCTTTCATCTGATGAACGATTGGAAGGGAAACTGCGTTCACTCTCTAAGGAACTCCATGATAAGCAGATGCAGTTCAAATAAGATCTTGTAAAATATTCTATTGAATCTATTGATCGTGTGATATGCGTTATTTGATCGTTGCTTTGTAGTTTTCCGGTGTGAGTTATTCCATCCCACATGGTTGACTCCAGGGAAAGAACGGCTAATGGCAATGGAGTTCTTTTTTATATCAGAAGCGAGGAAAAGCGATTTTAGTAGAATCAGAGAAGTATTCGTCTTCTCTCATCGGTTTTCTTTATCTCATCGTACGGTATACAAAATTGCCATGAGATAGGCCAGCAATGTTGGGGTCTGAGTCACGATTTTTCTTTTTTCGGATTTCTCCGTATTTTGTCTGCTCCTGAGGAAATAGAGCGAAGGGATAGAAAAGAAGTGGAGAATCCTCTTCCGTCTATCCTTTTCCTCACTGCCTCGTGATTTCGACCGTACCTTACGGTTCTCCCCTCTACGGCCCTTACCTTATCCCTCTTTTACGTCTATAATAACCTCTGCGTCAGGTACGATGTGTCGATTCTGTCTTGTTTCACTTCTGGTAGTGGTCGGACTGGCTGGCGTCGCTCATTCTGCTGATCCCCTGAAGTGCGATACGCTCGCTGAGACTCCGATCACGGACAAGATCAATAAGACCGCACTCCCTGGCGGTGTTGTGGGTACTCAATCTGCTCTTATTTGTGAGTTATCCCTTCTGGAGGTTCTTTCATTGATCAGTTCAGTCGAGTACAAGAATAATAATTTTAAAGGGATCAATAGACGGCACGGAAGCAGAAGAGCAGGCTTTAGGCTATCGCGATAAAACTGCCCAAAACTACCGTACTTAAAGAGCTGCTAGATTTGTACTGTGAAAACAAGAAAGAGTTCGAAATTGGCTAAGGTCCTACCGCGATGGATCACTCACATCAATAAACGACCGTAGTTGCAGCGAACATCAGTCGTTTCGCTGCGAAAGAAATTAATCTAAATTTAGTTTCTACTGTAAGCATTTCCTGATTACCAATAGCGGGCGGATACTCACAATCAGCCTGCGTAACTCAAATGCTTTTCGATGGAATGTCGGTGTTTCTACTGCCGTCAGACGGAGATTCCTGGAAAACCGGTGGCTTCGAAAGTCATTTGAATACAATTAAACATTGCAGATAAATAAAGATAAATAAAAAGATAAATAAACATTGCAGCTAATGCGTGTGCGAAAGAGACTGAATGGTGTGCTGTTGAGGTGAAGAAAGATGGAGAGATGTTCAAGTTCAGCAAGAAATGCGTCCCCGCGCCGGTAAATGCGTCCCCAAAAAATGCAAAAAATGCAAGCAAGAAATGCGTCCCCGCGCCCGCGCCTTCATTAGGTGTTCTGTATATTTTGTTATGCCACTGATCGTATTTCTTTCAAGGAAGGCACCGTAACAGGCACTGTGTGCATTGCGACTACGACCACCCACACGTGCATGTGCAAGACAGAGTGAGTGCACGATTAATTGTTTTCGAGTAACAGCTTGGTGTTCCAATAGTTGTTCTCTTGTTTTATCGATTCTGGTTCGATTGTCATTGCTTTACAGGAACTGCAACCACAAACTGGACGACATATACAAGACACCCACCGAAGCGGCAAAGGTGGCCACCAACAAGGCAGACATTGCGTCTCTTGAAAAGCTTGGAGTAGCGTTTTGCGAAATCGAACAGGTACGGTAGTGCCTCTATTCTAGAGTACCTGGTGATTGGAATGAGTGCAGAATCTCATTGCAGAAATTCTACATCTTGGATCCTTCGTCCGCAGGGTACGGTACAATGTATTTTCCTGATACTTTATCTTCCTAAAATCTAACGATTATTCAATCTCTCTTTATTTCAGATCTCTCTCACTCCTCACGTCCATTTTCTTCATGGCCGTCCGTCAATTCATTTGAAGCCAACGTCTCCTTTATGTGATTTTCGTATGGTCTCTCCCATAAGTAAACAATATAAATGACACAAAATCGTCGCCGATAAAGCAATTAAATTAACACAATGCATTAATATTTTGAGAAAAAGTGAAAGTGAACGGGGAGGGGATATTACTAATTCACTTCTTGGTCTTTCATATTTGAGACAATTCATCAATAGTAGTCCCATACTTCTCATTAATTAGTTTATTGTCACTTTGTTTGAATGATATATTTAACGGATAATAAACGCGGATACGGAGAATGACTTCCATGAGACAATACACGATGTACATTACGAACTCCTTGGAGAACTGATGCCATGCTGGTACTGATGCTTGTTCACTCATTGATTGTCTGGTCATATTCTTACGTTGGAATCAAACCTCAGACCAGTGCCGCCACCAAAACTAAACATTTCCTCATCATCGTAATCTCCATCTCGTATCTCAGAAAGTAAACCGGAGTAGGTTCCGCCTCTGCTGATGGCGTCTGCAGTAGAGAGAGAGGACTACTTTCATATGCTGGTTAGACTCTACCACGTCTAGAGGAAAACGGTCTAGTATCACTGTCGGGAAATTCTACGCAAGAGTGTTCAGAGAGCGATTTTTTCCAAACCGCAACATTTGCCACGCTTGTCTCCGTCCACCTGCAAGAAGCCGACGTTATGGGATCGCTCAAGAAGGCTAAACATAGGTTCTCAAAAAATGCGCATTTCTCAGCGAAGTTCTCAAGACATCCTCTGTCTCTACAAAAATTATTGTCCAGCGGAGCAGAAGAATTGCTACAATTCATAGAAGAAAAGCTGCAGTCGATCAATTGAAGGCTTTGATGGAAAATCAAGAAGCAAGATGTGAATCTGTTAGCATTACCGTACTCTCCCTCCCCGTTGACCTCCCCTTTACGTATTGTTGCAGGTTATGCAGCTTTATCGACTACGAATTAGAGCGGTTTATATTTCTCATACAAACAGAAAATTAGATAAGGAAGACGGAGACTTCAATGGAATTGACGGTCGACAACAAAGAAAGTGGGCACGAGGAGGGAGAGCTGAAATTAACAGATATTACTTCATATATCGGCTAAGACTAGGCAATCTATACTATCAGGAAGACGAGGGATTTCGTACCCTGTAGAAACGTTAGAATCACCAGAGCTTGCTTTTTCTCGAGCAGGAGTTTCGGGCTCCATGAGGTAGAACTTCTGCAGCGAGATTCTGTACACATCCCAATCACCACTTAGGACACTGTAGAATAGTAACGTTATTGTACCTGATTTGTTTCGTGGTACATTACTCCAAGCGTTTTAAAACGCGTTCTCTGTAAGACCGCAGTGAAATTTGAGGAATCCGGCACAACTCGTTCAAAGTGATCACCCAGGGCTCAAACTTTTTTCACACATAGCCTGAGGTGTAAATTAAATTTTAAAAGTGAAAAATTAACGAAATGTAAAAATTTGAAAAATCGATATTTTTTTCCGAAAAAAAAAATTTTTTTTCAATTTTTTTTCTTTTTCTGTTGTGTTACATATCATTCGAAAGAGCATCAAAAGTTATGTATAAATCAATAATTTCACAAGAATCGAAGCACTCTGCGCGAAAATAGGTGATTGTATCCGCAGAAATTTGCCGTTTCTGTGAAACTTTATTTTTGATAAAATTGTTCCCATGATTTGCAAGCTTCTATTTTGATATATATTATGTGTTTTTCATTGCTGAATATATTTATCACAATCTTATTACATATATCCTGCATAATGGTAGTGGCATCTTCTCCAGACCATGACCACCCAGTTGTAAATTTCAAAAAGGAAATGCGTAAAACTTTTTTCCCCGGAAAGTTAGCATCTTTTCATGCACGCCATTCGGAAGAGCATCAAAAGTACTCGAAGCATGATTTCAGGACGAACAAACTACTAGGAGCGAGAATCGATAATCCCATTCGCAGAAAACGATTTATAAGGCTAGGCTTAATATTCACCTCTATTATCGTTCAATGTGATCGCCCAGGACTCAAATTTTTCTCTCATGCAGCCTAAGGTGTTAAGTAAATTTTAAAAGTAATTTGGACAAGAAAATTCAATTTTTGAAAAATCGATAAAAAAAAATTTTTTTTTCAAAAAAATCTATTTTAATTTTTTTAAATTTTCGTGTCGTGTCATATCTCATTCGAATGAGCATAAAAAGTTATGTAAAAATCCATACTTTCATGCAGATTGGGATGCAATGAACAAAAATATGTGACTTCGAACAGTCTCAATTTGTGAAGACAGTGTTATCTATATTTTCGCTTGGACGTTACAAAACTTCACGAAATCATGAAATAATACATAACTTTTGATGCTCTTTCGAATGAGATATGAGACGACACAAAAATAAAATAAAATAAAAATTTATTTTTTTGAAAAAAATTTTTTTTTTATCGATTTTTCAAAAATTTAATTTTGTTGTCCAAATTACTTTTAAAATTTACTAAACACCTTAGGCTGCATGAGAGAAAAATTTGAGTCCTGGGCGATCACATTGAACGATAATAGAGGTGAATATTAAGCCTAGCCATATAAATCGATTTCTGCGAATGGGATTATCGATTATCGCTCCTAGTAGTTTGAGCCTCCTGAAATCATGGTTCTAGACATAACTTTTGATGTTCTTTCGAATGGCGTGCATGAAAAGATGCTAACGTTCCGGGGAAAAAAGTTTTACGCATTTCCTTTTTGAAATTTACAACTGGGTGGTCATGGTCTGGAGAAGATGCCACTACCATTATGCAGGATATATGTAATAAGATTATGATATTTATATTCAGCAATGAAAAACACATAATATATATCAAAATTGAAGCTTGCAAACCATGGGAACAATTTTATCAAAAATATAGTTTCTCAGAAACGGCAAATTTCTGCGGATACAATCACTTATTTCCGCTCAGAGTGCTTCGATTCTTGTGAAATTATTGATTTATACATAACTTTTGATGCTCTTTCGAATGATATGTAACACAACAGGAAAAGAAAAAAATTGAAAAAAAATTTTTTTTCGTAAAAAAATTATCGATTTTTCAAATTTTGACATTTCATTAATTTTTCACTTTTAAAATTTAATTTACACCTCGGGCTATGTGTGAAAAAAGTTTGAGCCCTGGGCGATCACTTTGAAGGAGTTGTGCCACCCCATCCGACGTTCTTACAAATAACGCGTTTTAAGATCTACATTGTTCTTCTTGTGTGCAGCCTGCTTCGAAGGATCGGTGGGCATCTTAAAGAGGTTGTCCAGTTTGTGGTTGCAGTTACTGCAAAGCATGCACCTAATTCCGTCAGTTGCGGCGGGCTGTAAGAAGAACGATCATTGGAACGAAACGTTTATAAAATATCCATTTCAGATGGAAGGGAGCCATCTACGGAAGGGGGTAGACTAGTACCGTACCGGGAGTAATGCCGGGCTGGCGAAGCACTTCTTGCTGAACTTGACCGCCCCTCCAACTATATTTACCCTGTATTATCTCTGTGGAGACACAACGGATTTGCATGAAATTTTGGCTCCCGGGCTAACTTTTCATGGCGATCACAGCTATATAATTCATTTTGCATGAAAATGGCTGGATCGCATGTTATTAGTATCTCTTAATAGAGGGGTCAGCACAACAAGTGACTGATATGGGCGTATTCAGAATAGCTTCCACAGTCCACAGCCAGAGTTTGGAGTCATAACTTCTTGCCGTTTTCGAGATATCGTATTTCAAAGTAGCGCACTTGGCCAAAAACGGTCTCTAAATTCGCTAAATGACTCATTCCGTGTCGGTGAGCTGGGGTGAGCTGTTGAAATTTGTCAGAATTCTTCTCATTTTTAGCGCTTTACGACCGCTCCGATTGGTGAGAACGCACGGAATGAGTCATTTAGCGCATTTGGAGAGCGTTTTTGGCCAAGTGCGCTACTTTGAAATTCGATATCTTGAAAAGGGCAAGAATTTATGACTCCAAACTCCGGCTGTGGACTGTGGAAGCTATTCTGAATACGCCCATATCAGTCACTTGTAGTGCTGACCCCTCTATTAAGAGATACTAATAACAGGCGATCCAGCCATTTTCATGCAAAATGAATTATATAGCTGTGATCGCCACAAAAAATTAGCCCGGGAGCCAATATTTCATGCAAATCCGTTGTGTCTCCACAGAGATAATTCAGGAAAGGCTCATTTGGCGCCGAACTGGCGAGCGCCACACCGCGCCAACTGGGCGCAATCGGGAAAAATGAGATTGCCTATCGTGATCAGCACCCAAAATTACCCTTAAGGCCAACTTTTCAAAAAATCGATGTTCCGCCGATTGTTCGATCCGTACAGATACGGCGTTATATACTCATCGGCAAAGAAGTTCACAAATGGTGCAATATATTCTGACGTGCACAAATATTCCAAGAAAGAAAGTCCGCTGGGTGAATATATTCATCCTCTTCGGCGGGAAACGTGTTCGATTCCCCCAATGTTGAAACCAACTGATTGGTAACCGTGACAAGTACTGATACGACGAGTACGATCTGAACTCATCGATGGATTACCTCAATTTGAAGAGAGTCTCAATATCAAAGACAATGTTAATTTTATCAAAACCTTCTTATGGGAAAAAACGGAGCGATATGCCTCCTTACTCATAGGATTCCTCCCTCCCTGAGTAGCATAATGTTTTCAAAAGCTTTACCTGCAACTTTCATTACCTGAGTCACCGTTTCATTTCTCCTCTGTTTTTGTCAACCTGAGAAAATAAATAGGGGAGTAGGATATGGGGAGCGAAGAACCCGAATCTGCATATCATTTTCTGTTTCATACCCGTGATGCGGCTCCTCTCACACTTTCGATATACCGCAACTTGACTTTAGAATGCTGACCCAGGCCCAGCCAACATCATTATTGTGTCTGGGTCACTTGTAGTTTTTGCATTATCTATATTATTATATTTTTTATTAAAATGAAAACCAAAATGGGAAGAATAGTAACTATGCGTTCATTGGAACCATGGGAACGGGCGGATAAGATTCGCTCAATCCTCATGTATCTTCTCCTCTCATGTCTTCAATGTGCCATACACCCAGAATGAATATACTTACTATTGAGTATATTCTATACTAAGATGAGACACCGAGTATATGATATACTCAATATTGAGTATATTCTCTCGTTTTCGCACGCTCTCTCGACGCGCGAATATACTTAATATTGAGTATATCATATACTCGGTGTCTCATCTTAGTATATTCATTCTCTGTGTACAATACAATATTTATCATTATCGCGTTAGGGGCGCCGATCAAGATGGGGTTTCGTATAGATTACAGACGTGGACGGTATATTCTCCCCAGCATTGAGCCTCGTGTCTTCACCCTTCCCTAAAACAGTCCCTATTTTTACACAATTTGAAATACTTCATAAAATGAATAAAATGACACTCCTTCTACTTACTGTTTACTCGGAGTTCATATTGAACGAATCGATTAGCTGCCACTCCACCCCTATGGTCCTCCTGTAACTGTCGACTTCCATACTGCCCCTTTCCCCTCGATTGTACATACATTAACCTACGATCTTTTCAGAACCAATGGCTCGATTTTGGTTCGTTTGTGTTCTGGTAGCTGTCAAATTGACTGGTATCGTCCACGCCCTGGTGTGTGACTATGTCCCTGATACTGAAATCACTGATACGATCAAGAATGGCAGTTTCACTGGAGGTGTTGCGAGTGGTATTAATGGCACTGGTGAGTCGGCACTTCCAGAGTGGACCGACCGGTCCGCGGTCGCAACTGTGAATTAGCTGATATTGATGCAAATGATCGATTAAGGAACCCTCTCATGTCCGGCCGGTTTAGTAGCGTGTGAAGTTGTGGTGATTAAAGAAGGCGACGCCGCCGTCAAATACTCGAAAAGTTGCTTCTACGGTTCAAAGGTACTGTTATTTGATCTGTAGGAGTATCCTCAATTATACTACTTATTCCTTGAGTACATAGAAGATGGCATCTACTGCGAGAACGATAGAGATCTTGGAGTACAATGGCAAGCATGCTATTGCAAGTGGGAGTAAGTGTGGATTATATGATTAATTCTTCTCCTGTTTTCAATTTGAGTACTATTATTTCTCTGCAGCAACTGCAACAAAGACCTCAACAATTTCTACACGAAGCCCACAAATATAACCAAGGAGTCAGAATACAACGAGACAATTGCCGGTCTGAAATGGCTTGGAGTAGGGTATAGCGAAACCGAGAAGGTTCGGTCACCTATGATGTGCAGGAATGTGAATATTACCTCCATTTGCAGAAGTACTACCTCCTCGAACCTGAAGTGACGACTACAACTGCCGCTACCAGTACTGCCAGCTACTATACCACTAGCGTCCCTTTAAGTGCAACAATGAATTTTCCTGACTCTGCAGGGTAAGGTATTCCTCTGCTCACTGTTGGATATTCGAATGAATTAGACCTTGTCAAGGGTCATGGGATTCCGCGAACAGCTTTATCCGAGATAGACAACAGTGAAAGAGCAAGGAGAGATCTGAAATACAACATCTAAACCGCTTACTTTCCCCTCTAACTGTTCACGTGCTCTCTAGTTGACGCCTTCGTGTAAAACTATTCGCTTAATTACTCAATCCTCTAATACCTCATGTTTTGTATCAATGATCTCAGGTCTCGCCAGGCACAATGGCTCGCCTCTGGCTCGTTTCTATTCTGGTAATGGTCGGTCTGGTTGGTGTTGCGCACTCTGTGAAATGCGAACATCACGGGCCGATTCCAATCACGGAAAAGTTAGATAAGGGCAATTACACTGGTGACGCTGCTTCTCCAAAAGGTGATAAAGTGAGACCTTCTAGTAGTAAGTAGTAAATATCAGTTAAACACCACCCCATGAGTAAATCGTATCTTACGATAGTGTGTAAACGTTTGCTGATTTTAATCCTCATTCTGCGATTCAATCGATGAGAGAAAAATTAATCGTGAAATGAAATTTACTCATGGTGTGGTGTTAAACTGATACATACTATCTCTTATAGAGGTCATTCAACAGACTGATCAACAGCCGCTACAGTCGTTTAAATGAAATTGCACTCAATTATTGCAGTCATCGACTGCAGTTTTCCAAATTCTGTAGAATTGTGTGCCTTATCTGTTCACAGAGATGGTACGAAGGCTGAATTCATCAGGTATTGCATCATCCGCCAGGTACTGTCTCCCAACTCCTTCGATAACGATATATTAACACTATTTCATTATAATATTATAATATCATATATATTACTCAGAGCGAGAAGTCTCCAACTTTCCTTACTCAGGAGACATTGTCCCCAGCTGAGAGAGCATGCACAATCGAGAGAGCGGGCGTGAGATATCTCCGGTTCAGAAATCCTATTAGGATGATTCTATTGTAGAATCCTACTAGGAAAATGAGTAGGATTCCACTAGGATCCTACTAGGAAACCACTAGGAAAATGCACAAAGACGCAAACACACACCCTCCTTGTTGTTGACAATCAAGGAGCGTAAACAAGGAATGTGTGTATTTGCTTCTTTGTGCATTTTCCTAGTGGTTTCCTAGTAGGATCCTAGTGGAATCATAGTGCAATCCTACTCTTGTTTTTCCTAGTAGGATTCTACAGTGTGTGAGGGAGAGTAAGTGAACTTCATTTTCCTTCTCTACAGGTTTGTAAACTGAAACCAGTACTTTGCAGTTACTGCAACCAGAAACCAGACAATTTTTTTGATCCCACGTTGATATCTGAAAAAAGAATTGCCGATCTTGCATCGCTTGGAGTGGTTCACAATGTGACGGATCAGGTAATCTCCATTCTATACAGTACCCGATGAGGGAATTTAGAAAATAATATCTTGCATTGCAGAAGTTATACCTCTTGAAAACTTCCTACGCAAGGTATGTTTCCAAGTTATCAGGGTGTCCCAAAAGTTTTGCGACTTTTGGTTTTTCAAAGATATCATGCGAAATATATCCTGTACTTCCAAACCTTCTACCGCGATGATATGACAGGAATCGGGATAGACTCGAGCATGCCCGGGACATAGAAATTTATGATTTTTAATTTGGCTGAAAACATAGCACAAGGTACTACAAACATCCCTCTATCGAATAGCGTTTTCAGATTTTTTTAGAAAAATTTTGTTTTTGCGTGAAACACAAATGAACCAGGTGAGTTGGGATTTTTTTCGAGAAATAGTAAAGTTTGAAAAATCATAAATATCGTCAAAGTGAAGATAAAAATCCACGGTTTGGTGTGTTAGATAGATCCATGGCTCAGCTTGTTTACCAATCGCTCGAAGTCATTCCTGGTTCATCCGCCGATGCGGGGTGGTCGCTTTTGCAAAAGTTGAGCTAATTTTCTTAAAAGTAAAAACTGCTGGTTCCCTCTATAGGCGCTCTGGTGAATATTATTGGTGCTAACTACAATATAAAAATGAGCGGAATCGGGCCATGGATTGTAAAGATGGGACGAATTGTGTGACGTCATCCAAATATAACTATTATTCACGAATCATAATTATAGATCAATTTTAGTGAAAACAATGTAAAACTAACAGAAAACAATATTCAGGTTGTTTGTGAAGTTTTTTATTAACAACTTTTTTGAGAAAAAAAAAGTGAAAAATTTTAAACTTCCATTTTTGGATTTGCTGAATGTCTTTATTTCGAAGTCGATATGAATCTTAAACATCTTCATATTATTAGATATACAGGCTGGGGGGAAGATCTGACCGTAATTTGTAGAGTATTGCACTTTTCCGCACGGAATTCACAACATGCAAGCGAAATTTTTCTACGAATATTAGAAGCAGTCCAATTCCTGCCACACTTCATCGTGACATTCCTCATTATAGGTAGACCAATTTCCGTTTTGGAAGTGAGAGTCTATCTGTTCGTAGAAAAGAGTTACATCGCCTAGAAAATCGATTATAATTCGAAAAGCGCGTGCTCTAGCTTCTCTAGGACTCTCTCAATTCCCCCTGCTCTCTCGCCTGGGTTCGGACCCAAGCTGGAAAGAAATCTTTTGCAAAGCTTCTGTGTTATCGAAATCACGTGAATTCAGCCCACAAACCACGGCGATGAATCAGGGGAGCGACTGGCAAAAAAATTCTGCCCAGCTCGGGTTCGAACCCAGGCGAGAGGGCAGGGGGAATTGAGAGAGTGCTAGAGAAGCTAGAGCACGCGCTTTTCGCATTATAATCGATTTTCTTGGCGATGTAACTCTTTTCTACGGACAGATAGACTCTCACTTCCAAAAAGGAAATTGGTCTACGTATAGTGAGGAATGTCACGATGAAGTGTGGCAGGAATTGGACTGCTTCTAATATTCGTAGAAAAATTTCGCTTGCATGTTGTGAATTCCGTGCGGAAAGGTGCAATACTCTACAAATTACGGTCAGATCTTCCCCCCAGCGAGTTTATCTAATAATATGAAGATGTTTAAGATTCATATCGACTTCGAAATAAAGACATTCAGCAAATCCAAAAATGGAAGTTTAAAATTTTTCAATTTTTTTTTCTCAAAAAAGTTGTTAATAAAAAACTTCACAAACAACCTGAATATTGTTTTCTGTTAGTTTTACATTGTTTTCACTAAAATTGATCTATAATTATGATTCGTGAATAATAGTTATATTTGGATGACGTCACACAATTCGTCCCATCTTTACAATCCATGGCCCGATTCCGCTCATTTTTATATTGTAGTTAGCACCAATAATATTCACCAGAGCGCCTATAGAGGGAACCAGCAGTTTTTACTTTTAAGAAAATTAGCTCAACTTTTGCAAAAGCGACCACCCCGCATCGGCGGATGAACCAGGAATGACTTCGAGCGATTGGTAAACAAGCTGAGCCATGGATCTATCTAACACACCAAACCGTGGATTTTTATCTTCACTTTGACGATATTTATGATTTTTCAAACTTTACTATTTCTCGAAAAAAATCCCAACTCACCTGGTTCATTTGTGTTTCACGCAAAAACAAAATTTTTCTAAAAAAATCTGAAAACGCTATTCGATAGAGGGATGTTTGTAGTACCTTGTGCTATGTTTTCAGCCAAATTAAAAATCATAAATTTCTATGTCCCGGCCATGGCCGATGAGCTCGAGTCTCTCGCGATTCCTCTCATATAACACTATCTCAGAATCTCAGAATATCTCAGAATATGTTCATTTCGAGTAAAGATGGCATAGTAATGACGCAATATTAGCAAATGATCAATGATGCCAATTTTGTGACCCCATTTGCGACAATTAAAATCTAGATGAATATGACGCTGTCCGCGATATATTCAACAAATCTCCAACAGGGCTTCCAAGATATAACTCCCTTTTGCTGGCTAGTCTGCATAGCCCATTGATGATGCAATCTGATCATTTCAGATATCTCTGGATCCTCGTGCCCACTTTGATCGTTGTCCTTATAATAATATGTTTATGCTGTCTTCTTTGCAAAATCCTTTGAACTACCTGTTTCCCTTATCCAATCTTCAAGTCGTTCTTCGCAAACACAAAAATGTAATCGGTCGAATTTATGTTTGATAAAGTAATGGAACTAATGAAAAAAACTGCTCAGTGAGGCTCTTCTTCGAGCAACATTCCCTATATTTGTGAAATGAAAATGAATCTATTCCTCCACTTATTAGGAAATCATTGTGTCTGTATGTATGTTTTTTTTAGCGTGACGGAAATTTTTTTTCATTTTCACCATAAATCGCTTCAAATTTGCGCAATCATTGTCTTTTGCATATGATAACTGCTCTGAAAACATTTCAAAATTTTAATATAAAAATCCTTTAATTTCACGGCCAAGTGGATAACGCGCCAGACTTTGAATCCGTGACCCCCAGGTTCGACCCCCGCCGCGGACAAATCTTTTGCCGCATTTTTTCGCAAGTGCCGGAAAGCGCCATGACACGTTTTTGAGTATCTTGAAACACGTTTTCACCTGTTTTGCCGAGTTTTAACGTGAAAAAGCCACGAAATAGCGTAGTTGCAACTTTTTTCGATCGCTCTCAGCCTCACGAACCTTTTGCATCGGAAACAGCCAGTACTCTTTGTAGCGATTAACATCCCCCAACATCCTAAGTTCTCCGTGGACCGTACTTAGAACCGTCTACCGAAATCCTCCTGGACCAAACCTGCACCCAGAACTACGCATAGAGCGTAGTGTATTTAACCTCAATACATCCCTGCTAGTATGAACATTGAATGAGGTAAGAGTAACAATCGAGTTATCAAGAACAAGGTTATGATATCTGAGATATGAGCAGGAAATTTGACATAACAGACGCGTAGTTATAGGGTTGATGCAAAAGTTTTGAACGATTTGATGTGCGAACTTTGCGCCTTTGCATTTCGACTAGGGTGGCGAAATCAGTGCAGTATCGATACACAGTGCATTCTCAGTACATGCACTGAGTAGTACACCTGTGCATCGATACACTTGAAAAAGCGAGAGTGATGTACTGAAATGTACTGTGTACTGCAGTACACACTCTCCCACAACGAGTAGTGTACTAGCAGTACACTAGCGCACTGGCAGTGCACGGGGCGCATGTACTGCAGTGCACAGTGCATTTCAGTACATCACTCTCTCTTTTTCGAGTGTATCGATACATTTGACTTCTTCAAAATCAAGTACTGCAGTGCACATGAGACTCAAGTGTACTGCAGTACTGTACTGCTATTAGCCACCCTAATTTCGACCATTTCAAATTATCAAGCCATGTGGCCATTATATGTTGTAGGAGAACTGTTAAGTAACAACTTCTTCCCTTGGTTTCATTTCACCCTCTCACGGGCCCCTGCGTATAACTCTTTATATAATTGATGTCATAATTGGAAAATTGAAGTAAAAATTAAATGCTTCTCTTGGCATCAAGAATTTTTTCGAGAGTCTCAGCTTAGAATCAATTATAGTATCAACAGTCCTCTTTCATTGTATGGTGAGAATTAGCCGCTACTATATTTGTTTTATAAGTTATGATTCCCCAGATTCGGTCCGGAACAAGTAATGTCCCAACTATTTCAACTAACTATGTGGAATGTGAAGGTATCGGCATGTACTGGTGCACGATTTACTTACTGACAATTTATCTTCATTTTACTAGAGATACTTTAAATTGAGCCTTTCTGCGCTTTTCAAGAAACAGGAAATTAAAAAATTGCGAAAATGGCGAATTTTCAGTAAAATTTCAATTTTTGGTGTCTGATTCGATGAAGTGTCCTGCAGAAGTATACGCAAATCGAACAAAGTTTCATTAAATCGCAGTACTATTGGACTTTTACTATTGAATTAGCTGTATAATATATTGATAAAAGATTTCCTAAAATTGAGACACTTTGTGAAATCACCTTTTCGAGCTCTGATTTCAGACCTAATCGCAAATCTCAGATAGTTCACCGATAGTAGCACCTAGTTCAAAGTGAGTTGCAATATTTTAATGATGGTAGGTGCGCTTCTAAATCAGAGCGGAATCAGAATTCAATTCGTTCTGGCGACTCTAAAAATCGAAATACGGTTCGCGCCGTTAAGTTTCGCGCGCAGCTTTGTTGTTTGAGACATCAGTTCTGGCTAGTCCGACAAAGAACCTTGGCTCCATCAATCTTGCTGCATTTAGGACAGATCACCCTTCCAGTAAATAGCGTGCACGGGACCATGCCTTGATCCATCATTGAGCTACAACTCAACACAAATGTAGAATCGAAACCGACCCGACCAAATTTCTCAATTTCCATTCCTCGCCCGAATGAAGGGGCAGCATTGAAGTAGTGTGTGATGAAAAGAGGAACACTCAATACATGTAATGTTGCAAAGAATTTGATTGAAGACTCTGAATGGAAGCGCGGAAGATTTTTCAAAAAATGCAAAAACTAGCCGGGATGTATTGAGGTTAAATACACCACGCTCTATGCTTACACTACGCTCTATGCGTACACTACGCTCTATGCATAGTTCCGGGTGCAGGTTCGGTCCAGGAGGAGGTCGGTAACTGGCTCCAGGTACGGTCCAGGGGGAGCTAAGTAACATACTTAAGATTCGGTCCAGGGGACCTCGGTAGCCTTTTTCAGGTACGGTTCAGGGGGGGCCTCGGTAGCCTTCTTCAGGTATGGTCCAGGGGGGACCTCGGTAGCCTTCTTCAGGTACGGTTCAGGGGAACCTTGGTAGCATTCTTCAGGTTCGGTCCAGGGGGAGTTTGGAAGCTTGCTGTAGGCTCGGTCCAGGGAGAAGAACTCAGTAGCCGGCTCCACGATCGGTCCAGGGGGGAGCTTAGTATGTTGGGGAATGTTAATCTCTAGAAAGAGGTACTGGCTTATTCCGTTGCAAAAGGCTCGTGAGGCTGAGGCTGAGTCGCAAAACACTTTTCCAATGATTCCCTACGCTCGCCGGATCATTTGGAAACATTACGAAATTTTCAATTTTTCACGTTAAAACGTGTTTGACACGTTTCCGACATCGCAAAACACTTTTCCTGTGATCCCCCACGCTCTGTGATCCAATTGGGAACTTTTCGAAATTTTCGATTTTCCATGTTAAAACTCGGCAAAACAGGTGAAAACGTGTTTCACCTTACTGAAGAACGTGCTAGAAGGGCATTTGACACTTGCGAAAAATGCGGCAAACGTTTTGCCCGCGGCGGGGTTCGAACCTGGGGGTCTCGGATTGTAAGTCAAGCGCGTAACCCACTTGGCTGTGGATTTGGTCAATTAAATATTGCAAAATTTTAAAGGGATTTTGGTCTGTTGTCGTATGCAAAAGGATCCGAGAAGGCGATTTTGAAGCAATTTATAAAGCTTCCCGATACGCGATTCCGAGCCTCCAGAAAGGGGTCAGGGGCGAGAGAGTGTGCCAAAGTGAGAGAGTACCTCTCGATTCCCCTTGCTCTCTCGTTTCAAACCCCTTCCTGCGAGGTTTGCCGGCATGAGGAATGATTTGGAACGAATTGAGCGAAAATTTCATGAAATCGCGTGAAATCAAGTGAAATCAATCGATATTTCACTTCAAAAATCGGCAAAAGATGATGCTCAAATGTGAATCTCGTTACTCAAAAATGGGTTTGGGCCACATTTGACACTTGGAAAAAATGCGGCAAAAGACTATGCACCGGCGGGGATCGAACATGCGACCCTCGGATTTGAATTCGAGCTCGCTACCGACTTAGCCATGAAATTATAGATTTTTCAAATATAAAAATCGATGTGTTTCGTGATGGGCTATCATATGCAAAAGGATCTGAGAAGATTGCTCAACTTTGAAGAAAGTTATTCAGAAAAAAGGTCGGTCACGCGGAAGGAAAAAAACATACCAACAGACAGACATTTCAATTTCCTAGTAGTGGAGGAACGTTCAAAACTTTTGCATCAACCTGATTCATTGATCAGCATCACTCAGTCTTAATGAATTTGGGAGAGGCGCATTTACGGCACGCATACATGCAGATTCGACTATCAGTTCTATTTCCTTCCTGTTGATTGTTCATGCATCTATATTACACATTACATTACACTACCTCATTACACATGTTCATAAATTAATTTCTGCCGTAATGCACAATAAATATGCGTGAAGATGTGTTTGATTTTGGCTGCCATGACGTTTCCTCTATCTGTTGGTTCCCTCGTTCGGAGTATACCGTTGTCAAGGGTTAGATCATCATATTTCATTCCCACTCGGTGTCTGAATCACGCTTACATCTCCGTATTTTGTCTGCACCTTGAGGAAAGGGAGCGGAAGAAAATGAGGGGAAAGAGATATCGTCTTAGATTTCTCAGAATTTCTTATGTCATTCCCGAGCAGCGATTTCTCCGGTGGCTATGCTCGATTTCACTTTAGGATGAAGGCGCAGACACATCTGCGAAATATGTTTTAAACACATAGTTATTTATATATATGAGAGGTATCACGAGAGATTGCAGGAAAAATCGCCCTTTCGGAACAATTTTCAAAAATTATTTTTGATTTCGATCAAACTTTTATGTGAGAGTACCTAGGAGACAAGAATTCAAATAATCCTAGTCCCAGGTCCCAGAGCCGGCTTTTAGGAATTTGCCGGTTCTGTCGCCGGAATCGTCATAACTTGCTTCATTGTTGAGCTAGAAAGTTGTGGTAGGGCTCACAAAATGCAGAAAAATATGGCGCATAATATTGCTGTTGAGAGTGTACTCCTATCTGGCAGAGCTATGGATTTATTTAGAAAAAGGTGTTTTCATATATCTTTAAAAAATCAAAGATGATCTAAAATTCCCGAACCCCAAGAGTTTTATTGCATATTATGAAAGAGCACGTCAAGTACTGCTAGATAAAAATTTAAGAAAAAATAAAAAGGGGATCACATAGTCCCGAAAAATGGCGTTGAAAGTGGAAAATCGGAAAATTTCGAAAAATTAATTATTTCAACATCATGTGTAATCCATTTTTCTATAGTTATTTAACCTTCATGTGTTCGCGAAAAATGATAACAGCTCATATCGCATGCTTATGAACCAGTTAAATTTGAAAATTTCGTCCATATCTGGCCTATAAAAAGCAGACCGAAATTTTTCAATTTTGGCAGGTTTCTATGCATGCGATATGAGCTGTTATCATTTTTCGCGAACTTGTGAAGGTTAAATAACTATAGAAAAATGGATTATACATGATTTTGAAATAATTGATTTTTCGAAATTTTCCGATTTTTCACTTTCAACTCCATTTTTCGGGACTATGTGATCCCCTTTTTATTTTTTCTTAAATTTTTATCTAGCAGTACTTGACGCGCTCTTTCATAATATGCAATAAAACTCTTGGGGTTCGGGAATTTTAGATCATCTTTGATTTTTTAAAGATATATGAAAACACCTTTTTCTAAATAAATCCATAGCTCTGCCAGATAGGAGTACACTCTCAACAGCAATATTATGCGCCATATTTTTCTGCATTTTGTGAGCCCTACCACAACTTTCTAGCTCAACAATGAAGCAAGTTATGACGATTACGGCGGCAGAACCGGCAAATTCCTAAAAGCCGGCTCTGAGACCTGGGACCAGGATTATTTGAATTCTTGTCTCCTAGGTACTCTCGCATAAAAGTTTGATCGAAATCAAAAATAATTTTTGAAAATTGTTCCGAGCCACCTGCAATCTCTGGTGAGACCTCTCATATAGTAAATTATTTATGATGGAAGTTCGCAAACGGCCCCATCATCTGTCCTCTCTTGTTTTGGGCTATTTTTTAAAAATAAATATTGTTAACGATCATTCATTTCATTAGGATACGAAACCATCATTACTGAAAAATTATCATGGTAGATAATCTATCGGAATAGTGCTTCTCAAGGGTTGTGGAACGCCGTGACCAGCTTTATCCTAGCTAGACAGCGAGCCCGCGCGTAAACAATAAGAGATAAGAAATACAACATCAAAACCGCTTACTTTTCCCATTATTCACATGCTCTCTAGCTTCTGTCTTCATAGTTCGTGCAAAGTGTTCGTGTAGTTACACAATGTTTGACTTCTTATCTGATGTCATGTCCGGCTAATCGAATTATTAAGAATATAGCTCAAAACGAGAGCGAAAAATGCTGGAAAAGTTCACAAACTTCAAACTGATTAAGAATTATATAATGAGGTTCGAGGCCAACTGAAGAAATACTGAAAATCTCTTACCACTCACCTTTTACCATCACTTGGTTTCCGTGCTGAAAGAACCAATTATCTGACGCTGATCCTACTATGACTTTCGATTTTCACCCGTCCCCTCCCCATTGACAATGCATTAACATCTGCTCTTATCAGAACCGATGGTTCAATGTTGGCTCGTTTCTCCGCGGTCTAAATTGTGAATAAAATATTATTGATGTGAATTGTCGATTATTGCAGCCCAAACATGTGCACCCGGTGATAAATGGTGTGTAATAAGGTTGGGGAAAGATCGAGAAGCCGTCAAATTCCAGAAGGGGTGCGACAACTTCGATTATACGGTACTTTTGACCCACCCATTTCGATTCCTGCGGGTACAGTATCTCCGTTCCTCTCATTAATATTACTCCCTTCAGAATGATCATGTCGCGTGCGGGAACTATTTGTCGACCATCCAATGGTGCTGGTGCAAGAAAGAGTCAGTGTGTTTTTACGATGAATTATACTGCTGTATTCAATTCGTGAACTGATACCGTTATTTTGCAGCAACTGCAACAAAGACCTTTACAAATTCTACAAGAAACCCACCGATGCGACGATGCAATATAAATACAACCAGACCATTACCACTCTTGAAGCGCTTGGAGTAGTGTATAGCAATACTGAACAGGTGGTAACCTAATTGTAAGAAGAAAATGAGATGTGAATAGTACATCTCACTGCAGAAGTTCTACCTCATTGAAACGGAAACCCCCGTCGAGACTTCCTCTACCGGCGGAAACGGTACGACTGAAGCAAGCGGTAGCGAAGGCAACACTGCCAATGAAGAGAGCAGTACTAGCGGCAACGGTTCCACGGAGGCTTGGAATACTGGCGGTGACGGTACCACTAAACCTAGCAGTATTGGAGGCAACTGTACCACTATCATCCCTGGAGGAGAAGAAACTACCGATAATTCTCCTGACTCCGCTGCGTAAGGTATCTTCTCCCTGGCGCTGTAGATTTCATATTACATTACATTTTGCATATGGATAATGTAATAAAGCACTTTCTCTTCATTTCAGATATCTTTCACTCCTCGTCTCCACCTTTTTTCGTAATCGTCCGTCAATTCCTTTGAAGTCTCCATTTCCCTCGTCTATTCCAGACGCAATATAATATTCAAATCACGATAAATATGTACTATGATAGCTGACTGGCCAATTACATATTTTTAAGCCAATTACATATTTTTAAGCCAATTACATATTTTATCGTGATAAATACAATTGATTTACCCGATTTGAAAAAAAAACTACCCGTGAAAATATACAAAGAATGCAACCATAATTAACGTCCTAGAGATCACTCAGTAGGGGAAGCCGGCAAAAGAGTAAAGATCTTTCTCCTTCCCGGTGTTTTATGTCGTAGTGCTCACAAGGTCGATCTGCAAAAGAATAGTAATGATAATATTTTCTTCGCAAAATGGACTAAGCATTTCAAGTGTGTTTCAATGCCATAGCAAAGCCAGTTTATCTGACAGTGATATGATGGTGTAAAAGTGACCTATTTAAATTTTTTCTAATTTTCTAATCAAATAAAATAATTAGTTAAAATAAAGATTATTTCTTACCCGAATCTTTGGCACTTGTGGATGACCGACGGCTTTGGGAGTGTTGAGAATCGCCGGAGACGAATTGCGATTGAATTGCTGTGGCGGACGCTTCTGAAATCATATTTTGCACCAATTCTTCCCAATTGTTTCCAAGATGGTGGACTGATGTTTCAAGCCCATTTCAGTTAGTTGTAGTGGAACAATAATGAGCACTTTATGCTTGAAATAAAATCATCATTTTAGAAACCCTAACCTTTCCGACGGGTCGTTTGTTGCCCTTGAAGTAGGAGAGAAGCGCGCGTCGGAACGATTTATTCATGAAGCAGTAAGTGAGGGGATTGGTGCACGAGGAGATGTATCTGAAATTGTTGATTGTGGTGTGAGTAAAAGACTCCAGAAAAGTGCCAAAGCGGGCGTCGATCGTGAATCGGCAGTCAATCAAAGCAGGAGTCAAAGAAGTTTTCAGAAGGCAGTGAAATTACGCGTTTATCGGTCAAGATCATCATGGTAATTTGATTAAATTTGTCACTTCCAAGTAAAAAGAACTCGATGAAGTAGACAAATATCAAAGTATGCTCACGTTAGCAGCGTTAGCACAGTGTTGAGCGACGAATTCCAGATGTGAAGACCCTGTAAATAACGCATTAGTCAAGTACTCGTGGCAACCTAACTAAGTCTAGCTAATGACTATCTACATCCCACTGCAATTATTCCCCTTTTACAGTCTTAGAAAGTGATTGCATCATATTATTCTTTATATTTTTTACGTTTATTTTTAATTAGAAAAAAAGAATTTAACTGACCATCGCATCTCCAAATCGTACGATCAGCCACCAAATATACGACGGAGTCCAGCAAAGAGCGAAGAGAACGACGATTGTGATCAACATTCGAGTCACTTTGCGTTTTGCTATCAGAATTCGTTCCTGATAATCAAATTATGAAACCTTGAACGTCGGATTCTCTTTTTGTCCCATTACGATTGTTGATGATTTTTTGCCGAGACTATTGTTCACGATTTCTTTCAATTTTCTATTCATCTGTAGCTTCATGTCATGCCTTTGCAATTTATTGAAGCGTTATTGATAGTTCTAGTTTTTTCTCATTGTTTTGAACGAATCATCACGGATTTGACGCATACCTGATTGCTGGTTCTCAAGAAGACATTGCTCGGACTGGCAATCTGATCAGGGAAGGCGGGCATGGGAGAAGAAGGAGAAGGAAGCATGAATGATGAACGAGAGGAACATTTCCCGCCCGATCGAAGGGATTCCAACTGAAACAGAAATAATTATGTTTCAAGACTGCTTCATAACTCAAAGTATCGTATTGTATAGTATTGTATGGTATACATTACATGGATCATCTCGAACAAAAAAATAATAAAAAATATGCACTGAGCTGAGTATGAGCTGCAGCTTGAGAACAGATCGGCATATGTTTTTCAAAAATTCTGCATTTTCCACTTTTTGTATAGCAGAGGTCGTTAATTTCATTTGTTTACCGCTATTTTATGGTAACTACAATATAGAGAGAGTTACTTTTTCGTAATCCGACTAACCGTTTCGCTAAATTTGCTCTGTCTCACGGCTGTGAAGAACCAGTCCGTGATGGATGCCGTTCGGTCGTTTGGCACTGCAAATGCAATTGGTCATCACATGCAAAAGGATTGCATCGGCCGGGAATCGAACCCGGGCCGCCCGCGTGGCAGGCGAGCATTCTACAACTGAACCACCTATGCCTGTTAAGCAAGCATCTCAACCGGCTAGATATCTAAGGTATCTCACATTTCTCTATTAGCTTGGGCTCGAATTCGTTGTTTTCTATCGCAGTGTTGAGAGTGTAGATGACATTTCCGTAAAGGTAGATCATGAGACAGAGTGGAATGAAGAGAAGAACCTGAATTTTTTATATTACGAAAATTATATTTAAAATGCATATATTCAACACCTTTCCCCGATTTCTGATTCTTTTCGAGGTTTCTGACTCTTCTGCTGTTAGATCGAATAATCATATTTGATATAATAAAAGGTAATTCGTGAATAGAATTATTCGATCTAACAACACAACTGTCTACTATATAAAATACGGGGGAGAAAATGCGGCTGGCTACAATGGCGATATATATGGCATCGGTCAAAACATGGCATTGTTGGTGGGAAAATCACGAGGAGCTCTCACCAATGTTATGTACAGTTGATAGAAGAACATGGTGGAGCCGGGGAACTCGGACTCGCACGACCAGTGAGATCTTCAATAAAATATATTATTTTCGAAATCTCTTTTCAAAATCATTTTCGATTTTTTTTCGAGTACACGACCAGTGAGACCCACAATAATAGTAGTCTCAATCAAAATTAAACTATTCAATTATTCATTCTGAAAATGAATGATTGATCTTCGGGTGAAACTTACGCGAATAACTTATGCTCGAAGAGAAGAAGGGAGGCGGAATTCGTCACAAACGAAAAAGCCCACACAAAGATGAGCAAGACGACCGCACGAGTCTGCAATTGTATTTATTTTATCATCTATTATTGTATTTTTTATGTTTTTATAGGGGGTGTCCCGAAAGTTTTTGCACTTTCAGGTTTTCGAAAATTTTCGAAAAATTACACCCACTGGCCTCCAATTGTCACTTGTCTTATCAATGCAAAAAATTAACGAAATTAATTATGCTGTTGGCTTGACGGAATATTACCTAGTAATGACGCAATATGCAGTTAAAGGGACCCGGCAGAGATCGGCAACTTGAGCTCAATTGGTGTAGTTTTGAGTCACACATCACGGGAAAATTTCAGAAAAAAATATTGGGACTTTCTGTTTCGAGATATGAATAATTCAATATTCGTGGTGTGCTAGTTCGACGTTTCCTAATGGTGTCTTGAGTACAGGGAATCATCATGAAACACCAGAAATTTTACTCAGTAGCCACCCAGGACATCGTACGAATTCATCTGCCATGAATTGTTAGGACTGGAACCGTTTTCAGAAATATTAGGAAAAGGCGGCGCCCTTTGGCCCATTGTGGTGTGGTTTGCGGGTAAGACCGTAGCGGGTCTCAAAATGGTCCGAATTTTTTTTCCTTATTTTTCCCGTGATCAGTGGGCAAAATACTACTAAATAAGTACATTTCGCTATCTATGCACGGTCCCTTTAAGTGATTTCCGAAACTTAACTTTCGGACTCTAAATCTAAATGAATATTGAAGATAATTAAATCCAACTTTATGAGTGTAATTAGAGTGAATTTAACTAGCATTTCCAGGTCTAATTCTTGATCGTTTCTTCGCAAATTAATGAAAACTCGAAAATCGTGGAAAATATTTTTTTCGACATTTTCAAATTTCCTGCTCGTTCAGCCCCAATTCCCCCCAAATATGGCTTATAAACACTTATAGGTGTATAGGAATTTATAGCCACCAATTTTACGTAGAAAATCCCAGCGGTTAAAAAAACACGTTGAAATTTCAATATTGAGTAGTGATGACGAAATTATTCAGACATTGTTCGCAATCACCCGTTGACTCATTTCGCACTTTGGGTGAACTTTTTCGACTCCTCCCCGAGATAAAATTTCAAAACTAGTGAAGTTCAGGCCTGTGTATGGTAAGTTTGCAGTTCTACAGAAGGCACAGTGTGTGTCATAGCGCCCCAGTCAAGACTCGAAAAGTAGTGATAGCAGGCCCTCATAGTAACATACTACAACAATGTCCCATACGGCCGATGCGAAAAGCGTGAGAAACAAAAACGTTAAAAAGTGCAAAGATTTTCGGGACACCCTTATAAAGAAATTCTATATTTAGCATCTTTCGGTTTTTTTCTTCAGTTAAATGTATTCAAGAACAACAAGAGCCATCTAATGGGACGACGTGTCTCCCAGCTGTTTTTTGTGTGAATATTTTCCTTCATGCGCGCATTATGCATGTGTTCTATCGACAATTGCGGCTAATTTCCGCGCACTTCCTCATGGGCAAATGCTGAATTTGTCAGTCTCTCTCACTTTCCCCCCTCTCTCTCTCTCTTTGTTCTCCTCTCCCACTCATCCCCAATTGGGTCCCTCGAGAACAGTCCAGGGAACTACTGCATGGAATGCAATGGCTCTCTCTCCCGCATATTTATTCCTCCCCATGACGTCTCGTGGTACTGAAAGCTCGACCTCTCAGAGGAGGCAAAACAAGACTCAAAGGACATTTCCGGATTTCAAAACCACTACAGAATGAATAAACCGGAAGTTACCGGAAGCCAGTATAAAGATGCAGCAAGATAAGCAATTCCATCTCTTTTGCATGGCTCCTTTCTTTGGCTTTGCATGGCTAGACTGATTTCGGAGGGGAAGACCGTCTGGTCCTAATTTTGTCCCCGTTTCGTCTGGAAACGAGGAGGGACAACAGTGAGCCTTTTGTCGTATTGTTTACCGTCTGCGTTTTTTCACGACTACCCTCTAACAATGGGCGAACTTTTCGAGCATTTCCTAAGAAATAATTAAAATCCTGTCTGAGACAGGTCTTGACTCAGTACTGAACAATGCATGTATGGAGTCATGTATGCAAGATGCTAGACTTGAGGAAGTTACGGCAAACACGAAATGAGTACTTGTTTTCTCTCTCTCGATAAAATCTCTAGGTGACAATGACTCACAGCGTTTCCAGATTTAGCCGTAATCATTTCAAATTCGCTACTCCAGCATGACAAAAATTACGTAACAAGCGTTTAGACTTGACAACATTTTGCGCAGTTTCTCTAACGAACTTACGTTGTATCCACCTACAACCGGGTAATTTTTCAGCATCATTCATATTTAATGTGAGAGATTGTGAAACAGAGAAGGGTTTCTCCCTACGATCTCACAACTCTGCACACTATGTGGTATATTTTTTTTCCAGATTCGATCCCTGTATATTTCCTGCCTGGAAAAAGGCAGGGAGACAGGTGTGGAGGGAATACCAGAACTCCCCTTCTCTCGCTCGACCTATGAAAATCGTCGGGCCACGTCGTTGAGGTGTCACCATTCACGCCCGGATTGCTGCTCTCTAGACGCATTTGAGGCCCTTCGTTTGAGTCCCCGTCGTTTTTCTCGGAATGTATCGGAAGTCTCCGGTTTTTGCAAGCAATGCTCCCTACCGGAAATGGGAGCATTTCGAGCCAAGCGTAAATGACTGGCTGTTGATGTCATTCCGCACGCATTGACACACGCCTCCAACAATACAGAAATGTGTCTGGACGAGAGAGTGTGCAAAAGTGAGAGAGTCCCTCTCGATTTCAATGGCTCTCTCTGTCAAAATTCCTTTTGGTTTAAAGGTCCGCGGAATGATGTGATACGTGGAGAGGAAAGAATAGCTGGAGATGTGTGATTGAGAATGTTCTAGCCAAATTTGCACGGCGCAGCGCATTAAAACACCCTCGCCACTCTCCATTCAAATTGACTCAATAAAAGCCCCGCCGTTTTGTCTTTCCGGGTTCATGGAAACATCCGGCGGTGCAAATGTCAGTCTAGTTCCCCTCTCCCACTCATCCCCAATTGGGTCCCTTGAGAACCCCGTTTAAGGAACTAATGCAAGGAATGCAATGGACTCCAACTGAATTTCAATGTCTGGACCTAATGATTGACTACACTATGTTCACTTATTTCTAACGTAGCGGTTGGATGAGCTAATGCACGAGAGAATCACCAATAATATTTAGTGAGAGGATATTTTAAACCAATTAGTAAGTGAAAGTCTAGTGATAAAATGCCCACTTTAAAGCTTTTACTCATACTTTCAAATGAAATTGCACTCACTTTCGTATGCCAGTCTCTCGAGTGGAGTGGTTGGCAGATAGCGTAGTATCTCTCCACAGCAATCACTGCCAGGGTGTACGCCGATGCACAGACGCCCACGGCTGAAAGAGAGATTGATCTTTGATCTTTGGGACAACAATGGGCCGAGACACTGATCACAATTTCTCTAAGCTGTTCCCACCATCCTTATTATTGAATTATATCTAAATCAAACAAATTCAAGGAATAGTGTGGACTTCGAACGATTGGACGTGTTACCATTTTAGTTTACTTGATCTTTGATCTCTGGTCTCTCAACTCACGTTGTAGAAACGCGGACAGCTTGCACATCAGCGGGCCGAGAATCCAACACTGGAACAACTCGGAGACCATCGTAGAAGGAATGCAGACTAGTGACCTGCAAATGCAATTATTATCAATAAATGAATCAGATTCATCCTTAAGATTTTTCAAATTGTTTTTTTGTTGAAATCATTAGATGAGAATTGTGACAACATGTTTATTCCATGCCGGAGTATCTATGTTTTCCCAAAACAAACTCTATTTCATTTCCTCAGTGCTCCGTTTGTTCACTATGTCTGTCTCTATTCTATTCTCACGAGAACTCGAGTCTGTGTGTGTCTTTGGTGCGTATCACTCATGGAAATCCAAATCCCGGCACCGGTTCCCATGTCAGTGATCACATGTTAGCCCCACTCTCAAGGGGAGGGGGCTTTGCTCTCACAGTCAAATATGCCTACGTATCAAGATGTATACCTAATGCCTAACGTCTACCTAACGCCGATCTTAAAAGCGTATTTCATAGGGGGAGCGGAACTGTTAGACTTTTATGTGAAAAACTAGTTGTTGATTTCTGATCTTTGATCTCCCACGCACGGTATTCTGGTAATTCTATGCAAATTGAGGCAGACGTTAAGAGAGTGTAATGTAAATGGTCGATGTTCTCGCCACGAATTTAGCCTAGACTTCTGTACTCGTAGACTTATTTTTCTCATCGTTGTGTCTCTCAGGACTACAATACATGGTGTACTAGACCTCAAGTGATCCGTACCGTCTGATTACGCAAAAATTTCCGACTTCGTTACCACCTGATCACAGGCATTATGCGGCCGGGAATTTCACCCACTCACTAGAACAGAAATAGACAGGGACTAGACGGGATTGGTCTATGGCGTTTAAAGCTCGCTGATTTGGCGATGAAATATATGGAACAGAAAGACACGAAAGTAATAGAATATGAAAGGCTGCTATCTTTAGAGGGTCTACCAGTTTTGTGCGTTTAAAATTTTCATAATGTTGTATTCCCCATTTTTGCACTCAATAGTATATGCGAATTGATACAGATAGATAGTGCGAAAATAACGCGGAATGGTCTCACCACGATTTTAATTTGGCATTTTGCCTAGAACGACGATTCTATTTGTTTCAACTAACCTCAGCAAGTCAGCAATCGCTAAATTGAGCAGATAATAGTTAGTTATCGATCGCTGCGCGAGATGTCTCTTGCCCAGAATGGTGATGATTACGAAGATATTGGAGATGACTGAGAAGAGGAAGAGGAGCAAATAAATCTGAAATTGATTCTTATATATTTTATTTATTTTCAAAATTTACTTATCGCACACCTCAAGAATAAGTTAAGATGTGCATAAGTGTGCTATAATTTTTAAAAGAAAAAAATGTTATTAGATAATAAGAATGATTTTCGGAGTGAGGAGTGTCATTCACGATGACTCTATTTGTCGAATCACTGATTTAATAGTTATTTTTTTACGAAGCAAATCGGCATCAAGAATAATTGAAGCTGTGCTCGCCGACTATTCACAATAATTGTGAAACATACACAGGAAAGTAAGCCGGTCATCCACGTCAATCGCAGCTCGCAAACGCCTCTTTCAGTGGAAAGAGTGGGCATGAGCTGGCTGGAGATGCTCATCTCGGTCATCACCTCAAATAGTATATTTATTACTATATAAAAATAAAAATAAATCTAAAAAGTGAAACATCGATCAACTCATATAGATATAAATATCTGGATAAGACAATACAAGCTGGTATATTTCCAGAGATTGTAGACAATTTTTCTTTTCTTTCTCGGGAAAATGGCGCGGTTCTCAGAATAGAAATAACAAAAGGAAGAGAGAGAGACGGATCGCATGATTTCTTGTTCCTCTCCCTCATGTCGTTTTGCCAAAAACAGAAGAGGAAGAAATGACTCCGCGCCGAAATCAGAAATGGGGGAGAATGGAGTGGGGGTTGGACAGAGGGTGGGAAGTTGGACAAGAAGTCATGGAGAGAGAGAGAGAGATCTACTGTGTGTGGGAGTCAACGATACGTGAATGGGGAGCACATCAGTGAGCAAATCGGAAAATACGGCGAATGTGGGAAACTGTAATGTGAAATCTGTAAATGTGGTGAAAATAATGTAGGAAATAAAGATCCTCCGCATGATTCCAAAACGCAGAAAAGGATTTGGCGATAGAGCAAAAGTGAGAGAATCCCTCTTGATTTTAATGGTTTTCTCACTCAAAATCCTTTCCACAAGGTTGACCATTCTGTGGAGCGAAATAGTCAAAACAGTGGTATGCATGCTTGCTTACCAGAGCTCAAAGAGCCTTTTATCGGGAACAATGCTAAAATATTCTACACGGCCCACTCTGAATCACTCGGAAATTCTGATGCAAACTGGAGAACTTAATGCACTCAGGAAAAATAATTCCTCATAACGATACATTTCATACTTTCATACTCCCTTGAATTAGAATATTATCGATTTTCACATTTATCTATGTTTCGTATCTCGTTGCGCTCTCGGGCGTCGATAAAATATATACTTATGTCGGGCACAAAACAGTCACACACGCAAAGTGATGAGAGGAAAATGAAAGGAAATTATAGTTATGGCTAGCAGTATTATATTGTCATGTTAAACACTTTTGTCACTTTTCAGTGCATTACTACTACGCTGCGTGTTGAACTTCTGCGAAACTCAGCAAGAAATCAAAAGCGGATTTGTAATAAAGAAAGATTGCCGATTTCAATATGAGAACTTCCCGCGGCCGTTTGTTTACTCCGTTTCTACCTTACTTTGTTAACAGTAATTTGCGTCATGAGAGAGGTGTGAGTAACAAAGATTACCTCGCTCGAGAATAAAGATGGGAAATTTTAACGATCACGAAAATAGTAATCTATGCACATGATAACAATCAATTTATTTTTATACAAGCAATGTCGAAAAAACTATCAGTCTGTTTATAAATCTCCCAAGGTCCACTTTTTACGCGAACGCACTGTTATGCAATTTCACAAATACTCGTCCACAATGAATAACCAATGCTAAACGCAGAAATGATGTCGAGAGAACATGTCAAACTGACAATGAGAGGCACGCCAAGGTATAGAAAGAAATTATGCCCATCTGTCCATTTCATGTTGCATTTCATTATTTTAATTATATGAATGCAGCTCATAGTGAACACGGTTCAAGAATGCGAATAGCGATGGAAGACATTGACCGAGTATCAAGTTGTTCCACAACGCCTTGATGTATCTCGGCCCCAAAACAATGGAATAAATAAGAAAGCCGCTTGCTTATCCGAGTAGCCTGGCGCGATACATAGCGGTCTTTGGCCCGAGGGAAATAATGATAGAAATAGCTCGAGTTTTTGTGCTTCCGGGAATAGAAATAACGACTAAAAAGGAAGAATTCGTTAAGAGCGCAATGGCCCGAATCGTTCCGGAATGGTTTTTTCATCTTCTTCTCGCCCTGAGGTTAATTGGTAGTAGAGAAATTGCGCCATCACTAGGCGAATCACACATTCTAAAGTTGGTAGGTTTCTAACTATGCCAATACTTGTAGTGGGAAATAGATTGTTGTTACAAGAAATGTAATGCTGCTATAATTATATACTATACGTATCATACTACTATAATTGCTTTGTGTACACGGATGTTACGGGGGTTTCCCTGTTGGTTGCAATTTACGAAAGTGGAGTTAGGAAGAGGAGCAAAGGCGCACGTTCTCCTGTTAACTGCCAGAAGAGCAGTTGCGTCATTACTAGGCAATCTAGGAGTTCACACAGCCAAATAAGCATACGACTCGATAATACTAAGATGACCAGCAACGCCTTCAAAGTTTAATAGCCGCATGAGAGCAGGTCGTTTAAATTTCGAACGTCGTCACATCGTAGTTCAGAAATGTAGAATCGTAGGCTTCTTTCCTCTGAAAAACGCAGACAATTGCATAGTGATAACGCAATCGCTCTACTCTACAACTGTTCTGCAATTTGCTCTACAACTTTTGCAATCTACTAAAGTGGAATAGGCAGAGGAGCAAAAGCACACCTTCCGTGACGAATTGACGCCCGAGTTTGAGCAGAGTAGCGAATTAAAAGAGAGAGAGAAAGAGAGAGAGAGAGAGACGCGGAAGAACAAAAGTAAACCGCCCCCAAGGGTCACAAAATGAGAGGGAAGGAGCATTGTTGCACGCTTTTAGAATAGCGTGAGAGGGCGTGTCTAGAATTTAACAATACTCTTGTTTCGGTGTTTTGACACAGCAACCTGCAAATTTTGAACGCACCACTGAATCCCGTGCAGCATTAGAACAACAAAGCCTATAAACTTGTTCCCTCTCAAGTGTTTCCCTCTCGAAAAGTCCAAACTAAAATGAACAAAGCGTTTCTATTTTCGTTTCGAACAGTTCTCTGTTTCGTTGTTAATTATGCTTTGTTCTTGAAAAGGATATTTCGAGTGTCAACACTCCTCTCAACCATCCCAATCAATAATTTACTACAGAAGTATCTTGCAATAAGTTCCATATTGGAATGTACCAGCGAAGGTGTCTAGATTTTAGGCAAACGACAAAATTTGAAAAAAGTGGAGAGAATTTTTAACAAACAAGAGTTATAATCATTAAACGGGAACATTGAGTTGTTAGTCAATCAGAAAATGAATATTTGTTAGTAAAGAGAAAACAGAGATTGTAGTGTGATCTACAACAAAAAAAACTTTCTGTATCAAGTGCAAGAAATATGATAAAAACGGCTAGACAAAGTGGCTGTGCGTGGTAAAATGCAATTTGTAAACGGTACCGTATATGTTTAAGGTGCAAATGACGCTCGCTACCAATGTGACATATGGGAATGTAGGTCTCTCTCTCTCAATTTCTCGGGAGATCGAGCAATTAACCGTTCCGCCCCTCGACACTCGATTCCGGACGGCGCCGGCTATTTGCAGCTATGTGGAAAACGGCAAGAAAAGAAGAAGAGGAATACAAGCGTGTAGAATGACTGCGGGGCGAAAATATCTGTGAATTATAAAAGGAATCTATGTCTCTCTCTCTCTCTCTCTCTATGCAGCCACTCACGCCACATCCATTCAGAAGGAGATCCTATGACGCTTTCTTTTCTGCGAATTTTCGTCGTTTATTCATATCTCTCCAGTCTCTTCTAGCGAATAATCCATGCGAATTATCATAGTTTGATCGCGAGTTCAAAGTAAAATGAGGCGAATTCGACCACAAGAATGGCATATCACACGAACCTACAGAAAGGGAGCCAGGCCACATGATTCCAAACCGACAGACCAGGGTTAGCGCGAGAGACTGTGCAAAAGTTCGAGAGTCCCTCTCGATTTCACACGCTCTCTCATTCCAAAGGCCTTTCTGGATGGTTGACCGGCTTGTGGAATGATGTGCGGCATGAGAGTGCGCAAAAAAGATAGAGTATCTCTCTATCGAAACAGCTTTGTGTTTAGATGACCTTCCTGTGGAATAATGTGGTATTAGTCCACGGTGCGAAACAATTGGAATTTTACGATCTATTTTATAATTTGTCCAGATATTATATAATATTGCATTGTATATTGCATAATTCAAGCAACGACTTTCGTCATGAGAAACTTGATTGGTTGAAGTAGAAAATTGAAAATGTGCATAATCTAGAGAAAATAATTTATATGTTTTACGCAGTAAACGATAATGAATTGGCTACCCAATACTAATTATCTCTAATTATATGAACTCGGGAGTCGAACATGCGGAAAGCGGGCGGGTGAAACCGCAGAATGACGCAAACGATTCGTCAAAATTGCAGAATATAAGTGACTGGTCGGGTGGAAGAGGAGAGAGAGAGAGAGAGAGAGAGAGAGCAGCAACTGACTCGTGAATCAATCGAACTGCCGGAAATAACGCGTGAACCCCCGAGGCCTGGGACAACAATGGTTCGATGGTGTGCGACACCTCCTCCCACAGGCGGAGTGTACTCAACAAAAAGTGTTTAGAATGAGAAAGCGTGTAAAAGCGAGGGGGATTCTTCGCACTCCACACCGTGTCAAGCGGGGGAAGAATCCTCATTAGCGTGGCGCGACTGTCTGGGGGATTAGAGGGCGAGAGAGTGAGAGAGCGAAAATCGATGCTAATTGAGCGGTCGGTTTTTAAAGTTTTGGTTTCAAGCTCATAACTCCTATATGAGAGAAGCTAGAGACTAGGTGAAAACGGCAATAGGTAGAGAGTGTGCTTCTTCATATCATATCCAAAAACCAGGGGCAGCGGATTCCGTACAACCGAGTATGAGTGGAATTTCTATTCTCAGAATTTGTGTAGTACTCTACTATTCTAATTATAGGGAAAAGCTAAGATCGAAATCGAAAAATCGGCCCTGAGCATTTTGTCAGGAAGTGCTTTGTCTAAATGTGTGAGTGATCTACATGGCTCTACCTCACTTCTCCAATGAGTTAATAGCTCTCGCATGCGGAAAACAGCTTTTTTTTGCCCTTTTTCTCGGGGTTTTCGACCTTTCTGAGTTTTTAATAAAATAATGAGATCGAAATTTACAAATCGGCTAAGAGCAAGTTGTGAGAAAAGGCTTTTTCGAAATGGTAGTTAATATCCCATGACCATATATCAGATGTGCACAGAGGAGATAGCATCCGCGTGAGAAACATCGAGATACTAAAATGACATCACAATATGAGATTAGCCAAACTCCTTCATAGGATTTCTGGATGATCATTTAATCGAATTTGAACTCATTATGTTAGTAAAAACTCAGAAAGGTCGAAAACCCCGCGAAAAGGGGCAAAAAAGGCTGTTTTCCGCATGCGAGAGCTATTAACTCATTGGAGAAGTGAGGTAGAGCCATGTAGATCACTCACACATTTGGACAAAGCACTTCCTGACAAAATGCTCAGGGCCGATTTTTCGATTTCGATCTTAGCTTTTCCCTATAATTAGAATAGTAGAGTACTACACAAATTCTGAGAATAGAAATTCCACTCATACTCGGTTGTACGGAATCCGCTGCCCCTGGTTTTTGGATATGATATGAAGAAGCACATTCTCTACCTATTGCCGTTTTCACCTAGTCTCTAGCTTCTCTCATATAGGAGTTATGAGCTTGAAACCAAATCTCCAAAAACCAACCGCTCAATTAGCATCGATTTTCGCTCTCTCACTCTCTCGCCCTCTAATCCCCCAGACAGTCGCGCCACGCTAATGAGGATTCTTCCCCCGCTTGACACGGTGTGCACTCTCTCGTCCTTACACCTGTCTGGAGAAGTGGAATCATGATCCCGGGGCCTGGAACTACTATTGTTTCTTTGGCGTAAGGTGGGCTCAAGGAGGAAATAAACGATTGACGTTGATTTGTTCTAGACAGATGATGACAAAATTGGGTCCACATCATTCCATAGTCCGGTAAACCCAACAAAACAGAGTTTAGAGTAAGAGTGCGTGTAAAACTGACAGGGACTCTCTCATTTACTCCTATCTGATGGTTTGGAATCATGATCCCGGAACAACAACAATGGTTCCTTGATAGAAGGTGGGCGCAAGGCGGAATTACACGGTTGGATTAGAGTCGAATGGGAAGAATGGATCCACATCATTCCTCAGTCCTGCAGAAAGGGGCTTGAGAGAAATGGATTCTGTCACTTCTGCACACTCCTTCATTTTGACCCCTGTCTAGATTGTTGGTTCGTTGGTGAAAGGTGGGCGCTAGGAGGAACAACACTCTTGTTCCCGAGTTGTCTTTGACAAGTGGTAAAGCTAGGTAAACAATTGCCTAGACACTCTGAAGCACTTACTCCAAGCCACGAGAAAGGGGTCAGAGCAGGGAGATTCTGTGAAAGTAGGGACATCCCACTTGATCTTTTTCCCGCTAACTCCTTTCTGGAGGGCGGTCCGGCATGTGGTATGGTGCTTGTATGACAAGGGATCTCACAAATTGAATTCCCAAAGGATGTCAAAAGCGGCGCAATTCATAACAGACAATGTGTCAGAGGGACGACGATACATAAGAGAGATGGATTTGGGCATGGAAACAAGTTTTTTATTGGGGGAATAACAGAAACACGCCTTGGGATCGCAACGCGGGCAGCCGATATTTCACTGTGGGGCTGAAAGTCGCTCTCCCTCCTCCCCCTCAATCTCTGTGTGTGGTTGAGGGTGGGGCGGTCGGCGCTGGAGGTGGGTGTCCGGTTGTGAGCGGAAGTAGAAAAATCGGAACGCGTGTGAACCCGCGGACCATTTTATTCAAAATCTCGCAATTTTCGAAAACGACACTGTTTTTACGTAGAGGCGGTTTCCCGCTTAGTTTTCTCTCCCATTTAGTAAACTCGCAAAATGAAACTGGTCGGATCGAAGAAAATTTGAAGAAAGCCGCTCTAAGTGCACAAACAGAACTTGATTGAACTGATTGAATCAATTCAATCAATTCTTGAAAGTTAGGTTTATGATATTCAAAGTGTCCGAAAAGTGCGCCGATGGGAGGTGATGGGTGGACGGAGTTACACGCCTTCAATCTTTATTGAAAAGAAAAAAAGACGGAACATGTGATCACAAATCGAACCACGCGACGAGGGAAAAAATTGCAGCCAATAATGGGACGAAGAGTCTACCCAACGAGTGGAGACAACAGGAAGTTCTCGCAGAAAGTCACTTAAAAAGAAGCATTTACATAATAACAAATTTTATTGTGACAGGGATTGATTTTTTTGTGGAAAGAAAACAGCCGAAAAAAATCAATCTTTCGATTGTCTATATTCCTTAAATTCGCGCTGAAACTCATCGAAAAATGTGCAAGAACGGAATGGGTGACTGCTCAAAAGTTACTCGGCATCCGGGCTAGGTTAGAGATGCCAGGCCTCCTCAACCCTACAGATCCCAACGACGTCAGTTAGTGCATCAAAGCAGACAGCCAAATAACACCTCCGGACTATGCAATTCCACCTGAAGGGCGGTGAAAACAGTTCCCAATTTCCGAAGATCTAGAGTAATGCGCGAAATTCGTGTGGGAAAGGCCCGCAAAGTTCTCGTTTTTCGCGGTTTCTTGGTCAAAACAGTCGAAGATCTACCCTTTTGTCTGCCATAACAGCGCTGTACTTCGCTTTTTGTCCCGGTAAGGGCTCATTTCGCGGCGATCGTAACTGGTGTTTTCCTGTTGTCAAAGACCCGTTGAAGGATGACGTTCCGAAGATCCTGGACATTAATGACGCGCTAAAAGTTCACGACATTTCTCTATGAATGGCCGAAATTCACTAAGGCGATAAAGAGAGATTAGGGATGTGTGTGATCTATTCATGAACGTTTCTCGAAATTCTAGAGATCAAGTCCATTTCGGGAATTGGTCAATAAACGAGATGTCACATGGGCAGGAGGCGTTCCTTGCATTCGGAGAACCGGCAAATGGCTATTTCCGAGGTCAGGCGAGCGTTAACGCCTGCTTTTATCCAAAATAGCTGTGTCGGCCTACTCTAATTTCGCAGCCTCCGCGCGCATAAGCTGTAGTGGCCTTTCGCGCGCTTTTTTGCCTTCGCGACTGATGTGAGCGAAAACTAACACCCCATTAGACAAAGGAAAGGAAGGAGAGAGGAGCACATAATTCCACAGCTATCCAAAAGTTCTTGTGGATTCCTAGTTATTTTCCTACCAAGGTGCCACTGCAGAAATCCTAATAGGAAATTGATTACGATTCCATTAGAAAGACGTTTCAGATTCCACTAGAATTTGTGAACCAGAGAAGCCGGTCAACTAGCGCTGGGAGTGAGAGAGAGGGAGAGTGTACAACCGAGACGGCTCTCACTTTTGCACACTCTCTTTCCCTGACCCCTTTCTGGAGGTGACGGATAATGGGAGAGGAAGAAGGAAGGAATTCGTTTGGAAGAAGGGCGCGATTGACCAGTTCGGTGTTGTTGTCTCTTCGTGTAAACCGAATTTGGCTGTCCTGGAAGCCTTTGTCTAATCTCATTCATTCGGAAGAAGAAAGACACTTTGCAAGGGCGAAGCAACCGGAAACCACCGGTCTGTGCTGTTCCTGGTGAATAATTAACGAGTGTGAATTACGAGAATTAGCAACTGGGGTAGTACGCGGAAAGGTATTGAACATTCAGGAAGTTTCGTGGCTCAAGGCACTTTTGCGCGATGCGTGGTGAAGAAATGTGACAGACACAAACACTTCTCTCATTAGGCTCAGCTCACAGCGACATTAATCTTGTGACCTGGAGAGAGCAAATAAAGAAAAGTCTCTTCCTTGCTGTAAAGAAGAGATTTCCGGCTTTCGCTGTACAAAGGACATTGAAAAGTGTAAAGGAATATCGGATTCCTTGCGTCATCCGCAGTGATATCCATTGATAAGTATCAAATTGAGATAGTTAAGATAATATGAGATATGTATACCACACAAGGGGAAAATTTGGGTGAATGGGAGTGAGGAGGGAAGGACTATGGCGCCTTCTGCCATCGCACGAGTGGGGGGAAGGGGTACGAGTTAACTAAAGTAACGATGCAACTAGTTGATTTTCTCCCCACAATCATAATTTCCGATATATTTCGCGCAAAATCTGCAAATAATAAAGACACAACAAAGCCTCAGACGCAATTGTACTCATATAATTTGATCGCACCATCAAAACAGAATATATTCCCATAGTCTCTACAAATCCCGAATTCATTGGGTGCGCATATATTCTTCACAAATAGGCATCAAATGAAATTGGACATAACATATATCGAGTTAGCTCGAGTTATTAAAACTCTTAGCTATTATTTTATTTTGTACACTCGCGAAGGGAGCAATTTAAGGATCAGTAACGAATATAAAATTGAAAAAAAAGAATGTAAAAAGAATATACAAATTTTAAAAAAAAGTTTTTGTTTAGAATTTAATGTTGGGATAAACTGAAGCTGAAACGAGAATTGGATACATCGCCTCAGGGCTTGTTTGTGTATCCCCTGAAAGGAGAGATTGTTAAACAGGAAGTCTCCATCCCCACTGCAATTCAGTCGCAAAACAGAGGCGCAGCGACGTGCAATTGTGCGGCGTGCAGCGTGCGAAACGCTAATTATCGGCTACACGCAGCCGGCAATTAGCAGCAATCACGGCTGCAGCCGCCTTTTATGGTGACAAAGAGTGCCTGGCTCGGGTCTATAATTATCCTTGTTTCACACTCTCTCTCGTTCTCTCTAACCGATTAGAGATCGTGGGAAATGGAGAGAGTTTCACACGTCATGTAGATGCGGAGAATAAGGGCGCCGGCACTACTTGGGGTGAGGAACAAAAGAGGGAGAGTAGAGTACTTTAGTAATTTCCTTGTTGGAAGCACTGCGATTTGCACAAACTGAAAGGTTTTAAATGAGTCCGGAGCGACAAAACTACGTAGTTCTGACGGTATTACCCCAAAGTGTAAGAAATTTTTGGGACATGCACTTCTGTAATTGTTTGAACATTGGACGACAAAATTTTGAACAATGAAATGGGAAGACCGGACCATTTCGCATAAATTTCTTACATTTTGGGGTAGCACCCGTTTTGCCATTTCCTAATTGGCTGGAAAATGGGAAGGCTGATCAAATGATAGGAGGCGTATTACGTAGATCCAGATTTGTATAGCACGGTATTTAACACTAGCGTGCTCGCCTATTATCTTAATTATTAGTAAGAAAATCGCGTAAGCATCATTTTGAATATGACGATAAAAAATGAGCGTTTAACTACCGTGTTCGATAATGAGAAAAGCAAAGCTCCAGCAGACGCGTAAATTGGTAAATACGGTGATTAAAAACCGTTTAATTACAGTGTTTGAATGAGTGAAAACAATGACTGAACATTGGTTATTTCGTCACTTCTTATTCAGGTTCAGACGGTCTCTGACTTCATAGATTCGCTCCCCGTGGGAATGCCTTTCCCAGAACCCCCTTCTCATTGTATGTATCTAGCTTCCTCCTGCAGCTCTCTCTCTCTCTCTCTCTCTCTCTCTCTTTCCTCTTCCCGCGGTGATTGGGTTAGGTATAGTGACACACTCTGTGTACACAGAGTGGACCCGGCTATTCATAGGACCCTCTCTCTTTCTTTCTCTATACAAATTATGCGAAGACGGGTAGAGAGTGCGAGAGAGTGTGTGAAAAGAGGAGGGCCAGACACTGATTTTGGGAATGAAGCTACACAGAGGAAATGAGCGTTGCCGACTCACGCGGCGTCTCAATCGGAAGGATTCAGTCTCTCTCTCTCTCTCTCTCTCTCTCTCTCTCTCTCTTCTCGTGTCACATTCAAAGAGACGACGAAAAGAAGCGACAAATTTCATTTCCGCTAGAGATCGCGCGCAAAAGTGTGCCTTTTCGTAGAGGGCCTTTGACAGAATTGGGGGAATGAAAAAGAAGGGCGTTAATTCTCTCCTTTTTTTGCATACCATCACTTCCAAACCAACTGTGACTTTTAAAGGATCAGAAATACGATCGAGAGTTAACCGAGGATTTGAAAATAGTGATAGAAAAGGGAAAATAGCAGGGAAATTAACGGGAATTTTCAATCTACCAATGAAGGAAAACTGGAATTTCAAGAATTTAGCGGTGACTGGAACATGAAATATGTGGAGGAGGATGAGGATTTGACTGTAGGGACTCGAAGAGATCGAAATCCATGCAAAACGATGACCGATTTAGGATTATCTGTAGATTTCAAGAGGAGGAAAACGGAAACTGGGATAAACTGCAACTACGCGGAGGTGTTCCGCAAGGAAACCTCACTCCTAATTCGAGTTCGGTTGCCCCGATCACTCCCATCCCGCTCCCCTACTCCTGTGAACTTACCAATGTTGTCGCACCCTTGTGGTGTACGATAAATAACCAAATAAAATAAGGAAACTGTCTGAAAAGGAAGTGAGAGAGCTTGGAAAACTCAACTTTCTGGAATCAACACTGGGATAGGGAATCATCTGTTAGTAATTGTTCAATAACTATCCGTCGCTCACGTCCAGCAGATATTTGTTAGATGCGGAAGGTTTGCAGCTGCTAATGAGAAAAAAGAAGTGTAGGGAGGAAGAAATTACGGATGATAGGCTTTTGAAACCCCCTCGCCTAATACAACAACAACAATGTTCTGCTGCTTTACAAAGAAATGGTAGTCGAGAGAGAGAGAGCATGACAAAGGAAGAAACACGCAGAAGTATAGAGAGAGAGAGTTCACGAACCATTAGTCCATGAACAAACAATTTTTAAATTGCAATATCAGAGATTGAGAAAAGAAAGATCACCAGAGTGTTTAACACCGAGCTGGCGAGATCCTACTGAATCCTTCGCACTCGCATTGTCAGATCTCTCTCTCTCTCCCTCTTTCTTTCTTTCTCTCTCTCTCTCTCTCTCTCTCTTCATCCCCTCTCTCACCTGTTTCTCACGGCTGATCGACGGCGGGATCGACACATGTCAATTCATTCTCTCAGCTTTCTCTCAGCTGGTGGCCAGTGATATTTACACGAGAAAACCGAGAGAGAGAGGGAGATAGGAGGAAAAAAACGAGAAAAAGAGAACTTCACCTAGGTGAAATTGCGTGTGTAACTAATCACGTCAGCTTTGAATTAGTGTTTACCACTCGAAATAACCTTTGTTCTAAAAAAAGGAATATAAACAACGAAACAGAGAAATATTTCAAACTTGAGTCGAAACGAATTGTTCTTTTAATGTTCCACTTATCGTATGGTCATGTCTAGTTTGAAGTAGGGTGACGAGAAATTAGTCTGACTCACCCGCGCTTTTATGGCCGATTTGCGGGTACCCGCGCATGGTTGTAAAAGAGGGCTCTCTCTACGCGGGTACCCGCGATAGACGCTAGGAGTCATTGAGGAACCATTCATTTTGCGGGTCAAAAGCGGGTCGAGCGCATTTTCTCGGCTCCTAGTGGACCAAATGTGGATATCTGTATGTCTCTGGAATCAGCTCAGCGAGTACTATCGAATGCACTCAATTTTATAGGAAAATAACATTTTTCTCTCAAAATGTATTTTATCATAATTATAATATTGAACGATGGTTAAAACTTTGCTTCGTCATCATTTGAAACATTCCCCTCAAAATCACTCTCGTTTGACATATCTACGTGATCCTACTCAACATGTGGGAGGTGGTGAGTTCGATATCACTGATATTGAACCGGGAAATGAGAAGACGGATACGGTTGTACGATACTTCTTTGAGTCGTTCCCCGACGTTCTCCATGCGGTTAAAATATTCTAATGGTTATTTTATAGATTCGATGATGCTGATTCCAAATCTACTTCTACTTTTAAATTTGATCCATTGTGAGCTGAGAAAAACGTCTTGACCCGCTTTTGACCCGCAAAAAGACTCATCCGCACCATGTCGTAAAACACCGCCACGGGGTGCGGGTACCCGCGCGAGTTACTCGCGACCCGCGAAAGGAGGCGAAGAGTGACTCCAAATGACTACATTTCGCCACCCTAGTTTGAAGTGTGAAACATATCACCCGTACACCTTTACGTAGGTTTGGAATCATGCGCAACTATTCGTTGGATGTCTGGCATCAATCGAGTCCCTATTGAACCCATGCTTAATTTGAGACATTCACTTCCGAGAAACCTTCTAGGTGCGAAGGCGTGAAGATCAGGTGTTAAAGCTGTCTTTCGTGCTGCTTTTCATTTCTCACTTTGAGGAGTAAGTATCCGGTGTAAAACCGGAGATCAAAATTGAAAAAGGCTGAACCCTCAACGTGACTCCTCCAATTCTTATGTTATCAACGAACTACGAATTCAGCATTAAAGTGCGAACCAACACGATGAAAATACAGAGTCCAATAATTATTTTGAAGAGAAAAAGTGCAAAACAATCTAGGGAAAGGAAGTAAATCTGTTGAAATAATGAGCAATCTGCGTGCGCGGATGAAAAATGCAATCGGAACGCCACGAAAAACAAGGAAAATAATTATGTTCCCCTGAATAAACTCAGGAACTCCCTGAGTGCGAGTAAACGGAAGCTCCGCCATTTCTGGTTGGATGAACTATCGAAAAACAGTGGGAAGGAAAAGGAAGTGGTCATTTCCTACTAGGCCAGAGTATAAAATCAATTGCACGTAGTACTAAAGGACTCAATCTACCCTAGTGCCTGGGCCTATTTCCGTCGCAGAAATCAGTGTGGAGACGGAAGCAATTAGGGGAGCGGTCGGCGGTGAAATGAGGAAGAGTAGTGGAGGGTACCCTTGGGGTGAAGGGTACCCTTGGAGAGTGGGTACCCTGCAGTAGTCTCAGGACTCTAAGACACATGGAGTGTGGCGGGGGATTACTCGGGAGGAGTATAAGAGGGCAGTCTATTCTGAGAAAAAAAGGGCTCTAGGATCAGACACCAAATGAAAATGTTAACTTGCCTGTAAGTGAAAGCCACTATGAATAATTGAATTTCACTTACAAGTAGGTGAGCATTTTCACTTGGTATCCTGATCTTGGACACTTTTTCTGAGTAAAAGGACGTCCATGTTGTTTATCCCGCCTTCAAACTGAGTTATGGTAGGAGTGTCTCTGAGGTCAGCGTCGTCGCAAAAATAACTAGCCCATATTTTCTGTCTGAGCCGGTGATTAGGCAAGGGGAAAACATTTGTCGCTTTTTCGTCGCTCCAGACTGAGGGGTGTTGGAGTAATGGTCTGACCCTCTCAATTCTGCCTGCTCTCTCGCGGTGTCTGATCGATGAGAGAACATGTAGAATGAGGAGAGTCTGACCATTACTCGGGTGTTGATGGGCTTTGGGTGCATTTTGTTCGAATTTCAGTGAACGAAAGTATGATTTGGGAAATTCAATGACCGAAAACTAATCGTTCTTGAATAGTTCGACGACCATTTTATTGCACTTTACAGCCAAGAGGAGCAGCGAAAAGGTGATCACATTTGCCGGCAAAATTTGACGAAAATAGAGAAGGGAGAAAGAAGTACTTCAGCATACTTCTTTACATCTTATATTTAGGTATATTAAAAACGGATAAAATAGAGATGAGGAGAGAAATGAATCATGAAAACAACTCGGTTATCTGTAAATATGTGATTTGCGCCGCACATCAAAGCATAATGAATGGGATAGCGAATTAGCAAGAATGGTAGCGATTTAACGCCGTACCTTGCAGGTTTGAAAAAAAAACATTTTGAAAAAAGTAATATTGGGCATATCACGCCTGTCACGTAACGATCGCATCAAATCAGGGGGTAGTTGGCACAATTTCTGACCCCCTATTATTTTCACAGTTTTCGATAGCCCTCAGGGTCCCTCACATGATAGCGCGGGCTTTTGTCCCGGAAATTGATCTTCTCGAAGATAGAAGACGTCGAAGTTGGCGGGAGTGAAAAGTAGTGCCTCTTTGGAGCTCTGTATCTCACTTCAAAATGGAAATCCAGGATAGTACCCAACAGAACATCGGTGCAGAATGACATGGAGAATCACCATGTATGACTGGGCCCACGCTATTATCAAAACTAATTAGTCAGACTAATTAAAACTTTTAATTTTTACTGCAATTTCGGGCCCAGGATAATCTCGACGCCATCGTCTAGAGCTCGTCGAGACGAATCGAATGATATGCTGAACTGCGCATTTCATTTGGTGACTGGATGTTTCACGACCTAAATAAGTTTCGTGCTTCTCTACCCTGTGACCTTTCGCTGTGTGTGAGAGAGAGAGGCATGTGATACTGGGTAGGTCACGATCTCGCTAGAGATCTCCCTCAGCTCGCCTATATAGCGCAGTCGGTAAAGCGTTTGCTTTTGACTTTTGGAAGTCATAAGTTCAAATCCAAATTTGGAAGATCTATTTTGCTGATTTTTAGCAATGACATTTTGGCGAATTATTTAGAAAGCGTTTTGTATAGATTTTTTTTTATAATTTGCAAAACAGGTGATTTAGACACTTTACGACTGAGCTAGAGCCGCGAACTGGAGAGTTCGCTTGCGAGATCGTGACCTACCCAGCATCACGTGCCTCACTCTCTCTCGCACAGGTCACAGGGGAGAGGAGCACGAAACATATTTAGGTCGTGAAACATCCAGTCACCAAATGAAATGCACAGTTCAGCATATCATTCGATTCGTCTCGACGAGCTCTAGACGATGGCGTCGAGATTATCCTGGGCCCGAAATTGCAGAAAAAATTAAAAGTTTTAATTAGTCTGACTAATTAGTTTTGATAATAGCGTGGGCCCAATCATACAGGGTGATTCTCCATGCCATTCTGCACCGATGTTCTGTTGGGTACTTTCCTGATTTTCAATTGTGAAGTGAGATAAAGAGCTCCAAAGAGGCACTACTTTTCACTCCCGCCAACTTCGACGTCTTCTATCTTCGAGAAGATCAATTTCCGGGACAAAAGCCCGCGCTATCTTGTGAGGGACCCTGAGGGCTATCCAAAAATGGCTTAATCTCATTTTCGACTTTTTGGATGTGCCAGAGTTGATTCGACCCTTACGTAACAGGCGTGATATTTATCTTTGGAGTCACAGTGTAGACATTTCGTGATAAGCGAGGAATGTTAGACAACAAGATAAAATACAGAGAACATGAAAAGAAAATATCATCCTCGCCCTAGGCAATCCACGGGAGCTCTAAGGCGGATAAAAAGCGGTACGAGAATCAGCTGCACTTACGGTATAATTCCTAATGCAGTCTACACGTTTCAATGAAACACCGTAGTAAGCACTGTAAATTTCATGCATTGCGGTAGTGACCGCCCTCTGTTCATTTCTCTTGTAGAGGACCTGGATTTTTGAGCCCTTTTTTGCAATCTTCTAGAAAGGACTCATCAGCGAAATAGAACAAAAAAGGAGAGTGACTTTAGAATGTAGAAAATTATTCGGAGAAGAGAAAATTTCATCGGGGGAGGGTCGAATAATAACATAGCAAATGGTCGCCCATCTTTCAAAGGCGAGAACCGAAAAACAAGTCAATAAGTTCATGTAGCCTCCGGTGCACATTACGAATTGACGATTTTCCCAATTTTATACCGTATTTTACGCAATAAAATGGCAATATAAAATTGGATGGATACGCAGCTATTGTAATGTAGAATTGCAGAGTCTAGAGATCTACAATTCACCTGCGATGTATAATTTTTTGTTGAACAGAGATCTCTCATGTTTGCACGTTGCATGATGTTAAACGCCCAGAGAAATTGCGTGCAGAAGTGATGAGGCTAATGCAATGGGTTTAACAGATTACCCATATTTTCACGCATCACATTAGTCCTGATTTTAAAGAATAGTGCACGAAAGTACATCGATTATACATGCTAGACACAGATAAACAACACGGGACCAAATGGAAGAATAACTGAGTGGTACCGATACCAGGTCGGGACCACAGGTCCAAACGGGTCCCTATCCCGGGCAGGCTTGGGTCAGTACCTGGTCTCTCCTGTCGTAGATGAGAGGCCATTGCATCTCGAGAAGACCTCCGATTTGCATTTTGCCTTAAATTACAATTTCAAAATTTTCATCGCGCGAGTCATTTCACAAACAATTTAAATCTAAATGGAATACAATATTATACGAGGGAGTTCTGCAAAATATGAGAAAACTTTGCGATTGAAATATTTATTCATGTCTTAAAAGTGAAACATTTTGGTGAATTAAACATGGAGTGGTTTGAAAAAAATATGGGAAAGTGTAGTTCCTAGCTACAACTTTCTCACAATGTCCCTCGCTTCCACATTCCTTTAAGTAATGTGAAATACTTGTATTTTAAAGAACGGAACAGTGAGATATGAATAGGATTCGTTGATCCATAGAGGATAATCATCATTAAAGACCAAAGGACGGACCAGCATTAGGCTGATGAGAGAAGGAAAGAGAAAGCTAATTAGAGATTATCGGAATCACTCCTGAGGGGGGTGGAGGAGTGAAAATGACGTAAAGATGAGGGGGTGGTGGGTAAATATGGCAGGAAATGCTGATTTCTGATTGAATGGAGAGTGAATGGATAGCACAGAAAACGTTCATATTATTCAACTATACCCATGTTATTCTTTTAACACCTATTCATCCTTCAAAAATATCTGCCTAGTTACTAAATAAAGTGTTTTATAAATATAATCATTATCAGACAATCGATAATTCGCTACGAGCAAAACAAGTGAACGTCACTTTCGGGTCATAAAAGTGAATACAGTGGCCGTACCAAATATGCGCCAGTTCAAAGCAGGAGAACTTTAGTGGTTGGCCATCGTGCAGAATTGAGCACAAACTGGTCTCTTCTCCCCCGTTATTACGAGCTCATCGGTTAGAGAAAGGCGAAATAGTGTGTGAAATGGAGAGACACTCACCGAATCGTAGGGCGGAATCGCCCCAGGGCAGGAACATCTGCTGACTATAGACGGAGACTCTCTCGATTCTGCACGCTCTCTCGTCGGTGGAGAGTTGTTGCGAAACGGTTAATAAGGATGAGAGAGATTCGCGACGACCAGAAATCAGGAGAGCAGAGGGATGAGGAAATGTTTGTTTTAGTAAGGGGAGGAGATTTATTAGATCATTTCTGAGTACGAAGAAGTATCGCGTACACTCTGAGAAAAATTACTTGCATACGAGTCACCAAGTAAATTACTTACACTCTCTACGTTTTTTACGCTCTATCTGTTAAAGTAAGTAATTTATTTGCAAACTCTCATGCTTGTTCTCTGAGAGCAGCAATAAGTCATGTACACAGCTTCCTAACTCGATCCAAAGAATAAATATTTAAATAAATAAATAATTCGACCCCCTCACATAGACTCTGTATTTTCCAGTGCAATAGTGTCTTGCACGATCGGCAAAATTAGTTTTTGTTATTGTAGGAAAGTTCGGGGGACTTTTGTGAGAGGGACATAAACAGGAAGGAGAACAGGAAATTAAGAATTTACAACGCAATATGGTTCAGTTGGACAGCAATATTAGCAATAAAACCGCTACTGTACTACTATTAATGGAGCACTGTGCTACAATATTTTCATTTACCGTTGGGTGCTCGATAATATTTTGATTCGTGTTATCAGTTCGCACGGCTATGCACAAATAGTTACAAGATTCCAGTCTAAGACCAATCCTCCAGAAAGAGAGGAGAGAAATGAGAGAGTGATTATTACCGAAATAATAATAGTATTTTTATTATGCTATTAGAGGAGAACGTTAGAGGAGAAATAATAAATGAAATGTGGGACCCCTCTCACTTTCGTGTGCCATCTCGCACTTCACCACTACCAGAAGGTTCCGAAGTCACTAGCTCGGATGAGAACCTAAATTTTTTGAATCTCAAATCTCAAAAGCTTTATTTCGATCAAAAACTTATTTTTACATGGTAATTTTAAAAAAAATTGTTGGTTCTCATCCGACCTAGCGCCGTTCCGAATGTGATTGATTCGATCACGCTTGTAGACGCTCAATTAAAATTACTCCTTGTAACTACAGAAAATCGGTCAATTTATCCGGCAAACACGGGAAATACACAAACAAATATCGGCATGTCGGATAGAAGAAGAAGAAGAAATATACGTACATTAGAGAAAGTGAGTGGGGAGAATGTCATTGTTTTCGGGTAGTCTGAGTATTCTACGGTGAGATCAAGTTTGTTCGCACAAAACGAGGGAGAATAGAGCCGTCGGGAGAAGACTACGGTAAAAAATCTTTGTGAGTAGGGATACAGTAAGACGAGTTGATAGGTATACTGTGTATACCGTATACAGCGCGAACAATGAATGCATCCAACGTTTACGGAGAAAAAACCGGGGTGTTGTATATGGGATACGGTAGATTACGGGTACGGTATCAAAAGGATCGGGGGTACTGTATTACGTAGGACTGCCTTTCTCGCAGACTTTTGCCTCTCTTCTCCGTCTTTCTTGGTACCCGGTTCTCATGTAGTGTACGGTAGTAGCGAACACTCGCTGTAATTATTAATTTTTTTCTAAAGTTTCTTGTAACGCTCATGGAGCAATCATTAATTTCGATAAACTCAACCTTCATAAGATATGGTTGAAACATATTTCAACGGCAATAATTATTTCGTCGTTTTGAAGGTAATTGGTCCGTTCAGTAATCTATGCGTTCTGCCACAATTTAGTAAAAAATTGCTAAATCAGTTACTGTTATATTTTTATCCTTCTTAATTATTTCCCTCTCTAATTATTACATTTCTTTCATTTTTATAATTTCGCCCAATAATATCTTGTAGTGATAAAGTAATTAGTCATGTTATGCTTATCTATGGATAAATCCAGTTTTTTTTTGTCTTACATGATAAATTTCTAACTAACCTCATCCATATATCCTTTGATAGTGTTAATTAGTAATTAATAAATTACTTTTAATTAGCGCGCTAAGTCTAACCTCGCATCCCATGCTGATCTCCGCCCTTCTTCCGGCGTCAGTTGTGTAGGAGATGAGCACTTCGGACAGCGTCTCACCCATGCACACCTGAGCAGATTAATTAATATTATAATTGTTAATTAATGCAATTAAATATTGTAAAATACATTTGTCGCTACTTGTCAGGGTTCCATTTTATTTTACCGTTATTTTCTAATTCACTGGCCTATTCTCGAAGGAGCCCCTGATCTAAAGCGATTCGAAATTTATCCTCAATTAATAAAAAAAAGGAATATCTAATATATTCTAACAATTCATCATATTTTTTTAAAAATTCCAATAAACTCGCCAGAAACACGTCCCAGAAGGCGCTGTTGAAGCCGCGCGAGACGAAATCGCAATGGCGCGCTCCTGAAATGTTTATTATTAATATTTAAAACTATTTTTTTCTTTATAAAAAAATAAATCTTACCGAGTGCCTCGCAGGTGATTCTCATCTGCGTCTCGTCCAGCTGTTGCACGAGAATCTGAAAAGAAGACGGTGTGACTCGTTCTGTCATTTCCAATTTTTACAAAGACCCGACTTTTTTGCACTGTGTTTGGTCATTCTGCCGTTTCCTATTTCTTTCTCAAATAATTGAATTTTTCGTTGTAGCAGACGGTTCTGCAGTTTTCCAACTCACAATTTTGTTGAAGAAGTTCTGGATGACTCCAGAGAGCTCGCTGAAGCCAATCTTGACCTCGTCATCACTCGCGTCATGGGTGACGAAGGTTTTCTGAAAATGTATTATAAAAATATTTTAAAACACATATTATTGCGTTTAGTTGCTAGCACTATCAAACCGAATTAAGTTTGATAACATTCGATAATTTTGGGAGATAAAAAGCCACGAGAATGCAATTTTCCAAAGTGAAGATGTGCCATAGTTGCCGATTTTATCGTGATAGTTGCATAGTTAAACAATCTTTTAACACATTTCCTGTGAATAATATTACTTATTTAATTATTACAACAATAATACCTTTATGGATGCACTGCGCGCTGCTGATCTCTGCCACGCGCACATGAAGAGTTCCGGAGCATGAGAGAGAATGCTGAAATTATATTTATAATTTATTGAATTCCTTCAATTATTCTTCATAGTCAGACCAATTTGATGAGGGTAAACAGATTTCAAATTCTTTCATTTTTCAGATACCCTTTCGAATATTCCTAAACTTTGTTCTGCATATTTTGCTCTCCTTTGAGGGTACACTTATAATTTTCACGAGTTGCCTGTCATTTGCACTCCTCCTGCGTCAATAAAATGACGAGTTTCGTATTTTCAACCCCTAAATTTGCTCCTTATAATCAGCGGCTCGGTAAATATGCCGAAAACACGTGCTACAATTCTTGAAAAAGATCGCGGGGTTTCATTTACTCTAAAATTTCTCTTTACTCATTTCCCGTGATCTTTCTGTGTTGTTGTACACAAGTCGCGTGCGAGCTAATGCCATAGTAGATCTTCACGTAATCCCCATGACCCACCACATCATTCCTGCAAAACCGCCCAAAATGGGACAGGCGCGAGCGTGTCTCTCTCAATTTCACACGATCTTTCGTCCGACCCCGTTCTGTAGCTGTGGGGACATGGGTACTCGATGACCACCTATTTGCGGCAAATAGGGCTCGCTCTTCCCGGAATTTCGGAGGATGCTGGTAAAATGAAGGGCGTAATGAGGAAAATGCAAGAATTCCGTGAGAGAGTTTGAATAATAAGAAGAGATGGAAGTGGAGTCTGGTGGGCAAATAGAGAGCAGCTGCTGATAGCATGCATGAACCCATTTTAGTTCCGCAAAAATATCATTTGTTAATATTTATATTTAATACCACGTTCCCTAATATGCACGTTCGAATAAACTAGTCAATTTCTTCATAAGCATCATTTTTACAGTCCCAGCCAGGAAGCAGTCGTAACTTTCTGACTAACATGAAAATTGTTTTCTTTTCGCTTCGAGAACAGCGAGGAAGACTGGACACCGGATATTGACAGAGTCCGTGTTTTTTTCTCCTTCAACAGCCCCTCAAGCGATCACAACAATCTGTTGGACCGGAATCAGGGCCGGAAGTTGGAACCGGAAGGACGAGGACCGGAAATTAGTCGATCGTGAGAACGACAGCGACGAATTTGGCCGTTATCACGTTTGGCGAGGCGCGGTGCGTATTTCGAGAGAGAAGACTAGAGTGACTTTGATTAGGTGGTGAGAAAAGAGAAATGTGTCCAAAGTCGATGTGGGAAATAGCTCATTGAGCCATACATTTGGCGGGAATATATCCAATGTGGAGAGGTGTTTCGGTAGTAGACCGTGCGAAATTTCGATTGGGATTTACAGAATACATTATTAAAAACGAGCCCGACACTTCCTTTTTCGCACCCTCTCCTGTGAACGTGTGCGAAATGAAGAGAAAAAGGTGTGCGAAATGAAGAGAACAAGGCTCTTAAATATTTTGGTATTTTTTTGGGAATTGGGGTGGAGATAAGATGATCAATCTGTATTTGATTAGCTAAATTGGGGCATTTCCTGCATCCGTTATACATCCTTGCAAACGTCTACTCATCTCCTCTAGTTTTCCTCTCATTCACTGACCATTTGCTCTCTTTTGAGTGTTGTTCGTCTCTCTCTCTGTCTCTCTCTCTCTCTTCGGTACGTTCAGTCTGAATAAGCCTGACTGACGTGAATACACACTCGAGTAGACCGAAACCAGAAGCGCTCGAGAAATACCCCGACTGACTGAATACACCGTCCCAAACGAACAGAACCAAGTTTGGCTCTGGTACAGAATTCTGGAGTCTATGAAATTTAGGCAGAACTTTAAAGAATCCAAAAATAGAAATTTTTTTTTGGGAATTTTGCACAGAATACCGTGGCTGAGCCCTTTGAACAAAGATCCACCTTGCTAGCTCGCGCACTGTTGACCACAGGCTAAGAAAATAACGGTTAGACGGAATTGTAAGTGTCTCACAACATATTCAAGAAAACATGCTTGTTTCCTCCCCTAAAACCTTTTCATTCCTAAAAGCAGGGGCGGAAACCCTCACTGTCTAGACTACATTCTCTACCACACAGAGCGAAAATTTGCAAGAAGAACGGCTCTCCATCCTCCTCACCGAAACGAGTTTTCTGAGAAAAGAAGCCTGCGAAAACCGTTCTCCTTGCTAATTTGATCTCAGTACATCGCGGAACTCTATTCTCTGGAAGTTCCACCACAGAATGGTTCAAAGATTGGACTCAAGTGACTTGTTATTGTTACTATTCGGACATTTATCTTCACTACTTCCAGAATATTCACCTGCAAGACAAATCCACTTCCAGAAAAGATTCCAGGAAGACGCAACTTAGCTTGAGTTTCGCAAAAAAACCCAAACTAGATTAGGGCCTCCCGGGGGTGGATGGGGAGGGTACTCGATTAGTGAGATTCGGGAGGAGAGAAAAAGAATTGGATGTTCCGGCCATTAGGCTCACCCGATCTTTCTCTCTCTCTCACCCTCCCCAGGGTGCAAACTCGGTTTTGGGGCATGACGGGGGACGAAATCATCAATTGTCGGCTTGTTTTGTTCGTTGGTGCACTGGTTAATTGGGTTGGCCAGACGACTGACAAAGACTGGATGATATTGGGCCAGAGTCTGCGTGTTCTTACAACGAAATGAAATTTGCACAGTGGAGCCCAGTGCGAATACAGTACTTTTCCGTCCAAACTAAACGTATTCTCAAATTACTCTTTTATGTAAAAATGTGCAACAGAGTGCCATTTTTTGCGCGCACTTCATTTTACACACTGTATGAACTACCGACCGATGAAGAGAGAGTGCGATGTTAAGAGATCCTGGTGTCACATGTCGCGCTCTAATGTGCAGTAATCAGTTATAATGTGTGAACTATGCGGTCTTGAGGTCGTTCAAGTATTCTGCTAGAACACTCTCACTCTCCCGTGGCACGGCGCTTGCATTTTTCATCATTTCGAAGAAACCCACACATTCATAATTTACAAAGAGATCTTTATTCATTAGTGCGTGTTTTTATGCGAAAACCCAGCAGTTTTTTTAGTTTTTTTTTGTCAACACAGGCCGGTCTACCTTACTTTTCCCCTACTAATGGGCCTTGGAATAAGAGAGCGTATGAGTGCGAGAGGCTTTCTGTCGGGTTGGAATCACGTGACAAAGTATTGAGTCAAGTGTTATCGGAAGCATTGCCAGACAGAGTGGGATGTAAAGTGAGTAGATCAAGAAACAGAAAAAAAACGGCTCGTCGTTAGTCGCAGTTTAGAGTTGAAGTACTCTCAATTAGGGTAAGAGTGTATCACGAGTTTCGAGTCAACAGAGATCTCTCAGTAAAAAGGAAGAGCTGAAGTGGATCTGGTTCATTCATTTCCTCATTTCAGTGCAAAAACATGCACTACTGGCACAAAAACGGAACAATAGACACCCAAAAACAATCTGCACTTGAAACGTATTGGGGTCGGTGTAAATGATTTCACTTAAACCAACGACAATACACATACGTTTCAGGCGCAGTACGATACTTTTCTGGAACTTCCCCCCAAATTTTGTCGGGGTTAATAAAGAAAAAAAAACTAACTTCTTCCACTCATTTATGACCACTCTCTTCGTTTTTTCATCCAGTGGCTCATGGGCGCAATTCGAGTCCTTCTTACGAATTGTGTTGAGAAGAGTCAGCATTTTCCTGAAATTTAAATAAAATTGATTTAATTTTTTTATTAATTTAGATTTAAAAAAAAACTCGCGATAAGAGAAAACAAGGAGTTTTTAAAAGAGGGAATCTACAGGAGAAGAAACACTCAAAAATCAAAAGAAAACCGAGAATACGAAGTTTTTTCTAAGAGAGACGCGCGTTTTACGGGACAAGAATACAGACATCAGTTGAAGCCGTGTTCCGCAAACCCAGTCTCTCTAGAGTAGCGCAACAAAACCAAATTACTTGGGAGTAATCCAATCTCTGGCCCTCCGCTGTACGAAAAAGCCTAACAATAGTAGCAGTAACCAATGCTCCCCCGTGCCCCTGTACCAGAGAGAGAGAGGGGAGAAATGGTAGTACTGTGTATCGGGGGGCAACGGGAGAACGATTCGAGGAGGGGGTGCGACGTAAACATTGCTCATTGTCAACGGGAGGAGAACAGATTCTGGGGGTGGTGAGGCGTGACGATATCTTATTGTCTGCTCATGTCAGAAGCCCTCCTCCCCCCTACATGCCCTCAAGCCAACAACAGCGAACACACCCAAAACCAATCTAAAATGCCAGGAAAACAGCCTTTAAAATGCAGGTGCACTAGGCACTTCCACGAATTTCTTCTCCTTTCCGGCCCACCCAGTAATTCACTGGCCAAAAACCAGAGCTAAATTTAAAATTGAGCAAATTCCCACAGGGTTCTGCTGCGCTGGCGGTAAATATGGACTTGGACGGATTCTAAGGAAAGGCCCTTGGTTTGTGCATGAGTTCGTACTCTCTATAGCCTGGAAACGGCAGTGGCTGCTTGAATAAGCGAATATACACAGCGAAAAGAGGGCACATCATTCCACAGGCTGCCAACCCTACAGAAAAGGATTTGGAGTAAGAGAGGGTGGAAAACCGAGAGGGATTCTCTCACTTTAGCACACTCTCTCACAATGATCCCTTTTTTTGTTACGGTTGGAATCATACTAACGCGAAAAGAGGGGGACGTTCGTGAGGAGGATGACCAAAGACGGCCTATTCCCTTCTTCCTCCCGACTCTTGTATGGCCAAGTCCCATAATGACGGAGTGACATGAAAAAGGGAGGAGACTCAAGCCTCATTGGTAAATACGAATGAGCACGCGTCATTTAGTACTTCCCACACTAGAAAGAAGTTGTTTGCCGCACGCCACCTCCGAAAATTTGTACCCATGAATTGGGTTCCGCTCTTTTTCCCTCGCGAAAAGAGACCTAGCAGGTGACAGGTGTAATGCACAATTTGAATGAGTTTTGTCCCGGCGCACTTTTTCATAAATGGGGTAAATGGAGTGTTTTGGATTTGTTGCAAGTATTTTTGCGGCGTCTTCTACGCTCGATTCGAAGGTTTTTTTTCGTAAATTAGTTTCGGATTAGTGGCACAAATCCGAGGTTGTTCCTATACTGCTATTCCACATTCTAGACGGGGGTTTAGCAACGCAGGCGCTGAATGAGAACCGGGAAATCCCAGACACTTCCGGAGCCGTCTTCTAGTGCTAAATCTCACAGACCAAGCAGGAAAAGGGCAGCATCAAAGTAAACAAGCGCTGTCTAGGCGAGAAAGAGAAGGATGCACATCATTCAATGTAATTTAAAGTTTCCGGCCAAAATACGCACCTAGAGACGAAGAAGCACCAGAAATTGAATTAGTTTAGACGATGCAAAATATTGTCCAGCAAGTAGTGAATTATTAATGGACGAACAGAAAAGGTAAGAATATATGACGCAATTCCAACGTTAATGATGCAATTTCTTGCTATCGCAGAGTCCAATACAAATAGTGAATTCGCTTGTCAAAGCACACTGGGAATGAGCTCTACAAATCCAAAAATCTAGGCGAGCCACGACTTCAAAAGTCCCTGCTTCCTATAGAAGCGACTACACTTATCAAGTCGTCTCCTGGTATCCTAGCCTCCTGGATTTGTAGACTTATTTTTTGTGACGCAATGTCAACATTAATAAAGATGAAATTGCATGGACCCTGTCTCGGAGCCGAGACACGGACTATTTCCTACGCCTGTCTAGGCTCACTGGGAATTAAGTCTACGAAGCCAAAAGTGGCCCGAGCAACGGCTTCAAAGTCTACTGCAGAGGGGAGAGGCGTTTAGACTTTTGAAGTCGTGGACGGGTCCCGTAGACATATTTCTCTGTGAATTGAATACGCTTGCTTAGGATAGCCGCGTACAACAACCAGACTAGGTCTGGAGCCCGAATAGTTCATTTTCTCTCTAGAGAGAGAGAGCGAAAGTGTGCGTCGTGCTAGGCTCCGCCCACTGAATAAACACCGCATGTCGTAATTCCTCGAATTCGAAGCCTGGCACCGTTCAAGGAGCGTCGTCGCCCTCATTAGACGAGCGCTCGTTACTTCCTGACCGGAAGTGTCGTCTCTCCATTTCACACACTCTCTCACCAATTAAACGATGAGAGAGAGTGTGCGAAACGAGGAGAGTCTCTAACGAGCGCACGCAGCTAAAACAACGCAAGAACTTGTGGCCTGATTGGGGCAGTTTTCCGAGAAACAAGGAGTTGGGGGGAAGAGAATGAGCTTTCTCACGGAGACTCCCTACACTAAAGAGAGAACTGCCGAGTCTCAGTGATTTTGAGCCAGACGTAGGGCTTTTTTTTGGTGGTACGCATGTTAACTGCCGTTTAAGAACCAGAAAAAAACAATAAATTAAAATTTTCTGAAAAGTATCCATAATAACTACATGAAAAAATATTATGAGGTTCCTAAGAGGCAGTTCAAAACGCCCTATCACCCTTTTATTTCTCATTATCAGAGGCACGGCATTCTACAGAGGATAGATCGGGGATAGATTCTCTCTCACCCAATGGAGCGAGAAACGGAAAGGATTGAGAGAGAGTGTATTTATCTCAAAATTTATGGCGCCAAATATTTTTCCCGGTCAAACAATTTGGATTTGTCATATGGAAAGAAGACCGATCCCAGCGCCCAGTTCTGGACAAAGTGAGTACTTCTAAAGAAGACCGTAGATCACTTCTGAAACCTGCTCGAAACGTCATCTTGATCGCAAGCGACACTGATAAATATTGTAGTTATGGCGCCAAAACGCCGTGATGGAACGTTAGTTTAATGCGAAAAGTTCGCAGTTTGATGTGATATGAGCGTACGGGAACCCAAAATGATAGCGAAAACCAGAGATCCGTAATTTTGATCTCTTGCATAAAAATATTTTACAAACGACAAAGAAGTAGTGATAGTTCTGGTTCTTGATGTCGGCAGACGCACAAAAAGAGCTTCGCAAGCAGCCATCTGACTAAGCCCCCGCCAGTGAGCCTCGACTATTGTGGCAACGGGAGTAATGATCAGACTCTCCTCATTCTACATGCTCTCTCATAGGTCAGACAGCTCGAGATAGCATGCAGAATTGAGAGGGTCAAACCATTACTTGGCAGCGGGAACTAGCGGCCGCTCTTTTTGCCTATTTCCAGAACAAAACACTTGAGCTTATAGCGAATAAAGCAGAGACAGTAACGACAAAAGCAGAAGTTCGTGGAATCTTTCTAAGTTTTATCTGCATTCTGAGAACAACTAAAAGCGGTAGAAAAGAGTGATAAATGGGCGCAAAACCGAAAGGAGGGTTAGGAGCATGTGACGGAGGATTGTTCCATCACCGGGACTTCCGCACACAGGCTTAGTGAGACGCTGCGGTGTTTCTCGGAAAACTGCCTGAGAACTCTCTCGTTTTTGCATGCTCTCTAGCTTTCTGCTAATTCTCCTAACTTATCATTGCACCATGGTTATTAATGTGTGCGAAACCTCCACGCTTCTCATATGTCTTTTTTTTCGTTTTAAGAACAATTAAACGCGGAAAAAAAGACCATGGACGTAGATTAATTAATGATAATTCGTCCAGGCGCTGTTCGGGAATCTAACGAAGGTCTCCTAATGATGACTCACATGCGCAATAACGTCCTTTCTAAGTGAAGAGAGAGGACAATAGAGGAGGGCGGGAAGGCTCTCAAATGAAACAGGAATTGTACGGAGAGAAGTCCAGAACCATTAAACAGAAAAAGGCGAGAAAACAGGGAAAATAGGGCGAAAGCGGATCTCTGAAGAGAAAAGTTCTCGTGACGACGGAAAGACGGACAATTTCACGCAAGAAAACAAATTATTTTCCAGGAGCACATAACGGGGCCTGTCCATACAGACACAATAGAATAGAATACACGGTTCCAACCCTCCGGGGGAGGATTTATATAAGAGACGCCCACTTTTTCATACTTTCTAGCAAACTACGTACACGCTCTCATGAGATTCGACCATACTGCGAAAGGACTACGAAAAAAATGGTTAAACAAGGTCCCACGAGGTAATTGTCAAGCTGATTTCTCTAACTGTGAAGCAATGGGGATGCCATAACGGGGAAATCATAAGATAGGGCTATAGCCTATAGGGACTGCCCTATGACAGCCCCTATAGCTCTTATGATTTTTTTGTTGTTTGAACGATGCATTGGACAGGAACTGCTCAAAATGTCACATAATCTCGCATTGAAAAGTTAACGAATCCAGAAGTCTAGGCTACCGCTCCACGACGTTAAAGTCCAGTCGCGTCGGTTGGAGGAAGGAGAGCTGCAGCTATAGATGTTTAAAGTCACAGCTCGATATTGCATTTATAAAATAATACGATCGTAAACTTTGTCGACCCTCTTTGGTACTTCAAATCAGACAACAACACGAGGTGAATGCTAAAAATATACACTGAGTACGGTAGTGACTATTCGAAACCACAAAAAGTGTTGACCACTCGAAACTTACTTCGTTCGTAAGCAAAGGAAGATGAACCAGCGAAACAGAGAACTGTTCCGAAACTGATTCGAGATCCTTTGTTTTTTCTCTCTTCATTTTCTACGTTTCTACTGGTCATCTCTACTAATGACACACCTTATTTAACAACTACCAACTATGCGTGCAATGTCAAACACAGGTGCTATGCAATGTTCTCCTCCTCTCAGTCATTTATTTTTAATAGTCACTGTAACTACCGTGCATATATACGGTACATATATGTGGCTACAGCCCATTATGACGAGTTAGTTGTACCATGGGAGGCAGACATAATAACTACGAAAATAGCACCTGTCTACCCCTATTTTTGCTACGAAATGCAGTATTATTAACTCTCGACTAACAGAGAACTCATTTGCCGACAGCAGAATAACAAAGAACCGATTCGAAATGTAAATTTCGAGAAAGCAGGCCAAGAATGGTCTTGACAGCACGATTTCTCGGAAAGCGTGGTCGAAACCACGACGCCACCGTATACCTGTTGGGCAGCGACAGGAGGGCGTCAAGTCGTGGCGAGAGCCGCGGAGTTTTGGGCGAGCTAACGATCGGTAGCGAGGTGGGGAGAGAAGTCATCTCGGTTTTAGGACTCGACTGATGACTGAACTCAGGACTAGGGAGTGACTGGTGGAGCTTGTGATTCAAATTTGCGCAAGGATGCATGTTGCCTCGTTTCCGATTGATATTAGGCGCAGAAGAAGCTTCTAGAGATAAGGAAGCTGCAGGGAATTATCGTTGCGCTAACTCGCAATCTCAGTTCATCTCAGTCCTTCGTGCTAATGTGTACATAGACTGATCGAATCGCAGCTGAATCTCACTCAAACATTACAAATTCTACTAATTAATCGGTTATTGCAACCTAACTCGTAGTTATGAATTCGTTTATTATAATTATAATTGCCCATACAAACTAGGCAGCCTGCTATTACTTTCACCTATCATATATGAATAAGTTCATAAATCTCTTGTTTTGCCAACGATAAAACTCTTAGTTTGACTTTCAAAGCCATAGATCACGGGGCCTCAGATATACGTGTATTCCCTTCGGGACTTGATACAGTGCACATCCGCCATAACAAGAAGGGTGTGAGAAAAGGCTTTCTTTTTCTTCTTCTTCTTTTCAACCGGAAAAGCGGCGCCGGTTCATAACACGATTGTTCCTTTCTTCTACTAGGAAAGAAAGAAGGGCAAAACACGATAATAGTACGTGCAGTGATGCGCAGTACGCAAACTTGCGGTGCTCTGGATAAAATCCGCAAAATTGAATCAGATCATAGCCCGTTTGCATGCTATTTTGACACTCTCTAACTGTCTGTCTCCATTAACCCGCCGGAATGCCATGCAAACTTACTTTGTCCGCGCTCTGAGACACCGCCTGTCTAATGCAATCTGGGCCATGACGGGTGGGCCCATTCCAGGAAGACAAAGGGAAGTCCAAACACGGGGCGGAAGTGTCGCAATTCTGCTGCAAGAGAGACGGAAACACGGGAATGGCCCTCTTGCAGGGATTGAAGGATTAGGATGGACAAGCGGGATCTCATGCTGGAGTCGTATATTGTCAGAAAAAAACATCGAGGATTAGGATCTATAGAAGTGAAATGTCTTTTTCTAGTTGCTGCACACAACCTGAACACATTCACTTTGTGTCCGGATTCTTGTGTCTTTTTTGTCATAGTTTCCCGTTCGAACCTGCAGTCTGGAAGAGTACATTCTCAATATTGTTACTAGGCGGTGTCTTGTACCCCAGGTTGTTGTCCTTCATAATACTTCGTTTACCCCCCGCAGACTGCACTGCACTACACTCTACGCCTAGACATGCATCTCATAATATTTGTATTTTTTCTATAATGATGCACTCTGCGTGTAAATTGAGTTTGGCCTCTCAAACACGTGAATTTCTCCTCGAAGGGTCCGAAAGTTGACCAAATTAAGAGTAGACGCGGGCACGCTCAGACTACGTGAGGGAGGACAACGAGCATTTCGGAGAAAAGGAGAAGGAGAGGGCAAAACCAACCCGCTCTAAATTTCCCTTCTTTGATGATTCGAGACAAAATTCCACTAGATTGTCCCGATTTCTAGGTACTGCGGTCCCCAAAAGTCACGCAAACTTACGGAGTGGTGAAGGAATAATAAGGGAGGGGCTAGCTTTCGAAAGCGGCATTTGCTCTGGTGACAAATTAGAGCATCGTGAAGTCAAGATAGATAAGTCAAGATGTGGCAAGAATACGTGGAAAAATGCCACGGACCTACAAGCGAAAAGAGATTCAGAGTCTAGCTCGAAATCGTTGATCACCAAACCAAACGTGGCTGTGAAATATGAATGGAATGGGTGGCACGCAATCTCCGCCTGAAGAATGCGGAGGAACACGATAGACGGGTCATTTGAAGGGCTAATCTTGGATGATAGAGTTGGGTGGGGGTGAATTGTGGATAGGAACGAGCTAGACAAGACAGACGCTCTTCTGGTGATCGTCGCTAGCCCCAAACACACTACTTTCGCTCAATATTGCATCTATTTGAATTTACGAGCGAGTAGTGCGAGGTAGTAAATTAAAAGATCGAAAAGACAGTATGATGGAGAAGTGGAGGAAAACGATTGACGAGAAATTTGAGAAATTTTTTTCATACTGATTGCCTTGCGCTGGTGGCAAATCGGAAAAGTGTGAAATCAAAATAGAGAGCCAAAAGTTGTCTGAAATACGTGGGAAATTTCCACGGACCACAAACGAAAAAATATTCAGAGTCTGGCCCGAATTCGTTGATCAGCGAGGCAAACGTGGATGTGAAATATGAATGGAACGGACAACACGCAATCTCGGCTTGAAGGAGGGGGAGGAACACGCTAGACTAGCATTTTGACGTGAGAGAATATTGCGTGATGGAATGTGGTGTGGGATGAATTGTGGATGGATTACTTATCTCTTGAATTTTCTTGTCCAAGTGGCAACCGGGGGAGCACGATAGACAAGTCTGACGCGCTTCTGGTGCTTCTGGTGTTGTTTTTTTTCTGGTGTCAATTTTGCATCTATGATTAAAAACAAGTCGCACAAGGTAATATTTGCTGATCAAACCCCGCAAAAAGATGTTGAAGCATGCAGAGGAACACGCTAGACGGGCCATTTGACGTGAGAGAATATTGCGTGGTGGATAGAGGTGAGGTGAATTTTTTTTAAACTTCAATCTTCAATGCTCTTGTAGGGCGTTTCATCATCAGAGATTGCTGACTCTGCTTACTCTATCCAAGCCAGACCGAATATTTTCCTCTTTGCCAACAGATGTGACATTTCGGGCTCAAAAAGATCAGACAATTTGTCAATTCGGGGTTTCCGGGGATCCCCATTCGAACGAGAAAAAAACAGCATGCTAAATGGTAGTTTTCTTAATTAAGCGAATCACGTGCAAAATGCGACAGACAGCGGAAATAACGCGAATTTTTGTCGTGAGTGACAACCATTTTCAGCTTCCAGTCCCACCCAGATTTATGAGCCGCCTTTTCCGGGTCTGCAAATTAGCGAAAGCGGCATGGACAGAGGCCTATTAGAGTAGAAAGAAAGAAAGAGTGGTCGAAATGAGGAGAGTCGTTCTCTAGTTCCGCAATGTGAACAAAACAACGTGGACATCTCTCTTTAAGGCTCGGGAGTGTCCGGCCAATCTAGAGTGACAGTGTTGTCGGCGCGTAGGAAAAGTGACAGAAAAACACTCACGTGGTTTTACGAAAAGACAGCTCTCTCCATTTCACGCGCTCTCTCACTTTGTCTAACCGACTAGAGACTGTGCGGAATGGAGAGAGCGTCTCTCTCATCTCCAAAAAGAGGGATGCGTCTTCTTCTGTGTTTTGTCGCTTCGATTCGCTCGAGTTATTTGTTTCGAGCGCAGGATATATATGTGAAATGGTACAAGAGAGAGAGACGGCCCAAAACTCTAAATGAGTCTGTAATAGAGAAGGGAAATTGAAAAAAGCGCCTACAGCAGCTGTGGGAAATTGGACGAATTCAGAGGAGAGATCGAACATCGAGAGAAATTGGAAAAACATGGTGAATGGGCCAGAATAGAGAGGTAAAATGGCAAAGCTTAAGTTGAGTCGGAATTAAAAGAACTATATTTCGGCAAGCAACTACTATTTAAATGAGGACTACGTGCACCAATCGGCCAATCTCGCTTAGAAATCGAAAACGACAGAAATTGGGAGAAATAGTGAAAGGATCAGAAAAGTTTAAAAGTCTCTTATCTTACTTTTTTTGAAACGGAGTAAACGACAGGCCAACGGAAATACTGATATTTTGCACAGAGAAGTACCTCGAAGTTTACAAGAAAAAGGAGTAATTTCTAAAAGGAGTAAAGGAGTAATTTCAGAGAGAGAGAAAAAAGACAACGAAAGAGCTTCTATAGGTGTTGTCGATGTTTTTGTAGTCAATTCTATAGCGCAGAAGTTTCTCAAAGTTTACAAGAGGAAAGAGAGGGGCGAAAACGACATGTAAACTGAGCCGCTCTGCGAAAGTCCAAGCGACTCGGGCTGTAACGGGATCTCTGTGCAAGACATTCTTCGTTTCTGAAGAAAGAGACTACTGGATGTTCTAAGTTCAGAAAAGAGCTAGCTCAACTTCCGAAATGAGAAAAAAATCAAGGAAATATGAGAAAAAGGACAGGCAATAAGAAATTGCCTGTTGTTACACTGAATCAGTCTAGACCTCTATGATGTCTCGGAACATGATCATTTCCTATGCTTCTGTAGACCATAAACTATTCAGAATACCACATGAACCTCGACATTTCCAACTAAGACACGCGATCACACGGGTCGACCTGCGCGGATTCCGAGATTATTCGAGATTATTAGGTTTCCCTCGCTCCGACAATGGAGTGCGAGTGAGAGGAGTGCGAGATGAGAGGCCACGAGCCCACGACCTCCTAATTTCTCACGATCTCTACACCAGAACCCTTGCATGTTGAGAGAGTGTACGAAATGAAGAAACCTTAGACGCACATGTCGCACTATACTACGCATGTTCAAGTTCCCACATTCTCATCGTGTAAAATTCATTGCGCGAGTGTAAAGACCACGGAATGTTTAATGAATTCAGCAAAGTTCCGGCTTTGAGCAAACCCACAATATTTTTCGTGGGGAGCGCAATTTGATGGCTCATCTGTCTATCGAGTAGAATGCCTACTTTTCCTAGATTTATGAGAAAGAATATGCCCGTTTCCGATCGTGTAACATGTAAAATGCTCAACGTTGATGTCTGCGTAGAGTGTGGGGTGGGTATGTTTGAGGGAACCGAGGCGTCTAACAATAAGTTGCCAAAAAAGTTTTTTTAAACATTCAAAAAAAGCAATAATATAAATGTGAGTTCGCCTCTCTCTTCATTTCGCACTCTGTTTTCACATGGAAATCGACTCCTCGGAGTCCGCAAGCACAAGGACAACTCTGAACGAGGAAGTCAGCCAAAAACAATGGGAACAAGCACGTCTCCTCTATTTTTCCTCGTTCCTAGCTATTGTAAAATGCAATAATGAACTCTGTTCTGACCCTACGTACTATTCAGCCCTTACTATCATCTTTAAGTGGGTGTAAAAAAAGAAAAATAACTTTAAGTGGGCGTGTAATACCTCCACATAGTCGATCTCCAGCCGCCTAATGAAGACACTGCACTACTCGAAGAAATACGATCCTACTGTTTTTCCTAAATCCAAAATCTAAAAGCGTATACGCGGCTGTAAACAGTTTTTCTCGATACATGTCTGGTTTGAATAGTCACTGTTTTTAATCCCCGCACTACTAATCCCGTCGTGTGTTCAGCGCTGGAATAGACTTCTCATTCTCTTTTTAGTTCGCTCTTTTTGACTCGTAATCCTCACTTGTAAGAAGAGAGTTCGAGGGATTTGGGCGTCGTCTAAGTGTAAGAGACAAAGGAATTCTCAAACGAGAAAGGAAGGGGACCAACTTAGGCATATAATAACAGTTCGTGCATGGAAAGGGGATGTGGAAATCCGAAAAAGGTGAAAACGGAGAGTATTATGTTCTGAAAACCACGCACCTCGCGAGAATCTGATCCATTTTTAGCTGAATTCGTCGCAGTTGCGGGAAATTTGTCGTCGCCGCTGTTTCAAATGCCGAATTTCACCCAAATCAGCGACGATTCTGAGAGTTTCGCTCCCTTTTGACAGGTGCAAATCGACGGATTTCAACCACCCTCACTTGCAGTGGAGAAAGAAGAGAAAGAGCAAAGAAGTAGTAGTGATCAGATGACGATTCACAAAAATTCAAACCGAAATCTATACACTTATTTCGTGTTTGCAATGAGTTGAGTCTAACCTCATAGAACATATTATCGATTAGTACATTACTCGATAAATGAATTATTCAAAGAAACGGGAAAGTTGAGCGACAACGGAAAGGTGTGAGAATCCCTCTCAATTCTACACGCTATCTCAGTCTAAACCCCTTTTTGTAGGGTTGACAGCAGGTGGAATGACGTGGCAAGAGCGACAATTATGAATTAATGTTGTGTTGCTCCTTCTGTTTTTTGTTTCGATGGTTACCTTATTCCAGCCATGTCATAAAATACTCGATTAAAATCTAACAAAATGATTATGACATGTGAGCATTGCGTCAAAAGAACAACCTGTTCAGTGAAACATTCAAAATATTTGTGCGTTTCCTATGTTTAGCAGGTTTAGGCGATGTAGAAAATACGTTACACAACTGTTGACTGCGTCGAAAGTAGATAATATTTTATTGAGCTCTGATTGTGAGTCGAAAGAAATGCTTCCACTAACGGGTAAGCTCAAGTGAGATCAAATTTTATTTTTGAACTCATTCTGAATGGGTATTGAGCTGAAACTAATAGATCCGCGAATGAGCATTCCACTCGCACTGTTTGCCTATCTATGTTGCATTTTTTTTCTTCAAAATTCTGGTTGTTCGAAATGTATTGTGATGAAATGTGGACAAACAAGAAAACTTCAGCATTTTGCGCGTTTTTATTTCAACCTGCAGTTTCTCCGACGATATACAATAGAAAAGAAGACAGACTTCGGAGAAGTTGGAGAGAAGTACAGTATGTCAGAAAAGTCACGTGGGTGTACAATAGTGCGCTCGCTGCGTGCGGGTGGTGTGCGGGGTGCGGACGAGGAGTGTCGAACAGTCGACTGATTCATTGAGCAAAGTTATCAGCGTCTTCTGTGAGAAGATTAGACAAAAAATGATGAGAAAACGGGGGGAGGGTGGTAGGCACTAGAGAATTCTCAAACGACTAATGTAGACATAAAAGAGTATACAAGCATATGATATTGGGCAGGACGGAAGTTTGTGTGGGCCTCGGGGTAAGGTACCACCGAGGTTTGGGAAAAGGCAGAAAGATAGGTGGTACAAAAAGGGGGTGAAAGGGGAGATGGGAGTTTAGTAGCCGGAGAGCTCCTGGAAGGTCTGGTCGAGCTCCTCGGAGATGCCCTTGTACCTCTCCTTCTCGTGAACAAGCTCGTCTGAAACAATTCGAATTTGAATTTCGCGCCCATGATTTAAAACATTATTCACTCATGTCGAAAAACCGATTAGACTCATGCTAGGTTGGTTAGAACGAGAAGAACAAAGATCAGAAACACACCAACCTGCCTCATCATGATCATCACACGACAGATAGTAGAGTCGATATAAGAGGGTGGTGGTTGGGCCCGTAGATTTACATTAGCAACATAGATAGGGAAGGAAGGAATGGTCAACATATACATAGCACATGGGGGGATTCAAAGAGAGAGGGGGACTACGGGGATCGATATCACAACCGGGAGTATACAGTAGGAAGGGTACAGTAGGCACAATCTTTGGAACTCGAAAGATTCAGGGAACTAAAGAGGAAGAGTCGCTCATGGCTAGTTGGCGTTGAAAGTAGGAGAGAATCTGAATGAGTCAAGGTGGACCGGGGTTTCAAACGGCGTTTATCTCCTGAACAAGCTTGTCCAACTCCTCCTGCAGCTCCTTATTTTTGGCGATCGAGTGGTCTCGGTCCTCTGCAACAATCGACACGGGTTAGCTACCGCGTATACGGTATCCGAGATAAATCAATAAACATTTTCGTGCAGTTTGTGTTAGCGTACAAGCATGCAGTAGTGGGACACACACGTTCAGGGATCGGGGACACACAGAGCCGGCAATTCCGGAGCCGGAACTGGGAATTGGCATGCATTGGACGCTCACATTTAAGATCCCTGAATCTCCTGGACGGTCTGCTCGATCTCCTCGGTGAGATTGCGGACACGCTCCTTCTCCACCACAAGCTCGTCTAATAGAAGGGATGATTATGGACTGGCAAGCGTTCCAGCGGCTTGAGGCAAAGTGCTATCGTTTCAATGCGATGCTGTTGAAAAGCTATCTAATAATGATCAAGTATAGCAAGTGGAGGCGTTTTGCGAATATGTGCTGCGTTGTTCAGAAGCTTTTCGGGCATTCTAAGCGATTTCATTTAAAGCTTTTTAAGCGAACCTGATGATGCATCTGTACTCAAATGCTAAGGTTCTTCCCAATTCCTCGAATCACTCAACCTCTCTCTCCCTCTACCACTTCATTCCGGCTGCGTGTGAAACAGCAAATATCAGCACATTCTCTCTCTCTAATCATCATCATTTGTCTACACAGAAGATCCCCCTCTCACTCTCAGAATTCCCGCCGTTTTTTGCCACTTTCTCCTGCTCCTCTCACATCTCACTCTGACGCTCAAGTAGTTTGGCAGATTCCTAGCTTCTTCTCGTTTTTTCTCTTTCATCTAGAGCGAGAGAGCACGCGCATCGCGGGTAGCGCAGGTGGCTAGATACGACTAGAGAGTGGGCGAAAGTGAGAGACGAGGTAGAGAAAGAAAGAGGATTCTTTCGCCGTGCCTACGCTCTACCGTCGCCCCCGCGAATTACACTCGGAAGACGGGGAGAAGAGAAGAATGGAGAGAGAGAGACAAGTGAGATTCTTCCCCTATCCTTGCTATCCCCAGCATCCTATCCTCAACGGAGAAGCGAGATCAGAGAGAGAGACGACACAATCAACATGTACAGAGACAGACAACGACGACATTTGACAAACGGCAGAAAGCAGGTGCATCGACGACTACACCAACGTCCGCAGCCGTGGTGACCGTAACTAGAACCGGGAAGTAGACAACGTACCCTCGAGCCTGTCGACCTCCTTCTGGAGCTTCTGGACGGAGCGCTCGGCGAACTCGGCACGGGTCTCGGCCTAAACGAGGGCGGTTAGGACCGGGTTTTCCAATTGCCAATGCCCAACTGGACAATCGGTTGTGGATAAGATCATACATCAGTTTTCAGTGATGAACTTCATCCAACATCAATCTTCCAATCGAGAACTGACAGCCTATGATATTCCATAGTAATCTAGGGCACCTTTTCGGACGACTCGAGACGGACTGAGACAATAAAGGGGGTTCATCAGGGGCGGTCACTCAATAAAGGACGAAATAACGGATCTGACCGATGGTCTGACCCGCCTGGACTACCGTAATCATCACTCGACTATCGTACCTCCTTCAGTCTGGCGGAGAGGGTTCTGATCTGCTCCTCGTACGAGTCTTCTCTCTGGAGAGCCTTCTCCTCGGACACCTCAAGCGACTTGAGGTTGTTGCCGACGACGCGGAGCTCCTCCTCGAGCTCGACGATCTTGCTGCAAGGCAACCACACGATGCTAACGGCAGTAAGAACGAGAGGCAGTGACCGGGCACGCTACGCCCGGAACACGCTTAATGCTCCGTGAACAGAGGTAGAGAGGAGATATAATAGAGGTGTAACAAGAGGAGATTCGGTGGGACGGAGTTAGTGCAGTTCGATTCGAATTAGAGAAGGATCAGTTAGAGAAGTTGAAGCTGTTAGTGAGGAGTAGTAGTAGAAGTGATCAGAATATGCCAGAAAAAAAGTCAATTGCCGATGTACTGCTTCTGAACACTTCTACGACTACCGTAATACACACTTTAGCGAAGATCAGGGGTGTTAGTATCTGTGGACGAGGCGCGCGGACGTGGATCCTTGATGGATCCTAAACCGATCCTAAAGTGGATCTTAAAAGATCTCTAAGATCTTCCGGACCTCCTTGAGTCTTGCGTCGAGCTGTCTGATCTGCTCGGCGTAGAAGTCTTCCTTCTCAAGCGCTTTCTCCTCGCTCAGCTCGAGCGATTTGAGGTTGTTGCCGACGACGCGCAGCTCCTCCTCGAGCTCCACGATCTTGCTGCACAAAACAATCGAAAATGCTGGCGCGTTTAGCGTTTTCTCTTTTGGCGCACATCAAGTGTGCGCTGGCGCCCAATTGGTGTTATCAGAAAAATGAAGCAAAGCGGTGATTAGAGCCGGAAGCGATCGAAAATGTATGTGTAAGCGGTTATCAATGGTTTCTCATAGAGAAGGAAGATGGGAATGAGAGTAGACAGAAAGGAAGAGAGAGAGAGAGGAGAACGGTAGAAGAGAGGGGTGAGTCTATCGAAAACTGATATTATTGATAGATCAAACTCACTTCTCTCCGGCCTCAGCGCGCTCCTCAGCACGCTCAAGATCGGCCTCAACCATGGCCAGCTTACGGGCGACCTGCAAATATCGATCGTTTCGATACCATAATCATTCCCTCTCCTACATACAATACACTGACAACAAGCGGACTGCCTTGCATAGAACCAAGGCGCGGTGGGCACGTATACAGGACGCGTGGTTATTACATGGAGAGCATGCAGGGCACGGGTTAGCACAGGCAGTTGGTTCCTGGTACCAAGTTGGTACCAAGACTACCACGTTGGGTCGGGACCTCGTCGTATTTGCGGTCAGCCTCCTCGGCGAGGGTCTGGGCCTCCTTGAGCTGAGACTCGACGGTGTTGGCGCGCTCCTCATCTTGGAACGAGCGGTTCTCCATGACCTTGCGGACACTGTAACATGCTTATTGATTGACCGCTACGCGTGAGAACGGCAACCTCACGCGTCGCGGTCGAGCGCGCGGCATCAGCAGCAGCGGGAGAAGCGGGACGGACAAGCAGGGGGACGACAGGGGATGCAGTTAGTATGTCACCTCATCCGCGCGGTTCTCCGCGTCGGAGGCGCGAGATTGCGCTTCTCGCAGCTTCTGCTCCAATTCGTTGCAGCGGTCGTCATCCATGTCAGCACGCGAGGTCAACGCGCGGCGCGCGCTGCAATGACGCATTGGGAGCGTGAAATCTCAATCGACATGTAACTCTTGTTAGGGATAAAGGAAGGTTACTCTACGGGTAGTTTCACTTCAATCCCTCAAGAGGGAGGTTTCGCCAGATCCTGAAACATGAAAGGATATGAGTGTGCTGGTGCGTTTGCTTGCTCTTCGAATAATCCTCATTTATAAACCGTTAGCAGAGGGATACAAGCACACACCGGGGAAAGACCATGCAGCGCGTCCTGTAGAAATCGGCCACTATTTTGTAAAATCCTCGATTTTCAGCGCCAATTCAAACGGCATTTGAATCTCAGCCGGACCTCCTCGTATTTGCGGTCCGAGTCCTCGGCGATGACGCGAGCCTCGTCCACCTGCACTTCGAGAATGTTGGCTCTCTCCTCGTCCTGCTGGGAGCGGGTCTCCATCGACTTGCGAGCGCTAAAAGAACACAAATAGTGCTACGATCAGGCCTAAATCGTGCCAAAAGAACGAATACAAGCCGTGAAATGTGTTTTGCTGCGATGATGCAGAGAAGACAGACACAGACAGTAGTGGACAGGACGGACGGTGCTTCTCCGCGCTGTTGCAGGTGCTTGCTCGACCGCGACGCGTCTTCAGGGTCGCGTCGCGTACCGCTCGGACTCGTCGCAGGAGTGGGTGGCCTCCTCAAGCTTCTCGGTGGCGATCTTCAGACGCTCCTCGGCGCGCTCGAGCTCCTCCTCGAGGAGGGTCATGCGGCGGTTGAGGGAGGCAACCTCGGCCTCGGCCTACAATATTCAATCAATAATCAAGGGCTACCGTACCGTTCAGCCTCGTCAGCCGACTTCATGGCCTCCTCGAGCTTCTCCGTTGCGGTCTTGAGACGATCCTCTGTCCTCTCCAGATCCTCCTCCACAAGCACGATACGACGATGGAGAGCGGCCACCTCGGCCTCAGCCTGGACACCCAATCGGTTAAGGTATGATCTTAGGATCCTAAGGATACTAAGGGTCCCAGATCTTATGATCCTAAGCCTATGAACAAAATTCCCTCTGAATGCCATTCTTTCCTAATTATCTGAACCAATGCAAGGCAAAAGATCATTCCCTGTGTTCACTGAACATGCACCATATTAGTCATGTCTGCAGGTGTTTTTGTGTTCCTTCTATCGACGCAAAGAATGAGGGCGCAATTTTTCGTGTGTCTGGCTCCTCTTCGGCGGCGGATTTCAGTGCACGATCCGCAGAACAAATAGAATTGTAAGGGGGGGCGAAGTCGGCGGGTGGCAAACATCCCTCCATCGCGCCTCCATGACTTCCTAGACATCTATTCCCGGTTGTTCACCCCGAGTCTATTCAATGTGCCCTGAGGGTAGATCAACCGGACCAATTACAGTAATGTTTTGCTGGGACGACACAAATCACAGTGAGAAAGAGTGAGCACTCTAGCAGTCCCCGCGCACACGACTCTAGTGGGCAATTATTAACCAATGGAACACAATATTGGGACAACAGGACTTCCGCGTGTGAAAGACAGATCGTTGCTAAACAGCGCAAGTTTGCTGACTTAGGATAGGACGAAACGATGAAAACAACATACATCTTCGCGCTTCTTGCGCTCCTCCTCGAGCAGTCTCTTCACCTCATCGGCCTCGTCTTAATTGGGCGAATTTTAACTAATTAATCACCTAACGAAGCATACAAAATCGGGTTAAATCATGCACAATCGTGACTAAAATGTCCTGTGTCCAAGCACCTTTTGCCTGTTCGGCCTCCTCTCTCGCCTGTCGCATCTTCTTCTTGAGCACATCAAGAAGGGAAGTCTGCTGGGCGCCATCCTTGGCCGACTTGGACATGCTTGGTTCCTGGTACCTGTGGTAGACTCACTTGGTTCCGGGTCCGGGCTCGAGTGCGAAGGATCAACAATCGCGCGCAAAGGCACACACACATACATGAACAGAGAGCGACTTGAGTGGTTCTCGGAGAGGAGGAGAAGGAAAGGATAGTGGTCGATGGTATGAGGAAAGGAGGGGGAAGGGCAACAGTGATGATGCATGCCTGTGGCATGACAACGAGTAGAGAGAGAGGGAGAGAGAGAGAGAGATAGCGATGTCGTCGCAAATGTCAGAAAGATAGGAGGAGGAGAGGAGGACGATATCGATCGATTAGAAGACGTCCCTCAGATTAAATGCGGGGAGAGAGTAAACATCAGCGCATATTTTGATAACGCACGTGCGTTCGCTTGCGCGCTGGCGTTAAACTAACTCGAGCTCTCTGAGGGAAGGGATGTGAATAACGAGTAGGGAAAAGAGTGGTGGTGGGGGCAATTAGCTCTCTCTCTCTCTCTCCCTCAGCTCGCCCTTGTAAGGGATTAACGCGCTCTTTTTGCACACCCATCTGCACTTCTTCGACCAAGTGGGCTCTGGCGCGCTAAAATCGAGCTGAATCCGCGCGGTTTTTGCTCGGTACGGGCGCGTTTTGGCGCAGAAAATGCTCGATTCTAGAAGCGTACAGAAATAAGAAAGGAATTGCGGGGCGTTGGCGGTGTAGGTGAGTAATGCTCTACGACCTTATCGCTGTGCTAGGAGGAGGGAAGAGAGAGAGGCAGAGAGAGAGAATGCCGGAGTGAAATCAGCCAATAACTTTCGCCCCTCTCTCTCCCCCTAAGTGAACCAGCTAGCTCTCTGCCATCCTCCGCCCGGGGTTAAGCGGCGTTCCTGTGCTGATCTTTCCCCTACACATGCGCATAAATCGCGCCCCGATTAATGCGACCAATTATGTTCAGTAACAGCGGACGAATGGCGGACAAAGAGCCCGTTCCGAATGGGCGCGGTGGTGGTAATAAGTGAGAGAGCGAACGAGGGGTTATGAGGGGATCTGCTCAAGTGATCCGGGATATCTCTCGTCTCTATCTACTTCAGCTAGAAGACAGAAATGAGTTGGGGAGTGCTAGCAGCACTGCCTCAGCTGGAGATAACTGCTGTCTTCTAGCCGAAGATATATCCTACGAACAATGGGGACAGAACATCTTTATAGCTGAGATAAGAGCGGGGGGTGAAACTGTAGTAGTGGATGGATCCACACCATGAGATGGTATGCCGAGTCAGAAAACGGGGAGGGAGGGAGGGAGGGAGGGGATAGTGGGTGGAGAAATGTTGAAGAAGAAGAGGGAGAGAGGGACTGTTTGCACTCCCCTCCCGAGTGGTGTAAGACGGATGGAGAGGATTTGCGTGATCTAGTAGAATCCACGCCTACTTTTTGTGTAAGTTACTGATAAGTACCGTAACCTGGGAGGGGAGGGTGCGGGCAGGGCGTGCCCTCTAGAGAGGCATGATGCGAGCGCGCATGAGTTGAAGCGATAATTGCAGGGCGCAACTCTAGTATTTCCAGCTATTATCATCATTTGGCTCCGGCTGTCAGAAAGAATGAAACTCTCCCCGATCCACGAATTCTCGCACGCATCTATAGATAAGGATGCCGAGAGTGCGTATAGATTGTAAGCTGTTGCGAAGTGTGGAACGATTTTATCACTTGTTTGTAAGCACCGATTGCCGTCATAATATAGCGCCTTTCAAGAAATTCCCCTTTCATGGAAGAGATTAACTGGATATGCTAGGATTCGATTATGAATTCATGTTTAGCACCCATTCATTTTTGAGTGATCCATTCTTGCCATCTCTCTCACCGACCTGCGGTCGTACCCCAGTTTCTGCCACCAGAAAGTGCGACAGCAATCCCGTGAAAGTTGCCGGAGAATGTCTCTCAAATCCCCCTGCTCTCTTATCAACTGTCTGACTTCTCTAATCACCCCTCTCACTTGCCCACACTCTCTCATCGTTGTCGCTCACTCTGGTTCTCTCGCATCTGCCCACTCTCTCACTGCGTAGGGGGAAGGAGAGAGGGAGGCGAGATCTCAGGATAGCGAGAGGAGAGAGAGAGAGAGAGAATGGTGTAAAGTCAAACACACTCACACACAATAATTACAACACAGCGGGGCAAAAGCCTCGCCCCGTCAAGAAAGCTTGCGGGAATTTCAGGCGAATATTGATTTTTTTTGGTTTGTAAGTTATCGATCGGGCCCCCCGGGGTCTTACTGTATAGCTTACCGTATTGTGCTCGTGGGATAGGATCTGGAACAGAGGATCGTCTGCAAGAACCGGGCGACGGGTAAATCGCTACCGGTGATTAGAAAACTCGAGAAGTGCAAAATGAAATAAATCAATAATCGCAAGAATACCGTACCTCCTGAACCTTCTTCTCCTTGTCCTCGAGCTGGGAGTTGGCGGCTCCGAGATCCTCCTGTAATTGGTTATTGATTGTTGTATTATTTAGGGACCAGAACTGTCTCGAACTGACATTAGTGCAATCCCAGTTCTCTTTAGCACTTCAATGAAACTCATTTGTACACTGTACTCAGCGTTCGTGGGGAATGCTACTTCTTGAAGAAAACATGGCTAGTAACTACTTCAGCTATTAGCTACTAGCAAGCTGATTTACATATACAGCAGAAGTAAAATTAAAGAGCACTGAGTAAAGTAAGAAATCACAAAATGACTACGCTCCTATAGGTTGTTGCGTTCTACGCCACTTCTTTATTTTAAATATGAGTAACTTCTAAATCTTAAGATAATCGATTATCGATTACTCGCTACAGTAATTCTCCTTCACTACCCTATACCTGGGCCTTGTCGAGGTCGTTCTCGGTCTGCATCATCTTCTTCTGCGTGTCACGGAGCTCCTCCTGTAGACATTATCGATTGATTACGGTACATTATCGATCAGTTACTGTGGTCAAACTACATAGATCGTTTGTTAGATTACAAAATTTCAAAAATTGCAAACCTCGACGCGCTCGAGCTTCTCGGTGATCTGGCGGACCTTCTCCTCGGCGGCATCGGCGCGATCGAGAGCGTTGTCCTGTAAAAGCCCATTTGAAATTTGAATTCCAGCCATCGTTCCTTCGCAAATGGCTTCGCTGTCGAAATTTCGACAAGGTTGCAGGTGTTTTGTGGTTTCTAATTCTGAGTCGAGTAACGATATATAAATGTGCAGTAAATTCCGAGTGAGTAGGAGGGAGAGGCGAGTGGTGGCAGAATGTGTGTAACATTCTGCGTACGAGACAGCGAGTGAAGGAGGGGGATAATGGATTGAGAAGCGGGGGCAAAAGATGGCGATTCAGGTGGGAGAAGTTATCGATTGAATATGAGATCAATTATCGATTCATTCGATGAGGAATTGGGCGAAGAAACGAAATTGCGCTGAGTCAGTACCAGATGATGCCGAAATTCTTCAATTTTGAGAGGAAATGCCGATCAACAGATGAAATTCCTATCGTTTTGTAATGTTTGGGAAAGTAGGAGCAAATCTATAAATGGCAGTACCCAATACCACGTGTAATGTTTCGTCAAACATTGATAGGCGGGAGGAAACTAGGACTCAGCAAACTCTAAGCAATTCCTATTAGGACATTCAGGGTAATCAGAAAAAGGCGCGAATGCGAATAATTCAAATGCTGTAAATGGGCGCGAACCTTCTCGATCTTCATCGCCTGCATCTTCTTCTTGATCGCGTCCATTGCTGCTGTGTTGTGTGGGGGAGGATGGGTCGCAGCCGCGGCAAATAACCTCAAGTAGATCACGGTAAGCATGGACCAGATTACGGTAGCCATAAATCAATACAAACACAGAAAAATTTCATATACGGCCCGTTAGACATGAGGGATCTGGCATACGTGACTAAATGTTTTATGTACAAGACATTGTGTGTTCTATGTTAGATCCCCCATATCTTACCGTATACAATACATTTTTCTGTATGTGTACAGTAATCAGCGGCGCGACGATCGATCAATACAGTAATGCACGGTAACGGGTGATCAATGAATGAACAAGTCGATATACTTGAATGAGATCGAGGACGCACAGCAGTGCTCACCCCCGATCTGATCACTCACTGAAGCGAACTCAATCTGCCTGAGACTGATCTAGTATAGCCCGAGGCATCGGGAACCGCGCCGCAGCCGCGACGCGTCCGCCCCATTTCTCTGAATCTAGCGCATCCGCCTGGTCTCTAGGCCTGATCGGCAGCGAGGAGGGCGGAGCCCCCTCAGCCACCCCCGTAAAGTGAGGGGAGAGTCAGAAACAGAGGCTGGCGGGGTATTACAATGGAAAATGCGACGGGATAGAGGGGAGAAATGGGGGGAGGAAAGGGGAGGGGGAGGATTGGATCTGAGAGAGAGGGGAGAGATATGGAAGGATGATGATGAAAAGGTGAAGATCGAGGGTGGAAGAAGATGGATTAAGATGTGAGGTAGTGGTGATGCAATGCTTCAAAGTTGCTTATCACGTTCTTCTTACACAAAAAATCTGTAAGAGTTTGAAACTCTAATTTTCGAGAGAGAAAGCGAAAGAACCGCTCTGATCTTGGCATGTTATCTAACATTACAGCCCTGGGCATATCAGGATTAGAGGTATTTCTTTGCGAGTTATGGTATTAGGGATGCAGTGATCCTTTTTCCGACCTTGCTTCACATCGCTAAATAGAAGCTACACCTGACTATGAGGATCTCATCATTTCATTTTGATTTATGTTCCAAACTGCTCAAAGTGTAGTGCATTTCCATCATGCTCAGCTAGATCGTAAAGATAATGCATCCATCATTGTTATGTATTGTATTCGAATGTGGGGGTGAAACTGCGCGTCGTCAAAGCCGCCTGAAACAACTGTTCGTTGTCACTCGGGCGCTTTGAGAGAGAGAGAGAGAGAGAGACGGGAGAAGAGACAAAGATAAGAGCAAAACAGATCGTTTGGCGGACCCGGGTTTCGCGTTTCCGGAGAGGAGATTAACAGATGATTGAAATGCTTTACTAATAAGTAGCTTAGTAGCTTTTTTCTACCCTATTTTATACTTCACTATAAAACATTCATATATAATATAATGAACTGTTTCGCTCCTGATATTCGTCTTATTGCGATACCGATCTGTTTAAAATATTTTGGTTTGCATTGAGCACAAATTCACCCGGCTATCTGCGCATTGGTGGTTTAAAGAAACGGGCTCTATTGGATTGGAACGATTGAAGAAAGGGGAGTGGGATCCAGATGTTGTGACTAAAGAAGCTTGTGGAGAGGGAACAATAAAGATAGTTGATATAGCTAAATATTATCTACATCGACTTGAAAGCACATTCTATTCAAATTACGGCCAAAAGAGCTATGGGCATGGCCGCTCCCTAGCGGCACAATAGTTCCAGGCAATCAATTAATCGCCTTCTTTGGAATAAGCGAATAGCACCGTGCACAGCACAGATCGATCTGAAGGAAGAAGAAAAAAGCGAAATGAAAAAGTGTGATTTCCTAGAATCCCGAGGAGGAAAATGTCACGATTCGAAATGGCGCGAGCTGATTCACCCCGCTAGTAGCAGAAGACAAAAGAAGGAAAAGAAATGGAAGAAAAAGAGGAGAGATGATGTGCATTTTTGTCTGATTTCACATTGCCTCACGATATTTTTTGGAAAGATATTTCTTTGGTGTTGCAAAATTTGTTATTGCCTAATAGCAGAAGACAAAAGAAGAAGAGGAAAAGGAAGAAAGGGAAAGATGAAGGGGCGATGTCAGATATGATATGCCGATATCACCGTTCATCTCGAAATTTGATTTCGATTTTAAATTGGTAAACTGTTTCATATTTATTAGGATTTTTTCTTCGCTCACCAGGAAAAAGCATATTTGAAGAAGAGCAGAGAAGGATTATTTCGTAGCGTATTTCATAAAGTATTCTAATTTATAACGATCACACAATTATTGACTGAACAATATCCTTCAATTAGTTATGACAACAGGCACCATTTTTTTTCGAAAGTTCCAAAAAATCCGAAAACTTTTCCGTCTAACCATGTCCTAGTAACTGATCTGCCCTCATTTGACTCTCTGACGAGAACGCAACGAAGATTGGGTCATATTTCCATTAAATTAGTTTGCCAATAACTGACAATATTGTAGTGCTACGATGTTTATGTGGCAGAAATACATGACTGTTTCGCTTCCTTAGAGTCGTACAATATCCCTTCTGCGGAGGAGATCGTCAGTTCTTTGAATCTCTTCAATGATCGATCAACACAAAAAGTGCTTCCTTGCAATCCTCGGAATGTCATCAGAGAAGAGTGGGGGCCATGTGTTGTTATGCAGTTTCTTTCTCTTTCTCGCTATATCTTCGTCGGACCCAACGAGACAAGACTCACGTCAGCACGACGAGACGTCATCTGCATGATCTATTAATAATTAATAATATATAATTATCGATTGACAGAAAAGGTCCCGCAAATCAGCTAGCACTGGTACTGCAGATAGAGATACAGATTTCTCCTGACTGCTAGGCAAAGGAAGGTAGCTTCGTGGTCAGAGGTGGTCAGGATCTGATGATGTCACTGTTATTATGCGCCTTGAAAATATTCTTTTCAACGAAGCTGGAGTGCTTTCATTTCTCAATCAATCGATAAATCAAAGATCACTACTGCAAAATGCGAATAATGCATTCGGCTCTTACACAAATTCAACGTAATCCGCATCGCTGAGATTCGAGGGGCCTTCAAGTGTATTCTCGGCCTGCTTTTTTTTCTATCCTCCGCATTCCCTTCCCCATCTCTCTCTCTCTCTCTCTCTCTCTCTCTCTCCCTCTCTTCCCCCCTCCCCCCCTCCTCCTCACCTTCTGTTCCTCATCCCCCTCTTTTTCTTTCTCTCTTTTCTGCACTCGTTTATTTCGAGGAATCGAGGGGGTTTGATTGAGGAGGCACTCAGTGAAAGTAACGAACACACCTGTGTTTGACGAGCATCTACTCATAGCGGGAAGTGTCTAACTTCCCTTAGTCTTCAGATTGCTTTACTGCTGTGAGAGTATGCAAAATAATGTCCCACTATCTCTCGACCGCTTTCTTGATTTAGACTGCTCTATCAGCAAGAGAAAACATCTCCAGAGTAAGGGAAGTTGAATACTTTCCGCTATCTTCAGTATGATCAGGTACACGAATGGTCAGACGCGAAGCAATTTAGATACGCGAAAATATCACTCGCACTACAATTTTAAATGGAATACTGACGGAAGGAGCGTGATAGGGTGCTCTGCGTATCCCAGGTCGATAGGAATCTCGTTGCGATGACGTTTGGGTGGTACGTCCTTGAATACTGTACGGAACTTTCGACGCTCGAATCCCGCCCTCTCACTGGTGAATGAGTCAATGAGGAGTGGCTGCCGCTTCTTCTGGTGCATCGTGTACGCATTTGGTTTAACCAATTTCACATTCAAAAGAGAAAGGTTCGTTTTTTCTCAAACTTTTATTGTTTTACCTCATCAACCTATGTGACAACGTATTGCTCGTTAAAAATGATGAAAAAGCAGAGGAAAATGGAAAGGAAAGTTCTCAGAATAACTATGTTTCATCGATGGACTAACGAACGAATACGAGCTACCACCAAGTTCAAAGACTGGGTGCATCAAGCACAGCAAAAGAAGATCAACTGGGCAAATCGTGTACGAAACATGGACGAATCTCGATGGACTAGAGCCCCAACAGTTTGGATACCTTACAACTGGTCCCGCATGGACTATGGACTCGATGGACGCGACTATGGACGCGACTATGGACTCGCATGGACTCGATGGACTAGAGCCCCAACAGTTTGGATACCTTACAACTGGTCCCGCAACAGAGGTCATCCCAGAGCCCGATGGAGAGATGCAATGCACCGAATCATGGGAAGCGATTGGTGGTAAATATCGGCAAAGGAATGCAACGCCAGAAGAGATCAGCATGCTCCCCTAAGCTTGATTCTGATAAAGTATTTGAATTGAATTGAATTGCTCGTTCATCTAGATGTAATAATGAATGCGTGAAACTCAATGAAATCTGGAAAATTAATATTGAAACAAAATTTTACCGGAAAATTCGGGAAGAAACTTTTTTTTTATTTCGCTCAAGTTGATCGGTCTATGTGTACGCAATAGTTTTGCACTGTCTCAAATCGTCCAGCAATTGTCAATATATTTATCGAAACAAGCAATTATTAGGACAGCGGCAACATTTGGCGTGTGTAAGTAGCATCAATTTTGTGGTCGAGTAGATATTTTGTAAAATGTTTAGCACCGTCCCGAGCCCAGCATGAAATCGTTCTGTGCAGTGTAGAGATTGACAAAAGTGTCGGGAGAAGACACCGGCCACACCGCCATGTGCTCCTGAGAAGAAAACTTTATTTTCTATTAAAAAAAACACTGTATTCAGAGCGCGAAGTCTCCGGATTCCCTTACTGGGGAGATGCTGTCTCCTGCTGAAAGAGTATGCAGAATCAAAAGTCTCTCACTAAATCTTGACCGATTTTGCATGTTCTTTAGAAGACAACATCTCCAGAATAAGGGAAGTTGGAGACTTCCTGCTCTGTGTTTTGTGTTTGATCGAACGGGGGACATCAGGAGCTCTCTGATAACAACGCGTTGTGTCAGGGAGATTGGGGGGATACGGTAGAAAAGGAAAACAACATTGCTGACTGACTTTTCTCGCCAGATTCTGTGTTTCCCCATTGCTCGAAACAACGACGAAGCTGCATTTCTTCCCGAATCGAGTACTCAATCTCTCCAGGATTATCTCCTTTCCTTGCTGGAATTACATGTTCATTTATTTCACAGCCTGCTTTCACCACAGCAAGAAGTGATCGATCCAGAGCCGATGAATCCGCCATGACGTCAAGACTCATTTCCCCCACAATTAGGTTAAAGATGTATTCCATGGAGACATTACGTGTATAATGGGGAAAACAGATCTATTATTATTATTCAAAGGTCGGCCGGCACGGATTTACTACCCCGTTTTGAAATGTGTTTCACCGCCATCATAAGAGGTAAATGCATAGGCCCAATACAGTGTCAAGAACATAACTGAACATTTCAAAATATTTAAATATTTGAAAAAAATGTACCTTGCCGCAGCTGTAAATGTTCTCCAATGGGACGAAGGGCGCGGCTCCCATCAGTAGCATTTGAGCCGCCTTAAATATTTTTTTAAATATCAAAATTCAATTTTTAAAAATATTGAAGAAGTTATTCACCTGCGATACGACGCTCTCGTTTGAGATGATCACATTGGCGTATTTGTCGATCGATTGGAGAGACCTAAAATGGGATTTCATTACGAAATGCCGACTCGGACCCTTCATTCACCTCGAGCGGTTTTTCATATTCTACATTCTGCACTCGTCTATTTTTTTAAATACTCTAATTAGTGAGAGTGAGGAATGAGGGTGCTAGAGAGACGTTTTCTGAGATGCCACTCCCCTAGCAAACTTTCTCTCAGTGCTCCAATGTATTTTCGACTCTCATTCTTTTTCACAATATTAGTTGATTATCACATCATTCCACGGGCCTTTCAATCCAAGACAAAAAGGGGTTCTCTCACTTTTGCACACTCCCTCGCCCTAACCCCTTTCTGTATGTTTGGAATTATCTGTAATGTATTATATACTAGGGATGCAAGTTCGGTGTTCGTATTACGGCTCTCAGCAGCGAGAGATCGGTAATACGGCTGATAAAGGAGAGAACGAGAGAAAAAGAGACGCCGTATTACCGAAACCGACGCCGAACGGGCAACCATATTATATACAAACCTGGCAGTAACAATATCGAGACATCTCAATACATTGTTCGTTCGACCTCCCAGCATCGAATCAACAGAAGACAAGGCGTCCTCGAATTCCTTCCCCGCCGAGGGAAGACATAGACTAAGGAGACCTGAAAACAGTAAATAAATTGCTATTTATATTCTAACTCGCCTCTACAGATCACAATCACTTCGGGAAAGTAGATGTAATAACAATTAATTGTTCAAAAAATTGCTCACCGGCCCGATTAATGGCGTATTCTCCGTAGAACTGTCGTAGATGCGCGTACTTGGCTGCGACTCGACGTGCAGCCTCGGAAGTGACGCTGCGAGTGCTGCAAAGAGGGAAAAGTTGCTGCAGCTGCGTTTTTACACTTTCACAGCCGCTTCGGTGGTTGGATAGCATCAATTGATTTGTCAAAAGAATTGGAATAGAATATCAAATGGGTCAGCAACGAGATTACATGCAAAAGCGATAGCGGACCTCTCAATTTCGCACACTCTCTCGATCACAATTCAATTCTGGAGGGAGATCTGACCTCGTAGTGCTCGTAACTGCTCCAGTCTCGTCTCCTTCTCTTTCTCCACTCGTCGTCACTGTTGAAGTGGGAGTCTGTGGTTCCTCGACTACTGCATCCTCGGCATTGCACACTTGGAGGAACTGAGAAAGGATTATCAATATCGATCGATGAATGAAAACAAACAAAAAATCATAGATCATAGTTATGGCTTTGGTAAAGGGCATCTTGTTTAGGCATAATAGTTAGGAAGATATTCTTAACGAAAACAATCAATAATAGTTACCTCGTGATCATTGACCTCCAATTCGGTCGAGGGAAACGCGAATTGTTGCACCTGAATAGTATTATCATCATTGCTATTATTCTCGCTGCTCCGATCTAAAAATACATTCTTCAGCGTTCTTGAGTGATTTGTGAAACGCAAAAGCGCGAAAGTAATAACCGTTGCGTGGTTGCAAAGTTATTTGCAAACTTGTTATCACATCATCCTAGGTGGAGTTTATCATGGGAAAATATATTTTTAAAATGTAAAAAGCAATGTTATTACCAACCTGGACTCCCGTCTGTCTCAGAATGTGATGCTGCAGACTCGTGGGCGCCAGTCGTTGCGACATTTCGAGTTGAGTGAGAGAGAGAATCGAGATGTCGTCCAGATCCCAGACGAACACTCGGACGTATTGGGCCTGAGAAAGGGGAATTGACAGTGATGTTAACGGTCATTCGCAAACTGAGCAGCTTAAGGAAGTAAGAGAGAAAAATTGCCAAATAAATTATGCTGCTCTGAACAAAGGGAGAGGAAAGATTTGGGAGAGAATAAAAAAATTGCGAGGAAGATAAGATTCGTTCTGAGAATGTGATTGTGTTTCAACTTCTTCTTTTAATTCGGGAGGAACATTGACTACCAGTTCCTTGTTGAATGTCCAAATAAATCAATAATTATGAGTTAACCTCAGGTGGAGACGCCGACCCGCCCGATTTCTTCTTTTTCGAAGATTTTGCTGCAATATATTGATTTATTCCATTTTATTGTAAAAGTCAACACCCCAATAATTTAAATTCTCTTTAAAAACTTACATTTCTTAATGTCTCCTTTGGGAACGAAAGAATTAAGTGCAGAAGCGTCTAGACTGGAGGAAAGCGACTGAAATTCACCGTTTTGACTGCATTTTGACCATTTCATCTGCATTAAATACAGTAATAAATGGTATGCTAGGCCAGTATCTAAAGAGATCAGCATGCCCTTTCACCTCGAAGCTTCAGACTGATAAGATTTAATGATTGATAGATTGATTCGCTAATTAGCGTTCACGTAGTAATTAATATTATCTCATTGTCTAATTGCCGTGGGGGCAGAACAGAGGCCCAAACCTCCCCAGTTATCAAAAATACCTGGTAAGCACTGCCCAGTCCATAGTAGCCTCCCTTGAATCCCGAATAGTAATTGGTTCCATAAGCAGCCGTGTAGTCGTAGTTGGAACCAGCAGCACTGGAGAGAAGAGATGCACCTTTAATTAATGTGGTGTTAGTTTTCGGAAAAAGGAAATGGAAAAAGGCAAACATTTGAATTCCCGCAATTTCTTAACTCTGTTCTCCGTGGAGCAATCGACTCAAAACTTCGAATATAACATTTTTCGACCATATTACACCTATAAACGAAGTTTTGAGTCGATTGCTCCACGGAGAACTGAGATATGAAATTGCGGGAATTCAAATCTTGGCCTTTTTCCATTCCCTTTTTCCGAAAACTAACACCACATAACTAATCAATCGATAATTACAATTTTAAAATCGATAATGTATTTATTTTTATTATATTTGCATAGAATTGTTGCCCAATAAAGTGGTAGCTTCAACACTCACAAGGGGAGACCGCATAGTCGATATGGAGTTTCCGAGTAAGACCTAGTGGGGTCGAATACTAGCATGAAAGTAAGAAATAATCGGTGGTTTAAAACTGCTAAAGAGCTCTTGTGATATCTGCACTCTCTGTGGAGAAGAGGCTAAAATTGCGGCTATGTCCGGAAAATCGGCAAATCTCACTAAGGGTGGAGAAGTATCGAGACTTGTTTAGCAGTTTTAAACCCTCGATTATTTCTTACTTTTATGATAGTATTCGATCCCACTAGGTCTCATTCGGAAACTCCATATCGACTATGCGGTCTCCCCTTGTCAGCGGGGCCTCGCCATACGCTAATTAGTGATTGCCGTTCAAGAGAGCAATTAATTAGTGAGGACGCGCAATCAATTAGGCGATGCCTTGTTGTGCAACAGCGTGCCAAAGGAGGTGGGTTGATTGGTTCGGGCATTACACATTGTTCGAAACATCCAGAAAGGGATCGACAGAGAGTTTGTGAAAGGAGCTAGAGAAATCCCTTAGGATGGCCTGCCCGGTGGAATGTAGACTTAGACTTAGACTTAGGGAATGTAATGTAGAAACACATTATGTAGTGTTAGCCACGGCAAAACCCCGATCAACACAACCGAAACAGTTGAAATGTGTGCTCATTTCGTCTTGTTATGTGCAATTATAGCACAAACTGGGAATTGGCTGAGAGCAGCATCCGACTCACCATAATAGGGCGCGGTCGCTGCTGCAGCCGAGCTGCCGAGGGCGTACTGTAGCGATGCAGCTGCTGCAGAACTCGAGTTGCTGCAAATGGTGTTTGATTCGGCAAACTCTCCAACAGCAAACTGCGCTTATTTACACTTAAGAAAAAACATAATAAAAAAAATTTAAAAAAATTGCTCAACAGTATGTTCGGATCTTTTTTCCGTAGCCAATTAAAAATAAATGTAAAAATATATAAATCAATAATTGTACCGCAGTGCTCCACTGGTCATCTGCTGGTAGTAAGCAGCTGCAGCAGAGGGCGTCGTCGCAGAATACATCGCCGAGTAGGCGGGGTAGGTTGCAGCTGCTGCAGCTGCTGCATTGTAGTAAGAGGACGTCGAGCCTCAATGAAGACAGATACGATACTGTAATTGCAGCACTTCCAATAGTGAAATGATTGGGTTTCTTGGCTGTGACTACGTACTGGAATTCTCTTTTCTCTGACTCTATGCACCTTCTATCACAATCACTGAAAAAGATTAAATACGAAGACCGAATCTGCATACCTACGACCCTTTGAATCATCTCTACGCAACTCACCGTATGGAGTCGTGCCGTCAAGCAGATTCGAGGTCGTCGCTGCAGCAGGCATGTTGCTGGAAGGGCTGCATTTCACACTCTCCTTTTAACACACACTCTCTCATCCTACAGGTTTCGATAAGTTGTCCTCTACTTCTGTGAGCGAAAAGAAAAACAATGATAAACCCCATCGCTTGTTATCAATCTCAACAACATCCAATGGCGGGTTACCTCTGATTTCGATTCTCCGACCTTCTCGATGTTGAAGGGGTGGAGTTGTTGGAAGCGTTGGGAGCGGCGGCTGTGGTTAGCAGACCTGCAAAGATCCATACTACAACATTGAAAGATCAAACTACAAAGAACAAAGATCAAACTAAAAAGAACAAAGATCAAACTACAAAGAACAAAGAACAAACTACAAAGAACAAAGATCAAACTAAAAAGAACAAAGATCAAACTACAAAGAGCAAAGATCAAACTACAAAGAACAAAGATCAAACTACAAAGAACAAAGTTCAACTGGGAATGCGTACCGGAAGTGGATGAGCAGCCTGCGGCAGTTAGCAGAGGCCACGAGGAACCGGCGAGCAGCGAGGGGTCGTCGAAGCTGAACAACGAAAGCGTAATGCAAATTTGGGCGCGATCGCAATTTTAGCGTATTTATTGGCGGGAATTTGAAAATATTTGAAATATTTGAATTTGATACTCACTTGCCGGCGAGGAAGAGCTGCTGCTGCGCGCTACGGGTCTGCAATTATGAATTGTTATTTTTTGAAAATAAGATTGTTCATTTATCGATGGTATTTAAATTGGACGGGATTTTTTAACAGGCAAATCACGATCTTTCTTTTCTTTTGGTGATTTTTAACGTCACCTGAATCAGCGCATGTTTCTTGAATTGCTTTGCGGCGAGTTGATTTAGAGCACTAATATTATGGCATATAATGAGTCAGGGAAATAAATTCAACCGGAGGGTATGAACAGCACCGAACCAGCATCCCCAGTCCCGAGTGGGACTCTTATCAGGCCCTTCTCGAGGCCGCCTCGATACGGTGCTAAGTGGGAATAGAGAAGCTAGCCAGGTGATAGAGAGAAGGAGAGAAAGAGATTGAGGGTGAAGAGAGAGGAGGGTGGGGCAGAGAAGGGGAGAAGAGAGGAATAATCAGAGAAAGGGATAGAGATGAATTAATTATGCATACTCGAAAATACTTTTTATGCATACTCGAAAATACTAAAATAGAAATTCATTTGTTTAATTTTTCTAGAGAGCATATACCGTTCAGTGTTTTACAAATACAAACCTGGCTTGTTCTGGAAGGTGTGAAACACAAATAACCCGCTAATAGGAAAAATCCTTACATGCGTTTGTCCTGCTCGTGAATTGAAACAATGGAGATATGAAATAGAAGAATGCCCTTATTTCTCTCGCAGAGCCCCTTTCTGGAGCTTCGCCCGGACTGAGGATTGTTGAATGTACTGACAGGAGAGACTGCTCGAGGCGGAGTCTGCCCAACTCAGTGGGTGGTCTCAATACTGAGGGGGTCTATTACGTCACTGATGGCAGCAGAGAGTGATCTCTCTCTCTCTCTCTCTCTCTCTCTCTCTCTCTCTCTTTCTCTCTCTCCTCATTTGACACTCTCTCTAGTCGGTTAGAGAGACGGAGAGAGTTTGAACATCGAAGAGAGCGCAGAGAAGCAGAGTATGGTATGATAGGGGGGATTATTGAACAGACAGTGATGACACAAGGAGTGATTCGAAGATTGACCGGATGAGAAGGGATGACTTGGAATAATTTAAAAAGAGTATTTAAAAAGAGTAATGGTCTGACCCTCTCACTTCTGCATACTCTCTCGCGCTGTCTGATCGATGAGAAGGCATGAATAATGAGGAGAGTCTGATCATTACTCATTTAAAATTTCCTGTGACAACGAGAAATTGTAACTCCTCTTCTTGGGCAGAATAAACGCTTTAAGTGAAACTCATTCGAAAAAATAGCACGAGACGACATCCGTTATCCGTCTACTATCACATCATTCCACAGGCCGGTCAACCTTACAGAAAGGGCTTTGGAGTGAGAGAGCGTGTGAAATCGAGAGGGACTCTCTCACTTTTGCACACTCTCTCGCCCTAACCCTGTTCTGTACGTTTGGAATCATGTGCTATCCGTTCTAGGCGAATGCCACTCGTATTGAAAGTTTTAAGTGATAGTGGAGTCATCCTCTCATAACATGTCCAGAATGTAGCTCAACCCCTGATTCTACAGTATTATCTACTTTAAAATCCGGTGGGGGACTTCGAATCGTCTGATTTTTTTGGATATGTTGTGAAGAAATACTTGCACTGTCAATGATAACTTTCAAAATAGCAGCCATTTACGGAAACAGGGATTTTGCGCGCTTAAAATGTGAAAATAGGCCCATTAGTGAACACTTTTGACCATCCACGTACACATATAGCAAGTGCACTCGACCAAATAATTCTCTAATTTTCTGACATGAGTCGAAACAGAATATTGTTTTTTTCTTCTTTTTTTACTTTTCTTCCTGTGAGTTGCAGGCTTACGATACAGGTAAAAGCTGCTTTCCCGCATGGCAGTCGCCAAAAGAGAACATATTTGTGAGGCCCGATGATACACACTACCAGGGGTGTGCCGAACATCGGGTGACCGGGTGATATTCCCCATCGTTCCAACGACCGTTCAATCCTACTGACAGAGGTCGGAGCGTGAGACAGTGCAAAAGTGAGAGGGTGACTCTCGATTTCACAAGCTCTCTCACGCCCGTTCTGTAAGGTTAATGTGAGATGATGTTTCCTCTTTAAAGTGGCAAAAACATTCAGGGAATACGGAAACAAATTATCCTAATTGCCTCATTTCCTGTAGTCAATTCAGTCCCCTCAACACCTGTCTCTATCACATCAAAGGAGGAGCAGTTAGCACCTCGTCGTACTCCGTCCAAAGAGGAAGCGACGAAGAGAGAGAGAGAGAGAGAAGCCGATTAGTGGATCCGGTTACGGTACACCCTGACTTTGCCGCTCTCTCTCTCTCTCTGTGAAGACACCGATCTCCGACCTGGGTGTAAAGTATCCCGAGTTTGCTGTTTCCCCAATGAACATTGGAAAAAAACACAATGCCTCTTTTTTCCTTCAAAAAATAGCCAATATTAATTTAAATTGGTCAAAAGTTAACTATACAACTACCCGTATTAGAGGTATAATAGATTGTCTAGTCAGAAGCCTTTTTCGCCCGCCAAATCTCTGCTTCATCGCATAATCAATAGCTGCTTCTCTATGCATAATCTATCCACTTAGATGAGTGCGCTGGGATCTCGGATTACGGTGGTTTATCTGCACTCGAGAGGTCATCATGGATTGGAGGCCTCTTCATTAGAGAGAGAGAGAGAGAGAGAGAGAGAGATAACACGCCAGCTTTGTTTGCATACGAGACAGGACAGGAAAATCGAAAGGGGGCATGAATAATGTGGAGGGAGAGAGTGAATATGGAATTGTTGAATGTAAATCGAGGACTGAATTATTATAAGAAATATTCTAAAAAAACTGAGAGAATCAGAGATAAGAAATGAGGAAATCAATGAATAACACACACTATTTTCAAATCGGTTTCAGCTCAGATTAGAAAGAGTGAAAATAGCGCGAACGGAGTCCCTTCATCTATCGTATTTCGACCAAATATATTTTAATTCATAATCAATTTGTCACTTCCAGTGTACGAATCGGCTTCAGTGCACTTTTTCACACTTTTCTATTCTATTCGAAAGACTATCGTGGGAATCGCAGTCCACCAAATTCGTTGAGCAACTCTTTGCATTTCAATCTATGATTAAATTAATCAATTAATCTAAAATAAAATGAAATTCTTTGGTAACCCCCTTACTTGCGAGGCCAAACCTCCAACAGATTCGAACACTTAATATAATATAAATGTAATTTTTAAATCGGTGTGTGGGGAGAACTATCAGTTATTGCAGTCCACCAAATTCGTTGCGCAACTGTTTGTGTGTGTTTGGCAACGTGCGGTCGTGTTCTGTTTGCTCAGTGAGAGGACTGAGAGAAGTGAGTGTGAATCGATAGGAGAGAGAAGAAAGAGAGACTAAAGAAGAGAAGGGACTACGATATTGTTGGGAAAATACTGTAAATCGTCCAGAAAGGGGCCATGAGAACTCTTTCTCAGGGCCCAATCACGATATGTTTTAAAGATAACTACGATATTGTTTGGAGACTCAGTATGGATTCCATGAATCTCAGTTTTGAAAAACTGCAATTGCTGCGAAAACTACAAGATTCTTGGTGCACTGCAATACAAATAAAAACTAGCTGAAGAAAATCGCTTCAAGTAATTAAAAGGAGCGATTAATTAGCAACAAAGTGTGAAATATCCGATTTCTTTATTCCTAATTATATGTATTCGCTGATTATTTTCCCATTTTTTCACAACCACACTACTTCTCGAGTCACGGTTGAGAATCTCGACCTCCTCCTCCCCCCACTCATGACGTCATCATCGTCATCGATTCGAAAGACGACCCTTCCCCTCTCTCACTCTCACTCTCAGCCCTGCTTTCTCATATGACTTTTTCTCTTTTTTCCATTCCCATCTTGTGAGAAATCGACCCTGAAGAGCAGCTCAAATGCAGGAGAAAATCTCTCGATTTCAGAAGGGGAACTATCCGATATCGAGGAACGAGAAAAGCTTGGATTACTCGAGAGAGACAAGACTCGCGATGGGTATTATCGGGTTACGGCGGCGCGTGAAAATGAGATTATGTTCAGAGTTCTTTTTAAAGTTAGGGCTCATTATAATTGTAATTTCACGAGTTGGTGGGGCATGATTGGAGATGAAACATAAGGCGCTAGGGAGACGAATAGTAAAATCTTGAGAGAGACAAGATTGGCATCATACAGATGGCAAGAAGTTTTGTTATTTTTACATCGAAAGCACCCTTGGAATGTAGTTTCGAAGGTCGATTGGGAATTGAATAGAGAATGAAGTATATGACGCTTGGGAGAGAAATAGTCAGAACTATTTGAATTACTGTAAACTTGTATTTTTATTGAGAGACACAGAAGATAAGCAACATAGATGAGTTACGAGAGTAACGGAGACTCGTGGAAATGGGTGAATTATCTGATATTTCGTTTTTTGAGTGGAAATCATCGACGGAATGAAATACCGAGATTCGATTGGTATTGATTTGGAGGTGAAACATATGACGCTTGAGAGAGGAGCAATCAGAAATACTGGAGATAATGTAAACCTAGGATTACTCTCGAGACAGACAAGATTTGCAAAATCGAAGGACGTTATCGGTTTGCAGAGAACTGTGAAAATGATCAATTTTTTTGGGGCCGAACGCGACAGTATCTAAAACCAAATTAGGCTGGGTATTGATTTGGAGAAGAAGCATATGGCGCTAGGGAGAGGAACAGTCGGAACTATGACCGTACTAGCAGTATACTAATACTATTACTAAGTCATACTAAGTCTATATGAATTCTATATGAAACAGTTAGAACTATGGGAGTTACTGTAAAGCGTGCATTCCTCTTGATAGACGAGATTTGTAATACAGATTAAGATTGTCGAGTACATCGACACGTCAAAATGAGCGAATGAACACGATTATTTTATTTTATTTGAAGAGCAGAATAGCTACTAAATTAAGTTTCAATGGCCGATCGGGAATTGAATGGGAGGTGAAACATATGAAGATTTGGAGATGAACAGTTCTTTCAATAATACCTTTGACTTCTCTGTTATTGGTATGTGGCTTTTAGTGCACATTTAAATATCAGTTAATGTATTTACAAATAAATAAATATATTAAATACCTGTTCGAGCGTGCTGCTGTCCGGTTCTTGCAGTGGCGCAGAAACTGAAACAAATAGATTTCTTGTTACCACGATTTGACTTCGAGAAATAAAGAAGCAACGAGTTTCATTATGGTCAAATCACTCATCGCTCTCATCCAGTGAAAGAGTGCATGAAATTAGGAGAACAATAAGTAATTTGCGCTCTATGCAATCCCTTTTTCGTTTTTTCTCTAACCGAGAGGTAATGCGATTGAAAGTACAGTAAGAATAGAGAAAATGATTACCCCTTCCTCCAGTGGAATCGAGAACTGTCGGCGAGAGCACCGATTGCATCGATCCCTGAGAATATTATTATCGAAAATTGATTTTAAAATGCGGTAATCGATAAATGAAATGGCAGACGGAAGCTCAATAACAACGCTTCTATTTAGTACAAAAATATATTTAAATGGACATTGAATAAATATGTATGAAGCTCTAAAGTATAATTAAATTGATGTTGAAATAGTTTCGGAATTTTTTCAATTGTTGACGTCGACGTCCCCTTTCCCGCACAAACTCACAGGACTCAATATACTGAGCAAACGGGAGGGGATTCGGATGGAAGAGAGAGAGAGAGAGAGAGAGAGAGAGATAGTAGGTCCCCGCTCCTTCTGTCATTCGACACCGTCGAGACGAGAGACAACGGCTAGGGGTGGAGAGTAGCCTCAGGGCAGAGAGGAGAGAGTGTGGGAGGAGAGGAGAGTGCAGAGAAGGAGAGACTGAGATTCCTACTGTAGGATGTGCAGTAATTAGGCGATGGGAATAAGGGGGAAGAGAGGAAAGATTGAAGGGGTTAAAGGAAGTAGTGGATTTAGTCGCGATTCGTACTAATTTAATGGACAATGCAAAGCAAAAATCAATTTTAGCTTATAATGTATCCGGAATCATGAAAACTTGAGTAAAAACCAAATAAATTGTCGAGTGTGTTACTACTTTGTTAAGAAGATAAAGAAAGAGCGGTCATGACTATGCAATAGTGGCGTGTGAGAGTCCTTCAGTACATCTGTGGAGTGTCTCGGGTCGAATTACAAAGTGATCCTGCGCTTCTCTGGTTACGCCTGGACAACAAGAACTATCACATTTACACGTTTTCGCACACATTATTCAAAACTAGTGCGTGTTGGAACTTATTGGAATTCGACTTACTTCTCTCGTATTATCTGACACTCTCTTGCACACGTTGCGATCTGCACTCCATTGTTCCCCCAATTTCATATTTGCTTTCAATTAGAGAACCTTATTACTCAATTTTTACTCATTTTGAAAAGGATAAAAACTCGTTGAACCCTTTGTTCGCTCATTGCCTGCCCGTTTTCTCGTGAGGAGCGGTCTCTTCCCTCTCCTCCTCTCTCCCACCATGGAGTCTGCCGCGGAGACGACCACGTGTGAGTACCGAAGATCTGAGCACCCCGAATCTTAAGATCTTAAGATCTCTAGGATCTTCAGATTCCCTGATCTTAAGATCTCTAGGATCCCCAGATCTTACGATCCTAAGATCCCTTCGATCTCCAGGTTTGAGGATATCCTTTTCTAATTTTTTAGACATGACTACACAACAGATCTACGAAACAGCGGGGGGCGACGACCCTCCTCAGAAACCAGTCGAATACGTCGATCAACGAGTCCAACATGTGAGTGAGGATTGCATAGTGATGATGCAATGGGGAGAGATGACTTAGCCTCGACAATAGCCCCTTTATTTATCGCGCCGACCGCTCGACTGGGGTGAGATCGACGGGCACGAGCGCGCGGATTTGTGAACAAAATACAAATTACAAATGCGACATCATTGTGGGTGCCACCGACCGCGCGGGGGAGGGGCGCGTGAGAGGAATGAGAGGCAGAGGGGAGGGAGGGGGTGGATGAGCAAAGTGATTAGCGGGGGTAGGTCACTGGGGATCCACAGCGGAGCTTCGGGTTACTGTAGATTTGGACAAAAGTTGTCCTAGGAGGGTATGAGGTAGGACATACGACTAGGAATCGTACGGGGATTACGGTGGCTGGTTAGCGGTACTCTAGAGGAGAAATAGGGGGAATGTGGGATGCGGTGAGAATACTGTATGATTACTGTGGGGATACTGTAGTGAGGGAAGAGGGTACAGTCGGGAGGGGTTAGGTATACTGTATGATTACTGTGGGGATACTGTAGTGACGGATGAGGCACACTGTAGGGAGGGGTAAGGAATACTGTAGGATTACTGTGGGGATACTGTAGTGGCGGATGAGGTATACTGTAGGGAGGGGTTAGGTATACTGTAGGATTACTGTGGGGATACTGTAGTGGCGGATGAGGTATACTGCAGGGAGAGGATAGGTATAATGTAGGATGACTGTGGGAATACTGTAGTGAGGGAAGAGGGTGCAGCCGGAAGGGGTTAGGTATACTGTATGATTCCTGTGGGGATAATGTAGTGAGAAATGCGGTATACTGTAGTGAGGGATGAGGTGCACTACAGTGGCGAGGGATACTGTAGGATAACTGTGGGGATACTGTAGTCAGGAATGAGGTATTCTGCAGCAAAGCAAAAGAGTAACTACGTAATAATGGAAATAAAAGTGTGCGTACACACTACCTACCTAAGGACGCTATTTTTGCAAACCCCTGAATATTCCCAATTATTGCAGCTCGTGATCAATCAACTGCAGAAGAAATCGCATCGGAAGCGAATTCAGAACTTTTGGATCCGCGCTTGCGTATTCACAGTGTTCATCTGCAGGTATCTACGATCTTAGGACCTTAAGGTCTTAAGATCTAACGCCTAGAGATCTTAAGGTCTAAGTGTCAAAGGAAGGATAAATCAATAATTGCAGCTCCGACGACATCACGACGTGCACGGCGCTGGTGCGGCAGTTCGGACGTGAGTGCTATTGCGTCATGACTAGGCAATCGAAGCTTGTGCCTCCTCGGATAGATATTCTGGAGGAAAAGGACCAATGAACAATGGTTGAGGAATGAGAAAGGAGGGAGAATGTTCGATTTGAAAACATTACGCAATTTCAAAATGTCTTCATTTCCACCATTTCTTCATTCGTCAACCATGATGGAGTGGTGACAAGCTCTCGATTGAACCGATTGCCTAGTGATGACGCAATTCTTGCAGCGACCGTCTTCCTTCCCATTCTCATCTGCGCCATCTGCATCGGCATGCCACTAATCTATCTCGAGGTGCGGAGACAATCGATATTTTGTTGGAACGGTGCCAAAAAAATGTTGGCACAGAGCCAAGTACCACCCCCCCCCCATCCTTGCACAGGACACTTCGCTACTTGTTCGATAGCGGAGTGTCCTTGCAACGGCGTTTATGGATTATAGCGTACACGGGTTATCGATTAATTCTCCCCCTCCTTCCAGATGGGACTCGGCCAGTTCACCTCCTCGAATCCGATCGCCATCTTCAGCAACATGGCTCCTATCGGCGCTGGTACGCTGAGATTTCATCATCACTAGGCAATCACTACAATTTCCAAACTCACTGTTCTAAAATATCGGATCAAAAATACTTTTATTATTGTTATAAACGAGACCTCGTTTATAAATTTTCCCAATGGGAGTGTGCGCCCCCCATTTTCGTGTCCGATATTTATACTGTAATGGGTTATCGAGAACTGATTTTATAAATGTCATTTTCAGGTATCGGCTACACAATGATCATAGTTTCTATCCTCGACGTCTTCCGACAAGTGCATCTAACGACGATCTTCGCCCATATCCTACTGCAGTCAATGCAGGTACAGGAGATTGCGTCATCAGTATGCAATATTTTATTTTTGTCAATTTTGGAAAATATTGGTTTCAGCCACTGTTCGGAGGCGACTTCTACCTGACGCGCTGCCTATTTCCGTACAGCTCTGGTGAGTTGTAATATTACTTTTTGTCCTGATTATTACCGATTTTTATGTTATAAAGGGTCGATCATCCAATGTATTTATTAATTATTCAATTTTAATTAAAACGATTATTAATAAATTAATAATATTATCAGATTGCATCGATCCTCACGTGCGATGCGCGGGCATCGGCGACAGTTACTACAACAGAGTGGAGCTGCAGAGCACCACTGCCAAATCCAAGTTTCACCAAGCTTACAAGTGAGTTTGGCTCGCCCAATTCCCACTCATCTCGTACCATAGAGGAGTCATACACCGAATCTTCATCGATCTTTCCTTGGTAAAGAAACAATATTATGTGCATTTTTAAACTGTGTTTCTGTGTTTTCTCTTAATTCTGGCAAGTATCTTTTTTTCAGAGAGGAGAACTCTCAATGCGTCTCCAACATGCAAGTGAAGTACGCCAGTGTGAGGAAATTTCGTCATTTATTTATTTTATTTTAATAAATATTAAAATAATTTAAATAATCTTCCAGCGCGGTCTCACCGCCTCGCGACTCAGCCACGCATCGGGCATCGAGCGATACATGTGTGTTTATCAATATATATATTTTTTTAAATTTTGAATATATTTTTTTAAATAATTAATTAATTAAATAAATTTCAGTGATCTCTTCCTTACGAATGTTGGCCACGACCCGACGAGCCCCGATGTTCCGCGGGCTGCAATGGTGAAGAGTTGATTTGCATAAAACAATATGACGCTGTTTACGTTAGGATCAACAAGCGGCTGGAACAGGTCAAAAATCGAAATCGCTCAAAACTTTGTCCTAGGGGTAACTTTCGACGCTGAACACGCTGGTGCCATCGATTTCGCAATCGGACCCCTCTAGGCGCCGGTATGGCGCCGCGCCACTTTGGCGCCCCCTGTTCCAGACCCCTGTTGAGCCCTTGTTGATCCTAACGTAAACAGCGTCATATTGGTCATTTTAAAATGTTTGTAAATGAAATAACTTTCAGGACTACAACATCATGGGTATCGCAGTTCTCGCTCTGCTCCTGCTCATGATGTACTACGACACCACCTTCATCGAGGGGGTGAGTCCTGGACGGATGTTGAAAAGTACGGTATCGATTAGGGGATACTGTATCCACTTATCGTTACCGTTTCCGTTAAAATATCGGATGAAACAAAAAGAAAAAATAGTTAAAATTCTTCCAGCTCGGCGTCTTCGGTACCATTATGTTCATTGCGAATATCTCGCAAAACTACGTGTTCATGAAGAACTCGGAGAGTACCGTGTACAATGTCAGTTTATTGATTGATTTTGCTTTTTAGCTACATCAATAATGTGAATTTCAGAACTTTGTGATGGCGCAACAAGGGAATATGAACGACTTCAACATGTGGATGGCCTGTCTCAATTATGTTCGTTAATTTTCTAAATTAAATTTATTTTTATTTAATTAAAATACAATAATATAAATCAGGTGCTGATGGCGATTCAAGTGGGGCAGGCGGGCGTGATCACCCTCTCCTCAAGCAATACGTTCTCCAATAACTGCTTCCGGTAACAATCCTTATCACTTCAATCCTCAAGAAAGGGATGATGAAAGAGTCCCTCTCTTTTTCACATACACGGCATAACAATCATCTATCGATAACTGATTTCATCGATAGATAATTGAACACATCAATCGATAAATTAATGAACCAATCGATAAATAGTCAGTTATTGATCGATAATTGCAGTGACGCTATTGTAATCGCCGTCATCGTCACCGTCCTTCCCTACACTGCCGCGTGTCTGCTGACCTCCAACTGGGAGAAGTTCATCGTGTCACAAATGAGCGATATGGAGGATCGAGGTTTGATTTTTTTTGTTGCATTTATTATGTTTACATTTTTATAAAGATGTTGCGCCTTGAGGCGAATTTTTCTTTTATTTTCCAATGATGTGGGATTTTCAAAATTATCTGACTTTGCCTTGCTCAGCAAACGTGGTCGTGGTTTTGTTCCCTCAGTAGGGCCTCAGAACAATTCGAGGTGAAATATTGCAAAAAAGAGAGGAAATTTGAAACAATATTTCAGAGGCTTACTTCGCCTCGGGCGATCTCGACACGGGACTGAAGAACACGCGCAACACAGTGCACATCACGTCGACTGCCATTTTCGGTAGGATTTTCTACCTAATCTGACCAGTTCGGTCACTAATTTCGCTCAATATCGTCGAGGAAATCCATATTTATGTAAATAATAGTAAATTAAAATTAAGGCGAGGCTCAGCTGTCCTCCATTTTCGTCATGATGGTCTACTTCCTGTCCAGTACAACGATCAGAATGGTTAGTTTCGACCTGAATTCGGCTCGAAAAATAGAAAATCCATAAAAAATCTTTTATAATTATATTACAGATGGTCTCATTCCGCTCACTAGTGCGCACCTTCCAGGAGCAGTTCTCCGCCCGATTCGCCATTACGTGTACTAGTTTTAATATTTTTTTTTGAAATTCTGGTAAATAACTGAATCATACATCTTCCTTTCACACGTATGCAATGAATATAGATCTGATCAAAATGTTTTCCCGTTTAGCTTCTTCTTGATTTATGCGCAATTTTTGATTATCATTTTAACCAAATCAATAAATTATGGTCATTTCTTCGCAGGGAAAGAGGTGTGCAAGCTGCTCATCTGCTTCTACCTCTGCCTCTTCATGCTGGGCAACACGAGTGTAATTAATATTTACAATATTAATTTATTAATTAAGCGATAATTGATTAGTCGCCAATTAGTCAATCGATAATTACTCAGTCGATGCGTCTCATTCTCGACTCGATCCGCGTCGGATCCGTCCGTGCAATGCCAATTATCGTCTTCTGCTATCTCGTCGTCATCATATTTTGCTACGGTAAGGTTACTGTGGCCGGAAAAAAAGAATCCCGAAATGGCTTTTCCATTTGTTCTCCGGGAGGATTATGATAATTGCTGTTGAATATCGTGAACTGATCTTTTACTTTTTGATCGTTTCCCATTGCATTATATTAAGACTAAATATTCGTGGGAGGCCGCATTTAAGGCGCATCATAGACTCAAAATAACAAACTATTTTTTAATGAGATAGGAAGAGAGCGTGCAGACTAACAAGTTAGTCGCCCTCTACTTTCTCGCTTGAGTGGACAGAGACCAAAAACTGAAACCGGCGAAAAAAAATGTACACAGTAATTAAAGGGACTTGGCACTGCAAATGAAGCGATTTTAAAATTAAAGAGAATTCTCTTCCGATTCGAATGCAAAAAACCGCATATTTTTACGATTTTTTTGAAAATAGTTATGAATTTTCAAATGTCGCGTTTCGATCTAGAATGCCCCGGCACTACTGCGTTTAGCAGCTAAACCCAAAAATCGAGAGTCGCAGACTTATTACTCTTTGAAATTTAGGAATTCGTCGTGTCTTCCTCGATCTCAACACAATGCTCTTCATGAATGACAAGAAAGTGGCGAATAAGGCTACCTTTGCCACTGCCAGCAAGGTTATTTCTAGAGTTCCTTAATGATAGAAGAAAATTTAATTATAAAAAGTGGAACAATAGAATGTTTATTGCTATTTGATTACATTTATTAGAATTTACTTAAATACTGTAAATTAGCAGAAGTATATTTACAATAATTGTTTCTTTTCTATATCAAAAATGAATGCTTATGTCATATCAGGTGACCCACGAGGTTTCACGCGGCGCCATGAAGCGATACTCAACGCCCATCAACATTTTCGTGGTGAGTTTTCGAAAAAATATTGTATAATTAATTTTAATTTATTGCACAATTTCAGGGCGCGTCGTGGTACGTCATGCTCATTTTGTCCTCGGCGCTCGGCTACAACGCGTGAGTTCTGGGTTTCAGCGAGTGGAGAAAAGGCGCGACAATCCCGCGGAATCAGTGTAACTCTAGAGATGAATTATAAGAAGAAACAGCGTCGATAGTTAATTGATGAAATGAAGTTAAATATTTTGTAAAATAATAAAAATAAAGTTAATTGTAGATGGTGGGGCAAGATTCGCGAGGGTGACATGTACAGTGAGAGAGATGCGGAGAACGAGACTGTGCAGCAGGGCATTATGTAAGTATTTTAAACATTTATTTTTTAAACGTACTTTATTATAAGAACCATTAGAAAAGTAGAGATTCTGTCAATTTTTTTTTGTTTCAACATGCTCATTTTTGGAAATGTGAAAATAATCGATAATTTGCAGGTGGTTCTCCATCATGATGATATCGCCGATGATCTGTGTCGGTGGATGGAGAGTGAGATTGTCATATTTATAAGGGTGTCCCAAAAGTTTTGCGACTCGGGCCTATTTTAGTTTGCGACGATTGCGCAATCGATCGATATCGATGATTGCGAAATACATTTGGTAAACAATCCATTTCGTAATAATTCAAGCCTTAGCACAAGTCGAGTGATGTAGTCTCCTAGTTTCTACAACGTTTCTCCCAATGGACACTTCTTTCGATCATCGCACAGTTTTGGTTTACATTTTTCATGCGGGAAAGACGGCGAAGGCAGCCCATCAAGAACTGGTGCTTTCGAAAGGAGATTCTGCCCCGACTCTATCGACCTGCTATTGATGGTACCAGCGTTTCAATTCTGGCGACCATAGTATCGAAGACGAACCCCGTTCTGGACGTCCTCACAGCAAGAATCAACCCCTGGTACTCAGTGCAGTGGCGGCCAAATCCAAAGTGAGTGTGCGTGAGTTGGAGATAGAGACTCATACTCCCAAATCCACGGTACAACGAATCCTCCACCGGGATGAGAGGAAGCCGAAGCTCCCCCATGTCATTCCCCACTCCCTCACCCCTGCTCAGATCAAAAAGTGTGTCGATGTGTGCCGAGAATTGCTCCACCGAAGACACAACTTTCGATGGGTCAGCAAGATCATCGCTATGGACGAGAAGTGGATCACATACGATAACCCTGAGCGGAAATTGGAATGGTTGGGCATCGGAGAGAATCCCCAGCCAGTCCCGAAGAAGGAATTGCACGAAAAGAAGGAACTACTGAGTTTCTTCTTCTCCGTGTTGGGACCCGTCTACTGGGAGATCCTCTCCAATGGAACCACCATCAAGGCTGACGTCTTCACTACTCAACTGGAAGAGGTCGCCATCAGGGTCCCTCCTGGTCTTCTAAGCGATGGAAAAATCCTGATCCTTATGGATAACGCGAGACCCCATCATGCGAAATTGACCCAGAAAAAGTTGGACGAACTGAATATGGAATGACTGTCTCATCCACCGTATTCACCCGATATCAGCCCCTGTGACTATCACTGTTTCCAATCTCTTGCTAACTTCTGTCGTGGAAAGAAGTTCGCTAATCGGACCGATCTCGACTCGGCCTTCCAAGCTTGGATCGATTCGAAGACCAAGTCATTCTGGAGAAATGGAATCATGAGCCTGCCCGATCGATGGCAGAAGGTTGTGACTAAGAAGGGAGCCTACATTGATTGATCACCTTTGTCAACTGTTGAAGATGTGATGATAAAAGTTTTTATTGAAAAAAGTCGCAAAACTTTTGGGACACCCTTATATATTACACAGAGAGAAAACATACTTATATGTAAGTAGGCGGCCTACTATGATCTCGACACCAAATAAGCTATACTAATATATAAGTAGGGGGCCCTACTAAGTATGCGCCCTACTAACACGCGGGCTCTCCGGCCTGGCCCCTCCCCTTTTCTCGATTGGCTCCGCCCCGGCACGGTTTTTCGTCCCCTTCCCTCCATTCATTGCTTGCATTATCTGTGCCGTTCATGTGTAAATAAGCACAACGAATATTTGAGAGTGGCTGATTTATTGCTGATAGTTTAAATAACAGAAACAACCGAGAGACAAAACACACGAGAACAAACAACATCATAGTAAAAGTTTAATGGATAAACAACAACGAAACATCAGTCAACTAGTTTTGATCATAATCAAATAATGCAGGAAAAAAACACCCCAACTATATTTATGTCGGTTAAGTTGTGTCGCAGATTCAATATCCGTGCTGTAGTCATCATCCTTCGCCGATCCCTCCACTTCACCTCTGGCGGATGATGAGCGATCTGGAAGAAACGCAAATAATTAATAAAGAAATTTTCAAATTACTGCAGTATTTTAAAACTACAAATATACCACTACACTACAAATATACCCAGCATCGAAGTAATCGATCAGTAGATCATAATTATCGATTCACTGTGCGTGAACGGTATGGAAATCAAGGTTCAATGCAATTAGTGAATACGAATGCTCTTAAATTTGCATAGAATCAGAATTGAATACAGTATCCCGCATAGTCAATCGATAATATGAAGGATAAGAACTCGAAGCGCGAAACAAATCGTAAACCGTTTCATTAAACAATCATTTGTATTTCGGCTAAAGCCGGACGGCGACAAGATAGTTCACGAAAGTTTACTTGAAAAAAAAGAAAGAAACGGTATACAATTTGTCGAACAAAGATGGCACCCAAGCAGTTTTTTTAAACACGAAATTGCTGAAATGAAATCCCGAATTTACTGCAAGGCCACAAATGTTGCAGAATATACACTATTTGAGAAAAATATACGTGTGAATAATCGATGCGATCCAGAAACAGAATGCTTCGAATGGAGCGAAAACTTGAAACTAAGAATCTTTGAGACCTTATGGTAAACTCGGGTGGATAATTTCAAGCAATTATGGAGGATACCCACCTGACTCCTCTCACGAGGTAGACCGAGAAGTCGAAGTTGATTCCCGTATTCTTGAGGTGCTCCTTCTCGAACAGATCGCGTTACTGAAAGCACGTGAATAGTTTTTATTTAAGTAATAAGAAGAGAAAGATCAACATTACTGTATTTCAACTAGCGGGGTGTGCACTAAATTTCAAACTACGCCCTCCTTTGCCCAAGATATTGCACGTCAACATTTTTTTCGAAGATAAACATAGTTGCGAAGAACGTGACTCGCTCTCTTTTCCCGCTTTCGAGAAGTTCGGTCCTGTCGACATATGATGTACATACGCAGAGAACACTTGGTTTAATAGGATTTAGTAAAACGTGCAATATAAAAAAACAGTGACGTTAACAATTTCTTCGAAAAAGTAGATTCATTTACAATCAAGCAAAGGTTCATAAAGTGTTTTTAAAAGTTCACCTGGCCTTCTGGAGGTGAGCAAGAAGAGCGAGGAGCTTGCGCTTGAGTCAGCGGGACAGATGTCTGCGGGGGCGAGACTTGAAGAGCTCGGCGAGCTTCTGTCTGAACAATACTGTGTAATGGATGAACGTCAAATACTCGGTGCAGGGTTTGGCAACTTCAGTGAAACAGATCTAACTTTGAGCAGACGCAATTATATTCAAAACGCACCACCTAATATTGCAGTATCTTGCGCGCGTGTGTGTTTACGCGAGTTAATGCGTAGAATGACCACGGTAGATCAGAAAGCCTAATATAGAAGTCGGAGAAACGTTTCAAATAAAGTTGAATTTGAAACACATTCATACCTTGGAAGGGCTTCTCCTCCTTCTTGTCGGTCTTCTTCAGCTTTGCGGCCCTTTCCGATGCTGGCCGGCATGACGATAAGTAAGGAAATGAACTTAAAATAAACAGAGTAACGACAGGAAATCGATAAAACGAAGAAAAAATAGCGGCAATTTCAAAAATATCGGAACGGGCGCATACTGTAGTCAGTCAGGTATGTCGTGGTGGGAGCCCATGAATTTCATACACCGTTGGAATACCGTAGTCTCCAAACATTGATTTTATGTTAATTGTATATTATTTATTACTTATTTATATTATTTATTTATTTTGAATCAACAATGCTTTTATCAGTATTGAATTATGCAAAATAAGGGAATTAAAGTAAGAAAATGCAAAGTGAACGCAATTCACAGCAAAGGTAATAATAAGGATGAAAAATGCCTCATTATACCACTTAATTATCGCAAAAGTGAAAGAATAGGAAGCATTCTGCTAATGTGAAACATTAGCAGAATGCTTCCTATTCTTTCACTACTAGCCCGGTTAGTAGGCGCACTTCTAAGTATGTTTTCTCTCAGTGTAATTAATTAATTAACCCTTTTCGAAGCGCCAGTCCGATAAATTTAAATGCAGAAATAGTATGAAGTGTCTGGCTATTTCTGACCGTTCTCTCCTCTTATTTTCAGTGATCGGTGACAAATCTCAAAGAGATGCTCTCGAAATTCTATCTATTAAGAATTATTGTCGAAATACCATATTTCAGTTCTTCAAATACTGTCACGAGGCGCTCAATGGCACGCTGACGATAAGGTATTTTCGAAAATCATTTCAAAAAATTATTTTGAAAATTTGCAGTTTCCTCTTCTCGCCCAACGAATTCTACGGACCGAAGGACGATCGGCACAGGTTTGTCTTATTATTTGACCGTTTTAATTTTATTTAAATTAGTGTTTAATTAATTGATTAATTGTAGACTCATCGTTGCTAACGAGTCGAATGCCGTGCGAATGTGAAGAATTGAGAGAAGAGGAAGGATTCCTCCCACTTTGATGCATCGATCTCTCTATCTTTCAGATGTAAAAGATAAATAAACTGTAGTGTGATTGGTCTTGTTGAGCTGAATGATAAAACAATAGGTTAAACCAAGGGTAAAAGAGTTAGGTAGAAGAAGAGAAATCTTTATCGTTGCATAGTTATTAGCAACAGGGCGCAACGCGTAACAGAAACACGGGAGATAAAACAACCGAAAACGTATGTGGGCAACGGGGCAAAAAAAGGAGTAATCTTCGAGATTATGCTCATCGAAACTCGTATCTTGTCTAGTAGTAAGTCTCCCGCTCGACCCAACCTCCCGGGTACTTGCGAATGAGATATCTGAAAGGAATCAGGGATTATTCTATTGTTTCACAGATAGTCTCTCCGTCTAACCCCTTTCTGGAGGCTTTAAATGAACGCTATGTATACTTGTTCAGTTTTTACAACTGATTCAACTCACTTTCTTGTTTCGTCATAGACAATAATTAGAAGTCCAAAGGGAACTCCCGGGAACCACCACCAGAAACGGAGACCGTACATCCTGCAGTTATTTATTTGCAAAGACTAAACGTGATCTACAGAAATATTTATGCAAAAAAAACATGTCGCAAAGCCCGTAAGGCGTACACATTATAAACCAGTTTCCTCCCAATTATGTATACTATTTGATCAAACCGTTTTTGTGACGAACTTTAGTGAACATTTTATTTGTTTTTTAAGGTCGTTAATAGCCACGGGACAGAGCAGTGGACTCAGAATGATGTGTAATTTATGAATTTAATTTTTTTTAAAATAATAAATATGTAGATGACGAACTTGAGTGCAGTGTCCATGCCGGGGCAATAGCAGAGAATGAATGCAACCATCGTCTCGAAGAACAAACCAAAGTTGAGCATTCCATTTGTCATCCCTGAAGATGATTATCGATTAGTTAGTGACGTCACAATCGATCGGAAGGAAACTGGAAATGAGATCAAAGATCACCTTGCTGCGCGAGCGAATTCCTTCTCGTCTTGGACACTATCAGGTCACCCCATTGCACCACAACGATCTGAAATGGGCAATTATTTTAGCGATTCTAAATATTTTTTTGCAAGAAATCAATAAAATATACTTACCGTAACGAAGAAGGCGGTCTGACAGGTGTGCTCGAGAATCTTCCTGTTCGCATATGTCTGCAATCAATATTATGAGTAAAGCTACAGTACCCCACCGTGTTACAGTACTCGATCGATAACGCTACCGTACCCATTCCTGTCCGTACGAGTCCATGAGCGAGTTGTAGCCTGGCGCATCCCAGAGCGGCCGCTTGAACAACAGGTCCTGCAATTTTCATGGTGAGCGCCATTCTGTCTTTTCCGAAAAATTAATTCTATTCAAATTTTGCACTGCGTGTGCCTGCTGGAATTCGTCGCCCTCACCTGCGGCAGGAATCCGTTCTCGGCCATGATCCAGAAGTAGGTGAAGAAGGCGGAGAGCGCCTGGAAAAATCAATAATTTTTTTACATGTTTCAAAAATCAATAAATCAATCGATACTACCGTATACCTGAATGACTCCAATCTGTCCGTACGAGAGTGAGATCAGTCGTTCATTGACCAATTTGTCTCTTTTCGAATCTCTCGGCTTCCTCTTCATAATATCCGATTCGGCCTCTTCGTAAGCGAGAGAGATGGCGGGAATCTGAGAGTGTGGTGTAGTGAAGGCGACTAATACTAATCCCAGAATTTGGACAAAATTGCACTGCGTGCGCAATTGGTAAACGTCGCCCCTTCCTCACCATGTCCGTTCCGAGATCGATGCAGAGAATGGTTACGGTACCGAGCGGCAGCGGGAGACCGAGAAGGATGTACGACAGGAAGGGTGTGATCTGAAATTATCGAGTTTTAGAAAATGTTATAAAATGGATAATCACTGAATACCGTACCTCGGGAATGTTCGATGAGAGGGTGTAGGCAATGGACTTCTTCAGGTTATCGAAGATGATTCGACCCTCCTCGACACCTGAAAATATTGATTGTATTCTATGCAAATTGTCTTTACATTTATTGGCAGATTACTGTAACAGTATCCATTTTGGTAATTATTGATTTTACTCGTAAGTAGAGTAAATTTGTCAACATACCGACGACGATAGACGCAAAGTTGTCGTCGAGCAGGATCATGTCCGCAGCCTGCTTGGAGACATCCGAACCTGAGAAAGATCGAGTTAAAACTACAAAATTCTAGGTTCAAACTACAAAGATCATCGACCAAACTCCAATCTTACCAGCAATGCCCATGGCGATTCCAATGTCAGCCTTCTTGAGCGCCGGCGAGTCGTTTACTCCGTCTCCAGTGACAGCGACAATCTGTGAGAGATCAGAGATCAGAATACGAGATCAGATTACAAAGTTCAAACATCAAACTACAAACCTGTCCCTGCTTCTGGAATCCCTCGACGATAATGAGCTTCTGCTGGGGTGATGTACGTGCGAAGACAATCTCCTGGTGATTACGGATGATCTGAGAAGAAAGATTCAAACTACAAAACTGGAGAGGGGTCAGACTATAAAGATCAAAGATCAACTCTTACATCGGCCAGATGGTCGTCGTTCATTTCTCGCAAGTCCGAACCGTGGATGACAGCGGCATTTGCGTCATGGGGGTTAACCTGAAGAGAGAGATTATTGATTGAAAGTTAAGTGGAGGAGAGATGCTCAAGTTGAATAAGTATAATTAAATTATTTGAAAAAAATAATATAAATATTTGGACAAAAAATGATTTGGGAAAAACCAAAGTTCGTGTGATCATTAGAATAATGCGAAAAGAGCTGGGTTGATGCTGGTTTCATCCCGCTTATGAAAGCACAGAAAACTTCTCGGAACAATGCGGAACGGGAGCTGAAACATCCTATTATCTCGCCTTCTCAATGGGGATATTCTTGCGGATTGCGATGTCCTCTACCGTCTCCGAGTGGTCAGAAATGATTCCTGCACGGATTATCGATTTTTCAGCTACGAAATTCTCATATTCGTGAATTTACTATCGATTTATCAAGTCAGAAAACGCCCTCCACACATTACTATTACAAATTCATTTTACATCGTTTTGCAAAGTGGATTACAGTCCGGATTACTGTACTCCGAAATGGATCGATAACTGACCGACAGATTTAGCGATGGCCTTAGCAGTGATGGGATGGTCGCCAGTCACCATAACCACCTGAAAAATTGTTAAATTATTTTCGAAAATAAGTAAATAATTATTAAAATCTACCTTAATTCCAGCTGATCTACACTTGGCCACAGCATCTGGGACGGCGGCACGAGGAGGATCGATCATAGACATCAAACCGACGAAACGAAGGCCATTTATGGGGAAATTAACCTTAATTAGTGTTAAATAATTAAGTAATTGTTAATTAATAAGAGTTATGTGCTTACGTCCTCAGTGTCGAACTTGAATCCCTTGGGGAATTGAGCCTTGGGCAGAGTGAAATCACAGAATCCCAACACTCTCTCACCCATTCCTCCCAACTCGAGATACGTACGGTTGAAATCGTCTCTGGAATAGGAGGATTGCGTCATCACTACTTAATGCGTCGAAAATAGGAAATTTCTTGCATCACAATATACACCGATAACCGCTTTTCCACCTTTCCTCACAATCTTCTGAAACACGTGAAATATGAATGTACCGACGAATCGATGATGATTTTTTTAAAACAAGAAGCGTATCGAATCATGTTCATTTCAATTGTTGATTACGAAAAATCCAGATTTCCTCATTCTTATGCAATATCACCAATGCCTTACCTGTGCTCGTGAGTCATGGTCATCTCAACGCCGTCAAGGAGAATAGTGGCGCATCTGAATTATCATTACTATTTTTATTATTAAATTATTTCACACCATTAGCTTCAGGGCAAAAATGACTGCTGCTAAAACTCTCCACAAAAAACGTCCATATTTCCAAATTATCGTGAATTGCGTCATTGCTATGTAATATGACCTCTCAACAATTCTCTCCGGTGCTCCCTTCATCACGAGAAGATACTCGTCCTGTTTGGGAAGTTCGTGGATGGACACCTGAGATTGCATAGAGATGACGTAATGACTGTTGCTAATCAAAGAAGAGTAAGCGATTATTCGTTCCACTTAGTGTGAGTACGATCGTTTTAAGATGTGTTCCCTCTGTCTAATACTATTTGTGAAGCATATTCATATCACACTCAGGGTGAAAACTTTGAAAAAAGATCAGATTGCTAGACAATGATTAGGAAAGATAAAAGATCAAATATTAGGTGGAACTGTATGTGAAAGTCTATTTTTTACTAGTCATGCGAAGAGCAAACTAAATCAATAAGCCTAAAATGGCTGCCAGTGTTTCGGCCCTGCGGTCTAGACACTGACCGCCTCCCTGGGGGCGGGCCTCGTCAGTAGACAAGCCCCAGGGACACAGGTATGTATGTAAAGGATACTAGTGGTAAATGAAGAATAGCGAAGACCAAGTCTTACCTGATATTTGTTAGTGGAGTTGAAGGGGATTTCGACCACTTTGGGATTCGCATTTCGATATTCAACGACGTCACCAAAAGCTATTTCGGAGTATTTGAGTAGTGCAACTTCCGATGCATCGCCAGTACACTCGCGTCTGGAAATTTATGATTGCGTTATAATTAGGCAATCACACTGTTTCATTATCACTACGCAATATTCCGTAATTGTAGTCGCTAATTTTAATATCACATCGGATGGACTGTTCAAAACCGGACGAAGAGGTAGAAACATCCTATTGATGATGCAATCCCCAGAAGACTAACCGTCATAGCTATAGTGTAAAAATATTATTATGTGTCAATACGCAGTAATAACGTAATCTCCTCTCACCTCAGAATGGGAACATCCTTCTGATCTGGCTTGAATTCGGCTCTATTGCACAGGGCGGCGACTCTAGTCAAAGTGTCCACGGAACCACAACTACGATTCTTCTGGCCTGTAATGGAGATTGCGTCATCACTATTCAATTCAACTTAAAAAGACATTCAATTATTGGCAGAAGAGGCAATTAGACACGAGTCGTCGAAACCACTTTCTGTGTGTAATAGTAGCTTAATCCACAATATGCTGCCTAATGCTGACGCAACTCTCTATCTATTGCCTATTAATGACGCAATCTCTCACCCGATTGATCCTCCGTTGTGTCACAGGCGGCGATGGTGTTGTCACACCACATGTGCGCCACAGTCATCCTGTTCTGCGTCAGTGTTCCCGTCTTATCCGAGCAGATAGTTGACGTCGAACCTGTGCGATTTATTTTTCGGATATTATGGATGTGCTATGGATGCTGCGTCGATTTAACGGTGATTTGAATCGATCAATAATTAGTTTAAATAAATCAATAATGAAATCAGAAGGTTAATTCTCACCGAGCGTTTCAACTGCTTCGAGGTTCTTCACCAGACAGTTCTTGGCGGCCATTCTGCAATTATTGATATTGTTTTCAGGGATGATCTTTGATCTTTGAGCAGTCTATAGTATTTATCTGCCTGATAGATAAGTGATCTTTGAACATTCTCACCTCATAGCAGTGAGTGTGAGCGATACGGTTACGGTAGCGATGAGTCCCTCGGGAACATTCGCAACGATGATACCTGAAGAAAATCGATAATTAGTAGCTACCGTACCTTTGACTACGCACACAGAAAAAAAGTCTTATATTAGGCCCATGACCTTTTCAAAAGTCTTACATATAAGAACTTAAATCTTAAATATAAGACTTTTTAGAGGGTCATGAGCCTCATATAAGACTTTTTTCTGTGTGTGCGGTGAATCAAATAGTTGAAATATGTTTCTTTGTATAAAATCTACAAATCTTGTATCGCTTTCGACAACATTCCGGCTAACTAATACTATTCGTGAAACATAACTAGCGGGGTTGTATTAAGGTTAAATGCACAACGCTCTATGCGTACACTACGCTCTATGCATAGTTCTGGGTGCGGGTTCGGTCCAGGGGGAGCTCGATAGGTGGCTCCAGGTACGGTCCAGGGAGCGCCCTGTAGCCGGCTCCAGGTTCGGTCCAGGGGGAGCTCGATAGGTGGCTCCAGGTACGGTCCAGGGGGCGCCCTGTAGCTGGCTCCAGGTTCGGTCCACGGGGAGCTCGGTAGCCGGCACCGGGCTACATTAAACCTCGCAGTATGCTGGGGAATGTTAATCGCTACTAAGAGTACTGGCTTATTCCGGTGGAAAAGGCTCGTGAGGCAGAGAGCGATCGAAAAAAGTTGCCACTACGCCACTTCGTGGCTCCGTGGCAACTTTTTTCGATCGCTCTCTGCCTCACGAGCCTTTCACAACGGAAACGCAGTATACAGTGCGTTCAGAACTTTTAGAACATTTTCAGAGATGTTTCCTGTGATTCTCTACGCCCTCTGAATCTTTTTGAAACTTTTCAAAATTTTCGATTTTTCACGTTAAAACATGTTAGAACATGTTCAAACACGTTTCTGACATCGCAAAACACTTTTTCCTGTGATCCCCTACGCTCTCTGAATAATTTTGGAACTTTTTGAAATTTTCGATTTTTGACATTAAAACGTGTCAGAACACGTTCAGACACGTTTCTGACATCGCAAAACACTTTTCCTGTGATCCCCTACGCTTTCTGAATCATTTTGGAACTTTTCGAATTTTCCGATTTTTCACGTTAAAACGCGTTAGAACACGTTCAAACACGTTTCCGACATCGCAAGACACTTTTGTAGTGATCCCCTACGCTTTCTGAATCATTTTGAAACTTTTCGAAATTTTCGATTTTTCACGGTAAAACGTGTCAGAACACGTTCAAACACGTTTCTGACATCGCAAAACACTTTTTCCTGTGATCCCCTACGCTCTCTGAATAATTTTGGAACTTTTTGAAATTTTCGATTTTTGACATTAAAACGTGTCAGAACACGTTCAGACACGTTTCTGACATCGCAAAACACTTTTCCTGTGATCCCCTACGCTTTCTGAATCATTTTGGAACTTTTCGAATTTTCCGATTTTTCACGTTAAAACGCGTTAGAACACGTTCAAACACGTTTCCGACATCGCAAGACACTTTTGTAGTGATCCCCTACGCTTTCTGAATCATTTTGAAACTTTTCGAAATTTTCGATTTTTCACGGTAAAACGTGTCAGAACACGTTCAAACACGTTTCTGACATCGCAAAACACTTTTTCCTGTGATCCCCTACGCTCTCTGAATCATTTTGGAACTTTTTGAAATTTTCGATTTTTGACATTAAAACGTGTCAGAACACGTTCAGACACGTTTCTGACATCGCAAAACACTTTTCCTGTGATCCCCTACGCTTTCTGAATCATTTTGGAACTTTTCGAATTTTCCGATTTTTCACGTTAAAACGCGTTAGAACACGTTCAGACACGTTTCCGACATCGCAAGACACTTTTGTAGTGATCCCCTACGCTTTCTGAATCATTTTGAAACTTTTCGAAATTTTCGATTTTTCACGGTAAAACGTGTCAGAACACGTTCAAACACGTTTCTGACATCGCAAAACACTTTTTCCTGTGATCCCCTACGCTCTCTGAATCATTTTGGAACTTTTTGAAATTTTCGATTTTTGACATTAAAACGTGTCAGAACACGTTCAGACACGTTTCTGACATCGCAAAACACTTTTCCTGTGATCCCCTACGCTTTCTGAATCATTTTGGAACTTTTCGAATTTTTCGATTTTTCACGTTAAAACGCGTTAGAACACGTTCAGACACGTTTCCGACATCGCAAAACACTTTTGTAGTGATCCCCTACGCTTTCTGAATCATTTTGAAACTTTTCAAAATTTTCGATTTTTCACGTTAAAACTCGGCAAAACAGGTGAAAACGTGTTTCACGGTACTTAGAAACGTGCCAGGAGCACTTGCGGCACTTACGAAAAATGCGGCAAAAGGTTTGCCCGCGGCGGGGGTCGAACCTGCGTCGGTCGGATTGCTAGTTCAGCGCGTAACCCACTTGGCCATGGATTTGGCGATTTAAATTTTGTAAAATTTGAAAGCAATTCTGGTCTATTATCATATGCAAAAGGTTCTGAGAAGATAGCGCAATTTTGAAGCGAAATATAAGGAAAATGAGAAAAAAGTGTGACCGGACGGAAGGAAAAAAAAACGGACAGACAGACAGACAGACAGACAGACAGACAGACAGACAGACAGACAGACAGACAGACAGACAGACAGACAGACAGATAGACAGACGTTAGCATTTTCTAATATATAGTAACCGATTTCACGTTTGACATATCTATTTATTTAGAAAATGACTAATTTGTACCGATAAGGAAGACGATGGCTGTCAGCCAGTGGTAGCCAAGAATGATCGAGATTATGAAGAACGTGCCTCCTGCAACGATGCTACCGTGACCTGTCCTACCGCAATCGATCGTAGTCTTCAGTCGACCATAATCCTCCTACCATAACCCCACCTACCGTAATCAACCGTAATACTCATAGTATAGTTACAGTCTCCTACAGTAATCAGTACTCACCAGTAGCCGCAGCAACACCGGTGATGAGATGGATAAAGTGCTCGATTTCTATTCCAATCGGCGTCATTCCTGTGTCAAGACCAGCTGCGAGATGAGCGATGCGACCCATTACCTGAAGGGATTGAGATGATTGATCTTTGATCTTTTGCAAACCCCGACTGATCTTTGATCTCTGGAACATCAAAGGGCTGAAACAAAGCGTCCGTGCTAGGCTAGAATACAACAGCGCGCAAGTTCAGTCAAACATACCAGTAGATCAGCGAATTCAATGTAAATAGTGGTATCTAAGGGAAAGCTTGAAAGATCAAAGATCAAGTTCTTACCGTTCGATCTCCAGTGCATATCACAATTCCCTTGCAAGTGCCCTCCAATGCATTTGTAGAGAAAAAAGCGACGTTTTTAGTCTCCAGTGGATTCTCATTTGTAAATTCGGGAGTGCGAGATTGAGGTTCAGACTCGCCAGTGAGAGAAGAATTATCGACCTGAGGAGAGAACGGTAGAGTATCGATCGAAAAGGACCTATTGATCGCAGCAAGCAGCGTATTATTGTCTATAAAACATCCTAGTAAGAGATGAAATTGCCTAGTGATGATGCAATCACCTTGAATCCGAAGCTCTGAATGACTCGAATATCGGCGGGAACTCGATCTCCTCCTTTCACTTCGACTACATCGCCCACCACCAGATCCTGCAGTTAGAATATGCAGAAGCGGCGGGAGATTTGAATTTTTAAAATAGCGCTAGAATAAGATTTCAAAGTCGTTGCTCACCTCGCACTTGATCTGCGTCTTGACACCATCGCGGTACACCAGGGCGTACTATAACAGACGATATTATTGATGTTTTAGGATGGTGATTAGAAAAAGTAAAAACCCACCGTGGGAATCATACTCTTGAAGGAGTCCATGACCTTGGACGACTTGTGTTCCTGGAATATTAATTAATTTGAAGAAGTTTAAATGTTTTAAATAATAAATGAAAGTCATTAATTAATTACCTGATAGTGCTGAAAGCAGCCAGTAACGATAACAACAGCCATGAGAACGATACCGAGATTCAGCTGCAACGCATAACTGCATTGTTATTTTTCTCATCAAGCCAAGGACAGAACACTAATGGTCCGAGAAAACAAGGCCTTTTCATCTGTTGACGAAACTCAAATGCACCGTTGGTGCTTTTATTTTTTTCTAATCAGACACCCCCTGCCCGTGGTATTGTCTTGTAAAGGTCGGACACGAATAAATTTCGTATTCATTAACTATTTTGATGACGAATTGTTTGGAAAACTGACATTATCGGGCGATGGATGCTCCATTGTCATGTAGTCAACGGAGTAAGCGAGGAAACACAGAAAGGATCCGATCCTGAAGAAACGATATTTGATCTTTGATCTCTTTTCAACCCCAATCAATTTATGTGTGAAATTGTTAGTCATTGTTAAGTCAGTAGACTTCTGTGTATAACCACTAGCCAACTTTCCAGATCAACTAAAAAATCTAGAGAACAAAATTCATCAACTAACCATAGCAGCATCGCAAATCCTCCAAATAAGTTCTTACAGAACTTGACCCATTCGGGAGTTGTGTGAGGCGGAGTGAGGGCATTGGGACCGTCACGGGCAAGGATCTCGGCTGCCTTAGCCTTGGAAAGACCCTGAAAATGCAAGTGTGATCTTTGGTCTTCGAATTCTATATTTTCTGACGTTATACTAATCCTTGGAATTTTGCATTTGAAAGTGCCCTAGGACTCCATAAATGAATGTGTGTGTGGTCGCGGTCAAATTGATCTTTGATCTCTACCTCCTAACTGTCCCCAACCCCTCTCGATTGTCCCTTCTTGTAAGATTGTTCCACTGATCGGGTCCCTCTCCTCTCCCACTCATTTCGAAAGGTTCCATCCTCTCTTACACCCTCATAAATGTCAATGTGGAACAAATCAGCACAGCCATCGGTGCTATTTGAAGGGGAAACCTCCTCGTTTAGACGTCTCTCTTGCTATCTTTAGGTACGCGGAGCACGGGAATTCCACCAGGCCACCCCGGCGAACTCTCTATTTCCGCATAGTGTTTATGCCTAAAGATGATCGATGTTTATGCGTCGTCTCTCATTTTCGCCTTATCTCTCTCGTTCCTCTCGTCGTCTGCGCTCTCCGCAGCACGCGCTGTCCCTCGCTGTCCTTTGGATCGCGCACAATCGCACCCCGAAATAGAGAGGGAGTATTTTTAGAGAGGCATGAGGAACCATCTCTCGCATGGTTTGAAACGTAGGGAAAGAAGAGTTTAGCCGAAGAGGAAAGGACTTTGTTCTCTAGCTGTAAGCTGTCAAGAATCTCTTGGTTTTCGTACATCTCTGTTGGTTTCCCCGTCATCTATTTTGGTCGCTCAAATATTTAGATCAAAGGCATTAGATAGCGTCTAACTTGATCTTTGGTTACACGGTGTCAGAAGAAGGACCTGCAGAGATTTTGCGGAAGAAATTAGAGGGGGGTCTCTCCCGACCGAGAGAGACGTTGGTAAAGTGGAAAAGTGCGAAGATGAGAAGGGGGCTGGCCCAGGTGAATTGGTGAGTAAACGTAGTGGAACCAAGCGGTGAAGAACAGCAGGATGTCATGGGGAAGAAGAGAGAAGGAGGGCAGGCGTCGTCCTTGAGACGTTATCGACCCCTAATCGCAAAAAGAGAATCCAACTCTGGTATTTTTGCCCAAATGGGATTCCAATGTGGCTCCCAACGGAGCAAACATCAAAGCATCCGCTGGGATCCCAATAGGGAAATCGTTGGGATGCTGCTATTTGGGTAAATTTCCCCTATTGGGATCCAGACGAGAGGCGCTTTTGATGTTTGCCCCATTGGGCAGCAGATTGGGATCCCATTGGGGCAAAGAAACCCAGAGAATAATGTGAAGTCGATGACCAAGAATGCTTGGAACAGTTCCAAAAAGAATTGTGGGATGAGAAACGATTGCAGGCTCGTTCATCAGGTACTTTCGTTCCAAACCTCTGAAGAATCCCCCCCCCATTTCTTTTAAAATTTCAAATCCTGTTGCGCCTGAGGCGTAGATAAATTATTAATTATAAGAACGTCGCGCATCCGTTTACTGACCGCACCTCGCATTTTGTCTAGGCTCTAAAAAGGAGCAGCCCAGCCTCATCTAGACTAGACTCAACACTTGTCCTAAAAAGAGGGGGTGGTGTAACCATTAATCTACAACTCTCTTCATTCTTGATCTACTATGAGTCTAGACGCGTCAGAGTGCAGTAATGGAATGAAGAGAAGGAGGAAGAATGAGGTCCCTCTCTCGTGTTTCGAGTGACGTGTAGATCAAAGACTACTCTCTTGCTGTGTCTTTAGCCGCGCCTCCCTCACTCCTTTTCGTCGAGAACAGGCCAAAGATCGTGTCACTTGAAGCATAAAGCCCGTGAAGTGCCTAGTGATGACGCCATGTCCCCCTAACGGCGAATTAAGCAGTCTACGCAAAAGGCGTAACGAAGGATGAGTTTGGGTATTACCTAGTGATGACGCAATCGATTCACCTTCTCAACACTGGTGTGCAGACGCGTGCACAGCTCAGCCAGCGGGACCTTGTGCTCGTCGAGTTTGACCTGCAATTAACATAATTAATGTTTTAAACATCATCGATTCAATTTTTAAGAATAGCTCGGGCTTCTGTCCACAGAGATAGCTATTTATCTCGGAGCAAAAGTCACCGATTTTAATCTTAACATATAAATATTTGAATTCCAGCAAATCCATAGCTTTTTTCGGGAGCTCATAAATCAAATTGCAAGTCAATAGCTCCGCTGGGAGAGGGGATATGGACTTCAAATAGTAATCGCGATTAGTGATTAGAATGGAACCATCGTATTGCTAGTTTGGGATGTTTTGGCGGTACGGTGAAACAGGAAACCACGGCCTCCTTACCTCCTTCTTGAGATCGTTCAAGTCGGGCGCGCCCTTCTTTGACTTGCTGCCCTTTTGAGTCATACTGAAATTTAAAAAAAAATAATAAAAATAAAAAATCAAGACTGGCCGTGGGGAACAACATGAAACCTCCAGAAAAGGGTCAGGGAGAGAAAGAGTGTGTGAGTACATGAGTGTCCCTCTCACGAACTACCACTCTCTCGCCCCTAGCCCCTTTCTGAAGGGTTGACCGGGTTATGGCACGACCGGGGTATGACACGACCGGGAAGTGGGAAAAGCACGACAATGCGCGACAACCGACCCGCTCAAGACTGATGCTGCAACTGAGATGGGGATCGAGGGACGGTAGAAAGGGGGCGGAGCTTCCCCTTTTGTACCTCTTCTCCCTCCCTCTTCCCTCTCTTCCAAATATAGCCTGCCCTCGGCACCGGCTATTTTTGGCGCTAAAAATAGCGCGGCGCGCGTTTACTATTAATATACGGCGGCGCGAAATCACCGGGCGATGAGTGATAGAGAGGAGAGAGAGAGAGAGAGAGAGAGAGAGAGAGAGAGATGGGTGGGGCTAAATTTATCCGGATCGAAGGAGGGGGGGGGGTTTCTGATAGAGGAGGGTGGGCTCTGAAGGTCCGGTAACGTGGGGTGATCAAGGGGGAATACGCATCGCTCTATCTCTCTCTCTCTCTCCCTGAAAATAGCCATCAAAGGTGACGATGGTTTCCCGGGGAACTTTCCCCTGATGGGAACCATGAGACGGTTTTTATGATGTGGTTGAATATAACCTGCAGAGAAAGCCGAGAATAACCCTTGAGAGGCGTGAAAAAAGCAATGTGTGAATCCAGAAATATAGATAGAAAGGTAAACATCATTCGCTTCCAGCAAGGGTCGTAAGAGAGGCAAACGGTCAACGATAGTGGATACGGTATATCCTTCATTAGAATGATCTTTGATCTCTCCTAGTTGGTGAAAGAAGGAGATCTATCTTCCGGCAGACAATTGTGTCTTTTCGAACAAAAAAATCTTAGGTTTTCTACAACGCCATCAATGACTTCCACTTTAAACAAATACTGTATCTCAAAAAATTGCGACAAACATTTTATCGAAAACGCCTAGACGATGTGTAATTACCGTGCCAACGTCACACATTCGTAAAATTTAGTAGCATGTCTCGAATAGCGAGAGGTAAAATGGATACTCTAATCATCCTCGGCTACCACTGGCTGACTGCCATAATTTTCCTCATTGGTGCGAAATATTGATTATTTGAAAATATATCGTTATTTCACAAGTCAATTCAATTATGTTTCAATAATTGTATTAGTCTGCTGAAATGTTTTAGAAAACGATTGATCTCGCGCTGACTCAGCATGCAAACCAACCATATTTCACTTATGCCATTTACCGAACTCAAAGATACTATAGCTGCTAATTATCGATTTTCTCCAGGAATCATTGTGACGAATGTTTCTGAGGGACCGTCTCGCTCACGCTTGGAGGTGAGAGAGATCAAAGATCACTAAAAATAGTTCAATTTAAGAATGAGTAAACATAATTGCAGGGTGGCTGCCAAAAACTGTTTTGTGAAGAAAATTATATAATTTTAAAAAACAACCAAAAACTGCTCTTCTTGATTACCAGAGATTTATTATCGATTTTTTTCACTGAAAAATCGATAATAAATCTCAAGTAAATCATTCCAATAATAGCTAAATTCCTTCGCATGTTCGACGTCAACGATTTGCTCGGACAAGACGGGAACGCTGGCGCAGAACAGGATGACTTTGGCGCACATGTGGTGTGACAACATCATCGCCGCCTTTGACACGACGGAGGATCAATCGGGTGAGGGATTGCGTTATGACTAGGCAATCGATGGAGAGTTGCGGCGTCATTAGACACTGAAAATTGTATCAATAACAGCCCTTCTATAGTCGCCTTTTCAGTAAAGTAATTGTCTTCTTGAACGTCTTTTCCCATTTAATTGCGTGGAAATGATGAAATATGAATATATCTATGCTAATGACTACGCATTTTCCATTTAGGTCAGAAGAATCGAAGTAATGGTTCCGTGACCACTTTAACTAGAGTCGCCGCGCTGTGCAATAGAGCTGAGTTCAAGCCAGATCAGAAGGATGTACCCATTCTGAGGTGATATTGCGTCATGAATAGGTAATAGATGAACTTATTATACCACTAACTACGTAACAGTCTTGATTTTATATCGTCATCATTAGGTCATGTGCACCTTCTTTAGACGGGTTTCAACAGCCTGTGAAAATCAATTTCGTTAACGACTTATATTATATTGAAGGCTTGCGTAGTGATGATGAAACTGTGTGATTGCATAATGATGATGCAATTTGTAGACGCGAGTGTACTGGCGATGCATCGGAAGTTGCACTACTCAAATACTCCGAAATCGCTTTTGGTGACGTCGTCGAATACCGAAATGCGAACCCCAAAGTGGTCGAGATTCCCTTCAACTCCACTAACAAGTACCAGGTGAGTGAAGGAAATAATTTATTTTTTGAACTATCTTAATCATGACAAAGCCATCCGAAAAGCCATTGTGTGTTTTTATCTTATTGACGCACTCGGACATTCGGATATGTTTCACGAATGATAATATACCGTGAGAACAGTTCTTACAATGATTTGTCAGGCTGATGTATTGAAACAAATAATCACTTCTCCTTATTCTACTCGCAATAGTAATTGCATCATCCCTATGCAACCAGGTGTCCATGCTCGAACTCCAAAAGAGGATGAGTATCTGCTCGTGATGAAGGGAGCGCCGGAGAGAATTGTTGAGAGGTCAGATTGCATAGTAATGACGCAATTCACGATGACATGAAAAGATGGTTTTTTTGTGTAGAGAGTTTTTGCGGCGGCCATTTTGGCCCAGAAAGCTTGAATAATAATAATAATAATCATTGAGATGCTCGACGATTCTTGTCGACGGCATCGAAATTACCATAACTGACCAGCACAGGTATACCCGTATACTGTCAATATGAAATTTGCACTTTTTGGAAAACCATCCACGATTCGTCGGTTGATTCATGTTTCATGGTTTGCATAATATTGTGAGGAATGGAGAAAAGCGATTTTCAGTCCTTTCTTTCTTTCTTAAAAATCCCGTATTGCCAACCAATTACCTAGTGATGACGCAATATCTCCCTCTTCCAGAGACGATTTCAACCGTACTTATCTCGAATTGGGAGGAATGGGTGAGAGAGTGTTGGGATTCTGCGATTTCACCCTGCCCAAGGCCCAATTCCCGAAGGGATTCAAATTCGACACTGAGGACGTAAGCAATTAACTCTAATTAAGCAACAATTACTTAATTAATTAACACTAATTAAGGTCAATTTCCCCATCAATGGTCTTCGTTTCGTCGGTTTAATGTCCATGATCATCCCTCCTCGAGCAGCCGTCTCAGATGCGGTATCAGATGCGGTAGCCAAGTGTAGATCAATTACACAGTTATTCAAACATTTTCGAACATATTTTTTTGAAATTCACATGTGGTTATGGTGACTGGCGACCATCCGATCACTGCCAAGGCCATCGCTAAAACTGTAGGTCAGTAATCGATATCGATTTCTTAATACAGTAATCGGTCTTCCCCATGGTCCGTTTATCTCGAGTTATACAATGACAATCAGTCTAGTGATGTTGATAGAACTCTCTACGGCACACGCATTGCTGCCGGAAATCTTAGGCGCTTTTGTAAGCGTGCTGAAACTCACATCAACATAGGCCGCGACTGGTGTTTCCAATTGTGGCCGTAATCACGATATTTGAGCTGTTTCAGCGTTGGTAATTGATCTCACAATCAGAAGAATCAGAAATGTATTACATCTTCACTCATTATATTATTTATTTTTTCGCCGGCTGATATTTGCGCCTAGACTGACAAAGTTGCTAATAGAATTTGGATGCTTGCACATGCTCATTTATTAAAAAAAACAAATTTGTCTTGTATTAGTTCGAGTTCTAAGCCGAAGTGCCTTATCTAATTGGTTTTCAATGTACGAATAAGGGATTTTTTCCACTGAATAATCGATAATCCATGCAGGAATCATCTCTGACCACTCGGAAACGGTAGAGGACATTGAGAAGGTGAACCATTGAGAAGAATCATTGTAATGAATTTAAATATGGTCCAAGAATTGCTGCCGGAAGATTTTTTTTAAATTTCTAAGACTTTTTTGGCTTTATGACAAATCAATCCCACATACATAGGGGCCGCAACGTGGTGAGCGGAATTGACTAGATGGGGTGAAATTTAGGGTTAACATATCCCTACAAGTCTGATTAAGATGAATCTTTTGGATTTAGGTCGATATCTTATCTCTGAGCCGAGTTACACCTCCAAAACCACGCGCGATTCGACTGTTGTGAGAGGGGGGAAAAACGCGATGGGGAGAGGGGGAGGCGGAGCCTATTCGCCCTTCTTTCCAGGGGCATAGCGCGCTTAATTGGAGATATTTTTATGTTGTGTCAAAAGATAAGTAGTTTGTGAAGGTATGGAGAGTACCTTGGCGTTTCAATTTGGAGGATTGAACATGTCAAAGCGCGGCGGGAGTGGAGGAGCATAGCACGCAATTGAAGAGAGGATGTAACTGCCTGTATGGCGCAGTGGGTTGAGAGTTTGCCTAGCGATCGCAAACCCTCAAGTTCAATTCCCCTTTTGCGAAAACCGTTGATATTTACAGTAAAACGGAATGTCGATACTCTCGTACTCGTATTCTCGCACTATTTTTGCAATCGAGAGCACAATTCAGGATCGCTGATTTTGATTTCTTTTTCTCTTGTAATATTCCTTGAAAAATCAAGGGAATAGAATGCGGGTCTATCAGAGTTGTGAGTTCAGTGATAAGCCCAATTTCGACGATTTCGAAATTAAATTTCACTTTTTCGACACCTCAACGTTCTCTGATCAACCCTGATATAGGGGCAAACGATTGCACTCTTCAAGACCTCCAAAACAAGCTATAATATGACTCATATCGTTTCGAATTACGCTTGTGCTCTCAAATTCTCATTTTTTTGTCGAATCCGGGTGCGCGATAAGTGGGCGGACGTTGTGGACCCTACACATACATAACCATTTTAATCCACATACACAACCATTTTGTACGATTTGTGAGCAACTCGGTGAAAAGAAGGGAAATTAATGTCAAACTGATCGAAAAATTATTTTTTTAGCATGAATGAGTGATCCGAGAGACATGAAAGACTCGGCTGTGATGTCTACTAAAGAATGGCGAGAGCGAAGTCAAACTTTCGCATTCGCGTCTTGCACTAGCGTTCATATCTGCCTCATTGGCTCAGTTGTAGAGCGTTTGTCTAGTAAACAGAAGGTCGCTGGTTCGATTCCAGCATGAGGCACCAATGTTTTGCGTTTGCATTTTCTTTTTTGCACAATTTCAAGAAGACATTTCCGCACCCCTTTGTCCGGGGTTCATCTAATGACCACATGTTCCGGGTAGACAAGGTGAACTGGCGGGGGCCTTTGAAGGTGCAGAGATTGAAAATGGACATGAATCTCCAAGGAGGGACACCACCATTTAGAGCGTCGCGCACAAAAGGGATAACATGTGTGTGCGAATAGACAAGAGGAGATATCCATTCAAACGAGTCGACTCTTCTCTCCTCTAGGCGCGATAATTAGAGGGGAGAGAGGCGAGTGAGACAGTCACACTTAGCGGCAGCTGAGTCAGCGCGTCCGTGGTGTAATGGTCAGCATGGATGCCTTCCAAGCATTCGACGGGGGTTCGATTCCCCCCGGACGCAGAATTCTTTTGCTCTTTTTGCGATGATAAACAACGAAGTGAACTGACTGGGGGATCAGTGGGTGCGCGTCTTTTGTCTTTGATCTCTCAATTTCACGGCTCATTAAGTTCTGCCTTGGGGCGCCTCTCCCTTTTCACGTTAGACGGTTCGTCTCTAGACGAACTAACTCGGAACAATCAATGAACTTGAATGAATTCGGGTGAGTCGAGCGTTTTGGAATTTATGGATAATTGTCTTTCCTAATCTGCACAATTTTGGATAAACTAGTAGTTACATCAGCTCATCCGCCAGTCCGTCAAATATCTGCAATATAAATACAATAATAAATACCGAAAAAAATAAACAACTAAATAATAAATATAAAATAAATATGAAATGTAATCTTCAGTTGTTCTCCAATCGTCACAAGTTCTCTCTAGTCTACCGTGGCATGCAACACATGAGACCGCAATCTGCAGCAATCTTTCTCCTTTTGCACGTCTTCCACTGCATTTTGGTGTCGACGCAAGAAAACGAGTCGAACTCTCTTCATTTCGCACACTCTCTTCACCGGTCTGTCGACGAGAGAGTGTGCGAAATGAAGAGGTCCTGATTCTTTTTAACAACTCAACGCAAGAGACGTTGAGCGATCACTCCCCTAATCGACTGAGGCACTAATTCAATTACGCACCCCCACCCCCTCCCTCCTCGAATGATAAATGACAAAAGTTATCGCGAACTTACTTTCTCACTCTCGCACGCTCTCTCGTCGTCAGAGGTAATTAGAGAGCGTGTGAATAGAGGAGAGGCATGTGATTCTATAGAAGGCGGAGTCGTGCAAAGGTGCCGGTCAGTAAACTGAAGGAGCTTGGCTAATTTACGGTTCCCGCGCACTGGTTGATGGTTATCTTCACCATGCGAAATCTATGCTGTTTTCACCCCCATTTCGATAACCAATCGAGTTTGGAGTTTGGAAATAAACTATCTGCAGAATCGTGTTTTGATGTTTTTTGCGTAATTTTAAGCTGGACATCGCAAAGTTCACAGATCACACACTCTGTCTTCCAACAGATCGCTCTCCGTTTCCCCTCTCTTCTCTTTTTCACCCCACTCTCTCTCTCTCTCTCTTCCCTCAGGTGACAGATTGAGTGATTAGGGGGTGCGGTGGAATGGCACCCATCAACCAGACAAAAACCACGCGACGGACGCCCGATTTCTCGTTTTGTTTCGCCGATTCTGTCGAGTTTAGATGTCCTTTTCGTAACTAAAATTTCAGTCGCAAGAAATAACTCTCTTTAATTCCCACACTCTCTGACCTGTCTAACCTAAGAGATAGCGTGGAGAATGATGAGGGCATTTCTTGCGAAGCCATCCCTATTCCTAACTGTTCTCGCGCATCGACAACTTCTTGTGTGGATCGGAGGGAGATTGAAGCGCCCTGAAAACGATAGTCATTGACTATGAATCCTACATTTATGCTTGCAGTCTGCCTGTCATTGCATCGATAGACCCAAGAATATTAGTACAGAAGTAGCATATGCCCGACAAGCCAACTCTCTATTATGTTTGGCAGTAGTGTTGTTAGATCGAATAATTCTATTCGCGACAACAAATGGTAATTCGCGAATAACCTTTATTATTCGGGAATGAGATTATTCGATATAACAACACAAGTTGGCAGGTTTATGCGTGCCCAACTCAAAGAGAGCCGTCGATTGAGGTCGAAAACAGTAGGAAGAAACGGAGAAATCGGAGAGAGCAGAGGGAGAAATGGCACATTCTCGGTCTGTTTGCACATTATCTCCGTATACTACACGGCATACCCACAATCAATGATAACCGACACATTGTTTCGCGCCAGCGCCAAATAGCGCCCGCGCCGCGCCAATAGTTCTCGAAAGCAGCGCCTCTGTTTGCGCTGATTATCTACGCAATCAGTAGGACGGAACTTGCCATCTCTTCTTCCCTCTTCTCTCAAAACTATTCTCCTCTGATCTCTCTCTCTCTCTCTCCTACTCCTCTTAATACTTTACTGTGTGACTCCTCACTGTCTACTTTGAATCTGTTGGGAGTTCCAGAGGAGGGAGGAAGAGCACTCATTTATCAAGTAGTCACCCGACCTCCCCGCTCTCTCTCTCTCTCTCTCTCTCTCTCCTCTACAGTTTACCTCATTCTTATACCATCTGCGTCCCCCCCCCTTTCCGCTCTTTCAAAGCTCACGATTCGACTAGGTTTCACTGACCATTAATACTTCGTCAAGTCGCATGCATTTATTCACTTTTCGATTGTATCATCTCTCTATATTCAGGGTATATTCATCGACCGTTCATACTTCGATAGGTCTAGGGGATTTATTAGTTCAAGAGTGTTTGGGATTATTACAATTACTTCATAAAGTAATGGATGCTTGCCCTCCCACATCGCTGTTTCATCGGTCGTTCATATTTCGTAAAGTTAAAGAAGGTGTCCCACGAATATTTGGTCAACTGAGATCTCACTGTGGGGCAATGGGGATCGAATACCCGATGAGAGCCTCGAAAATCACATGTTTCAGTTTTGAGTTTGAAGAAAGTTATGTTTAATGAACTGTCCAAAACGACCAGAATTCTTACAGTATCTCACATTGAACCTGCAATCTTTTCGCGGTGGGAGTTGACATTCTGTGGAGAAGAAGTCAGAGAAAGGAAGAGAAACGAGGAGGGTGCGCGAGGGAAACGCGCGCTACATTTGTGTTTCACCAACTTCTGATAACCGAAATGAAACCTCGAACATGGGGGGAAAATATCAGGTTTCAATCATTCGTAAGGATATTTATTGAGAAAATGACCGGAATTGATACTTGCCCCCTCTCACATCTCATGTATGATTCATCATGAGAATGCGTCTCAGAGGGGCTCAAATTTTTCGTTTTGAGATTATCGGCGCGCGATTTGGTTATGTTTCACCACTAGTTCGAAAGAAAATGAACCATGGCTCAGATAATAGAAGCTGTCCACTTGAGAGAAGAAAACAATATTTAAAGAGACATATATGAGAGGAATCGCGATAGACTCGAGCATTTCGCGGGCTGCAGGGACGTAGAAATTTATGATTTTTGATGTGGCTGAAAGTTTATCACAAGGTATAACAAACATTCCTCTACCGAATGGCGTTGGCAGAATTTTGATAAAAAATTTCGCAACCGCGTGAAACACAAAACAACCTGGCTACTTCGGATTTTTTTCTTAAAAAGACAAAGTTTGAAAATTCATAACTCTCTTCAAAATGATGATAGAGATTTCTGGTTTGGATATTTGGATAGAGAAACTCCTCGAATACAACGTGAAAATTCTAAACTCATTCTTGGCTCTTGAGCCGATGAGGGGCGGTAGCTTTTGCAAAATATATTATTACTTCCACAAAAGTAAAAAAGGCTGGCTCCCACCACGTGCGTTCTGGTGATGGTTGTAGGCACTAATTGTAACCAAAATGTGAGCCAAAAAGGGCCATGCTTTTTAAAGTGGGCGCAGGTGACGTAAAATTTTTCGAAATCCGTCAAGTAAAAATGCAACGGAACTATTGTCAATTGTGCTGAAACAGCATGAAAACTATTAAAAACGAGAAAATACTTGGCTGTGATGAGTTTTAACTTATATTTTTTGCTTATAAAATTTTGAAAAATTTAAAAAAATTTTAAATTTTTAAATTTTTTTTCGTATTTTCGATGTTAAATTTTTATATCTTTTCATAGTTTCGGCTTCTCAGTGTTAAAAAAAACTGCATAGAGAAAGTTTTACTGGTTCAAGTAGTTTCAATCCGAAATTTTACAATGTTTACACATCAATTGTGTAATTATTATTTTTGCGTATTCAATTTAATCAGTGATATCCTGTTCTCATTGTATGTATTCCTGATCCTGTATAGAACATTTCCTTTTTTGAAAGTGAGTTGATATCTATTCGAAGAAACGAGCTACAAAGTCAAGAAAACTGAGTGTCCGACGAACGACGCACGCTCTGCCTTCTCTAGCACTCTCTCATTTCCCCACGCTATCTCGCCTCAGTTCGGACCCCGACCTGGGCAGAAATCTTTTGCCAGAGCCTTGCCTTAACGGGGCGAAAGGAAGTATGTTCAAAACAACTTATATGGAGTCGAAGTAACACTGGCAAAAGATTTCTGCACAGGTCGGGGTCCGAACCGAGGCGAGCTAGCGTGGGGAAATGAGAGAGTGCTAGAGAAGGCAGAGCGTGCGTCGTTCGTCAGACACTCAGTTTTCTTGACTTTGTAGCTCGTTTCTTCGAATAGATATCAACTCACTTTCAAAAAAGGAAATGTTCTATACAGGATCAGGAATACATACAATAAGAACAGGATATCACTGATTAAATTGAATACGCAAAAATAATAATTACACAATTGATGTGTAAACATTGTAAAATTTCGGATTGAAACTACTTGAACCAGTAAAACTTTCTCTATGCAGTTTTTTTTAACACTGAGAAGCCGAAACTATGAAAAGATATAAAAATTTAACATCGAAAATACGAAAAAAAATTTAAAAATTTTAAATTTTTTTAAATTTTTCAAAAATTTTATAAGCAAAAAATATAAGTTAAAACTCATCACAGCCAAGTATTTTCTCGTTTTGAATAGTTTTCATGCTGTTTCAGCAAAATTGAAAATGGTTCCGTTGCATTTTTACTTGACGGACTTCGATAAATTTTACGTCACCTGCGCCCACTTTAAAAAGCATGGCCCTTTTTGGCTCACATTTTGGTTACAATTAGTGCCTACAACCATCACCAGAACGCACGCGGTGGGAGACAGCCTTTTTTACATTTATGGAAGTAATAATATATTTTGCAAAAGCTACCGCCCCTCATCGGCTCAAGAGCCAAGAATGAGTTTTGAATTTTCACCTTGTAGTCGAGGAGTTTCTCTATCCAAATATCCAAGCCAGAAATCTTTATCATCATTTTGAAGAGAGTTATGAATTTTAAACTTTGTCTTTTTAAGAAAAAAATCCGAAGTAGCCAGGTTGTTTTGTGTTTCACGCGGTTGCGAAATTTTTTATCAAAATTCTGCCAACTCTATTCGATAGAGGAATGTATGTTATACCTTGTGATAAACTTTCAGCCAGATCAAAAATCATAAATTTCTACGTCCCTGCCGTCCTCGATTTTCTCGCGATTCCTCTCATATAGTGGTGTTTTGCTCCTTATTTTGTTACTGATCTACTCGACATATTTTGACTGTGTCATTCAATCGGCTTTGGCTTGACGCGTTTCAATCATTTTCACATGTTGAGCCCCTCTTCTCAACTCCGGAAGTCGAACCCTTTCCCATCACCCTCTCTCTCGCTCTCTCTCTCTCTCTCTCTCTCTCTCTCTCTCTCTCTCGCTCTCTCTCTCTCTCTCTCTCTCTCTCGCTGTCACCCCTCTTTTGTCTCTCTCACGTTCAGTGTTTCCCATAATTTCACACACTCGCCCGGTCGTACTCATAAGCCGTAAAGTTGTGAATGTGAAAAATGTGAGAAATGTGTGTGAGGGAAAGAGAGAGAGAGAGAGAGAGAGAGAGAGAGGCTAGATAAGGAGAGGAGTGCCCATCCTCCTCCCATAGTCAGACACAGTTTCCACCTGTAGTTGACGGTTATTGCCTCATTTCCGTATCGTTTTCGCTACAGTATTCGAGTGAAAAGGACTCTGTTTTTTTCTGCCCCTGGTCCCATTGAGTAATCTGGGATATCAATGTGACAAACCGCCGGCACATTTGATGTTTCTCGCAGTGTGGTACAGCTGCTTATCGGCTTGCCCCATCTAGCGTAGTGGCTTGCTATTGTAAAAACGCTTGACATGAAACAGCTTTACATCTTTCCCAGTGAGAGTTGAACTCGGATATCAGTGGGACAGAAATAACAGAGGAAATAACTAAGGAGAGAGGTTTTCATTACGCGTTTTCGCACATCTGGCAGTGGGGCGGTAACTCCAAATTGTCTAGAGTAAGTGCGAGGTTTCGCTCTTCCTTCGACCCCGGATTCCACTAACTCACGGCGAATTTATTCGAGCATTGAGAACCTTGTATCTCCGGGACCTAAGCTACACGATTCCAAACCGACAGAAAGGGGTCAGGATGAGATAGTGTACAAAGGTGAGAGAGTCTCTGACGATTTCACACGCTCTCTCACTTGAAACCCTGCTCTGTAAGGTTGGCCGGCCTGTGGAATGATGTAAAGTTTCAAAACGTTCCGTCATCATGGCTAGGGCACGCTGCGCAAGAAATTGCTCTCTTGATTTCGCACACGCTCACAACGGCGACGAGCGCATTTCAAACGAAGCCATCCCTAACCACATTTTATGTGCCCAATCGCATTGTGAATTGTCCGATTTTAGACGCTTTTTGTGACTTGGCCAAATACTGACGTCACCGTTACGAATTTGATTGGCACCCCTCGTGTTTGTGATTGTTTCTGGACATTCTTCGCTGTTGTCATCATGGATATCACATCATTCCATTGTCCACTTAAATGTCCTGAAAGGGGTCAGGGCGAGAGAGCGTGCAAAAGTGAGAGACTCCGACCTTTTCCACACTGTATCACTCCAAAGCGCTGTCTTTAGAACTGACCAATAATATAGTGGGTTAAAATTAGATTTTATCTGGGCCTTCTCAATTTATCGCTGATGACCCTTTCTGGAATCACCGGCGCCCGCAGCAAGGCGCCAGCCGGTTGGCGCCGCACTGGCGCCGATTTCACTCATGCGTGTATGTGATCGACCCCTGTTTGCGCCTCCTCTCGATTCCACTCCTCTTTCCTCATTGGACATTTCCGGTTCGCTGTATCGATTTCAACTGTATATTTTGGTGTTGAAACCCATATCAACCGGGGTGCGGAGGGCTCGGGCAACGTGTTTGCATCTCGTCTTACAAATTTCGCAACTTTTCGTTGGCATTTTTGATTTCAATTTGCAGTTGAACGTTGCTTAAGTTACAAATATTTTTCACCAGGAATACACATGGGTGTTGAAACCCCTTATCATCAGGAGGGCTGTCGCTTCGTGTTTGCACACGTTAAACCGTTTTATCAAATTTCGCAATTTTTCACACCCACACTCTCGCGCTAAACCCTTTTCTGTACCTGTGGAATCGTGTGATATATTGTGGTATTGACACCCCGTATCACCGGTATTGTGTAAAGTACCGTCGTGTTTACACACGATAAACCGTTTTTGGCTCATCAATTTAAAAAAAAAATTGATCCTTTCTGTGCGATTTTCTCACAACTTGTACCATCATTCTTTCAGGAATCATAGATAGTCTGCAATAAGAATAGATACAGCTGTCAGCATGCCCCTTCTGATCTTTTATGACACCTTTCTCTCTATCTCTCTCTCTCTCTCTTTATCTCAACTGAGTCCTCATAGATCTGACAGCGGGGGACTCAAGTTTGACGGCCTCTCATTACTCCATTTGATTGGGGAAGCACCGAAAGAGCCGAGAGGGGTAATCAAAAGCTTCCTCCGAGTATTCGGGGAGGGCCTTGACTGCCTTGTTCACTGCATTCTTAGGCTAGCTTTGGTGCTCCTTAATATGGGGTGGTGTTGTGACTAGATCCGAAGAAGAGATTGACTCCTCCGGATTGAACTGGATTATTTTGCGCGCGCCCGCTTTAGCTTCTCAACAATTAGTTTATTGCTAAGATTTTTTTCTTTTATACCAGTACCTCGTTTGCACGTAAAATAAGTGTAATTCGTAGGTCTAATTCCCTCTCTCTCACGCGTTTTTCTCCCTCGTCTGACAAATGCCGTCAATTAATTAATTGCTCTGATTGGACTCGACATATCAGTTGTCGCTGTCTCTCTTTTCCCACGCATCTGACGCGATTTAGTTCCTTGAGTTTTTACTAACATCATTCATATTGTTTGGTTCAACATCTTCAGAGCTCCCAGTTGATTTCCATTTGAACTGAAATAGACCCTAATGAGCGATGACTAAATACTCATCCATGCATTGTCTTATTATCTATAATGTGGCAAGTGCAGAACATTTGTTCCAAATTTGTAGTAGTCCATGGTTAGTCTCCGCTCCCGTGCACTAATCCGATCCTCCTCCTTTGTTCCACCCGATTTCCTTCCTCTTCTCATCCCTGTCCTTTCCCTTCTCCCCTCTATCTAATCTCTCTCTTCTCTCTCTACTCCCCATGTCAGAGTCTCCAATTTCCGATCGTGTATAGCAGATCAATTTCATCGATCTCATTGAGGCTAATCGCACTCAAATTGCCCTGTTGCAACATTTCTGTATCATTCGATATCCTTCTACAAGCTCCTTATCATGCAACCTTCACTCGTCCAGATTCCTTATCGATGCCGATTTCTAAATTGTTTATCGACCTTCCTCCCTTTCAGATCTCACTCCATGCCTATTTCTTCTCTCTGACTACAATGTACTGCGATGATCTACCCTGCAATCCTCCTGCTATTCCTATCCACTACTGCTGCATTTCTGCACGAAGCAGGTCGGTTTTCGAAAAGGTTGCTAGGAACATTCGAAAAATATTAGTCGAAAATATAAATCATCTTACTAATAGCTGCGCTAAACCATCAAAAATTGACCTTATGTGCGCAAAAAATCTCGAACTTTTTTTACTATAGAGTACTGTAGTAGTCCCACAGTACCCTATTTCTAATTGCTGATCTTGCTAAACATCTATCCAATACCTTCCATACCCACATTTGGATCATATTCAATTGCCGTCAAACACTTTGTGGGCGAGTCAAATAGATAGAGAAATATTTAAATAATCGATAATGGTCAGGTGACGAGCCCGCATCGTGCGAGGCGGATGCGTGCACTGCGGCCTATGCAAAGACGACAGATTATGAGGGGCTGCGGGCGGGGAAAGATGAACGGTACTGTGAGGTGAGAATATTATCGATCGATTTGTAAATGTTTGTAAAATATTAAAACGTATTTTGCATGTCTCCCATGGGAAATGAGATGGAAACGGTGGACAGTTGTTGCGAAACAAAAGTCTGCATAATCCAACGGTCGGATATGTTTCGCCGAATGTAGAATACCCCCTGATGCTCTTACATTAGTTCGTATTCTTTAGTTTTATTTTTAAAAAAATTAAAAAATGTACTCATCAAACAATGTCATTGCTGCTTTTAGAGTTTTAGAGTTATAAAGCTAATGAAGTAGGAAATATCCATCACAAATAGTATAATTCAGGTGATGTCGACCTACCGTGCGTGTCTCAATCAAACCGCACTCATGTGCAGGGGCCAGCTCAACTTCCATTCCGTCAGTTACTGTACGTTTAATTAGTTACGAAAACTATAATCTTACAATGCTTCACATTATGTAAGCCGGATCAATTGTGATACGAAATATAAACAAATAGGTGGAGCTGAATATCATGAGATGTCTACTGAATGATTATCCACCAATTCTATATGCAGTCACGACTCTCCAATGGCGCAATCACGACTGCGAGCGAATCCTCGCGAAGGCGAAAGACGAGGGAAGAGAAACACAAAAGTGAGCCATCTTTTGCAATCAAGAAAAATCATAGTGGTTTCAGTATCACTCTTTCCCCAATGTGATTTATCAAACTCTGGGGGATATTCATTGCAACAAATAATTAAAAGACGTCTAAGAAAAGTCTTCATTTTGACTATCAATGGCCTCCATAATGGGCACTTAAGAAATATTTATCGGAAAAGTATGAGGAACTCTCTTCCTCTAATATGCACTCTCTTGCCACCTTTCCTGGATGCCTTGGACTGTTCTCTTAAAGAAGAATGAAATAACGTCACCCAGATGCCGTCTTCCTCCCTCTGTTCCATCCTCGGGTCTCCGTCACTGTTCCATGTGGGGCGACCCGCATATTAGGCAAGTTTGATTGTTACTGACCATGATTTGATCAAATTAATCATTCACACCTCTTTTTCGATTGTCGCTGAAACACATTCGAAAAGAGCGCCAAAAAATGAACGGATTCGATAAAAGGCTCCCCCAAAATAAAATAGTATTTTTTGCAGAACATTTGACGCGCGCGTACACGCGTGTGCTGAGATCGGCGCGCGGCCGCTAATCGATAATCGGTAGGTCACAGATTTATCTATTATTTGTGAATCAAAAATGTATAGTCAAAATGACATAAAAATTTACTCTAAGTGATAGTAAGCGGAATTCAGTGGAAATATGGGGAAAAGTGGAGTTGCAAATGTTTTCCTGCAGGTATTTCCACATGCATCGTATTCACTGATAATATTTTTACGCATAAATCCTTCTAAGACACTGTAAAAAATAGGAACAAACGCTTAAAATAGTTTTTTTTAATAATTGCAGGTACTTCCTCGTGCAAGTCTCAAGTGGTCGAGTGAGGGAGGATTCGATGGTGACTGCTGTACTGAAAGTGACGGCGATCGTGAGAGAACACAACTGCACGGGCGTCAAACGGTGAGAAGTTATTTCAGTTCCTCTTCTTTGTGATTTATCTACAGTTTGATATGCAAGAAATGTAAATGGGGTGGGCAAATGGAGATTCCAGAAGGACTTCCTTTGCCTTTTTATGACGACAGATAACAGATAGAAAGAACAAACAATATGAATGGCACAATGTGATTATCTATCGTGAGCCCATCATAAATAATACCGTGATCGTTTTTTTAGAAAAAATCTGATCGTAATTGACTTACTTACATAGGCGAACGTGATTTCAATTGAAGAGCACGAATTATGCAGTTTCCTTCCAGATACGAAGCAGCATCAGAGACTGAACATCTTCCTACTTCATTCGTCGACGGAACGACGCATTCAACAATCGACGGAAAGCGGTCGGTTGAGGTGAGCAGTGTAGAGAAGGAAGCTGTTCATTTGTACTCTCATGGGGAAATAAGTCTACGACTTCATAAGTCTAAGCTGGACAGCGACGTCTTCAAAGTCTAATAGGCGCAGGGGAGCGGGGTGGTTAGACTTTGAAAGTCGTCGCTGTCCAGCCCATAAGTCTAGAGTCGTAGACTTATTTCCCTCTGAGCGGTGGAAAACCTGTCCTTAGGACACACATTTTTTATATAGTTTCTTTCTCAGAGCGGCAAGGCTATACTCAAAATCCGGAAAATTGAGCAGTTTTCCTGAGTGACCCTCTTACTTTTGTTGTTGTTGCCCAATAATGATTCGTGCCTTTCTTTTAATTTATGTTATTGTACCGCGTTTCCTCGTGACTCGCATAATTACATTGACAATGTACGTACAGGAAAATGCACGTTGTAATTTCGCGTTTTGCCTATGGTGTCATCGTATTTAGCATCGAATACATTTTGTCTTGTTCCATAGCATCAATATTTCACCATCTCAGGTCCTTCGACAGGACGCCGATCACGTCGATATCATCCTCCATCACGCCGCTTCCTCTCTGCACATCAGAAGGGCCGGCCCGTATCTCAGTGTCAGCGTCACTCTACCGAATCATGTACTCGCACAGGTAATGATTAATTGTCGAACTGGTGGCACTAATTAATACTGATTTTTTCGCTGATAGTGGAGGGAAAACTTGCGGGCTCCGTTGAAGTTGTCCCAAACTTAGATTGCATTCTCCCATAAATACTTCTGGCAGGTCCAGCCCTACTCAACATCAGAGAACGGCCTTCCACTGGCGGAGCAGATGTGCCATGCAGGTTTAGAAAATTTATCAGATCACAAAAAAAACAGATATTTTTGGACGGTCTTTGTAAAGTTTTCTCCTTATTTTCCATCAAGTTATTCGAAATTCAGCAGTTGAAAAAGGAAACGTTAGAATAATTTAGCAAAGAGATAAATTGATAATTTGAGGTTGCCCCCTCCACTCCCTCATTCCACTCCCCGCAGTTCTCGCCAATCCCCATGCATTCTCCGAGTGTCACGGTAATCCCGTCGTGCTGCCACTCAAATTCGCCACTGGTGTGTTGCTCCTTCATTTATTGTAGTATTGTAATATAATAGGAGTATTTCATCACTGTGGGAAAAGTCGATGGGAATAAGCATTTGGTTTGGGCTGAAGAATTTGTCCACCGAAAACTATAATTTTGACAAACTGAAGTTTTTACGTTCTCGTTGAAACATATTTTTTTGCCCTTTTAATGAATCAAAATTCCAGCTTCAAAGTGGATTGATCAAATCCATTGCAGAGCGATGTAAATCGATGAATGTCACTGATGATTTCTTCGATGCCTGCGTATTCGACTTAATTTCTACAGGTATTACAAAGGCAGATAATCAAGCCTATCGCGTAGGAATCGTATAACGTTTTTTACTCTTCTTTTCCTATGAATGCCATTCAGGTGATGAATTGCTCGGGAGAATGTCTCGGGACGTACAATCCGATCTCGAGAGACAACTCACCCAGGTCAGTTCATCTTTCAACAGTCTTCCTATTACTAATTTACAAACACACGGCCAAAATAATAAAACGTCTCGCTCTCTTCAACAACAGATACGGCTGCGAGAGCGAGAGACATAAAGCGAGAGACACGCTGAGGTATAGAAAGAGAGTGCACGCATAAGTAGTCAATTGCATGTACGTATAATTTTAAAAATGCAATACCGCTCCCGTTTACTTATTATACATTTACTAATATCCACGGAACACGGCACAACCTTAACTGGCAACAAGAAGCTTAGCTACAGAGTAATTATGAAACTTGCAGTCTCTACCTCACTCGGTTGGACGCGTGGATCTCTCCCTCTACGACCACTTCGTCGATCACTTCTGGACAGGATGCAAACCCTCCGCTTCAGTCAACATCCACACTCTAACCCCTCTATTGCTCGTCCTCTTATCTCTTCTCATTTCCTAAATTGCCTTCGCAAAACTGATTTCATATTCGCTACAGTACCACTTTTCTCTCCGCCCTTACAGTTCCAATCTCAATACAATTTCTGGTTCCACGACGATTTCTCAATGTGTTTCCACCGGGTTTGCATACCGGAATATCGAATGCCTAGCCATCTATTTCCACCCATCGTAAATTGTGTTGTTTTCTCAGGGCTTCTCTCTCCCTCTTCCCGAGCATTGTCAATACTCAGAAAGTCACCATTACTTTCACATTGATACCCGGGTTGTTTTACAAGATAGTTATTCCATCATGTGTAAATATTTACTTTGTAAACTATATTTTTCCTCAACTGGTATACACAACTTTGTACGCTCTGTTTTTTTTTAATTTTCACCAATACAATTGAAAAATTAAAAATTTTGTTAAATAACTATTAGTAGCTCCCACAGATTCCGCCCACTTTTGCTTGATGCGAAAAAATACCGACACACAATGGAGAATTGTTGTAAGTTAAAATTTTAAACAAGAATATATGTAAATCCACTGAATATATTTTGGTGTTGTTCTGTAGTTTTTGATTTGCTATTTCAAATGAGCCCTGGGCATAGTTGGTCTGTCGACGGCAATATGGCTAAAATCCATTTCCAAAAAAGTAAAAAAAACGGTCCGTATCGATTCCACCGTACCCAGGGTTACTGTAGCGAAGTTTCAGTATGGTGAAAATACGGATCGATCAAATCGGCTCGGGATTTTTACAGGAGGTGGACCTCGATTTTCGCGGCTACCGTTCCCAGGGCTACTGTAGCGGGGTTACAGTATGACTAAAGAGGGGTGTACTGAATTGATTTTACCGTGTCCCGGGGATGCGGTAGCACATTTACATCACACCAATACTTTGAAACCGAGCATATCGAGTCGAAAGTTTTGGAGTTGGCAACCTAATGCTAGTATTGTATGTGAGTCTCATCTTTGTGCTTCTGCTGCAACTGGGGTTACCGTAAAGAAAATTAATTTAATTGTTGTATCTTTACTTTGAACAACTTATAAAATTTACACCGATTCTTTTTTGAAGTTCATGTGAACATCCGACATAATATCTGAATACTCTACGGTAATCCTGGATGCCTTCAAAAGCACAAAGAAAAACATCGCAGACAATAACTGAACTAGGTCTACCTACTCCTAAATTTCCGAATCGGTATGCTCGATTTCAAAAGTTCGGTATGCTGTGAATGTACTTCAGTATCCTCGGATATGGAAGTGGTATACGGTACACCTCAATGACTTTGCCTGCTCGAAGTCAACCTCGTACAACAATCCCGAGTAGATATTATAAATTTCATGAATTCGTCAAACCGTAACGCGCTACAGTATCCTCGGGACACGGTAGAATCAATATAGTACACCCAAATGCCTGCTTGAGGTATAGCTCTTCCAAAAATACTGACTCGAATAAATCTTTTTTTTAATTCGTCATACTGCAACCCCGCTACAGTAACCATGGGGCCCGGTGGAATCGATACGGTATCCCCTCTGGAATTTTCCGCTCGAGGTCTAGCTCCTGCAAAAATACCGCCTCGAACAGATCAAATTTAAAAATTTGTCATACTGTAACCCCGCTACAGTGACTCTGGCCCGGTGGAATCGATAAGGTATTCCCCTCTGGCACTTCCCGCTCGAGGTCTAGCTCCTGCAAAAATCCCGACTCAAATAGATCAAATTTAAACATTCGTCATACTGTAACCCCGCTACAGTAACCCTTGGCCCGGTGGAATCGATATGGTATTCCCCTCTGGCATTTCCCGCTCGCGACCTACCTCATGCAACAAATCCCGAGCGAATTGGCTCAATTTGAATTTTCAGCATACTGTAGACTTGATTACGGTATCGGCAATGTCGTGCCAGGACCGCCGTATACCGTCCGATTAATTGCTAATCGAGGCCTAGCTCATGTAATTAATTCCGAGTTGATTTGACCAATTTGAATTTTCAGCATACTGTAGACTTGATTACGGTATCAGCAATTTCGTGTCGGGACCGCCGTATACTGCCCGATTAATTACTACTCGAGACATAGCTCATGCAACAAATCCCGAGCGAATTGGCTCAATTTAAATTTTGAGCATACTGTAAACTAGCAGGGTGTGTTGAGGTTAAACTACGTTATGGTAGGTGCGCACTACGTTTTCAAAGTATGGTTCAGGGGGGCGTTCAGGTGCAGGGCACAGTTCGGTCCAGGGGGAGCTTTGCAGCCGACTCCAGGCTCGGTCCAGGGGGGAGCTCTGTAGCCGGCTCCCAATTCGGTCCAGGGGGAGCTCGGTAGCCGGCTCCAAGATCGGTCCAGGGGTTTTTAGCAGGCTCCAAGTTCGGTCCAGGGGAAGCTCGATAGCCGGCTCCAAGTTCGGTCCAGCGGGACCTCGATAGCCGGCCCCAGGTGACATTGAAGCTCGACTTATGTTGGGGAGTGTTAATCGCTACAAAGAGTACTGGCTTATTCCGTTGCAAAAGGCTCGTGAGGCTGAGAGCGATCGAAAAAAGTTGCCACGGAGCCACGAAGTGGCTCCGTGGCAACTTTTTTCGATCGCTCTCAGCCTCACGAGCCTTTCACAACGGAAACGCAGGATACAGTGCGTTCAGAACTTTTAGAGCAATTTCGGAAGCGTTTTCTATGATCCCCTACGCTCTCTGAATCATTTTGGAACTTTTCGAATTTTTCGATTTTTCACGTTAAAACGCGTTAGAACACGTTCAGACACGTTTCTGACATAGCAAAATACTTTTCCTATGATCCCCGGCACTCCCTTCATCATTTGGGAAAATATCGAAAATTTCGATTTTTCAAGTTAAAACTCGGCAAAACAGGTGAAAACGTGTTTCACGGTACTCAAAAACGTGTTAGAACGGTTTCTGGCACTTGCGAAAAATGCGGCAAAAGGTTTGCCCGCGGCGGGGGTCGAACCTGGGGGTCTCGGATTCAAAGTTTGGCTCGTAACCCACTTGGCTATGGATTTCGTTAATTAAATTTTGTAAAATTTGAAAGGTATTCTGGTCGGTTATCATATGCAAAAGGATCTGGGAGGATAGCGCGATTTTGAAGCGAAATATAATGAAAATGCGAAAAACGTGACCGCCGGACACACACACAGACAGACAGACAGACGTTCTGAAATAATAGTCTTTAGTAACTTGGTTACGGTATCGGCAATGTCGTGTCGAGACCACCGTATACCGACCGATTAATTACTACTCGAGGCCTAGCTCATGCAACAAATCCCGAGTCGATTGGCTCAATTTAAATTTTGAGCTTACTGTAAACTTGGTTACGGTATCGGCAATGTCGTGTCGAGACCACCGTATACCTACCGATTAATTACTACTCGAGGCCTAGCTCATGCAATAAATCCCGAGTCGATTGGCTCAATTTGAAATTTCAGTATACTGTAGACTTGATTACGGAATCGGCAATGTCGTGTCGAGACCACCGTATGCCGTCCGATTAATTACTACTCGAGGCCTACCTCATGCAACGTATACCGGGTCAATATTCTCAATTTCGTATTTCCGGATTACGGTACACCGGGTTACGGTACTTTTTTTCGTTGCGGGACCCCGGCGGATAAGTTACCATAGGCAACTTTGGGTTTGGTGGACCCATCCCCAATCCCATTTTGGACCATGATTTTGGATCATGGGTGCAAACTGCCTCCCAAAGGTGAGCCTGCGGCCGTGGACACGTATGATGACACTTGTTACCGGCTAATTAAGAGAGACTATCTGACTCATTCGAATTAATCTTGGCACAGCAGGAAAAATGAGTTGATGAGATAAACATGCCACATTGTAGTATAGCCGAGGCGGAGTTGAGTCACGATATGCAGAAAGTGCAAAAACGTTTCTACGCCTCAGGGCATGACGTCATCGAAATTTTCGTTTTTCAAAAACTTCATCAAATGGCCTAATGATTAGTACCAATCGATTCCTCATAAAATTTTAAGACTTTTTTGACTCCATGGATTTTTCGCTAATATTTGATCTAAGCCTGAAAAATTGAAAAATTGGTTTCAAAATTTTTATTTAATAAAATTTAATTATTTTCTGTTGTTTGTCTGTGCAAGTGAGAAGATTTTATTTGTGATATACAATGCTATAACAATGATAGTTCAACTGTGTGAAGGGTTGTTTGTACGAGGGGCATCAAGCTTGTTCAGTATGCTGAGAATGAATGGGTTCTTGGAATTATGGTGTACTTACAGTCACAAGGTAAAAAGTCCCAATGCTATCAAAACGGCGCTGGAAGCCACAGTATCCATTGTAGGGTAACTACGCAATAGTAGGTTACTAGGGCTTTCTTCGGACACACCCCCGAACCTGTCGGATAGTACTTGAAAATCACTCCGGGTTACTGTAGCACACCACAATTCCAAGAACCCATTCATTTTCAGCATACTGAACAAGCTTGATGCCCCTCGTACAAACAACCCTTCACACGGTTGAACTATCACTGTTATAGCATTGTATATCACAAATAAAATCTTCTCACTTGCACAGGCAAACAATAGAAAAATAATTAAATTTTATTAAATAAAAATTTTGAAACCAATTTTTCAATTTTTCAGGCTTAGATCAAATATTTGCGAAAAATCCATGGAGTCAAAAAAGTCTTAGAATTTTATGAGGAATCGATTGGTACTAATCATTAGGCCATTTGATGAAGTTTTTGAAAAACGAAAATTTCGATGACGTCATGCCCTGAGGCGTAGAAACGTTTTTGCACTTTCTGCATATCGTGACTCAACTCCGCCTCGGCTATACTACAATGTGGCATGTTTTTCTCATCAACTCATTTTTCCTGCTGTGCCAAGCCTCTGAAGAAACATGTCGATCCACTCAGATAGTCTCTCTTAACAATGATGGTACCGAAATCACTCTGAACCAATTACAGGGTGTTCAAAAAGTATGGTGACAAAAATTTAAATGCGTACAGATATCGTCACGTTTCAGCGATTGCTCTCTAATTTATGTCAAAAAAATCTCCAGTGTTTGCTATTAAATACTGACAATTTGAATTTCCAATTTGAGCTATAGGCACATGGCCTGAATGAGATACAAAACTTGAATGATTATATTTTTGTTTTTGTTTTCGATGTACGCTATTTTTGAGGTGAAAGTTAATTGAATTTTTAAATTCTCCAATGAGTGCTGTACTATTGAAATTTTTTTCCTGATCAAGTCAGACTATTCTTCACATTCATACGTGCACGATTTCCTCCTAAAGAGACTGCCAAGTTTTCAGTGATTTTCAAAACCAACATTCAATTAGCGGCGCGCCCACATGGCAGATGTGTGCAAAGAGATATTTCTCAACAGTGCTACGTAATGGTTTAAATTTCAAGCATTGCGTGGATACGGGCATTTAGTTAGTAATACATGGCATTTATTTGGGATCAAATTTCACGAATATGCCAATAAGACCCTGCACAATTGATGAAAATGGCATAAAAGACGCAAAAATGAGAAAATGATTTTTTAATATAGCAACCATGTTACAATGTATTTCTTATCGTGTTGCTATTTTCTGAACTGTACGTTGTTAGCTTCCTAAAAATTTTGATAAGAGAGAACATTCTACTGAATTGTACAGAAAATCGAAAAAGTCACTACTTAGTAGACTGAGTGATAGTCGTTTGCGCAAATCGCTATAAAATCATTCATTGCATGAAATTATCCGGATCGTGCACACTGTTCTATTGAGTGATGTTTTTTCATCTTATTTTATGTTTTGACCTTGATGTTTCGTCTGCGGTGAAGGCCGAAAAAAATTCCAGTTCGCTAAAACTAGCTGCGGCCTGGAGGCTGTTTTCGGTGAATAAGTTTTCCGGAAATTCTGCCAAGCGCATTCTATGAAAAGCCTCCCAATTTTAATCGTCAATTGCTTGAACACTGCATATGGCATACACGAAATGAGATGATGCATTTCCTACCGCCGCTTGAATTACAAAGAGAGAAAGATGTCACCATACTTTTTGAACACCCTGTACTCTGAGAATAAAATCAGTCCCTATGATGTGAAAATGATTACCGGAAAAAGTGTTACCAATAAGAGACAATTACTAATTATTTTAAAGCACCAATACCAATTCATCAAGGAAAAGTGGGCAAGACTTCGCTCATATCCCGGACCCGTTTAAAAATATTATATTTTCATCAGAAAATTATTCAAAATGATTGGTGAAATCGTTGTCATAAATATCTGAGTTGAAATTAGTTATATCCAGGAATTGCCCATTGAGTGACAGGTAAAGGGTAATCAAGAAAGCCCTCGTCATTCGCATTGCGAACGTTACGAAACAGCTTTCCAAAATCGCCCCAAATCAGTCACCAAAAAGACAAAAAACGGACCCAATGATATTGTGTAGAAATGAATACTAAAGAAGATTTCACCAATCACACTGAAAATGATTACCGGAAAAAAGTGTTACCAATAAGAGACAATTACCAATTATTTTGAAACACCAATACCAATTCATCAAGGAAACGTGGGCAAGACTTCGCTCATATCCCGGACCCGTTTAAAAATATTATATTTTCATCAGAAAAATATCCATGATTGGTGAAATCGTTGTCATAAATATCTGAGTCGAAATTAGTTAGATCCAGGAATTGTCCATAGAGTGACCGGTAAAGGGTAATCAAGAAAGCCCTCGTCATTCGCATTGCGAACGTTACGAAACAGCTTTCCAAAATCGCCCCAAATCAGTCACCAAAAAGACAAAAAACGGACCCAATGATATTGTGTAGAAATAAATACTAAAGAAGATTTCACCAATCACACTGAAAATGATTACCGGAAAAAGTGTTACCAATAAGAGACAATTACTAATTATTTTGAAACACCAATACCAATTCATCAAGGAAAAGTGGGCAAGACTTCGCTCATATCCCGGACCCGTTTAAAAATATTATATTTTCATCAGAAAATTATTCAAAATGATTGGTGAAATCGTTGTCATAAATATCTGAGTTGAAATTAGTTATATCCAGGAATTGCCCATTGAGTGACCAGTAAAGGGTAATCAAGAAAGCCCTCGTCATTCGCATTGCGAACGTTACGAAACAGCTTTCCAAAATCGCCCCAAATCAGTCACCAAAAAGACAAAAAACGGACCCAATGATATTGTGTAGAAATGAATACTAAAGAAGATTTCACCAATCACACTGAAAATGATTACCGGAAAAAGTGTTACCAATAAGAGACAATTACTAATTATTTTAAAACACCAATACCAATTCATCAAGGAAACGTGGGCAAGACTTCGCTCATATCCCGGGCCCGTTTAAAAATATTATATTTTCATCAGAAAATTATTCAAAATGATTGGTGAAATCGTTGTCATAAATATCTGAGTTGAAATTAGTTAGATCCAGGAATTGCCCATTGAGTGACAGGTAAAGGGTAATCAAGAAAGCCCTCGTCATTCGCATTGCGAACGTTACGAAACAGCTTTCCAAAATCGCCCCAAATCAGTCACCAAAAAGACAAAAAACGGACCCAATGATATTGTGTAGAAATGAATACTAAAGAAGATTTCACCAATCACACTGAAAATGATTACCGGAAAAAAGTGTTACCAATAAGAGACAATTACCAATTATTTTGAAACACCAATACCAATTCATCAAGGAAACGTGGGCAAGACTTCGCTCATATCCCGGACCCGTTTAAAAATATTATATTTTCATCAGAAAAATATCCATGATTGGTGAAATCGTTGTCATAAATATCTGAGTCGAAATTAGTTAGATCCAGGAATTGTCCATAGAGTGACCGGTAAAGGGTAATCAAGAAAGCCCTCGTCATTCGCATTGCGAACGTTACGAAACAGCTTTCCAAAATCGCCCCAAATCAGTCACCAAAAAGACAAAAAACGGACCCAATGATATTGTGTAGAAATAAATACTAAAGAAGATTTCACCAATCACACTGAAAATGATTACCGGAAAAAGTGTTACCAATAAGAGACAATTACTAATTATTTTGAAACACCAATACCAATTCATCAAGGAAACGTGGGCAAGGCTTCGCTCATATCCCGGACCCGTTTAAAAATATTATATTTTCATCAGAAAATTATTCAAAATGATTGGTGAAATAGTTGTCATAAATATCTGCGTTGAAATTAGTTAGATCCAGGAATTGCCCATTGAGTGACCAGTAAAGAGTAATCAAGAAAGCCCTCGTCATTCGCATTGCGAACGTTACGAAACAGCTTTCCAAAATCGCCCCAAATCAGTCACCAAAAAGACAAAAAACGGACCCAATGATATTGTGTAGAAATGAATACTAAAGAAGATTTCACCAATCACACTGAAAATGATTACCGGAAAAAGTGTTACCAATAAGAGACAATTACTAATTATTTTGAAACACCAATACCAATTCATCAAGGAAACGTGGGCAAGACTTCGCTCATATCCCGGACCCGTTTAAAAATATTATATTTTCATCAGAAAAATATCCATGATTGGTGAAATCGTTGTCATAAATATCTGAGTCGAAATTAGTTAGATCCAGGAATTGTCCATAGAGTGACCGGTAAAGGGTAATCAAGAAAGCCCTCGTCATTCGCATTGCGAACGTTACGAAACAGCTTTCCAAAATCGCCCCAAATCAGTCACCAAAAAGACAAAAAACGGACCCAATGATATTGTGTAGAAATGAATACTAAAGAAGATTTCACCAATCACACTGAAAATGATTACCGGAAAAAGTGTTACCAATAAGAGACAATTACTAATTATTTTGAAACACCAATACCAATTCATCAAGGAAACGTGGGCAAGACTTCGCTCATATCCCGGACCCGTTTAAAAATATTATATTTTCATCAGAAAAATATCCATGATTGGTGAAATCGTTGTCATAAATATCTGAGTCGAAATTAGTTAGATCCAGGAATTGTCCATAGAGTGACCGGTAAAGGGTAATCAAGAAAGCCCTCGTCATTCGCATTGCGAACGTTACGAAACAGCTTTCCAAAATCGCCCCAAATCAGTCACCAAAAAGACAAAAAACGGACCCAATGATATTGTGTAGAAATGAATACTAAAGAAGATTTCACCAATCACACTGAAAATGATTACCGGAAAAAGTGTTACCAATAAGAGACAATTACTAATTATTTTGAAACACCAATACCAATTCATCAAGGAAACGTGGGCAAGACTTCGCTCATATCCCGGACCCGTTTAAAAATATTATATTTTCATCAGAAAAATATCCATGATTGGTGAAATCGTTGTCATAAATATCTGAGTAGAAATTAGTTAGATCCAGGAATTGTCCATAGAGTGACCGGTAAAGGGTAATCAAGAAAGCCCTCGTCATTCGCATTGCGAACGTTACGAAACAGCTTTCCAAAATCGCCTCAAATCAGTCACCAAAAAGACAAAAAAACGGACCCAATGATATTGTGTAGAAATGAATACTAAAGAAGATTTCACCTATCACACTGAAAATGATTACCGGAAAAAGTGTTACCAATAAGAGACAATTACTAATTATTTTAAAACACCAATACCAATTCATCAAGGAAACGTGGGCAAGACTTCGTTCACATCCCGGACCCGTTTAAAAAAATATTATATTTTCATCAGAAAATTATTCAAAATGATTGGTGAAATCGTTATCATAAATATCTGAGTTGAAATTAGTTAGATCCAGGAATTGCCCATTGAGTGACCAGTAAAGAGTAATCAAGAAAGCCCTCGTCATTCGCATTGCGAACGTTACGAAACAGCTTTCCAAAATCGCCCCAAATCAGTCACCAAAAAGACAAAAAACGGACCCAATGATATTGTGTAGAAATGAATACTAAAGAAGATTTCACCAATCACACTGAAAATGATTACCGGAAAAAGTGTTACCAATAAGAGACAATTACTAATTATTTTGAAACACCAATACCAATTCATCAAGGAAACGTGGGCAAGACTTCGCTCATATCCCGAACCCGTTTAAAAATATTATATTTTCATCAGAAAAATATCCATGATTGGTGAAATCGTTGTCATAAATATCTGAGTTGAAATTAGTTAGATCCAGGAATTGCCCATTGAGTGACCAGTAAAGAGTAATCAAGAAAGCCCTCGTCATTCGCATTGCGAACGTTACGAAACAGCTTTCCAAAATCGCCCCAAATCAGTCACCAAAAAGATAAAAAACGGACCCAATGATATTGTGTAGAAATGAATACTAAAGAAGATTTCACCAATCACACTGAAAATGATTACCGGAAAAAGTGTTACCAATAAGAGACAATTACTAATTATTTTGAAACACCAATACCAATTCATCAAGGAAACGTGGGCAAGACTTCGCTCATATCCCGGACCCGTTTAAAAATATTATATTTTCATCAGAAAAATATCCATGATTGGTGAAATCGTTGTCATAAATATCTGAGTTGAAATTAGTTAGATCCAGGAATTGCCCATTGAGTGACCAGTAAAGAGTAATCAAGAAAGCCCTCGTCATTCGCATTGCGAACGTTACGAAACAGCTTTCCAAAATCGCCCCAAATCAGTCACCAAAAAGATAAAAAACGGACCCAATGATATTGTGTAGAAATGAATACTAAAGAAGATTTCACCAATCACACTGAAAATGATTACCGGAAAAAGTGTTACCAATAAGAGACAATTACTAATTATTTTGAAACACCAATACCAATTCATCAAGGAAACGTGGGCAAGACTTCGCTCATATCCCGGACCCGTTTAAAAATATTATATTTTCATCAGAAAAATATCCATGATTGGTGAAATCGTTGTCATAAATATCTGAGTCGAAATTAGTTAGATCCAGGAATTGTCCATAGAGTGACCGGTAAAGAGTAATCAAGAAAGCCCTCGTCATTCGCATTGCGAACGTTACGAAACAGCTTTCCAAAATCGCCCCAAATCAGTCACCAAAAAGACAAAAAACGGACCCAATGATATTGTGTAGAAATGAATACTAAAGAAGATTTCACCAATCACACTGAAAATGATTACCGGAAAAAAAGTGTTACCAATAAGAGACAATTACTAATTATTTTGAAACACCAATACCAATTGTTGTTTGAGCTCAAAAAAAATTTCCTCCAAATTGAGCGGAGTAATTTTTAATTTCTTCAGTTTATGTAGTGTAGTGAGTCTGCGAAATATTTCGCTGTGCGAGTTTCGTATATTTTCATAATAAATTATTTTGTTGAAAATCGCCTCTTTTTGGAGCACCGGGCTATATTCGTCGAATTATTTGATCACGTTTAGCGCCATGAATTTTGTCATATTCCTGCGTACGGGGGGTAATTTTCTATGCGCAATCGAATGGACACAGTTAAAAGTGCCGCCGAAGAAGTTGTGATATTGATATTTTAAAATAATTTCTTCAAAAAATAATAACTTTTGACACAGATGAGCTAGGCACTTGGTCATAATATAAAAAATGTTTATTTTATATAGAGCTTTCATAATATATAGCTATGTATGGGGTTTGGATGCGTTCTGCCAAAGTTGAAAATTTCACTTTTGGGCATGTGATGAAACATATCTCAGCCGGGTTTGATCTATGAAACTTCTTATCTCCATTTTCGGTCTCTACGGCCAATGTTTACCCTAGGAATAACTTTTCAGCATAGGTTAGTTTTTGCTTGTACGGTCACTGTTGAGAGAAACTCAATCGACTCAGATATCTTCTCATATTTTAAGCACGCATAAAACACATAGAAAATACTGCACATAATAAGAAATGAAAAAATAGCATAATCAACAAAGCAGACAGTGTGCAAAACAGCACTCACTCCCTCTCCAGACGGACGGGCACACGGTAGAGTACGGTAGAATACGGTAAGTCGGGACAATTCTTCGAGAGGAATCTCTGTGACGAAGCTCCGGTTGAGAGAAACTATCGATGGCGTGTCGAATCTATAGAGATCAAAGATCAAATATTTTGATGCTCGAAGTCTCGTTTTGTTGGGAATGTACCTTGATGTGCCTTGGTCAGGTAAGGCTCTCGATAGCATCGAGAAATGAGGAGCGCTGGTCGTCAAAATCGGTGACGAATCTGCAAGGTGAACGGTACTTCTGCGATCGATTTTCTTTTATGTTGGGTCCAAGTTGCGGTAGATCTTCGCTTAGTCCAAAGATCAAACATCTTCTCAATCATGGTCAGTGTATCTTGATGATCCCTGTGCCGAAAAACGATGGTACGGTACAACCGATTCGATCTCCAAATCGATCCCTGCAAGGTCTACGGTATTTACGTTGTTTCCATTGTGTTCAGTTCTCGATCCATTAGTCGAACGACATACCGTATGCACTTGAACGTTCTGTTCAGCTGCAGGAAAGGAGGTGCAGTCCATGGGAGAGGATCGTATCCGCTACTATCTGTAGAGATCAAAGATCAGGTATTGTGTTGGCAACCATTTCGTGAAGATCGTTGTCTACCTTAACGAATCTGGTGTGGGTCGGGCTTCAGCGCCTTTCCTTGTCATTGATATGATACCATAGTCGTCGAGCTTTACAAAATCGATATCCGATCTGCAAGGTATACAGTATTTCCAAGATTATAGATGAACACCGTACACTAGATAAAGTTTCGCAAACTTACTTTTGATCCTAGAAAACGGAGAGCATCTCGCAGCTCCTCATACTGTAAGAACGGGCCTCGATTGTACGGTAGTCGCGGAACGGTGCTAAGTCGATATCCGGTCTGTAAGGTATACGGTACGTCCAAGATTACAGCTAGAACGATACACTGGATCAAGCACTCACTGATAATAGGATGAGAGGAAGCACATCATACTGTAGAAGCGGCCTGAGTACGGTAGGCGTCATACGGTCGTTGTATATTCTGATATGTGTACGGTAGTTTGAAATCGATACAGTAATTGAACCATGATGGCGCGAAACTCACTATTAGAACGGATATAAGCTCGAGGAGTAAGGTAGTGAGCTCTCGGTTCGATTGGATACGGTAGTCGCCTCGGTGATGTAGAAGTGGCCCTGGGTACGGTAGGCGTCATGCGGTCGTTGTATATTGTGGCAGGTGTACTGTAGTTTAGAGTGGATACGGTAATTGAACCGTGAAAAGAGCGAAACTCACTAGTTAGAAGAATATATGCCCGAGATGTACTGCAGTCAGTGTACGATTCGATTGGACATCGATTTCTTATTGGAAGGATACTGTAGTCGAAGAGAAGGGGGCGAAGGCTGTAGTGAGGAGAGACGGCGGCCGCACGCGGAAGGAGAAGAGGAGAGAATGAAAAGGAGAATGGTGGAGGAGAAGAGGAGAGGAGGGGTGAGAGAGAAGAGAGTCATTTTGAATGAATCTGCAGAGTTGCAGCGAATGAGAGACAATGGAAAGGAGAGAGACAGAGATAATGAGATGAAGAGGGGCTGTGGGCTGCAGAAAGAAATACAAAGGGGAAAGCTTTTTCGACTAGGATAGTTCGTTTTACTTCTTCATCTGCTCTCTTATTCGTCTGGTAAATATGAATCAGTGACGACTTATGAAATGATGGCTGTTTAATTCCCACGTCAATCTGTTGCGAATCATCAGCGATTCTTTTTCATACACATCAAAATGGGGACTGGTTGGATGTTGTGTAAAAAGCAGTCTCTTTGATCTAGCTCTCTGCATATTCTCCATATTCACAGCCATATTGCTGATCTCTCACTCAAAATTCCGGTATACACCAAACTGGCATCCCTACATCAAGCTGATGAAAAACCCCCAGACGTAAGCCGCGGAACCTTGGATACGAGTAGAAATGTGTGTGATGTGTAAATATTATGTGAACTTTGTAAACTCTTTTTTTTCTGGACAGATCAACGTCAATTTGTTCATCGATGGATACGATACAACAGACACGTTCGGATAATACAGTAAGACTTTGTTCCTGTCGGCTACGAAGCGGCAATATTCATAGCACTATTTCAGGAGAAGAAGAGGACTTTCGAGTCCTGCACGGATTCACTCACAGAGGGGATACGGTCGGGGTACGGTACAGGGTAGAAATCGATAGGCAAGAAGTTCAGCGCTCACTAACCAACGGAATGGGAGGGATGTGATGACAATGAAACGGAGAGGGTCCACAATCGATAAGGTGTACGCGAGGTTACTGTAGGGTAAAAAATCAAATCACGATAGGATACGGCAGGTTGGGAGAATACGGTAGTTTATCCGCCGTTCTGCTTGGGAACCTCGAGTGATTTCTCCGCTGCCTCTGCTTTCTTGCGTTCTTCTTCCTCTGCAATAAACAGCTGATTTATGCATAATTGGCAGCAACTAACAATTTCCTTCAATTTGGTAAAGAAATGCTCTGGAATGGCTGAAAAAATGTGAGATGAATACGCTCCGGGCCTCAGGCCTTTCAGTAGCTCATTGTAGACAAGCTACACATGATTCCAATCTTCCAGAAAGTGGTCGAGTGTAGCATGATAAAATCACGGTGTTCCACTTCGTATTGTGAACCCTTTCTGGAGGTTGGATCAAGCCTATCGTCAACTGACCCTTGGCCGCTCGCTCCTTCCACGATGCTTTGTTCTCATGCAGAAATTTCATCCACGGCGTTGGAATCTCCAATTTGCCGCAGTAATTGAGAGGCAGTCGTCGGATGGAATTGGAGCCGCTACTGTTCGAATTGCCGGAGCGGCCTGAGAGGTCTGCACGTTAGTGATCAGGGATACGGTAGCTTTCTCGATGGGATACGGTAGTGGAACAGGTACTGTAGGCAGATTGACGAACTACATTAACGTGATTGTGATTAGATTTCAAACTCTCTTAAAAAATTCGGGATGCATATTTTGTAGTCGACGACGCGTATTCAATTTCATGTGGTGGCAATATATGTAAAGTGGCAGAATCAGAGATAGGGAAGAGAAAGAGAATACACAACCCAATTGTCTACATCGTGTGGGTTTTGTGGGAAAGTGGCAACAACACCTTAATCCTTTTTTCGTATTTTTCTATTAATTTATGTTTTGTACAGTGTTTCTCCGTGATTCATATCTCTATTATACTATAATGTTCACCAGGCGGGAGGGGCGAGAGGGCGGCGCTTGGACTGGTCGACTCCGCCCCTTCTCCCTGCTTATCCGGAGGGAAGAGACTGTCTGTCGGAGGAAGCGATACCTGAACAGATCTTATCTCATAAATTACTATTATCATTACCCATGTGTTGGTATGCAGTGCCTCATGAAACCTTAGATGATCGGGCCAAAAAAAAAATTAAAAGTGCCAAAAAAACACCTGGCTTCGCCTTTCGGTGTTTTGCAAAATAATATTAAATGTTTAAAATGTAACTGACCAGTGGCTCGACCATCTTCGTGAGCAGCTCGCCGCACACAACCATTGTGGGCTCGACGATGAAATCGATGAAACCTGCAACCATTTACCGGCTCAGTCAACTTCCGTGAATATTGTTATTCTTTAGTAACTTTACATTCGCTTTTTTTCGTTCTTTTGTTTGTATGCTACAGCGAAGAGCAAGACTGACTATAAAAGCTCGTTTTCGATGTTATGTGGTTCATGAAACCTAGGTGAACGAGAAAAATGATTTTACATTTTTGTTCAATTTTTAAAATTTTTCGCAATACAAATAATCAATATTCTCGATAAACGTACCAATTTGACTCTCGGCGATGTGTACTGTATGTCGATCGCAGAGTGGCGAATAGGGCAGACCCATCGATGCCTCGAGGTCTCCTACAACAGAGACCAATTGGTTTACAGCATTCCGAAAGAATGCCCGAAATTTTGATTTCTAATTAGTAGCATCACTGTGTCAGTCGCTACCGTATCCTGTTGATTCAATCAATCGACACTACCGTACCCTGTCGGAAGAACTCCTCGAGCACTCCCTCTGTCCATCTTTCGTGCAGTGCCCATGGCTTCGACGGATGGGAGATGTCGCAGGCGTGCACGATCAGACACAACGCCTTGTTCTTGTCGATTCTGCAAGAGTCGGAAAATTTGGAGAACCGCAACCGGAAATTGGTCATTTCATTTTCGACAACGTAAAGGGCAACAGCTAATGATTCTCTTTCGTAAAAAAAGAAAAGAGTAATGATCGATCGGTGCAATTTATATGGATCCGTGAAAAAAATCAGTTGACCTTTCTGCGACGAATTCTCGGAGCCGTCAATAGGCACTCTCAGGACCGTCAATCAGTATTCTCAGAGCCGCCGAGTAGCACTTTTAGAGCCGTCAATTAGCACTCACCCTTCGGGCAGCGACAGCATGTTCTTCATCGTCTTGATCTGCACGAAATGCGTGCTCATGTCAGTGGCGAGCACGATCTCGATGACGATATTGCGGAATTCACTGAATTGATAGATCAATTCAAATATATCACCGGGAAATGCGAGAGCCGGCAATTAGCACCCCTTCATTCCACAGATCGGTCACAATTACAGAAAGGGGTTTTGAGTGAGAGAGCGTGTAGAATCGGGAGGGAATTTCCCCCCTTTCGACGCTCTCTCACCATGCCCTCTCTCTCTGAATCCTTGGAATGATGTGGTACGCACCGGTATTCCTCTCTGGTGAGGTGCTGCAGGACGTTCTGTCCCTCCTCCTTCATCAGTCGGAAGCAGGAGGAAACGTGGTGGTTCTCGAGCACAGACCGGTCGTTGTACAGCATCGCATATGAGGATCTGAGCCAGAACCGGGAATTAGCACTCATGACACGAACGGATGTTGCAGTACTAACCAATGGCTGCACATTAGTAACTGGCAATTCCGGAAGCAGGAGATTAGCAAGTCTGAGCCGGGAAGTATTACCCGGATTGGATGTGGAAGGAGTTGGTGTGTCCGGTGTGCTCGTAGTCGTGGATAAGGGCACCGAAGATGACAGCGAAGAGCTCGAGATCGCCCAGGGAACTCTAGAATGGTAAACTATTGTTTTTGATTAATTACGTTGTTTTTTTGTACAGAGGAATCGAGTAGGTCTGTGTATAGCACTATCGATATCATCCTGAGCTCGATGAGGTGCCAAAATGGGGCACACATCGTTCTACTAAGCAGTCAAAGCTCCAGAAAGGAGTCAAGGGGTGAGAAACTGTTTGGGAATGAGAAGGCCCTCGGGAGAATAATGTAGGGAATCTTACCGCGAGTCCTGTCTGACTGAGCATGAAGTGCGACGATTGAGAAACGTCGGCGGAGTGCATCACGTTGTGGTACTGTAATAGGATTGAATAATGAACACCGTAGAAAAATATGTATTTCAATATATCTGTCAGAGAGTTCATCACTGTAGCAAACCTAGTTTCGACTCGCTTTCCGAATTGCCCTTGCTCAATTAGTGGTGTTTTATATATCTATTTTTGATCGATCGACAACGCGACTTACATTAGAACAATTCTCGATGCACGGCAGATAATCTCAGAGTGAAACACAACTCCGAATGATTTCGAAAACGGGAAATCCAGTGAAACGCAAAGTTTTGCAAAATATTTAAAATACCCCCACCGGATTGTTGTGCTTTGAGTAGCCGACTTCCAGCGCCGACAAGTAGCACTCGAGAGCGGAGAAGGGAATCTGCAGACGTATTTTTTAAATATTAATTTTTTTTAAATATTATTATTTAAATGGTGGAAGTACATAAACTGATGTTATCGTGTACTCCAGCCCTTCATATAAGTCGTGAAACGTAACCGATTTTCAAATGTCGTAATTTCATAATTGGCATTGGTTCTATAATGCTTCTTTTCTTTGGTAGTTCACATTCGACTACTTCTCTATGCCAACTTTCCAGGCACACAAGAAACGCATTATTATTATTACTATTAAAATAATTACTATTATTATTTTTATAAACCTTGAATCTGTCCATGAATCCGTATCGATTGAACAACTCGAATGCGACGTATTTGAGTGCATGTCCCTCTGAGAGTTCATTCAATCGGAAGGAGTCAAACGACCACGAATTGATGTCCTGAAAAGGGTGAATATTGAAAATATATGTGTATTACAAATTATTACCGTTCTGCTAATGCGAAAAATCCACTTATTAATCTCTTGCACTCATTTATAAATTAAATTAATTATACTAATTAATAAAAATATAATTATACCTTCATGTACTCGGCAATATCCGGAGGTATCGGGCACTGCACACTCTGCTGTTTGCGGAAGAGTCTATAGTTATGAATATATTTATAAAATTACTATTATTGATTCAGGGATTCAGGGAAAACATCGAGGTAGCATATTGGTAAGAAGTTTATAGTGCCATTCAGTAAAACAAATGCGAGTATAGTAGATAATACTCCCGTTAATTATGTGAAAGACGGCAAAAAGTTATGCGGCACGAGACTATAAAGAAATTTTTCGCTCCAATTTACCAAATCATTCCAAACCGCACACCATGAACCGCTGAATTTCTTCTCTGAATGTCACTTGCATTTTAATAATCTAACGAAAATACACTTACTTCTCGAAGAAAATGCCCGTCCGGATAGCGTTCGCAACCGATTTGAACTTTGGTTTGTCCCTTTTCTTGCCCGCATTTTGCCGAGTGAACGTGGCCGCCAGCCATTCTCGCACCTGTAATCGCAATTTGTCGATTTCCCCTTAATATCTGAAAATTTCTGCACATTTCATTCCAATTTCAATAGAAAAACGTGAGAAAAAATTGATTTTTTCTCGTGTTTTTTTCATTTGTTCCGTCGGCGCGCAGTCGGATGTGTGTTTTACTATCACTACGAGTGTGAATTTCACTGGACGACATCGATTGCGTTCCGTTTTCTATATTTATAATATAATAAATCAATCAATATTCCACCTCATCGGGCACGGTTTGGGACATTGTTTCACACATATGTTTCACTGTCACTTCAAGAGTGCAGGGGATGGAGAGGCGTTCATTTTGTTCTTCGCCATTGTGGATTTAAACTAATTATAAATCAAGAAATAATCTACCTCATCAGGCACGGTTTCTGGCGTCACTTCCGCCAGATCGTCGTCCTCGTCGCATATTCGCCTATAATCAATAAATAAATTGATAAATATTCTCTCATTTTGCAAAAATAATCGCTCCAATGACGCTTTTCAACGCAAAAACTCAGCCATTTTCTGTTATCAATACTAGTTTATTTTCCCTAAGTTTGAGGTAAGTACAATCGCTGATGATGTCACTGAGTTGCCGAAACGTCCGATAAATTAATACACATTCTACCCGCTTCTACCATGCTACAAGACGCATAGTAAATCCCAGCAATATCTAATCAACCAAATCGCTAATTACCCCCATTTCTTGCAAAAATAATTCGCTCCAATCGCCGTTCGAAGCAAAAAGCAGCCATTTTCATCAGCTAAAAGCCTCCTCGTCTAATCTGTGATCGTCGTTTTTTCCAGGAACACTCACGTCGTCTCATGGGGCTATTCCAGTCCCCCTCTTATCACAATCATCTTTCAATTAACGTAATTTGTATTCCCCCCTCCCCTCCATTTATCTTCTCTTGCCAAATCGCAAAGCAAATGCGTCATAATTCGACTTATATTAGCAGCGATGCGCTCAAACACAAATTTCCGTTTTACGCACCACTCTCAAAATGACGGAGGAATGAGAGAGAGTCGATCGATACTCGAAAGTCCCTGCTATATGTCGACGAATTGTGAATTTATGAGGGCTAACACTCTTGTAGAGGAAAGGAGCGAGATCTTCTCTTCTCCTCCCGAGCCCTCTCTTTTCATAAGCGAAATAGCATGCGAACTGGGAGATTCTCTCTTTCTTTATGAGGCGGAATCGCGTGTCGATACGACCTGGTTTGGTGGCTGACTGAGTCAAGTCAACGAGTCACATACGAGAAAATACGTCTACACGAAGCCCCATGAAGACCCGTAGGAATGAGATGATATCACTCCTCTATATGATACTCACGGGCTTAAAAATTTATTGGACCCTGAACATAGATGACGTCATGGTAACCCAATAAGAGACCTTCAAATGAGAAAAAAAACTCTATATTTAGAAGAAAAAAAATTGTTTGAGCAGCTATACTCTCTTCACAAAAACAGTTACTCTGCACTCCCGAAGGATTTGGTGTTTTTAGAAGACCTTCTTTAAGTGCTATGCTAAAGTCATCATAACTTGAGAAAGGTTGTTTTCTCACACTATTAACTGGTCACATCATTTCACGGGCAAGGACATCTTACAGACAGGGGTTTGAAGTGAAAGATTCTGTAAAATCGAGACTCTATCACGTTTGCACATCCTCTCACCACGACTCATTTCTGTGGGCAATATTTGGCGAGTTAAATTCAAGCGAAAACAAGTTGATAATTACCTCGTTTCGTCCATATACGCAGTTTCCAAAACGAGCGCGGCATATTCGATGTTCCTCTTGAGATCTTCCAGTGGGAGTTGACCAGAGTTGAGTTGATGTAAAATGTACCGCAGCCTGTAAGAAAATGATCATTACAATGACAATTAGTACCAAAAAACAATTAGTAAAGTACCATTTATGATAGAACTTTCCCGAGAAACACCCGTCAAACAAGTGCCATTTATAACTTGCACTAGAACCGCCCGTTCAATACCAGTATAAACACGGCCATGACATGTTGTGTATTAGCCGTATATTGTTTAAAAAATTGAAAATCTCGTTCCAATTTTGCAGCGAATTACCTGCACGCATGCTTTCGTAACACGAGTTGGTAAAAGCCGAAGGTGTCTCCTACGATCATCATGGTGCGAAGGTCGGGCGCCGTCGTGTGGTCGACGGCCGGTCGTGCACCGGTGCAAAGCGCAAACTGCCGCCGGAACTCGAGAAACAAAGAGAAGAAGAGCGAGAAGAACGTGGTGCGCGGTGAACTTTGCTAACTGGCGAGAACGAATGTGGTCAGACGAAGTGATAAACTGTTGCTGCTGGTGCCGGTGCACCGGTGTGATTCTCCAATTGCCTTGCGGCGAGTGCTCGGCCTAGCTCGAGTGGTGGTGCGGCGTGTAGTTTGCTGATTGCGCCGCCGCCACACACCCGTGCGTGTGTGGACTTTCTGAGGAGACAAGAGATCTGTTTTCGGGTGGACGAAAAAACACGCGAAATACAGTTAAGTGAACATGCTTACTTCGTGTCCTGATCATAGTGACTTATCTATTTGCTGATACAGAGCACATGATTCCAAACCTACAGACCAGGGTTAGAGCGAGAGAGTGTGCAAAAGTGAGAGACCCTCTCGATTTCGCACACTCTCTCACTCTAAAGGCCTTTCCGTAGGGTTCACCGGTCTGTGGAATGATGTGAGAGCGTTTGAAAAAGCTGATAGAAGAGAGACGAGACGAAAAAAGACAAAAAGAAGAGAGAAAGGAAATAAAATATGAAGGGAGATTGTGATTATAATAGCAGACTCTGATGAGATCTCTCTCCACACGCACATGTTATAGAATAGAGAGAGAATAGTGCTCGAAAACAAGAATGCCCTCATCTCCCTACAGACGACCTGTTCACTCTCAATATTTCACGAATCGACTGGAAAGAAATCTGGCGGCTTAGTCAAAGCTGCTATGGAAGAAGCCTCCTCTATCGGTATATTTATCGGGAGTGGAGTGGAGGGGGAGGAGAGAGAGAGAGAGAGAGAGAGAGAGATCTTCCCGGATGAGCCATCTCTGCCGTTTCCGTGACTACGGCGAATTTGATGAGAGGAGGTGAGAAGAGAGGAAAGAGAGTCTTCCCTGGATTACTGCATATGGAGCAAGATGAAGGAGAACTTATAAGGGACCCTCGAGATATTTACACGATATTTGAGATATATTCGACAAATTTACACTTCATCTATGTAAACTCTGCATGCTATTCAATTCCTGTTTTACTATAATTCATTCAACTGGCAATTTAAATTGAATTTTTTTTATAAATTTACCGGGACCGGGTATTTACGATTGTTTCAGAACAATTCCACTGAAAGCAACTTTGCTAGGAAAACTGTTCTACAAGGTTTCATTTGTTAGCAAATGGGTATCCCCCTCCTCGTTCCGCACATTCTCTCGTCTCGGTGAGCAAATCAGTAACGAGGAGGGTGGATAACCGTTCTCTAACAAGTGAAACCTTGGAGAATCGTTTTCCTTGCAAAAAGAAATTTATAAAAATTTTGGATTATATTCGTTTTAACCTGGCCATTTGCTGATGGCTTATTTATTTGAATGAGAGAAACTGAGAGATAAAATTCACTTTTCGAGCGCTTCCAATCCCGGTCCATTGTCGTACACTTTTTGCGTGCGCCCGCTACCTGCAAATTAAATAAATTTATTTTGTTTTATTTATTTTTAAATTGTACTAATACGTCCGATAACAGGTATGTTTCAAGCGTTAATAAGAAGAACGTTTTCTGATTGCTACACTGCTTGCTCAGGAATTAGCATTGCTAACAAAGAAGTTTAAAAAATAAATATAATAAACTCACTCGAGGCGATCGAATCCGTTCGTCGGGCGAGTGTCAACGGTCGACTCGCGTCTACTGAAATTAATTGTTTAATTATTTATTAATTAATTCACAAAATTTTCAAGCAATTGATATGCTCCTTACCATAACAAATAAATTTCCCCCAGTATACAATACGTTTGCTTGATATTTTTCCTGATTTGTTGTTATTTCGACTAAGGAATCACTACTTGGGGTTTCATTCCTGGTTCCCCGACCCCAATGATAAAAGATAGTAGAAAAAGATGAATCGCCACACAATAAACAATCGAGTTACATCATGAATTTCCACGATAAAAATTGTTGAGGAACATTTTCTCCGCAGAGTAACAACACCGACTCTGTGATTTTGCTATTAGGATCCTTTGAAACTCAGACAACCGGAATGTTTTTTTTCGATAACTAAAACATGTTGATCAGAGCTCTTATCGCCGAGTTTCTGCTAGATAGCTACTACTCTAGAATCGCCGGTGGTCGGTCCCGTAGCATCTAGCGGCCGGCCGACGTCCGCCCGACGGCCGACCACAAGATGCTACGGGACCGACCACTGGCGATTCTAGAGTAACTGTGTAATCAGTCGAATACCGCATCTATCATTAGATACCACACAGACTGACGCATAAACATAAAGATAGATATAATAGAAACCATCTATGACTCATATGGACACTTTATGAGCTGGAGTAAATAGAGTTGATGTAGAGAAAACACACGCTTCAGCCACAACAAACGATTAAGGGAATATAGTATCGCTATTTTAAATAAGTTTCTCGTTCTGTGATACAAATGTCGCTCAAATTAGATATATATATATATATATATTTTAAATTTATGTTTTCGCACTGGCGTTTCCTCGTGACTCTAATAAACATTATTATTATCATTATAGATGTGAAAGATATATTCCAATAAATAAATAATGTTCGATAGATTCTCGTTTCGTACCACCCCCGTAGGTCTCGAGAGTCTCTTCCAGAATCGATTTCTTCCTTCTCAGCTGCTGTACTGATTGAGAAGTGGAGAAAGACGTGGAGGCACGAGTGGGAGAGAGAATGGAGGAGAATACCAGCATAGAGATAATACTTGCAAAGATCAAAGATCAGTCCAAAAAGTAGCTTGAGGCAACTATTACAGGTAAATACATATTTCGGGTCAACCCTTTGTCCGGTTGCAGTGAACCGTCGAAAGGGAAATAGAGAGAAAAGAGGCGTTTGAGCGCATATCAATAGGCATCGAGTGACGGAAAAAGAGGATTCAAGAGGCGTCGCCTACTAGAGAATGCGAAATTGAAAAATGCACACGAAATCAACGCAACTTTTCATGGAATGGACAGGAATACTCGCGTTTTAGGGAAACCAGCGATAGACCAATCATTCGCATTCAATTTCACACGGCGTTCTGGCAAGCTTATGCTAATTGAGGAAGACGGTTAGGGAGCGCAAAAAATAGTACGTACTTGGGCAATAGTCTCACCACGAATTGAGTTTTTTCCCAGAACGCAGTGCTGTCATCTATTTTTGAAGATATGTAATATGTATTTCTATCAGAAAATGAATTATGCATGTTGTCAGATGCAAGTAGGAGTAAAAAGCAAGTAAAGAGAACTGAATAACAAAAAAAGATATGTTATGCAATTATGGCTGAGACCCGCTGGGAGTTGCTGGATTTGTGAAGTGATGAGAGAAGAGGAGAAGAAACACGACAACAGATCATTCAGTCTGAGAGAGAAGAGAAAGATAGAGAAAAACAAACACTGGACGCCAGATCGAATAGTGTGATAGTACGCATATTGTCTACTCATTTCGCACACACTCAACCCGATCGGAATTAGGAAAATGAAGTTCGACTCGTTTTTTTATTCACAAAAGAATTAAATTCCAAGAAGAGCTCTTTTCTTTCGCGAGAGTTCAACTTTCTACACTATCAATAAAGTAATAACTCAGATATTTAAGAGACGCCCATCCTATAGTTCTCTCTTGCCTTATGCAACAATACGGAAGTATCGCAGAATTGGGAAACGAGAAACGGAAGGTACACACTTTCAAGCCAGGACATGTAACAACTCTTTTTTTCTTTTTCTCCGGGAAACAGCGACATGTACTCTACCGGAAATTATGTCAATCACTTGTCAAGTTAAAAAGGTCCAACAAAATCAAGAGTCGCGTATCGCTTTCACAGTCCCAAAGTCTCTGTGCTGTTTTGAATTTGGATGCTATCGGAAAAGGTAATTGTGGAGAAAAATTAACGGTGACCGCTACACAAACGAGCGATTTAAAGAAATATCATGGACAGAGAGAATGTTCACTTCCAATAATTTAAGTAGGTTAACCCTATCTCGATGAAGATTAGAGCGAGATAGCGTACGAATTGAGGAGAATAACAACAATTCAACATTCCAGCGTTCATGGGAGTTTCGCATAGAGGAAAAGAAGAGAAAACGAGAAAAAGTGTGATCTGGGTGTTAAATCTCACGCTTTTGCGCGTGGTTAAAAGCGAGGGAAAAGAATAAGAAGAAGAGTGTAAGACCCGTCCACCCTCACGACTGAGAGAAGCAACGTTGTTTTTATCATCGCTCACACTCGTAATCCTATAGTCTCTCTTTCTCTTTTCTCTCCCTCTCTCTCTTTCTAACCCATCCCACAAACCCCGATTTCTAACTCGTCAACCCCCGAATCACAAAACATCAGAAGAGAACACATGTCACGCGTTCCCATTCTTCTTCCACAAAGTTGGGTCACGACGAAATTACTCCAAGCGATCGAAGATCTAATGAGAAATAGTTGTCTAGCACACTCTTAGGTTGATTATTTTTTCATGAACAAATTTAATTCTTCGATGAGTCGGATTAGCTTGGGAAATATCAATCAATCAATCAATCAATTTATCATATCAGGCGATAATCGCTCAGATGAGGATGGGTCGGTAGTCTTCATAAGTTGCATTCCACCAGTTCGCGCCGATTGCTCTCCTTAGGTCATCTCTCCATCTTGCTCTTGGCTGGCCTGGGGGACGAGTTCTACTGTAAGGGGTCCACAAGGTAGTCGCTCTGCACCATTTCTCCGTATCCATACTCCTCACTTTCAATGCCCATTGAGCTTTTCGTTTGAGGCTTTCCTGTACCCAGTCTTTCACTTTGGTGATTTCCCGAAGTCTTTCATTTCTCCAGCGATCTCTCAAAGTCACTCCAATCATTCTTCTCTCCATTGCTCGCTGTGTGACGTTCAGCCGATTTCTCTCATTCCCTCTCAAAGCCCACACTTCACTCCCGTAGAGTACTGTAGACGTGATGCAGCTCTCAAACAGTCTTCTTCTGGTCTTCATAGGTAAAAGACGGGACGAAAGAAGGTGAGACAGTTTGCTCCATGCGAACCATCCGAGTCGAATCCTATGTTCCACTTCTTCAGAGATATTTAGGGGAAGACTAATTGTCCCTCCTAGATAGGTGGCAGATGGAATGAAGTTGAACTTGTTGTTCTCGATCACAATGGGAGCTCGGGTCGTGGTGCATGAGGTGAGCAGATTAGTCTTCGAAGCATTGACTTCGAGACCAACTCGAGAACATGCATCCATAAGTTTCTTCAGCATTCTTTCCAGCTCTGGACGTGACTTTGCAATGAGTGCCACGTCATCTGCGTATTCTAAATGGGTCAGGTTCCTCCCATCGATCCTAAGTCCATCCTTCTCCCAGTCGATGTCGTCCATGGCGAATCGAAGCACAACATTGAACAGCATATAATTCCAAACCTCTAAAAATGTTTCAGGGCCAACAAAAATCATTTGTAAACTCTCTCTATCTATCGCTCTTAGATTGAAGTATTACTGCGCGGATCACAGATTCAGGGAATTCAAAATACCTTTCCCATTTTTTTTTTTTTTTTTTTTTTTATTCGCAACATCTAGAAAGGGGTTGATACCGTATCTATCACGAGGTGCGGCGGTTAAATAAATTCCAAGTCCGGCCAAATAAATCATTCCGCGAATTTTAAATACCTCTCCCATCTTCCTCCTCAGATATCCGTGACTATTCGAAACACATAAGTCACACCTTTGCCCCTATCTACTACAGGTATCCAGATTTGACCGATGGAAGGCGTTGCAATAATGCACAAATCACTCAAATTTCAAAATCCTAGAATATAAAATCACCTTTCCCATCTTCCTCCTCAGACATGCGTGTCGACTCGGTCGTCGGAGTGATCTCCCGACTACACTCGAGAACTGCACAAGGGGGGAAACGAGATTGCTTAGCCCCCCTCTCCTCCCTTCTAGATTTCCCCCCGTGTCGAGTCTTTGATTGGCCAGTTTACTGCCCTATCACAGGAGGCTTGAGTGAGAGGGAATTAATAAGTCCTCCCCCCAGCCACAGAAATCGCCCGACCATATCTTACTTAACATCATAGTCGTCATGCATTTTACAATCTTTTAATTCCTGAAATATTTATGTACTTATTAAAGCAGAAGCCAGATCCATTCTTTACAGTGATGAAACATCTCACAACTAAGCTCTATGTTGGATCAATTTCCATCATTTTCACATTTCTGTTAGAGTTTCAGTGCGGGTTTTATCACAAGTGCCTCTCTCTTCCTTCTTTCGTCTATCTTACTCGGCGCCCTCTCACTTGCCCCCTCTCGAGGAGCAATCAGGGTGGGCGGGGAGAGAGAGAAAGAGAGAGAGAGAGAGAGAGAGAGAGAGACGGAGCAGCAAAAACAGGAAAGGAAGGCATCTGAGAGCGGGCGGTCTAAAGCGTGACAGCAAATGTCACAAGAATAGGGATACGAGAGAAAATATGTCCTGATTTCAGCGGAAAAGGTCAATCGTGTTGGAATTGTTGAGGGAAGTGTAGGCAAGGAAATATGATATATCGTTATGTGAATATACGAAAATATGATAAAAAAAACGCTTGAACCATACACAAAACAAGGAAGAGGTTGACTACGAGGGCAGGAAATTGCGAATTTTATCTTAATATAGCGCAAAGCAAATTAAATTACGATTTACTGCGTGCATTTTGTGGATTTTAAAAAAAATATTTTCTCCGAATCTGGTAATACTAAACGGCCATGTGCGCATTTTTAAAGTAAATCCCCTGAAATATATTGCATTGAATGAATGTGACACTTGACCTGTGAACATGATTATTGCGAAGCATATCAAATTTTTTTATTTGCGACAATTGTTTTACCATTTTTACTGAAATTCGATTGGCTTGCAACTCATTTTTTTTCGCTTTTTCCCCGTTGGGAGTCGTTCGCTGAATATCGTTTGATTGTAATATCTTACAATATCTTCGGTAATTTATATTATAAATTACATTAATTAACTGTTTTGTTAGGTATGCTCCATTAGCGTCAAATGGTTGCACCTGTAGTGGGGAGAACTTTTCCGTGACTGCCCTAGGAGTGGTTAGTAGTGTTCTTATATCGAATACTCCTATTCGCGAATAACATTCGCAAAAAGAAATATTCGATCTAACAACACTAGTGGTTAGGCCAATTCGATAACTCGTCATCGATAAAATGTACCGTCCCATCCCGACATTTTCACAGAATAACTGCGCATCCACAGGGTCCCTGATTATCGATTTTCACACTCACCATCAAGACTCCGCCCCCTCGCCCGTACCCATCTCTTGACGCGTTTATGGAGACAACCACAGCATGAGACTGTGGCGGTGGAGGTGGAGGCTATTGAAGAGGAGGTAGAAGAAGAGACGAGAGAAGGAAGAGGATGTGGAGAGATGAGAGACGATTTGGACTTCATTCTAGATGCATTTATTGTAGACAACGTGTGCATAACGAGGCGGATATCGAGGAATGAGAAAATTCACAGCAGGAGTAGAAAAGAAATTGAGGTATTTATGTGAGCAATCAGAAAATGACACGAGCAGGGACAGTAAAAGAGATGAGAACCGAGGAAAAGGACCGAAATGATTAGATAAGAGTATGGCAAGTCCAGACTTAGTTAATATGAGATGGGATGAGATATGATTTTGGCTTGGTTCCTGTATCGAGAGATGAATTAAACGTTATGAGAACGTACAGTACGGGAGGCGAGAAAGCGTGTGAAAATAACAGAAACACCGAAGAAAGGAAAGAGATTTCCCATAGTTTCACGAACTATCTGAGAAAAAGTCAGGAGCGAGGGCAAAAATGAGGAGAGAAAAAATAATGGCAATTACCAGAATGTACCTACTCCGGGTCAGAGATTGAGAGATAATTTTGGCTTCATTCGTAGCCTGTGGATTCACAGGTCGCGAAGCCTCCAGCATTCCTTACTCTGGAGATGCTGTCTCCTGCTGAGAGAGTAAATCGAGAGATGGATATCTCCTAATAACTGGAGATGCGAACCCTCCAGAGTAAGGAAAGCTGGAGACTTCGGTCGCTGAGTTGGATTGAGACAATGAGAGAGAACGGTGGAAATATCACGAGCTAGGAGAAAAGATCGAGCAAATGAGATGAGAAATGGAACGAATGGAGTCCAGGAGTATTGCATTACGACGACACAACGAACCCCTCCATCTACCCACGACCACCGGCTAGGTGGAGGGACTCGATCGGCTAGATGGAGGGACTCGATCGACTAGATGGAGGGACTCGATCGAGGAGTATGCCAAGATGCCCTACAGTACAGGACGATGAACAGGAGATATTCTAACGTTATATGGTGGTGAAATTAAATTTTGTTAAAAAATGCATGGACCAGCAGAAGACACGGGTTAAATTGGTCACTAAAGGCGCTTGAAACATATCCAAATAGAGATTCACAAAAGTCTAGCTAACATTCTTCTCGAACAATGATCATTGCACAAGCATGGACTACCGGCACACTCTGAGAACTTCTCTGGAATGTCTCAGAGGAGAGGGGACTGCTTAACCCAATTTGTAAGCGGCCCGCCAAATTCTCCAGAGACCTCTGCTAGGGACTGCTTGTTGCGAGTGGGAGCACCGAGCGAATATGATGAACTTTGACGAGAGAGAGAGAGAGAGAGAGAGAGAGAGAGGGAGAGAGAAGGGGGGCATAACCGAGTCAGAAATCAAGGCTGGAAAGGAGATCTATGGATTGTGGAGGAAAAAGCAAGCCAGCACGTAAACGAATAAGCAATACTTGAAAAGATATTGCGAAGGCGTTCACATGCTGAAATGCAGTGAGAAAGTGAGCATGGAAGATATGAGAGAGACGTGATATTACATTGAGAACTCACAGGGAAATAAGTCTACAACTTCAGACTTCTTGGCTAGCGAACGACGAAATGTACTCGCTTCGATCAGAGATAGGAGAGAGGAATTTTTAGACTTGTAATATCATCGTTCGACATACAAGACTTGTGGAGTCGCAGACTTACTTCTCTCTGAGAACAGACAAATCCCAAAATAGATAAGGATGATTGGGGTATAAAACACGGCTCATTGAGTTATTACGCTCGACCGCTCAAGGAGGGAATCTGTCCGAAAACAACATGATCTGGAAATTTACGCGTCCTATCCACACCTACAAAAATAGGCCAGCGTGAATGTGGCAAGGTGAGAGACTCTACCGTTTTTACACGCTTTCTCTCCCCTTTCCGTTGCGATTCTACTGAGCACAACGCTCACTACGTCAATGTATATCGGCTATTTGACAAGATTACAAGTCTAATCTCCAAGAATAACATCGACAAGATAAATCTGGTGGAGCGCGTGCATAATCTGGTCCGGGCAGACCACTGATATCGTAGTGCGATTATGAGATTATGGTAGGAAGGAAGAGACTGGCGGCAAAGAAGTCTAGCAGTCCTTGGATACCAAGCGGCAACTCCTAAAATACGCCTTCTTCTTGCATTCCGAGAGCGGCTAGACTGTGTCAGCCGTCGCTCGGCAGCCAAGTCAGTCTGGCACATCACGACTCATTCCTCCCACCCCCGCCCCCCGCGAACTCTCCAACTTGCCGACATCTAGAAGATTCAACTCACTTGGAGAATCGGCGAAATAGTGCGTGCATTCAAGAACATATGACTGTCTGACGCTAAGGGAGCGAAACAGTCATACCTACTATAAAAAAAAACAGTCATACCTACTATTAACTTATTCAACTTGTAGTACACAAATAGATATCGATATTGTAATCATATTCAATCGAGAGTGAACTATCGTGAATGTAGGCGAATTTGAGTTTCTAGATGTCGACAAGTTAGAGAGTGTTGTGTGCTTAGGAGACAAGCGCTGGTTCCAAAACTGAGAGCGAGAAAATGAGAGAACCTCTGACTTGATACTATACAGTATCACGTCTCTCTGGTAGCCCTCGACGGTACTTGGTAGGACTTGAGCCCTTTCTAGACCGAAATGCCGAAATATTTGTTGAGGAAAGAAGGAATGGCACGCAATCTACACAACAGTCGGTTCGTATTTTCATTTTTCCAGTGGACCCCCGGGGAGACGCATCAAATCTTCTAACACTAGATTGTAGTGAATCCGCAACTCCAGAAAGGGGTTGAGGGATTGACTTTATGGAGGTTTGACTAAAAGGTGGAAATGCGAAAACTCCTATGGAGGAAATGGGTCGAAACGTTGTGCCATAAAAGTTATGCGCTTCTATTATTGAAATATGTCAGATTCGCGCATTTGCCTAGGTAACGCGAGAGGGCAAGAATTTTTTTTTTAAAAAACTTGTTGAAATGAAAATTCGAAAACTCCGACTGAGTAAATGGGTAGAAACGTGGGCCATAAAAGTTATGCGCCTCAATAACTCAGAATGGCGCGTTTGTCATGTCTAGAGAGACTGGAATTCCTCCCTTGGGAGAGAGAGAGAGAGAGAGAGAGCGAGAGAGAGAGAGAGAGAGAGAGAGAGAGAACGTTCGACGGCACTCATATATTTATTGCTCATCCGTCAAACTTTATGACGAAGAGGGAGCGAAATTGCCTGATACTTACTTGTTTAGTACTAATATAATTTATTTTGTAATATAACAATAAATAAGATGTTTGTTCAAAAAAGTGTATGAAGTAAGTGCTGACAAACAAGAAAAGCGATGACGAGTGAAGAGACAAAGGGAAATTAGAGTTGGGAAGGAAATATATATTTATAAGCATAAAAGATTTATAAGAATACCAATAAAAGACAGGAAAAATTAAGAAATATAACTAAAAAAGGCAATAAATTCGTAGATCACTCAGAAGAACGGAGACGGATGGATAGTAAATAGTGATGAGAAAAGGGGAGGAGTCGAAGGAGGACGAACTATTCATGAACAACCGAGTTAAGAAATAGCAAAAATTTAGACTTTTCAAAATCGAGAGATGGTGTATCGGCCACAGCCGATAGGGATCATATCCCCGCCCCTTCCCCCCTCTGCCGATTTCCCCTTCATCCTATCAGTCGAGAGTTGTGCATAGATCCGAGAGGTGGCTTGGAAGAGATGTGATAAAGTGGCATAATCTATTCTCCTACACCACTGAACCCACCGACACAGATGGCAATTCGAATGCAATTGAGCACGCGGAAATGAAAACAATGAGAGACATCGAACTTTGGCACAACCAAGCACTAACTTCCTTATGTTTTTTTTCACATTGTGTGATAGAACCGAATTGAAAAGGAATAACAAATGATCGCGTGTCTTCAATAGAAGTTCACGAAGAATCCCCCATTTCCGATTCGAATTCTCTCTCTCTCTCTCTCTTTCTCTCTCTCTCTCTCTCTCTCTCGAACAACTTCTCCCTTGTTCGAAGAACCGCGCCCAACCATTGGTTTGAACGATTTCCGGCGCATTTTCCGACTGATTCTCACGTAACTTTGTACAAAAAGCTTAAACTTTCGTAAATTCAAATAAGAAAAAAACAAATAAGTCTTTGAATTCAAGAATGTCCTCGGCTTTTGGAAGCAAACTTTTTTTAAGAACTTAAATTGTCAACAATCTAAAAGAGATGGAGAATAAAAAAAAGTAGGACAGACAAATGGGAAATAAGAGAGAGAGAATAAAGATCAGTGACTCGCTGTTTCTTCCACTGCAAAAGTCGCCATTTGGAATCGAGGAGGAGGGAATGCAATTGTTTGCACTCTTTGACAATGAAAAGAAGCGAGCGGACGACCGGTAATTAGGTCGTCGATTGATGAATGAGGAAAAGCACGCGACCGAGAGAGAGAGAGAGAGAGAGAGAAAGAGATAAATTACCCCCTGAAGGAGCGGGGAAGAGCAGGCCTAATTATGCAGAGAGCGCCGGCTTGTCAGCATAGTCGAGTACTCCGTCGAACAGGGGCACGAAAGACCTTTATCCTAATTATTCAAAGCCCCTCGGCATTTTCTCGAATATGCACCCATCAAGGGCGCTTGTAGAACAATTTAGCGGTAGGTGCGTTGTGGATTCAGTAATGGGTCATTGTTGCGAAAACATACGGAAAGTTTAAATTAAAATTTCCAGAATTGGTAAAGTGTCTCGGCTCCCAGTGTGTCTTGAAAAAACCTTTTGTGCGGTGTAAAACAGCTTTACACCCGAAGATAAAATAAAGAGCTCTACTGGGAACCGGGAATACCTCTGTAATACGGAACCCCGAACCTCTTTGACGAAGTACGGTAGTCTGGATCAGACTGGCAGGGGCGCGACAGAGTTTTTGACTAATTATCTGTTATGGCTCTGGAATTAGGGATTATGGGATATCCCAGGGCACTGAAGGGTACGGTATCGTACTCTCACAAAAGTGCGAGATACCAAAAAAATCATATGGCGAAGCTGGGAATTACCTGAAATTTTGAAAAGAGAAGCTAACTCGGCGCAAATTCTCAATAAAATCACGACATTCTGGCGAATCTATGAAACTTGAGACCGATAGTACTCACAGAGAGAAAACTCTTAGAGTTTGAAACACCACATGTCGAGACGGAGATTTTGAAACACAAATTTTCGAGAGGGTGCACAAAATCGAGAGACGCACTCTTTCATTTTCCAACGCTCTCTAACATTAGAGTTTCAAACTCTCCGTCTCGACATATCAAGATTAGTGTTTTTTCTTTGAGAGTACGAACAGAGCGCGTAAATGGGCCATGGTCTCACCACGAATATAACCCTTTGGTCTTTTGCCCAGAACGTGGTGAAATTCCAGAATCTCAGATGAAAGTGAAACGGTATACAGTTTAGTTCTCAGCAGAAATAAAGGAGAGAGAGAGAAATAAAGACGGCCGACAATAGAAAGAATCGAGTAGACAACAGATGGAGAGTAAGAATAGAAGGAGGAGGAGGAAACGGAACTGGAAGAGAGAGAGAGAGATCCGAATAAGAGAGAGAACGGATAGGAAATGAAGAGAGAATAAAGTTGGCAACGTGCCATGTCTATGCTTCCACAGGGGATTTGATCTCGCACTCATAGCCCATTCGCTGACCACTTCCAAAGTCTGACAGGGCTTTAATGTAAGCTCTTCCTTGAAAGACAGAGCACGGCAGTTCAGTGCGTGGGAATTTTAAAATCATTCGGGTACTTTTAGAATCATATAGATTGACCTTTTGCGGACTAAAATTCGCCACGAAACGAGACCACGGTACATAAATTCCACGTTTTTTCTACGATTCCTGCGAAAATCTGTTGTCAATATTGTGGCCTCTACGTGAAAACTCTACGCACTATCTACCCTATCTACCCCCTATTATCCGAAACAATGTTGGAATTGTCGAGCCAGAGGGTAAGAGAAATGTTCCTGGCATGGAAACAAGTTAAATTTGCGCAGAAAAGTTACTTTGTTAATCCAGGTCGAATTGCTTTAGTATAATAACCCCAGAATTTTTTTTAAAATTTCTGGACCTTTTCAAAATAAGAAAAAATAGAGTCGCGTGTTTCTACCTCCAGCAGTGGAAATATGAGTCCGTTCTGGTATATGAACCGCGGAGTAAACAATAGTGCTACTGAGAGAGCGAACCTCTGAGGATACTTTGAGGAGTATTTACGTAGATCTGGGGCCGGAACCGAAAATAGTGAGGAGTGCGGATCGAAATTGGGTTGAAATGGTCCATTAGAGTTCATGTTTAGAGAACACTGGTCAGTGGGAGTTGATAGTTTGTCTAGACCGGGTAACGGATAACAAATCAAAAAAAAATTATTACGATTTTCCCGAGCTATTTTTAGTTTTATCACGGAAGGATAAAATGGAACAAATGCGAATAGTCTAATTTCTGCGATAATAATTTTAGACTCAAAATACCAACGATTTACGCGCCTGTTCGCAATCATGCCGTGTCTTCTACATAACACTTTAAAAAATGTTTGTAGAAAAACTCCTGAAGTAACCAAAATGTTGTTTATACGGCGCATTGGTTTGTTATATTTAACAAATATGCAAGTAGAAAACTACGAACATTTTTTTCTGTGACGGCACAAGAGAAATGAGGATTTTCGCGACCGAAACACGTGAATTTTGATTGCTTGTATTGCTACGAAACTTGCATAAGGCATTATTCCGTATTAATTGTAAGTGCAGTTGGTTCTCGTAACCTCTTCTTTATACGATTTCGTGTCTTTGCTCCTTTCTCCGACACTCCATTGGGGGAGTCAGTCATATGTAGAGTGGATGAGGAATGGCTGCTTCGCACCCAGTCAAACAACAGAACAATCGAGAAGAAAGAGAGGAGAAACCCGACAGGGAATAGACAGTGGAAAGCAGTCGAAACCAGCACAGAATAGGTCTACCATTTTACATCACCAAAATAGGGAAAGTACTGCGTATGATTGCGTCTAAAATTAATCTCCTATTTCCCGCACTCTCTCCTTCATAACCCCTTTCTGCATAAGTAATTTGAAGAGTCGGGAGGAAAAGGGCCGATCCGTCTCTGTCCACCCATTCATTAGCCCCTCATTAGCCAGTCTTTTTCACCGTGTTGATGGGCCGGAAAAGTTGGCTCCACCGAATAGATTCAGGGAAAGCATTCGACGGTTTTCAAAATTGTGGTCATACGAAAATGGATAAAACCGCCCTATTGCGTACTAAATTAGTGGTACTACGTATGTCGTAGATAAGATTCAAACAACTAAAAACCTTATTTTGCCATTTGAAAAATACGAGTTTACTATCCATACGCGGACGCATTCATGAACATGAATTCGAGCAGAAAAGGAGGAAGAATAATAATAAAGACTATGAGACTGTAACAACGAGGCACTAAGAAGAAAAATAAAAATAAACATAAAAATAGTACTCACAAAGAAAAAAAACATAAAAAAATAGTACTCACAAAGAAAAAAAACACCAGAAAGGTAGAATTTAGCTACATCAAAATCCAGGGTTATAAAGACTAATATCGAGAGTGCGTGCTAAAACGAGAGGATGAATGTCTTGTTTACGCACTCTCATTAGTGTTTTGACCCTGGATTTTAGCATATGCGAAGTTAGTGTTTTTTCGCAAGTAAAAGAAAGAAAAAAAGTAGGAACACAGTCGACAGCGAGGGAGGAGCAAAGCTGTGCTGTGTCGAGACTGGAAGAGAATGGAGAGAAATGAGGAGCACTCTCGAATAGAGAGAGAGAGAGACTGGGAGGAGGAAAAAACAAGCTTTTCATTCCCGGGTTCTTGGGTCTGCGCGAACTACCAGACAATAAACAGCGGCAGGGCTCTTTCGAAATATGTCTGAAGATAAAAAAAAATAGAAAAACAGAATTTACTATCGAGGTTTTACGTCACCAAGGCGAAATAACTTTGGAGAGATTGATTACTAGATAGAAATATCTGGAGATTTACGTAATCTCGAATTTATTACCAGGTTGGATCCCATTATATTTCCAGCCTAGAATCAACCAGGGGTACAGCCAGGAAATTATACGTGGATCCCGGTACCGGGAAAGCGCGCGCTATACTGGGACCCATTATGGAAATAAATACAAGAGTAGACTCCTGAATGAGGCCTCAACGGCACAACCTCTCTGGTATCTTTTGCCCAACTCAGATCCCAATGGGGTTCTAAATCTCAATTTTTTAGGATCCCAGTGAGGCCTTTGGTGGTTCTCAAATTAAGAGGCGGCTTGGTATCTCAATTGAGAAAAACCCCAGAGCAGACATACTCGTCTGGACAAAGATTCGAATTGAACTGTGGTTCAATTGAACTATGAATCGCCAAGGAATCCGTTCAAAGGTTGAGAATCGCCCCTCTAAGGGAGAAAAGAAGGAAAAGACAAAATATCCGCGCCTAATTGCCCCTCTTTCTTCTTTTATTCGAGAAAAGAGGGGAGCATTTCAGATGAGCAGCATAGATAGCGTTCACATTTGAGTCGAGCTTGCGCATCATTCCAAACCTCCAGAAAGGGATCAGCGACGAGAGATTGTGCAAAGAAAGGTGCTTTTTTCTCATTTCCGCACAGTTTCTTGCTCTTTCTGTCCTTTTTTGGCGGGACGGAATCATGCGCAGGAAAATGGTAAAAAAAAGCGTGAGAAATGACAGGACGCGCGAATTTCGCAGCCTTGTAACACATCGAATATTCGCGCAGTTCCTGTGATTTTTCGCGGCCATAATGAGAAAATATGCGGAAAAAAAGACGAAAAACAGGGTCGCCTCAGAGAGGGCGAGAGAGTAATTATGAAATAAGAAGAAGAGAAGGAGGGAGGGAGGGAATATGATAATCCGAACACGAACTGACTGAGGAATAAGCAGACTTCGTTAGAGTGACAGATGAAGAATAACCAGGACGGGGTCAGGAATGAGAGAGTGTGTGAAAGTGAGAGAGTCCCTCTCAAGTTTACACGATCTCTTTTCAAGTATCCGAAAGCTGTATTTCAACAAGATCATTGCATGCTAAAATGGAGTTTAAAACGACCACTTCTAAAATGGCACCGCTCCCCCTGCGGGATAGATACATCACATTTGCCCTTACAAATGTTGGCATCGTCATGATACTTATTATTATTATTACCATTAATGCTATTAATGTTCTATTTATTACTAAAATAATTATTTTTATTGTCACATATCGATAGTTTCTGTAATAAATCCAGGATGCGCCAAATGAGAAATGGTTTACTTTTTTTATTTTGTTTGCTAGAGTACAGCTGCGAAGAATCGGCACAGCAGGCGCTAGCAGAAAATGAAGTTAGCATGAAACACGCCTCCACCGGCCGAAGCCTAAACGAGTGCGAAATAAATGAGGAATGAGTTTTGAGGGGCATTCCTCGAAAATGAGGGAAGCACAACTCCCCCCGTGCGAAACGCAATATTCGTAGGAACGGGTCGAGAGGAGAGAGAGAGAGAGAGAGAGAGAGAGAGAGAGAGAGGATTGCGTGTTTTCAATTGGTTCGTGCTGTTCAGTTTACCAGAGAAGGGGTGCGTTTGGAGGTCGGCGACCGTCCCCCAAATGGAAGCCCCTTGTTATTCTACGGTTCTGGCACGATGCCAATGACGAATTCTTTTTGCAAATTTGCGGAATTGTTGATATTAAGGAGAAATATCGTGTTTTTGCAAGTTCGGCAATCATTCTACCGATAAGATCCATGTGATGCCAGAGTTCTAATACAGATACTAATAGAGATACTACTAGAGATAATAATAATACTAATAGAGAGTACAGAGTAGTGCCAGAGTATACTATAGTGCCCCTCTGGTATACTCCAGGTGGATAGTTCAAGTTTGAATTCCCGCAATTGGGTATCTCGGCTCCCAGTGGAGCTCTTGGACTTTTTTTCCTGGGGAGTAAACTGTGTTACAAAGCAGCAAAAAAAACTGAATCAGCATCTGCAGAGCACTTGCGCAATAATTTTCTATTACTCATGCAGAACAAACTGGTAGAATGGTATATTTGACATGGGAAGTTAGTGAACAACAGAAAATAAGACACGAGAATAGGTAAATGGTCGGTAATTACCCATTTTGAGTGGTGTGTAATCAACTGAGAGAGATTTACAGGGAGTGGAGCTCCAGGCCGATGATTAGGTTAATACCGAGTGTGATCTATCGAATATCTCATGTCAATACATCATGGAAAAATGATGAATAAAGGCGATGGAAAGGCAGTATAAGGGGACTCATAGAAAGCCGTTTCCTTTTGATCGCAGTGAAATCGCAATTCAATTAGTATACCGAGGTGTACTACCAATAATTGCCAAAAGTATTCTAACTTTATCCAAGCCTTCAGAGCGGAGATTCCGTAACGAAGATCAGATAACAGATTGGAACTTCTAAAAAACTTGAAACCGGAATCTTGCTGGAAAGTGAGCTGTTGTTGCGCGAATGCATCTCTCTGCAGATTTCGCATTCTCCACTAAACGAAAGAGCTGCTACTTGAAAGAATCCGTGACGGTATTCCACTCCAATATGGGTGGAGTAGCGGAAAACAGCAAGTACGCCATTTTTCCTTTTTCCTTGCAGAGAATTGTATGTGTATGTGTACAGACAAAGGCATGTTCACAATGAAAATAATTGACAACTGGAGAGGAGCAAAAAAGTGAAATATTCAGAAATAATGCTGGATATTAATTAAAAAATTAAGAGAAAATCATAACATAGACGTAGAATCGATCAAAGTTCGGTTACAGACGAGAGGGAGTAAATCAACGAGATGTCTCTCTAAGTTGTCGACGTCAGATGAGATAGAGAGAGAAAGAGAGAGAGAGAGAGAGAGAGAGAGAGAGAGAGAGAAAGAGAGAGAGAGAGATCACTTCAGTAGATCACAAGACAAACAGACATCATCAGACAGTGCTAATACCAAGAGAGAAGAGTATCCGTGTGATTTCTGTTTTTCTCCCAGTTTCGTGCCACAGTCTAATCGAGTGAACGGTAAAAAATTTATATTTGACAAATTGGAAGAAAATACACAAATTTTGGGGAAACAATTGTCTAGAAAGAAAAGAATTTACAAGAACAGCTGGATAACGTCAAAAGAATAACAAATGTTGGGTTTTCGTTGAGTTAACCGAAGGTGTAAAATGAAGAAAATCCATTTTCCCCGAATTTCAACCTCTGAGAATAACCAGACTATTTTAACTTTTTAGGCTCTTTTTAGGCGATACTGAAGATGAATTGCACAATCACTCGCCGCGGAGAAAACGTGTTCTGTGAAACACGTTTCATTTCATTTCATTTTTCCATTTCATTGTCATTCATTTTTTCAAACATTTCCCTGCAACCCTCCCCAACAATGAATGAGATGAAAAAAGTGTTATAATAATAATAATTCTAAATACAATTAAATCGCTGGCCTTCCATGGTGTAAGTGTGTCCGCCCATTCGGAATCGTAGACGGCGACCGGTCGAATCGACGTGAAGCGCTACAATAACCACCCATTATTGATTCAATCTTTTCTTTTGATTTTCTCTCATTTGATCACCGCCCCTTTCGAGTCCACAAGTTCTGTAGCCTCTCACGAAATTGAGTGAAGGAGGAACAATATTAGGCATGCAATACAATGAATCCGAGGAAATTTTTGAAAGCGGGCGATTTGGGAATGTCATAAAGCAAAAATAGTTTAATAAATCATAATTATTAAAAACAGCAACTGATTCTAACCAGACGCGGATGCTCTCCTCGACGATCTTCCAGCTCCGACGGGGGAATCTGATCGACTGTCATGACGATCGAAGAGACTGAAAAGGAGGAGAACTCGACCTCCAGAAAGGGGTCAGGAGTGAGAGAGCGTGCACAATCGATAGAGACTCACACACAGGATCTCGCTCCTGATCGATATTATAAAATATGTGGGTGGGGCAAATCAATAAATGCAAGCAACCTTTCCTACTTGCAATAAACCGTTAGCGAGAATTTTTGAAATATGTTCTTCATCATTTCGTTTCCTCTACAAATATACAATTACCCAAATAATCATTTGATTAGTATGTGGTCTTTATTAATTAAAAGATCTCACCGATTGGGTCTGATGGGCGGCGTCGCGGCGCCATTGGACGTAGAGGGCACCGCTCGACATGAGAAAGTGTGGATGGAAGAGGCTGCAACACCGTTCATTTGTGTTTCACGCTCGCGCTAAAGGATAGAACATTTGTATAGTCCTGATAATTTGTATCTTGTTGTGTGCCGATTTTTGAGTAAAATTAGAAACAAACTGTGTTCCCCACAGTTGATTAGAATGCTCACACAAAGATTCCAAACCTACAGGATGAGAGAGTCAGGGCGAGAGAGTAGGCAAAAATGAGAGAGCTCTTCTCGATTTCACACGCCAAACCACTTTCTGCGAGGTTGATCGGCATGAAAAATGATAGGAAATGCTCAGTTACGTTTCACTCGTGTGCAAAAAGATAGAATATTTTTGTCGCGCTGATATCTTCTCCACCTATCCTGTATAAAATTAGAAAAAATATTGTAATATTTGTATTCCCGACTGAATGAGTATGTAGTTTACATATTTAAAGGGAGTTTGCAGCCAAAAAATCATAATTTTATATTCTTTTAATTCTATTTTTACTCAAAAGAGCTGAAAATTCTAAGAACAGGTGTAAAAACCGCACATTTTTTTATGATTTTTTTGAAATTAGTTATGAATTTTCAAAAAAATCGTGTTTCAAAGGTACTGTAGCTCCTGCATCCTCAAAACTTACGCTGTTTAGCGGCAGCAAAAGTTTAAAAAACCCCTTAGCAAAGTGAAAATAAGTGTTTTTGCAATTGATTCGATTATGGCCAGTATCCCTGAGTACGAATCAGAAGAAAGAAACGCAAAAATATTACGGCATCATCCCCTTTGAGATTCTACAGCCGCTAAACAGCGTAAGTTTGCGGATGCGAGAGCTACCGTATACCTAAATTTTGCAATCTTTGAAAATTCATAATTAATTTGTAAAAAATCGTAAAAATATGCGGTTTTCACAGTTATCCTTAGAATTTTCTGAATTTTAAAATAAAAATAACTTATTTTTCGATGCCGGATCCCTTTAAAAGAAAACATGCTCCTAAATGGCTTTCATGACTGACGAGAATCTATGAAGCATGTGGGTATTACAAAATTAAAATACAACGTTCCATTTTAAGTACTACATATGGTGTGTATACTGTCTGCTTCTCTTGTTTTCGCATGCTCTCTCGCCCTCGTTTCTGATTTATATCAGCGGAACGTTTTAATATTCTGGACGAACGTTTTTAAATTTATAATATCAATCTCATTCTTTGTCGGTTAAAGTGAATACCGTTTCGCACAATATTTCTCATCTGTATCAAAAGACCTCCGTCATCTCAAGTGAAATTCGGTCCTCCCATATCTTCCCTGTTTCTTGTCAAATTTCAAATAATTTTGCGCCTCGGGCTTAGATAAAATATTATTTATTATTATTCAAAATTTAAAAACTCACATCGTTTCCTTCTCGAGTCTGCATCAATCGAATCTGCCGTGAGTCCATTCATTACCGGTGGCGCCAGCGGCTCGTAGGGTGGCGTCTCGCAGGCGCCACGAGAAGACGCCCCGGTGGCGCCGCGCCTGCAATGTTGTTCCGGTTTTATGGAGGCAAAATGGTGCGCGGTGACGTGTAAGGTGCATGAAGTTTTTTCATGTAATTGTTTTGTACTACTTCTGCAAGGAAAGATGTTATGGTGATATTTGAGAATACTAAAGAATACTGCAGTTCTGAGTGCACTTTACTGCGTAGCTGGTATTTATTGACAATAACTCGCCATTCAAACTCCCAAGGGGAAGCGAGAGAGCATGCAAAAGTGAGAGAGTTGTCTACAGAGTCTCTCAGTTTCGCACAGTCTCTCGCTCCTTGAAGCCATTAACTCACATGCAGCAGCCGCCGGCGTACGGAAACAGACTGTCGCGTCGATCCAGAGAGTCCAAAGATCAAAAATCAAAGATCAATGTTCAGATCCGTCCTGCCTCAATCGTGCCATGATTCATCGCGCCGCAAAATTCTGTAATGCTGCATTGTCGAAATAGTTGAGGAGTAGGTCGACAGAGAGTGAGAAAAGAAGAGAGCTTTGATCGCTCAGAATGACAGGACATCGAAAAAGAATGTAGCATAATGAAACACTGAAGACAACGGACACAAAGGGAGAATGAGAAAAAAAATGAAATTAAAAAAAAAAAATGAAATTACGATATCGGTAATAGGAATCGCATTAATTCGACGCTAAAACCCGTCTTTTTCGCATGTAGCATCCACAATATTCTATTATTGTCATGGCGAGAAAAGACTCGGGTGAAGGAGCATAGAAGGACTTTGATGAAAGATGAGAGGGGAGTCAGAGAGGTAAGAGACTGTGCGAATTCGAGAGGGTCCAGATTATTTAGAGAGTGTGGCTAATTGAGAGAGTCCAGTGCGATTAGAGAATGTGCGTTGCTGAGAGAGACTAGGTCGTTAGAGATGGCGAGAGAGTGCGGCGAATGGAGAGACGGCGAGTGATCCGTCAGCCAGAATAACGTTGATGGATCGAATTAGGAAGAGGAGACTGAGAAGGGCGACAGGGGCAACAATCTGAGGGGAGAATAGAGGGGAATGAATACATTTGAGGCTAAGGGAGCTAAACAGTCAGGCCTATTATACTCTAGAATCGCCGGTGGTCTGTCCTGTGGACGGATGGTCGGTCTAGTAGCTAACACCGGCGATTCTAGAGTAGTTCCCAACTTATTTAACGTGCAGTGCACTTGAAATAGCTATAAATATTGTTTCGAGAGGGTTCAGATTATTGAACAGGGAGGGAGGAAAGGCCGACGTGCAATCTTGGCAAGTTAAATTTGTAATATTGTTTCCCCTTACATTGAGCCGCTTGTTTAGCTCTCTTAGCTCACAACACAGTCAAACACCCCGATGTCTATCTGATCTTTCACATGTAATAGTTAAAAGTGTAAATAAGATAAATTGAAATTGAAAAAAAGTTTAGCACATCATTCCAACCTGCCGGACATCCTTTCAGAATGGGATATGGAGTGAGAGAGCTTGCGAAATCGGGAGGGACTCTCAACCTGGCCACTTTACAGTAGCAACAAATCCGAGAAGAGAGAAGACATTTGAAATGGAGACATTTGACAGGGAGAGGTGACCGGCTTGAAAGGGAACTATGGGGGGGAAGGGTGCACGCGTACCGACGGTACGTCGACTTTTTATTTGCACAGTAGAGCAAAGTGACACTGCTAGGAAACACAAGGAAACACCTTCCAAAGCACAGCTTCTTTTCAGTTTTTCAGGTACGTGAACCGCCGTCCTAAATCAAAAAAAGTAATACTGTCTTAGAGCAGATCTCTATTGGTTAATTTTTTTTTTGTTGAAAAAGGCAGCGCTCAGAATCTCGCTCAAATTGGTCAAAACACAACAATAATAGAATAAATCGAGACAGATGTCTTATCTAAATCATCATCGACAATATTTCGAGAAAAGTACAAAGTTCTCCCTGGCGAAACACTTTTTTGCCAGAGACAGTGGGTAAAATTCGGAGAGAATTGCATTGTTTTTAGTCTTCTCTACGAGACAATTCAAAGGTGAACAACACAAGTTCGCTCTCTGAATGTTTGCGTAGATCTACTGGGTGAGATAGGAGAAGAAGAGACAGAATGGAGAGGGGAAAACAGATGCTTTCTCTCCATTTTGCACGTACTCTCATCGAGAAATTGTGATTTATAGGTTGCAAAATAGTGAAATTCCACTCTGATTGAGTCGGCAGATGACAGGAAACGCGGGAAACATTCCAGTGACCACAGGAAATTACCGGGAATTCATATAATTTTGCGAATCGAGTATATCTGCGAACCGCGAATGATGAACGTGTCATGATGAATTTTAAAAAATTACTCCATTGGGCCAAATATATCACAACAAAGAAATGATAATAAATAGGGACGGAGAGAATAAGGGAGAAAACGTGAGCAGTTCCATTCACGCCTCCTCACATCATTCCACTGGCCGGTCTACAGAAAGATATTGGGTGTGAGAGAGAGCGCGTAAGATGGAGAGCGACTCTCTCTCACTTTTGCATGCTCTCTCACCGCGACTCCTTTCTGTAGGTTTGGAATCATGTGTCCTGACACTGGCCGCCACGGCACCCATCGAAGGACGAACCAGATACGTTTCAGGAAGTCGTGATAGGTTTCTTGAGTCTTTCAGTGGTGATAAGTGCGGGTTAACTTGGAAAACACACATTTTGCACTCTCATCTTGGTAGTGGTAGAGATTAGTCCTAATGAATCATAGAAATCACTGTATATGGTCGCTTCGTACTATGACAATTGAGAGAAGGAGAAAACATTGGGGGAAGACAATATTATTCGGCATTTACGCAAGCAATAATGCGGGAAAGTGCGATGTAAATGTCATCATTAAACGGAGTACTGAGACAACAAAAATCACACTCTAACGTACTATACAGAACTCTCTAGGGTGTTGTCTAGAGAACTCAGCTGTCTTAAATATTTAAATTAATAAACGTTAGTTTTATTTATTTAGACGTTCGCGCGACTGAAAAACGTCTTGAAAATAAGCGATTTTACATCTATTGAGGGCACAAAAATCAGAAAGAGATGCGGAGTGAGAAAACGTGTAAACCGAGAGGGGCTCTCTCACTTTAACACAATCTCTCACGCTGACCCCTTTCTGGAGGTTTGGGATCATGTGAGAGACTTCGTATTGGGATGGTCGTTCTTGTATTCGTATATCGAACAGGCCGACAAAAGACGGTGATATCTCATGCATTGCTCCTCCTCTACAGGCAGGCTAGTGAATAGTCTCGTCTTCGCACAATAGCCTCTCTCTCTCTCTCTCTCTCCTTTCTATCTCTCTCTCTCCTTTCTCTCTCTCTCTTCCCCTCTCGCGGCTTTTTGAGATGTTTTCTCGTCGTTCGCCTCTTCCTCTTTGCCCGCCTTTCCCCTCCTCCCTCACCGTTTCGAGGCACAGATGAGCAGCGGGAAAGAGAGAGAGAGAGAGAGAGAGAGGCTCAGAGAAAGAGAGAGATTGGGTATGAGCCCTGCCGAGAAGATGAGAAGAGGAGGGGGAGACACACCCTAATATATCTCATTTCGAACACATCCACAGCCGCTTTTTGACGTTAGAGAAATGAGTTTAGAGTGTGGATAATGAGTCGTATTGGGAGGGGAAAAAGTTACTAGGAATATTATAATCGAAACAGAGAACTGTTTGGAAACAAAAGAAAAGAGTCGAAACGCTTTCTTATTTTCATTTTCGACTTTTCAAGAAGACATCTCTAGTAGAAACGCCTTACGATAGAGTGTTGGCAAAGAGCCGTAATGAAAAGTAGGCAAAGTCTTCATTTTCAGGAGTAAAATCGTGTGTTCCTGCCGATGTTTCTAGAAGGGTCTCAGAGAACAAATATCGGTCTGTATGACATTTACTGTTAATCTCATTGAGTCATAGTCTTTGTGACCATGAACGACGAAAATAATTTTAATAATATAATAATGCCCACTTCTGCTGCTTTCGGGGTGATAACTCTGCACCTTTGGCAGATGGGAAATCCGATTCAAAAATGTAAAAAAAAGCTATAATAGCTTAAAGACACGAGAAACACGCAGCTCATCGTCTAACAAAGGAAAGGTTTTCGTTTCTACTCGGGCATAGGAGTGGCCGAGAGGATGTGCGTGTATAAAGGCCTTACGTGTTTCCCGTTTATATTACTTGTGAAAGGATACTTTGATGCACCGCATATCAGTGCATTCTGTACTCAATTGTTGCGTGCATTCCCCTGGATGCAGTAGAAGTCCGTCTCAAACGTAGAAAAAGAGATGAGATCCCTTGATCATCCGCTTGTTACAGTCAGAAAGTGGGCGAGAGATTGAATTCAATGATAATGCAACGAAGAGATGGAGAAATGAAGGAGATTTGAGTGATAACAAACTGTTTCCATTGCGTTTTCACCGTGGTTGAGACGTTTCTTGATTTTGTCGAATGGCGAAATCACCCTTATTTATTGCCTTCTTTATGCATCTTCATACACTTTAGGAGTTTGTCTAGGAACTTCATCTAGAACCCCTTCTTCTGAGTTTACTTCATAGACCATCGTTCCGATAGAGGAATGTGCGCAATAAACACGTTTATCGGCTCGTTTCAAGATATCTAAGCGCCATATGATTGCAGGATGTTTCTCCTCATTCCTCTACTACTCGTAGTCACTACTACCGTAGCAACCATTCCACCGATCGATGGAGTCGAAAGAAGGTGTGATTTATCGATTTACCCGAAGATTAAAATCTAGAGTTACGATAAGAAGACAAATTTCAAAGAAGGTGGCGTTTATCGATTTTCCCCGAGGATAAAAATGAATAACTGGATAATCAAAAAAATTAATAAATAATCAATAATTGGCGCATTTCAGTGGTTTCTTCAACTTCATGCGACAGGAGTTCGAGAAGCGTCGACTGTTCGTCAACATCGTCGATACTCTGTCGTAAGCCATTTATTGATTTTTGTGCCCATTTCTTGGTTTTTCTTCGCAGTTCAATAAGGACACAGTTTAAATAACCCTTCCGCAAAGAAGATTAATGTCCAGTGAAACATATTAGCGGCAGTAGAGTATCGCAGTGCGACGGGTTGTTGTTTTGTTTTTCTTCGAGCAATTTCTTACAGTGAGAATAGCCGCTTCAAATTCGGGCTTCAAAAGTTTGTGAAATGAAGAGGCCTGATCCTATTATTTACCCGAATTTCAAGCTCGTTGGAATTGTAACACCATGTGAAGCATGTGCAATAATCGATTATCCTGGAACATCTTCTGCCACCACTGGTGACACGATTTTATTTGCTGACTTGTTTATGACCGGGGCTTAAGCGCGAAACAAATATACAAAATCGCGAAGAAGATACATGCCAAGTGAAACATATCTGAACGTCGGCATGTATGACGATCGGATAAGATTTTTGGAAATAAATTCAATACCGAATTCGCCAGCTCGTCGACGTCATCAGTCGAGAGGGGTACGGTGTCTGCCACGGTATCGATCGATCTCCTTCCTAGTGAGGATGACCCTGACTACTACGAATTCATATCGAGGAAGATTGCGGAGATTCTCAAGTGTGATCAAGGTTTGATTCGCCAATTTTTTAAAATAAAAAATTATACGCTCATGCCGAAAATAGTGCTTAAAATAAGCAAATACGCATATGTTTGTACATTAGAATTTGTACTCCTTCAATTTACTCCTTCTCGGTTGCACCTTTGATGCTTTACACTAATCTGCAAAAGAATCATCCTGATCCTTTGGTGGCTAAATTTATCTCAACATAATATCATAGAAATATAAAAGATTAAGGCTGTTAATAGTAATTTCAGACGCCGACGAGGAGGCCGACGATCAAATGAAGCCCATTACGCGATTTCTCTCCATGTGAGCAATATTAAATAATTTGCACCTTTTAGACACATTCACATTCAGACACTACGTCATTCAATTTCACTTTATATTTAGGATATATTTCAGAATTTAAAATTCTGCATAGATTTGAGAGATATAAAATGATTTTTTTTTCAATTTCATTCAATATTACTTCTTTCTAGTGACGAAGAAATGGCCAAGCTTCTCAAGGATGATACTGAAGACATCGAGAAAATGCTGAGGAGAATCGCCAAATTGGCGGGAGTGAAGGAGGAGGAAGTGAGAGATCAAAGATTAGTCAATAATTGAACAGAGATGAGCGATCAGAGCATTGAGATGGCGATTAGACCCCTCGTCTTTCCACTGACCGCTTCCCTGTGGAGAAGGATCTCGTCAGTAGAGGGGGGGGGGTTGGAGCACGTTTAAGTTTAGAGAAGTATTTCGTATTCTTATCAAACGGATAGTTCGGAAATGGAGAAAACGGAATTGTTTTTTTAATATGATTGAGAATTTACAGTAGGTAGCATCAACAATGAAATCAAAATATGGCTCAGCAAAAAATAATTTATACATGAATTGATGTCATTCGATTGTTTATGCAGACTGACTGTAATTAGAATAATTAATTAATAACTGTATTTAATTTTCCAGATGCTCTCGATAAACTTGAATCACTGCACGCGTTTCTACGGTCCCGCAAGGGTAATTTATTAATTTAAAAATAAATTTAAATCAATATTTCTTCAATATTAATAATGATTTTCTTAATGATCCAATTTGCGCAGCTACGAATTCAAGTGAGCGAAGACGCGAGTTCGCAGATTCAATCGGGATGGATTGTTGAGGTTGGTGATGACGTCATTGCTAATTGCTGACATTCTCGATTAGTTTCTAGATACTTCTTATATTAAATAAATGGTCGAAAAAAAATGAAATAAAAGTATTCTTGAAACCGCTGTTCTCACTTTTTCTATTATTATTATTATTATTATTATTAAAGCGATATCGTCAAAAAAAATTAGACAATTCGAGATTGATCGACATTACAGCGCTATCCTCTGGGCAATTTCACGCTGGAGAACGAGCCCAACTATCGGGTGAGAATTATTATCTGTTGTAACCCCGACAAATATGTTTCAAGATTAGGGGAAATACATATTATTCGTTTGATTATTGATGGGATCTGGCCAGGGTGTTCTATAAAAATATTATCTACGCGTTACCTCTTCTGTAATAATCGCCACCATTTTGCGTTTTTGCAACCATTTTGAGTGGTCAAAACTTAAGGTTGGTGATGACGTAAAAAAACATAAGTTATTCTAGTTCCATCATTTTATCCTACTCTCCACTATATCACGCCTCTCACGAGAGGATCGAGCTAAATTGGCATTTCTTGGGAATGAGGCCCAAAAGTGAAAATGAGTTTTTCTTGGTTTTGGCACTTTCTAGGCACGCCTGATAGCCTCCCGAAGTCTCGGAGCCCGAATATCATTTTGGAGCTCGGTACACCGGGTCGGGTCCTCGGGCACCCAACTTTGACCCACTTTTTCTCGGTTGTGGGTGGTTTGTGTGAAAAATCATACGAGAAGTACTTAGGCTAATTTTTCATGCAATATCGATCTATGTGGTTCACTTATCCTCAAATCTTCTGTAGCGTGCTACACGTTCGAAGAACTCAAAAGTGTATCAAAAAAAGCAGCTAAATGTTTGATATGTAATAGAGCACATTGAAATCTTTCGAATGAGTAGTTTACGCTCACCATAGCCGAAACCTGGTGAGACTTGTGCCATTTCTACATCTCTGGATGATTTGAAGTTGAAATACAACGTGCGAAAGACCGCTAGCCTCTCATTCTCAGCGAAGAATGACAGTAAAATCGGTGAAACTCTCTCATTCTTCTCAAAATGGGCTGAGAAATGTGGTGTAAAACAAGTTCAAATCATCTCGTGGTCCCAAGACGGTCATAACTCTCACCAGGTTTCGGCTATGGTGAGCGTAAACTGCTCATTCGAAAGATCTCTTTGTGCTCTATTACATATCAGAAATTCAGCTGCTTTTTTTCCTACACTTTTGAGTTCTTCGACCTTGAGTGTAGCACGTTACAGATGCAATTTGAGTATAAGTGAACCACATAGATCGATAGAGCATCAAACATGAGCCCAAGTACTTCTCGTATGATTTTTCACACAAACCACCCACAACCGAGAAAAAGTGGGTCAAAGTTGGGTGCCCGAGGACCCGACCCGGTGTACCGAGCCCCAAAATGATATTCGGGCTCCAAGACTTCGGGAGGCTATCAGGCGTGCCTAGAAAGTGCCAAAACCAAGAAAAACTCATTTTCACTTTTTGGCCCCATTCCCATCCCTAGCTCGATCCTCTCGTGAGAAGCGTGATATCTCACTACAGTAGCCGTTGCCGATACCGTACCTCTTCTTACAGTATCCCGTCTACGTCGCCAACCACTCGTACATTGACGGATGGTCGGAGCTTATTGTCGATGTGCACGAGACCATCGACGATCATGGAGTAATTTAATAATTGATATTTTAAAAATTATAATTAATATTAAAATTAAAACAACCTAATTTTCCCAGTAATTCGCCAATAATTATCATTGCTGCGTGAGTTGTAAAACGTTAAAATGAAAAAAAAATTGAATTCGTCGGGAGATTCCAGAATGCAGTAGAATTTTGCGATGAATAGAGTAGGGAAAATTATTTAGAGATAATTAGAATAATTATTAAGATAATTAGAATATTAAATTGGTTAAGAGGCGAGTGTGGAAACGCACTGGTTGGCCGACTTTCGCCCAACTCACCGTCGAGCGTCGAGTGAATGTGGCTAAAGTGAGTGCATTCTGCCTTGTAATGAAATTGATTACAAACACTCATCCAAAATATTAAAATGTTTCGCTCCTAAACAACAGATACGGCTGCAAAAAATCTTGATAATGCGAGAGTAGTCCATTTCATGAACGTATCATTTTAAAATTGTAATAATTATTCTGTTCACCTAACACATTCTCTCGACAGGTCGATTCGCGAGAGAGAGAGAGAGAGAGGATAAAGTGAAGGCAGTTGTGACTCCACAAAATGATAAGGCATCGTCGATGGATGCGGCGATGGCAACTTATGTGGTGTTAGTTTTCGGAAAAAGGAAACAGAAAAGTCCAAGATTTGAATTCCCGCAATTTCCTATCTCAGTTCTCCGTGGAGCAATCGACTCAAAACTTCGAATATAACATTGTTTGACCCTTTTCCACCTATAAACAAAATTTTGAGTCGATTGTTCCACGGAGAACTGAGATAAGAAATTGCGGGAATTCAAATTTTGGCTTTTTTCCATCACCTTTTTTCCGAAAACTAACACCACATTACATTCGTCCAGATCATTGTGTTATTGTATGAAAACGAGGCAGAAACTGCAAATGGATGATGAAATTATAGAAATTTACATGATTTCACTGTTTAATTTTTTTTCATGACGATAATTTCTCGTTCGTTCGAGAGACTTCAACGGGACTTCTCATCGCGACTCTTGCTCCGGTTTGAATACAAATAATGATTATTAATTTATTTAATGTCTTTTATCGATTTATATTAGCCCGATTGTGGTGCAATACAAATCGGCCCAACAAAATTCAATTAACATCATGCTCAATACGAGAATACAATGATACATTAGATAAATTTTTTTGGAATAAATTCGTCAATTAACATTTTAACAAAAAAAATGTTATTTTCAGAGTCTGTCCCTGTCGTATTCCCTCGACGATAAGCTCATCAGAGAAGAAGTTCAACTCGACGGCAACCATTTTCACGTCACGTGCGATCGCAAACTGGTTAGTTGAGTTTTTTATTGGATATTTTTCTCCACCTACTCGCACACTCTTTCATGCGGTGTAGAGTGCCAAATGAAAAGTTCGTTCCTCCCATTTCGTACTCCAATTTACAGGGAGCGCAATATCGGGCACACGAGGATCGCATCATGCGCGTATCTCTGGGTATGTTTTCCACTCTAAAACATTCATGATTGTTCGTAAATTTAAAAAGAAATGGATATATTCATCTTATTTGAATTGTCGTTGCAAAATTAGCCCGGAGAAAGGAGTTTTCGACTAATCACTGATGACTGATTCGTTTTTTTTGTATTTTAAAGTTTTTACTCATGTTTTAATTATCAGGCGACAATGAGTTCAGCTGCAGCCGCAATCGTGCGACTCCCACAGGAATTCCGGAGCTGCTGCAGCTGGATTACATGCAGACACAGGGAAGGTCGGACGGGTCGCAAGGGTTGCAGTTTACATGAATGCATTACTAAAAACACCTGATAAAATAGAGTAGTCTGGGAAATAAAATTAGAAAAAGAATTAAAATTCGTTTTTAACAAATATTTTATTTAGTATTCCTGTGCCCGATCGAGCCGGAAAGCCGCTCCCAACTGACCCGACGGGCGACGAAGACTTGAGGTTTCTTTAACCATTTTTGTCCCCTCACACTCACTGTCAGAGAAAAAGTACTTCACCATGGATGCGAGTTAGTGAATGAATTACTCACGCTCCTTTCATTTCCCTTACACTCTATGCAAAAAAGTAAGTAATTTATTTGCTAACACCCATGCTTTTATGAGTGCAGTGACAATTAGAGATGACCACACGAAATGTCCTTTGCTCCAAAACAAAGGATGAGTAACAACGAAACATAGAACTGTTTCGAAACTGATTCGAAACGATTTGTGATTTTCATTTTCGACTTTTCGAATAGTCATCTCTAATCTCTAGTGACAATAACTGAACTAATCGATAGAACGAGATACGGGAGGAAAGAGAGAGTATCTGTGTGTGAACTGATGCTAGCACAGGTCTGCCCCAGTGTCCCTCACGCAAACATTCACATGATACCAATCCGCCAGAAAGGGGACACCGAACTAGTGTAAGCGTGTGAAAGTGAGAGAGTCCCTCTCGATTTTGCACGCTCTTTCGCTCTTGACCCCTATCTGGAGGACTGACCGCAATTGTGAGCAAAATCTTTCAGCGACGCAGGCTACGACGAGGAAAAGAGGGAGTATCGGGAACAGCAGAGTAAGGAGAAGTGGGAAGAGAGCAGTACGAAATATGAAGGACAACCAAGAAAGCCCATCCTCCGGCCGGTGGAGATCAAACAAAGTGTGAGTCGGCAAGGGTATCATATAATACTAATAATAAGTAATAGTAAAAGGTAAAGGTAAAGTTGTTCCATGTCAAGCGATTTTACAGTAGCAAGCTACCACGCTAGATGGGGCAAGCCGGTAAGCCAGCTGCAACGTGGGATTACGTAACCCAAGCTTTCCCAAGGCATCTAGGGCACGTTTACCTTTCGCAATCAAAGTTGCTGCCAATTTACCGCCCCGGGGTGGATGGAAGGCTTGGTTGGCCTGGGCGGGGATCGAACTCGTGACCCTTCGAATGACTAGCAGTTGCTTACACCACTCGGCCATTCCGCCCCCATAAGTAATAGTGACAATTAGGAAATAAGTAATCTTTCAGTGACTTAGTATGCATTGTGAGTGTGGGCATGATGTGTGCGATGCCACAACAGGGCGACAAAGTCATTGTTATGGAGGCGTTTGTTCCGTTGCTGTACAATACGATATTACTTTCGCACGATGCTGAAATATTCGGAGCGCAAAAAAGAATAGTTACCATGCGTATATTTTATAATAGTTAATAGCTAAGAATAGTTGCATACTCCATGCCAACTAATTGCATATTTCAGTCGTCGTGGTTTTCTCGAGTGTCCGATCTGAGCTGGCTCGAATTCATTCTTCTCCTCCTCACTCTTCTCTCATTCCTAATTACCATAATCATGTTCACGGCCATCTGCGCGAGGGAGTACATCAAGGTACGGTAGGGGAGAGATATGGGGAAACTGGAAGCGGAAGATACAGAATTCAGCAATCGATTGGTTATGGCGTTTTCTTCGAATTATCTTCATGCACATACTCAAAGAGTATAAGCAAACTGCCGTTTAGAAATTAGTAAAACATCTTTTTTTAATATTAATATTTTTAGAAATCTCGTGATCCGGTTGTTCGTGCGTGGATCGAGGATAGACACGGCAAGGATCGGAGAAGAAAAGACGGGTCAGTTTTAAATTATGCATTGTTATTCTTAACTTTTTTAAAAAGAGTATCACCAAGAATAATTGCAGAGCGAAATTCTACAGGAAGAGATTGAGTTTCACTCCCGCGGTATAGTCCAAAAACAATGAACTAAACTGATTTCGCCTTTCGAATTTCTATCTGAAGTGTAAAAGAAAAAAACGCTTGTGAAATAAGCAAAAATTGATAATCCATAATTTCAACCTTTTTTAAAATGTTTAAAGAGTTTTTAGAAAAATAAATTGACGTTCCAGTCGCTACTCGTACTTCAGCAATCGCGAACTGGCCGAAGCATCGAAACAATCGATCGAAGCAATCAATAAAAAGTGTGAGGAGATGGAGAAAGAGGTCACTTTTCGCTCGTAAATTTACTTTTCAAAGCATCCGCGCTCTCTCTCTTATAAAAATATGGTGTACTTCCCTATTCTCTACAGTAATCGCTGATGCGAACTTCTGGAATGCAACTTATGAGTACTACCGACCCATCCTCATCTGAGCGATTAACGCCTGATATGATAAACTGATTGATTTATTGACATTAATTATCGATTTCCTAGGAGCGCAAGCAGTCTACCGTATCGTCCTCTCGTCCGAGATCCTTGAGAAAGACTTCAAACAGCGTTTCCTTCGCTCCCCGCAAGCCAAGTGCCAATAGAGAAGAACGTGGGTTATGAGCTTTCCTCCTTTTCAAATTTTTATTTAATTATTTTTCAATTTCGCCCCTTTAATAGTAATTCAGCAGTTCGTCAATCACGATTCCAAACTTACAGAGAGGGAAATTGAATACGCATTATCCGAAAAGAGAGTCCCACACATTTTACTCTAGCGGCCTCAATCTGCAGTTGCTTCACGGATTATGGAATTATTTCGTGAAAAATTCCATTTCCATGACACATTTTGTAATATGTTTGAAACAGGAGGTAACCATTTCAATCGAAACACAATTTCAGTCTTCAAGTTGATCAACGACGCCGAACTGGGCATCAAGATCGACGCTATGATTGCTGCAGGGCCCGATGGAGAGGAGGAGGAGCTTGCTGCAGCTGCTGCAGCTGCAGCTCCCAAGGATGCTGCAACTCCTGTTCCTGCAGGTGATCTCGAGAAACAAAAAGGATAATATTATCATTTCATAAATCATTTCCAAATATACTTTTATTTTAGATCCCGCTGCGGCCGAAGCAGTAACAGTTGAGAAGTTGAGAGAGTGAAGAAGCTTTCATTCACCGACTAAGAAGATTGTGATTTCTCGTGTTATATTCTATCAAGATTATCGATAAACCATTGCAAAAGCGTTTTTATGATAGATATGAGATATTTATCGCCGAAATTGTGCATTACTACAACATCACATAGTTCAATCGATTCAAAGATCGATTAATCGATTCAAAGACGGGGTTGGACAAAGTCAGTTATGACACGTCTTCTGAGAGATTGCAGGAATCCGACCCCCCTCGCGAACAGCCGCCCCAAGTTTGCCTGTTTTGAATGATATATTTATGGTAGATGCCTATATGGGCACTGACAATTATCAAACTAGTTATTTGGGCCAGAACCGGCTTTTAGGGAATTGCCGGCTCTAAATACGGTTTTGAGCTATCTCGGCTCCTAATGACCGTGGAATGCTGGCGATAGCTTTAAAATTTTCTAAATAATTTTCTGAACAACTTTTGTGTTGAACACTAAGCGATATGAGAAGAATTTCATATCGAAAAATATTGAAAATTTAGAAAAAATCGGTAAAAAATGAAAAATATTTTTTTTCTGAAAAACTTTCCTCTAGTTTTCCCCATATTTTTCCCTAAATTTGGAGTCTACGTATACGTACAAACCTAGAAAAAAATAGATCTGACACAAGTTGGCCCCTTTGGAAAAAGTTATGAGTCAAAAACTGATCGAAAATCGCATTTTTTTAGAAGCACTTTTTTGGGGAAAAGTAGGTATCTAGTGCAAAGTATTCCCAAACTATGTGAATAATGTTTTAAAATTATATTTATATTTTTGGAACGAATTTAGCATCGAAAGAAGCTTGAAAAAATGAGAGAAATATAAATTCATCAGTTAGGCTGCGCGTATTTGGCACTTCCACAGAATAAGTCGCGATCGGGCTTCGCTTGCCGTGTAATGCCATAATCATGTTTTGGATTTTATTATCGAGATATTAAAATTGTTTCTAAGCATAATGATGACGCAATTTATATTTTTTTCATGAAACGAAAATATCTTGTTGGAGAATGGAGATTTACATTAAATATATTTTCTTTTGATGTATGGGTTTCTTTATAGTATAAAATATATATTAAAGTTAATTTTAGCACTTTTTTAATACATTCTTCACTGCAAAGACTTTTATGTATAAAAACTAGCCGGGATGTATTGAGGATAAATGCACTACGCATAGTTCCGGGCGCAGGTTCGGTCTAGGGGAAGCCCGGTAACCGACTCTGGGTTCGGTCCAAGGGAGCCCGGCAGCTAACTCTAGGTTCGGTTCAGGGAAGCCCGGAAGCCTGCTCTAGGATCGGTCGATGGGGAAATAAAGAAATATTCCATTATATTGTGGGGAAACAAATGCTGTTAAACCTCCATTCTCCAACAAGATATTTTCGTTTCACGAAAAAAATATAAATTGCGTCATCATTATGAAATAGCTTAGAAACAATTTCAATATATCAATAATTAAATCCAAAACATGATTATGGCATTGCACGGCAAGCGAAGCCCGATCGCGACTTATTCTGTGGAAGTGCCAAATACGCGCAGCCTAACTGATGAATTTACATTTTTCTCATTCTCAAGCTTCTTTTGATGCTAAATTCATTACAAAAACATGATTATAATTGTAAAATACTATTCGCATAGTTTGGGAATACTTTGCACTAGATACCTACTTTTCCCCAAAAAAGTGCTTCTAAAAAAATGCGATTTTCGATCAGTTTTTGACTCATAACTTTTTCCAAAGGGGCCAACTTGTGTCAGATCTATTTTTTTCTAGGTTTGTATGTATACGTAGACTCCAAAGTTAGAGAAAAATATGGGGGAAACTAGAGGAAAGTTTTTCAGAAAAAAAATATTTTTCATTTTTACCGATTTTTTTTTAACTTTTCAATATTTTTCGATATGAAATTCTTCTCATATCGCTTAGTGTTCAACACAAAAGTTGTTCAGAAAATTATTTAGAAAATTTTAAAGCTATCGCCAGCATTCCACGGTCATTAGGAGCCGAGATAGCTCAAAACCGTATTTAGAGCCGGCAATTCCCTAAAAGCCGGTTCTGGCCCAAATAACTAGTTTGATAATTGTCAGTGCCCATATAGGCATCTACCATAAATATATCATTCAAAACAGGCAAACTTGGGGCGGCTGTTCGCAGGGGTCCTGCAGTCTGTCAGAAGACTTGTCTTATACTAACCATCATTAAAGAGTAATGAGGATGCAATGTAAAAATAATGTGATATGTGAGGCCGTGAATTGAAATGCAACTTTGGATAAATTACAGTAGAAATATGACTAGATTGAAAACATTTGGGAATAAATCAATAATGTGAAATGATTAGTGGATACTGACACTCACTCGATACAGTAATTATGTCGGTTTTTTCTTTTCCGATGGTCCCGCAGCTTCTTCCGAATCAATTTCCCCTTCATACAATCTCTTCTTTCCTCCAGATTCTTGCGCAGTCCTTAAATAAAGTCTATGATTTTTTTTCACTTAACACCCTGAAACAAGTATTGGGACAAATGTGTCAAAAATGCGTGTAGGAAATTGAATTTTTCCTTTTTTTGTTGTTTGAACTTTAAGCCTGCCCGCGAACCTGAAGCAGGCTATCGACTTCCCCCTGGACCGAACCTGAAGCAGGCTACCAAACTCCCCCTGGACCGAACCTGAAGGAGACTACCGAGCTCCACCTGGACCGAACCTGGAGCAGGCTACTGAGCTGCCCCTGGACCGAACCTGAAGTAGGCTACCGAACTCTCCCTGGACCGAACCTGGAGCAGGCTACCGAGCTCCCCCTGGACCGAACCTGCACCCAGAACTATGCATAGAGCGTAGTGCATTTAACCTCAACACATCCCGGCTAGTTTAATGTATGCGCTGATCCTGTAGCCTACTGAATTGTTTTTTCTTATATTTCTAAACCGTTATTAAACTCCAAATGAGGCCTAGAATAAAGAGTGAAGACTTTCTACCATAGGAAAATGAAACAACATGCTGGCCTAACAAATTTTATTTGATCGCTCTCTACTCAGACAGTGTTCGAGTATCGTTTTTTTTTGTTTCTTTGAGATTGAAAAAGATAAAACTCATTATAAACGAAAAAAGGCGAAAACACGAACCGTCGTGGCTGTAGTTGTGTAGCATCGTTACTAGTCGTTGATGGGATGGGTTTGGACGCCACAACCTGGTGATGATGTGCAGATTGACGCTGCTCCTCCATCTTAATCATATAAATATCCATTAAATATATTGAGTGATTTTGTATTCATGATGAAATATCGAAAATGCAGGAAGAATTTAGTAAGAAATATTGCACATTGGAGACACACCATGCCATGCTCCGGAAAATTCTACAGAAAGGGGTTTGGAGTGAGAGAGTATGTGAAATCGAGAGAGACTCGCGCACTCACCCCTGCCTGTAGGGTTAGAGTCAAATGTGGAGGCTATGGAAATTTGAATGCGATCAGAAATAATGAGTAATGGAAATAGTTACCATCTCCCTCTCTTGTCGATCCATATCGTCGATTAACAGCGTCATTTCGTAGTCGCTCTGCCTCTGCATCTCCTCCAATTCTTTCCTCATTTGCTCCTCCTTCTTCTCAATAGCCTGTTGCAGTTCCTGCTTCTTCTGCTGCTCCAGCTGCTTCCTATTCTCGCGAAATTCTCGTAGTCGCTTCTCCCCCTCTTCACAAAGGAAGTTCTCCCGCGGGTCTCTCTGACCACCCATCTCGTTCCCGCGTCTTCTGAAAGAGCGAAATATTAGAATGAGCGAGATAATATAATCTCATAAATTAAGCAATCGACTACTTCAGTAATTAACTACTTCTGCAGTAATATTGTGGAGCACACTTTAAAAAATTGCAAGAATATGGAAATATACTAATAAAAGGATATTAGAATCAAGCGTCGCTTTGCGTCTTGTGTCAATTGTTACGCGTGCGTTGCGTGTTCCCCATTGTATGTACTGTAGTTTGTAATTACACAAGGAGCACTCCATATGATAGCAACTGAAACCAATATCCCGTATACTTTTCTAAAACTTTTTTTATTCAAAACTTTGGATCGCCTCTTCACATACTATTTGCACTTTGTCGAAAATGAATCATCGCTATACATTCTTGTTCCTAAACTATGCTTCCCCCCTCAAACACTTTCTCGCACCACACGAAGTTATATTATAAATCAACTCTCAGCCGATAGATGACGAACTCACTCATATTGCGTGATAATTCTTGCAAAATCGATTGCTCGCGTGACTTTTGGAATGGGCGTCCTCAGTAGGACCAACTTGGCTGTTGACAGAGCTCGCTTCACTTCCTGCATAATTGTGCTTTAAAAATATTTTTTTAAGCTTTCTCATCATCCAATCGATGAACATATACATATTTCGAAACTCAATTGTTGTACGAAATACTTTCTGAATCTCTTATCTCGAACTGACACAATGGTATCTACCATTAGCTTTTCAATCGGCGAAAATGTGAAATCAAAATAGTACCTCATCGGTAGGAATGAATTCCTCAACTCCCTGGAGCGCTGCCACCTTAGCCGGATCGACATCATCTTTCTGCAAGTATTTTTAAATTTTTTTTCGGTTCAAAAATACTTGCAGAAAGATGATGCGTGTTTCGATGTGTATTTCTCGTTTCTCGATTTCTCGACATTTTTCGAGAAATTTCTCGTAAAATATTCGAGAAATTTCTCGAAAAATATTCGAGAAATGGAGAAAAGATTTTACGAAAAAAATATGAAATTTAGAACTGAAATCATGATTTCAATTTCGAAAATTTCTCGGAATGTTTTCCTCTAATTCAGAGAAAGAGTTGAAAATTGAAATCTACTCTCAAAAACTAATTTCCCAACGCATTTTTGAGTGTGAAATTCAATCGTATACTATATCTCGGTATTAGTATAACCATGAACGGATTATATTGTTGAAAATGAAATCGAACGCTATTTCATTTCTTTTGTAGTATGTAACAATATTTGTTGAATTTATAAAGCTGAAAAATAAATATGCGGAAAACACAACTAAATTAAAGAAAACATTTTTTTCTCGATTTTTTCTCGAATTTTTCGTATTTCTCGAGAAAAAAATTCGAGAAATTTCTCGAAATTTTTTTCTCGCACACCCCTGAGTCAATTTTTTTAAATTAAAAAGCACAAACAAATAAACCAAACGAACAAGGCGTGCGAAGACGACGATCATCATCCGCAATGCAAGTTCCACTTCGCCTACCGCTTCAAACGCGTAATCCGCGTTAGAGGCGTCAAAGGCAGAAAGAACCTTCTTCACCTAGGCGAACAAGTATAATTTTGAGTCATTAAATCACACAGTTTATGTTCCTTCCCACTGTATGAGCATGCATATTTCCCTTAGTTTCATCCCTTCACCATATCGAAATATATCGTCTCCTACACTCAGAAAAAAAACTTCGGCATGCATGTGAGTTAATGATTGAATTACTTAGTTTCTACAGAGAGAGAGTGTGTGGAAAGTGTGGAGAGTAATTTAATCATTACATGGCGAAGTAATTTTCCTCTGTGTGTTTTTTAGTCTTTCTCGCTCTTATCCAAAGTTCAAAAACACTTTATCTAAATGAACCCACTTCTTCCAGCTTAACGACGCGTTTCTGGCACATTGTGGGCAGTACTCGTCGTACCTAGAAAGTATTTGAATTAGTCATTTGCATATTGCTTCACACTTGCCGTGGTTTTGTTTACCTGCAGCGCCATCTGCATCATGTCGGCATCTCGTTGCTGCACGTGCTGCAGCTGCTGCAGTGTATCAACGTGCATAATTTCTGCAGCAAGATCGAGGAAGGACACACTCCACATGTGCTCAGTCTCCACGATCGCACTCGTTTGCTCTCGAGATCTGGCTTCCGATTTGGCTTTTACCATTTCTTCCGTGAACCATCTGGAAAGAAAGACTGGATGAGTTCACAAAATTGAGCAAGCTTTCTAAATGACAAAAGATACCTGTTAAGTGCTTCAGCAAATCGATATGATGATTTCATGTCCGGAATATTTTTGTTATCTCGCAGAAAATTGGCGACTTCTTCACTCGCAAACTTGAAATCCTAAAATTATTTCATTGTGTAAAATTGTATTTCTCTTGTTTTGATTGTTTCTGCATTCGTCAGTATGCTTTGGGAGATTTGTTTTTTTCTTTCCCTGTTTTGGGAATTCCAATAAAAAATATCAAAACTAGCATGGTTCACAATCACTACCTCAAAACCCGAAGAAAGTACACCGTGGCCGGGATTTTTCGGAGAAATCCAACCCGATCGTGGGTTCTCAACGAAATGTTCCATATTTTGGAGTACGAGGATTTCTCCGAAGTTCAAGAAATGCATTTTCAGAACTAAACAATTTATAAGTGGGAAGTAATGAATCAGATGAAGCGATTTACGTAGTGTGTTGTGTGCCATTTTTGTGCGGTGCACTTTCATCCGTTTATAGGGTACTTCCGGGAAACTACGAAATCAAAACTTTATCGCTGATTCCGTCTAAAGGACGAAAATTCAATTGTTTCTTTGTTATTTTTTTAGATTTTTTACATCAAAAAATTGTTCTTAGTTCGCGAATGTGAAAGCAAGAATAAAAATGTAAGAAACGTTTCTCATGAATTTATTCAGAAATGTATCGATTTTTCTCGAATTTCTCGGTTTTCTCGAAAACTGATTCGAAAAATTCTCGTTTCTCGAAAATTTCTCGATTTTTTTTAAGAAGAGAGATTTTGAAGCAATAAAAAAATCAATTACATTTAAAACACAAATACAAATAAATAGACAGACATTTGCATATCCAAATGGCTAAATTACAAGTGGCTGAATGAAAATACGTTTTTATTTTTTACAAACCATTTGAAAGTAGAGTCTCGAAAAGAAATAACGTGTTGATTCTTTTCTTGGCAGCGCGTTGCTAGTGACCAATCAACAACGATTCAACTTCTTGCTAGCGAAGAAATTTAAAAGTTGGCAAGAAATGAGCAAGTCGACCTCATTGCACACAATATCGAAACCCGGGATCAGTGAAGGAAACGAAACAGGATGAGTGTCACTCCCTCTCAACAATAAATTCACAAGTCGAATTGTCGAATTGAAATCAACACAGCGAAATGATTCCTTCTCAACTTTTAGATTCCGCTTCTCGTCAGTTGTTTTCGAAACTCTTTTTTTTCGAGAAATTGGAGGAATGGTGAGTCATTTCTTAAAGGGACAACAAACACACAATATGTGGCTCATGTGATTCACTTTCCGCGACCGACGTAGAGATAGACGTAGCGCGCGAAGGGCAATGACCACGCAATTCGTGGCGAGACTATTCAAATTTGCGGGAATTCAACGGTGTCTTTATGCTACCTTCATGGTCTTGAAGTCTGCCATCATCCCTCATATTGCGGGGTCATTTTGCGGCCGCAAAACACTATTCATAGTAGCAAAAATTGAGGGGTCAAATTGAGGAGTCTACTTTTTTCGAATATGAATAATGTTTTGCGGCTGCAAAAGTGACCCCTCAAAATGAGGGATGACGAATTATGAAGGCAACATTACTGTCCCTTTAAACGGAGTTCTACGATCGATAAATGGAAACAACTAACTTCGGCTGTATCTCTATTTGAAATTACGTTCTTGAAGGATTGAACTCCCAGCACCTGTGTGAAATTGATACATTTAAATATATAATGGATATTTCGATAATCGCATCTAAACCATCATTTTGAGGCTCACTTCGCTATGAATCTCACTTCTCGAAACACCATGATTCTGTTTGTTCTGTGGCAATGTCAACTTTTGATGGTTGATATTTCGATTTCCAAATGAGAAATTATCTCCATCCATGTTAATCGAATTTGTCTGATCGTATCTCTCCTCCGTATGTTCCCGTGAACAACGTATCTCGAGAGATTTCTCACATTTCTCTGGACTGCGAATTGTGGGTTGCACGAAATCTTTGTGAGTAGGACTCATTCCACATCCACATTCATTCTTGTTTCCATCAGGGATGGAATTCATCCTGGCCTCACCTGTGCCGTTTGATAGATTGATCTTTGAACTTTGTTCATCTCGACTCCTCTCAACAGACACATTCATACATTCATTATACAACGACAATGGGCCATTATCATTCCTCTTCTTATCACTCTGGCAGAGTTCTCCGAAAGAACTCTGTCCATCACTGATCTCACTCGTATTCGACTCTCTTCCTGAAATGAAGATGGCGCCGGTAGTGCCGATCGGTGTCTGAGGGCACTCGACATTCTCAATGTCCACTCTCGATTCCATATTTACACTGGTATATACCTCTCCAATGATTTCACTCTTCGAACATTTCGTATAATGTTCATTCTTCTCAGTAAACAATTGACCCTGTACCGCAATGTTTCTATTGGGATCAACACTCATTCTCTCACGTGCGCATTCACTAATACCCTCGTCAATCTCTGATTCTCTCCCTGAAATAAAGAATGCATCAGAGACTAACGGATATTCGAGTGGGTCACAATTCTCTTTCTCCTCGACCGAATCCTTCGAAACGAGCTCGAATTGACCACTATTCCCACTTTCCATAACCCATGAAACACTCAAATCGATAAGATCATCTGCGAATTCAGACGACATGGATCTACTTTCGATTGGTTCGTTGGTGACGTCATCGGAGCTGGGTAAGATAGATACCGTAGACACCCAATCACCCATCTGTTTTCCATTAACAGAGTTGCGTGCTTCGAGCATCTGACTAGCCCACTCCTTTCTCTCATTAACCTTCTCAACCACTGCATTCTGTTCTGCCCTGCTAAGATACTTGAGAGCGTTCTTTATTCTCTCATTCATTCTCAGTATCGCACCACTCGGGTCTATCTTAACAACATCCATCCATTGGTCGTCCTCTCCAAGAACTAACTCAATGCAATGTACATATCGGTACCACTCAGTTGTGAAAGTCTCCACGATCTCCTTGAAGCACATTTCATCATGTTCGATTTCACATGATGTGAAAATAGCGCGTGCCTTCGGTTTCAGGTACTACGGCAACCAGATACTCTTTTTCTTCCCAGTCAGTTTGAAATAATATGCATTCACATTGAATTCTGAGAGGAACGACTCGATACTCCGATCATTGGTGTTCACATCTCCCTAGTTCATCAGTTCTCTATCATAGAAACTAAGTGAACTGTCGCCAGCTTCCATCATGATTCGTCTCATTTCACTGAATCTTCTGAATGGTCTTGGCTGGTATTTTCGAATACAATATTCCGACACTTCGTCAGTGTATGAGACAATAAATTGTTTCATGTATGCATTCGGATCGTATTGATAATCGAAATCACTCAATCTATCATCCAGATCAATCACTTCCACGTCGTATCGGAAAGTCACTACTCTCGAGTGATCTTTGATCTCATTACCGAATGGTCTCTGATCATTCCTGATCTCCTCATTCGTTACTCTCTGATCTGGGTTATTCTCAACTGCCATTGATCTTTGATCTTTGAAGAAACCATTATCAATTGATCTTTGATCTCTTCCAGTCTTGCAATCAATTGATCTTTGATCTGCACTGTTCTTATCCACGAATGATCTTCGATCTCTGAGAGTGTCACTGTCTATTGAACTTTGATCTCTCCCAGTTGTCATCTCATTTGATCTTTGATCTGCGATAAACTCTCCAGTCATCGCATCCTCAATACCATTTGCATGCCCCGCATCGATCAATTTGAGATAATCTTGTCTCTGATCATTCGCCTCGCACTGCACTGTATGGTAATCATAGTATAGGCGTGGATCCGACACGTAACAACCATCCATCGATCCATGATGGGATACTGTAGTCGCGATCTCACTCATCGGTAGTACCGGTAGATCATAGGGGTTCAGTCTCTGCTGATTCTTGGCCTCTTCCGTCTCTACGGCAAGGGCGACCCCATAGTGCATCGGTGGCACTCTCAGATCAGAAATGGAACCCAGTCGGTGCTGGTCCATTGCCACGTTCGGGGGAATCATCATTCCCACCCCGACGGGTACCGTAGCTACCATCCTTCCCACATCCGTCAAAGCGGCAGGTACTGTAGCATTGGGCATCATGCTTCCCACATTCAGATAACTGACAGGTACTGCCCTGGGCGACTGCCTTCCCACATCCGTTCTCACGGCTGGTACTGTCGATATCAACTGCCTTCCCTCGACCGTCAAAGCGGTAGGTACTGTCGATTTCGCCACCTCCGACGCATCGGCAGGGGCACCCTTACCGGACAACCAACTTACCGGTGAATCATCGACTGATATCGATCGGTGATCAAAGTCCACTCTAATCGATGGATAATCTCGTCCCTTATGGTAATGATCTATCTGGGGTCTTTCAAACATGAGCCCCTTCTCAGCGAAAGATCGATAATCGGACGGAATATCACTTCCACTAGAAGTCAGTCGGGAACAGAGATCGTGATCTACCACACTAGAACCAGGTTCATACCCATCTAAGGGGTCAGTGGGGCATCCCAACTCACGAAGAGACTTTCGCATCTCTCGTAGTTGTTCCTCCACGTCATCAGCATTGGCTCTGCTACCACTCGGCTCTTGGGATCCTTCTTGTCCACTGGCCGGTGATCTTTGGTCTCTGGGAGCGTGGTGATCGATAAACCTCAACGGATAAGCAGTATCAGCTCTAGTAGTACCGTAAACGCCCCCGTGGGCTACCTCGAACTCAACACTACTTCCACATCTCATAGCGACTATATCAGCTGGTTCGGCCCCCAAATTAGACATAGATGGTACCAGAGGTACTCTCGGATTCTTATAGGTGCGCATAGAGAGTGGTAAGTGTGTGAGTAAACAAGGATGGAACGGTTATAACTACTAAGTATTTTATCTACCAGCTGATCTACTACCGTAAACATACAATACACGGGCGATTGATGACGTCACGTCGATCGATGACGACTCCCGCGGAGTCGACCGCTCAGCTTGATCCGAGACGACTAAAACTAGTGTTACCTAATATGACTAGATAATAACAATTGAAAACGACATGTAAATGTGTATGATAATAGGCTAGAGTCACGTGATCATTGGCGAAGATGGAGATTGGTGTATGTAGATTAGGAGAGTGTAGTTTGAGGGACAAATGTGTGCTCTGGTGCCCCACACCTAACTTAGGGGATCACAGGAAGAGTATTTTGCGATGTCAGAAACGTGTTTGAACATGTTCTGACACGTTTTAACGTCAAAAATCGAAAATTTCAAAAACTTCCAAAATTATTCAGAGAGCGTGGGGGATCACAGGAAACGTCTCTGAAATTGTTCTAAAAGTTCTGAACACACTGTATCCTGCGTTTCCGTTGTGAAAGGCTCGTGAGGCTGAGAGCGATCGAAAAAAGTTGCCACGGAGCCACGAAGTGGCGTAGTGGCAACTTTTTTCGATCGCTCTCAGCCTCACGAGCCTTTCACAACGGAATAAGCCAGTACTCTTTGTAGCGATTAACACTCCCCAACATAAGTCGAGCTGCAATGTAACCTGGAGCCGGCTATCGAGCTCCCCCTGGACCGAACTTGGAGCCGGCTACCGAGCTCCCCCTGTACCGAACCCACACCCAGAACTATGCATAGAGCGTAGTGTACGCATAGAGCGTAGTGCATTTAACCTCAATACAACCCCGCTAGTTTTACTATAATATAGTAAGGTATTCTGGCATCATAATATGATTAATATCATTTAATAATATTATGTACTTACTTTTGCACATGCGATCACCATGAATCGAAGTGCACAACCGAGTCCCACGGTTCTTCTCACTGAATCCACGGAAGCCAACACCTTGATCTTCTGACATTTCAAAAAAATGAAGGCCGGAATTTCGGCATTCCCAATCATTTCTCGAAATTAACAATAAAAAAGAGAAGACGAACCTGTTCGAGTGGCCCTGTTTCATATCTGCATTCAGTGCAATTGCGGTGACTCTGGAAATAATTACATTATTTAAAAAATAACTATTTACAACACTAGCGCAGCTGTAATTGGACTAGGAAGTTTCTGTACCGCAACTAGCTTTTACTGGAGTGTTAAAGGAGCTTACTGTATTGGTTCTTCTACGGATGCTACCGTGAGCAGCTTGCGGCTGCATCTCCTGCAGCAGCTGTTGCAAATCGTGAGGCTGCAGCTGGAGCAAACTTGGTTGTCCGTGGAGTGGAGTACTGTACGTAGATGCGAGCGACATCTAACAATGATCCAATTCAAATATCGTACACGATTTTTTTTGCTAGGAAAACGGTTTTCCAAGGGTTGGTTCCTTGAAATACGTTTGTCACCCTCCTCATTCCGCACGGTTTCTCCAAAACGAGAGTGTGCGAAGTGAGGAGGGTGGAAAACCGTTTTCCTACTCAGAGCGGGAAGTCTCCAACTTTTCTTACTCTGGAGACATTGTCTCCAGCTGAGAGAGCATGCAGACTCGAGAGAGCGGGCGAGAGATAGTGAGAGATGGTCTCTTGCTTTTGAATGCTCTCTAAGCTGAAGACAATGTCTCCAGAGTAAGGAAAGTTGAGACTTCCCGCTCTTTGTAGCGAATTTACGCTCAGTGCATAAATAAAGTTTGGAAAAGAAATGCATTGACTCTCCATTGCTTACCGACGGATCCGAAGATGTAAGCGGAAGAAATGATGAAACACCGGAGGAAGATGGCATCTGGATAGTGCTTGCAAGATCGGGCGAGGTTTCGCCGGTACCCGGCAGTCCCTGAACATGATGCTTCCAACTCTAACTGATAGAGGCGATTAAATCAATGAATTCGACTTAATTCGACTCGTATGGCAAATTACTCACCTGAACGTGTTGTTGCTGCAGTTGATGCAGCTGCTGCAGCAATTGCGCAAACTCCAGACTATCTTGTAACGAGTGCTGCGTGGCTAATCGATTCGAATCGGCCGGATCATCGCCACTATCGGAATTGGCCTGCAATCGAAAATGGAATAAGACTACGAAACCATGTCTCCACAGTAACGATTTGCAAAGTCTAATAACATCGCTTCCCTGCGCCTCCGAAAGTCGTCATCGTCCTGCTCTGACTTACTAGTAGGAACACCAAATAAAGAGTGAAATGAAGAGATTCCTCTCATCCAACAAAGACAGTCTGATTTCTCCCCTCTATTTATGATGAGGAGGGACAACCGCTCACATTTTCATGAAGAAAACAACCATTTTGTACAATTTTCAATTGCTCATGTGGAAGTTCAAAGATACTTTCGTTACAAAATAAGGAAAAATATGGTAAATTACTCACACAGATTGGCTGCGGTAGTGTCGGCTGGTCAGGCTGCAGCTGTCGCAGCGCCACCTGAGACTGCAAGCGCTGAAAGGCGACCACGACTGGATGATCCATCGGCAGAGCCGGGAATCTCTGCTGCAGCTGCTGCAGAGTGTGTCGAGCCAGCTGTCCGTCGTCCATCGATTCAATTGGATGGCCAGGAACGAAATTGGGATCGGTCTGCAATAGAATGTTAATTAAACCATTTCTACACATCTTTATCCCAGTTGGCAATGCACGAGAATTGTTTGCGAAATTGAGGGAATATTTGAAAATATTTTTCTCACTCTCCTGAAGTTTTCACTAGACAGAAGAATAAAGTGTAACCGATCAATAACTCGTGGGAGGAAGTGCGTAAAAGCTTTTACCAATAAACAACTAACGTATGCAGTCCTAGAAGTTTCTGGTTTTGTAGAACGAGGCCAATTTTTAAAAAAAAGCCCGTTTTGGTACCACTTCCTCGTCAGTAGAATATGAGGCCGTTCGCGTAAGAATCGAGCAAGAGTTGGCACAGTGAAAAAAGGTCATTTTGCTGAAACTATGTGATTTGAGGTTATCGAGGGTGCTGATGACGATAGGCATATTCATTCAAAGCGATAGGCATATTCATTCAACATTCAAAATGAATATGCCTATCGTCATCAGCACCCTCGATAACCTCAAATCACATAGTTTCAGCAAAATGACCTTTTTTCACTGTGTCAGACCCAGTCGAATCTGCTCGATTCTTACGCGAACGGCCTCATATGGTAGTTCAGATGGGCCCATTATCTACCGTCGATAAATTATTGAGTGATGATTATCGATTGATAATTGTCGATTTATTATTAGTTATTATATTAATATTGATAATTGAACGACGGTAAGTCATGGTCCCATCTGAACGATCATAGTCTACTCTCGTCATTTTGTCGTCCCTAACAAATAATTTCAAACCTACTGAAAGGGGTCTGGGCGAGAGAGTGTGTGAAAGTGAGAACCTCCCTCTCGGGATTACACGCTCTCTCACTTCAAATCCCTTTCTGGAGGGAGGAAAGGAAAAGTAAAGAATACGATAAACGTTTTGATTGGCCATGTTCTTGTGTTAGTTTGATTAGAAGTGGAAGAGAGGGACGATAGATGATCGATCAATCAGAATAGAAGAAAGGAAGAAGAAAGGAAGAGATCGGAAGAGGAGAATGAGGGAGAAGGGAAGAGGGGAGAGATGGGAAGTCAATCGATGAGAGACGAGAGAGATAGGTCATGGAGTGATCTACTAACGGATGGGGGAAACGGGAGAGATCTAAGCCGGAAGAGATCTAAGTCTAAGCATGACCCAGTTTTGCCTCCAGAAAGGGAAAAAAAACAGTAGGGCTACGGATTTGACTCAGTTGGAGAGACAGGAGGACAAAGAATTGTCATTTGTCTCTCCTCGGATCGAGATGCAAGAGGCGTCTCCCTTCATTTTAATACGATTTTCATTTGCCTTTTCTCATTTGCCTCGAACAATGGAAGGCGCCTCATTCTCACCTTTTCGTCTCTTTATGAGTGGTCAATCGTCGTAAGCGCCCCCTGTGTATCCACGCAGGCACATTATTTGTGATTCTTTGTGGAGATCCTACCATAACCGGACTTCGCAGCGAACTGAGATTGAGCGGACCTTCAGCAGTTATTGACTGAGGGGTACACAGGTTCTTGGTTACCGTATCCCCAGCTACAATACACCTATCGTAATCCGAAGCAGGACCACGAATTGTTGCGGTGTATATTTTGTTGGTATTTCCGTATCCGAGTCTACTTTGAGAAAATGTAAGTATTCAAAATGCTTGAAATTCTGATCTTCACATTTTCGCTGTAATGTAACCCCGCTACCGTAGCCACGGATACGATAATAAAGAAACGGAATACTACTGTGACAGTTTACTTCCTGCAAAAATCCCGACTCGGTTTAGTGAATTTCGTATTTTCGGTGTACTACTGTAACTACGTTACAGTAACCCAGGACACGGTAGAAACGATGAAGTCAATCGCAAAGACACTAAATAATCGAGGTCTGCCTCCTTCAAAAATCCCGGCCCGTTCTTCCGCATTTCATATACTATTATACTATAGACTGGTTTCTTGTAGATAGTCCTCAGAATATCGATAATCCAATTATCCTAATGAGGGAGGCGCCTCTCAAAATGTCTCCGAAAAGTGAGGCGCATCACTGGAGGCATTTTGAGAATGAGATATCAGTGCGTTCGCGTAAGGAGCGCACATATTTCCAAAAATCCGTACAGCAAAAAGTGACTGCTTCTGTATTTCACATATTCTGATAGCCCCTGGTATGGTCTATCGATATATGTTTGTCTCATGGCTTGATCTCCCTAATTTGCATAATTACAGGCGGTCAAAGTTCGGCTATTTTCACAGTTCTTGGACTGTAGCATGACAGGGAGAAGAGATAGAGATTTTGTCGTAACAACAATATTTACCGCCTTAATGAGCTGCAACTCGCTGTGCGATTTGTTTATGCAAATTTTCAATTATATAAATTTCGTGAAATTTCAAAGTCGATTTTCTCGAAAACAAAGCAAAATATGTTTCTTATATTCTGATATGTTGTGTCACTATCCATTGCCTATCGAATGAACTTAATAAATCAAAGTTTCGAGTGTGGTAATTTACTCAAATAATGGAAATACGGATGGTTCCTAATCGAGAGAAACCCCTCATTTCACTCCCATTCCACTCATTTGACGCGGACTGCGCGGTCTAAATTGATTCAAATGAGAGGAATGGGGAAAGAATCGGCTGAAAATGATGTAGATTTGTCATTTTAGACCGCTCAATCCGCGTCGAAGGGGTGGAATGAGGGTGAAATGAGAGGTTTCAATCGATTAAGAACCATTCGTATTTCCATGATTTGAGTAAATTACCACATTCCAAACTTTGATTTATTGAGTTCATTCGATAGGCAATGGATAGTGTCACAACATATCAAAATATAGGAAACATATTTTGCTTTGTTTTCGAGAAAATCGACTTTGAAATTTCATGAAATTTGCATAATTGAAAATTTGCATAAACAAATTACACAGCGAGATGCAGCTCATTAAGGCGGTAAATATTGTTGTTACGACAAAATCTCTATATCTTCTCCCTGTCATGCTACAGTCCAAGAACTGTGAAAATAGCCGAACTTTGACCGCCTGTAATTATGCAAATTAGGGAGATCAAGCCATGAGACAAACATATATCGATAGACCATACCAGGGGCTATCAGAATATGTGAAATACAGAAGCAGTCACTTTTTGCTGTACGGATGTATTGAAATCCTTAAGCGAACGCACTGATATTCGAATGACCGGTGCCTCGAATTAGAGCCGCCTCCGATCCGTAACCCTACCAAACAGACAGACCGGAGTCCGGGTGAGAGAAGTGTGTTTATGTAAAAGTGAGAAAGAGTTCCTCTCGATTTCACACGCTCTCTCACCCCAAAGCCCATTCTGTAAGGTTGACCGGCCTGTGGAATCATGTGATTTTCTCTTCGTTAGGCGTCGTCGATGTTAGCCGGTGTGAAAAGGAGACCCACTTTGACGAGAAAAAAATTGTGACCACTTTCAATGCAAATCGAATCATAACAATTATTAACAGGTACCTCTTATTTAACAGCAATGATCAGTTGCCCATTTCAAGACGCGTCGATGTGAGAAAGAGGTGGGTCGGCCGAGTAGAGTGAGAAGGAAGGGTGAGAATGAATTGGTTATCAAAAATATTTGGCTGTGCTATTTCCACGGCAAAATGTGAAACATATCCGAGTAGTGAGGGGGACTGAAATATGGTAATGCATTTCAGCACACTATATAGCGACCACGACTAAATTCGACGTCATACAGTTTCAATAGCTAATATTACAGTCCGGTCAGATCCCCATGTGAAAACGGGGCGCCCGGGGGCGCCCGGGGCGAACCGAAGCGACCATTGACTTTCACAGCAAGGAGAATGAGAAATTCACGTTGACTTAAAGTGCGCTGCGTTCTCGAGATCATCACCGAACTTTTCATGTATTTCACGTAAATTTAAAAAAAAAATTATAAATAAATTATTTAAACTGGCTCAATTTATGAATCATAAGTGCGTCCGAGCCGGACTACCGTAGTTAAGAGCACCAAACCAAAGAAAGCAACGCAAGACCGGATCTGTATAAAAGAAAGCTCTCAACTGAGGTAGTCCGGATCGGGCGCACTTATGATTCGTAAATTGAACCATTTTAAATAATTTATTTATAATTAATGTAATTATTAAAATTTATGTGAAATACATGAAAAGTTCGGTAATGACTTCTAGAACACAGCGCAACGTTCCTTCTTCTTCCTAAATTCTTCCTGAATACGAGACTCATTTGTTCATCAATTGGAGACCCAAGAAATTTCGTGATTCACCAAGGTCGCATAATTGTTTCAGAACTGTGAACAATGCTGAGAAGAGATTAGACACCGCCACAAACTAATTATTGTTGCATAAACAAAAAAATCACTAAATATTGTATTCCTGAACACAAAACTCATTTATTCTAAAATGGGAGACACAAGAAAATTTTGCGCTTTACCAAATTCCCTTCATTGTTTCAGAAGAGCGAACAACGCTAAGGAAAATGGTTTCACTCCCCATAAAGTAAACTAGCTGGGATGTGTTGAGGTTAAATACACTACGCTCTATGCGTACACTACGCTCTATGCATAGTTCTGGGTTCTGGTGTTCTGGGTGGCATAGGAAACGCAACGTTTTTCAACGTGAATTTCGCATTCTCCTTGCTGTGAAAGTCAATGGGTCGCTTCGGGTCGCCCCGGGCGCCCCCGGGCGCCCCGTTTTCACATGGGGATCTGATCGGACTGTATTAGCTGCCATTTCTGAACAGTTTTCTAACGAAGAAGGCACTTCTGAGATTCAAAACTTATCTAATTGTAAGAATACGCGGGAGATTCTGCTTAGTAAGAATGACCCCACTTCGGACCAGTTTCCATCAACTTGCGGTATACATCTGGGCAGTTGAACTTAAATTACTAACCAGTTTGAGATTTCGCAAAACTAGGCGAGAGACTGCGTGAAACGAGAGATTGCGAGCGGGATGAAAATGTATGTTCGACGGGCTCTGTTCTGGTTAAGAGGTCCCATGGAAATTGAGAGGTCCAATGGAAAATAAGAGGTCCCATGACGATTAAGAGGTCCCATAGAAAATAAGAGGTCCCATGAAAATTGAGAAGTCCCATCAAAAATGAGAGGTCCCATGAAAAATAAGAGGTTCCATCCCATCAGTTTATCGAACGATTATAATCTGTATTTTTGTAGTTTCCTTTGTTTAAAGTAATAACTTTCGTTGCAGTTAGTTCAACAACAAATGCATTTATGAAAGTCACGTCCATGTGTTGTCTGTGAAAATATGCAGGTCAAGTTTTGAGGATGAGATCACCAGTCACCACGAATTGGACGATTTTAACCAGCTTATTGAAATTTTGATGCTAGAACTCATTGATGACAGTCTTAACGAAAACGTGAAAGCGCGTTCTCAGTTAATACTTTGCTAGACATTAAAAAACAAAACCAACAGTTCTTCTTTTCTAAGTACCACGACCTATCAACCACAATTCTGCATCACAGTCTCACAACGAGTGGTTGTAAAATGTATTTTGTTGTTGAATAACAATTTCTTAGACATCAAAAAAAAAGAAAATTGTGAAATACAACACAAAGATAGGTAAGAGTTCTATGAACAGTGATGGGATGGAACCTCTTATTTTTCATGGGACCTCTCATTTTTTATGGGACCTCTCAATTTTCATGGGACCTCTTATTTTCTATGGGACCTCTTAATTTCCATGGGACCTCTTAACCAGAACAGAGCCGTTCGACGTAGACTACCTTCGTGGACTACAGTGTGATATTGTAACTGAATAAAGAGAAGCGAATCAGAATTCGCATTTTGACACTTTGACAATTATCGATATCGTCTCACTTGCCGTCACTACGATTTTTTCTCTATCGTAATTAAAGCTGAACTTATTCCACCAGGAACCTGTCTACAAACATTTGACGTCGAAAAAATGATTGAAATGAGAACATTGCAACCCAAGACCTCTCATTTCACACTCGTTTTGTGCACTTTTCAGTTTATAAATCATTACTGCTGTCTTTTTTCCGAACCACACACAGAAAAAAAGGTCTTACATATGGCCCATAAGACCTGGGGGTTCTTAACAAAATGTCTTATATATAAGACCTTTTGTTAAGAACCCCCATATCGTTATTATCTGTATCTGAATTTTTATGATCCCGTCTACGAACACATCTTAGAATAGACCTTAAGTAGTACGAATGCACGATTTCGAAAATAAATTTCTTTTCCACATATAGAGAAAGTGATGCTGCGCAAAAATCATCGGGGAAATTTCCCCAATGCTTGGTAGGGACTAGAGACCGTCCAATAATTGGCGAAACCGATATTAAAATGGTGATCCGATATCCTTTGTTACTGTTTTTCTTTGATCCGATATCGTTACTCGAATGGCTGACGCCCCTATCATTTTTCCATTCACATTTTTCCATTCGTTATTATCTGTATCTGAATTTTTATGATCCCGTCTACGAACGGATCGAGTCGGTCCCGGGCCCGAATTTCCCGGTCCCGGGACCGACTCAAAAAGAGAGAGTGCGGTCCCGTTTGGTCCCGGGACCCGCGAGACCGTTTTGGTCCCGCGGGTCCACTGCCGGTCCGGACCGCGGGACCACTCTTGGAATACTGAGATTGGGGAGTATTTGCGCCCGTATTAATGTTTTGTGAACGATTCACAGTGTTTCGGGAACAAATGATGCCTGAAAACACATTTCCAGAAAATTTTGGAAAAAAAATTTACGTACTTGGAATGGTGCCAACTAGATGCTGTGAACAAGGAGAGGTAAACATAGAACATGACGCGTTTTATGCAAGTACTATTTTGAAGGTGTTATCGAAATCAAAGCTGCTTCATTTAAAGTTGTTTTCAGATGGATCTTTTTTGTTGCAATCCATAGTGATCTCGTATACACGTTTCTATAATTTCGTTCTTCATGTTTTAGGCAAAGCACATCCTGTCGACTCCTTCGTTATCATCATTCCATTTGTAAATTGTTATGTTCCTGGCGACAGACTGTGGGGCCAACTGCAAATATATTGTTTCTAATACTTTTGAAAACAATAATAATCATAATAATAAAAAAACAGTACATACTAAACAGACCAGGCAGAGGACAAACTCTTTTCTCAGGCAAATGGTTTGCAATCTAGATAATCAGAAACTATTACGATCTAATTACAACAATTTTAGAAGCAACCATGGCCAAATTAGATCGAAAAAAATTATCAAATTAGATTCTAAATGTGTAACACCATCCCCCCTTTACATCATTCTCCAATAAGGCCGACCACTCAACCCGTAGAGGGTGGTCGGCCCGTGGCCCCACTCTCCCATTAAGGAGAGAAGTGGAATAAATCCAAAAAAGGCTTAAATTCAGCATTAAGTGAAACAAAAAAAGGGAAATAAACCTGCCTACATAACATCGGAAATTAAGGTTTGTGTACCCTCGCCGTGTCTTACACGAGACGGGGTTGAGAGAGAGAAAATTTTTCGAATATGATTAGATTCAATTTAGATTATAAAAACTTCTAATTAGACTGCAATTTTTCGAGATTGCAATGAATCTTATTTGAATCAAATTAGATTCAACTTCTTTTTGAATCTAATCAGATTAATTAATTTACGCTTTTAGTTTTTTTCTTAATGATAAGTCTAATGGAAAATGAAGAGAAATCTAACATTATGAAAAAAAATTTTTTGGCCGTTCTTGTCAGTATATAAAGTCACATGATTCCAAACCTACAGTCCAGGGTTAGGACGAGAGAGTATGCAAAAGTGAGAGCGTCCCTCTAGATTTCACACGGTCTCTCACTCCAAAGGCCTTTCTGGAAGGTTGACCGGCCTGTGGAATGATGTGAAGTATCGATAAATGTGAGTCATGTGAAATATAAATAAATAAATCGACTCGCCCTTCTCAGATCAGCTAATTCCTCTTCGTTAATTTTCATTGGAGTGCCGATTGCAATATTATCGACAGTCGTCTTGTTTCTGACCAGAAATTTTCGAAATGTAGTGTATTCGAAAACAGGTTCGAGTTGAGGCTTTCTCTGAGATATTTTGTTGCTGCTTTGGATGAATTAGCATCTAATACTACATATTTTCAATTTTGTAAGTTAATGCTTTCTTTATTGTCTCTTTAATAATTGTGTAATGTTCACATGAAAGTCTGCTTTCTTCACTATTAATAAATTAAATAAGCATACAGTGAACCCGTCTGCGACAGTCAACTGCATTTCCACTGTAATAAGTGGGAGAATGGAGAGTATATCGAAGATAACGACAGGGTTGGCGTCCGTCTGAATGAGGAAGGCACATTTCTATTATACTTTATGTATTATATTTTTTAATATTTAAAGTTCGGAAAGGTATCTGAACTCACAAGTTTGATGAAAAGGCTGTTGAATTTGACAGTTTTTCCCAGTCTTCTCATCATGGATAAGTACTGACTGACATTGAAATTAGTCGGACGACCGGATCTTCCATTAGTGTGCGAGAGTTCAATCACGTCTTTATCTTTCTTAAAGAAGGCCTCCCACGAGCCGAACGTTGCCTGATTTTCAACAAGCCAATACAGTATACCGGAAAAACGAAAATGGAGCGCGCACACTCGGGATCAATTTCTGATCGTTCCTTTACGAAAACTATTATATTTTTGATGAAAGCCGATATTATCCACAGGGGGAACATTATTATACTGTTTTCAATTTCATTTTACGTCGATTACATGTAATACCCCGTGTCCTAACACGCGCTGCCTGCGTTGGCAGTCTATGTGACGAAACATTCTTTAAAGAAAGTATTACTTTAAATAACCCACAGTTTTGGATATCCAAAAAAACAAAACCCTTTTGGAGTTGTTTTTAAATAATCAAACGGATGTCCGTGGGAGTGAAGTATTAAATAAACTAACTTTCGCGTATACGGTACCAAAGTTGGGCGGTTTTTGAAGCTCCTGCATTATCTTCTATTTGAAAAAGTCTCTTGCTGACCCTTGCTCTCATTCGATCTTGCAAACAAAGCTCGGTAAAGATCAAAATTAGAATTTTGTCCGGAAGATCAATGAAAGTCTGCAATTATCATTATGATCATGTGACATGGTTCCATGCATATAGAAAGGGGTCAGGGTGAGAGAGTGTGCAAAAGTGAGTGAGTCCCTCGAAATTCCACGTTTTCTCACTTCAAAGACCTTTCTGTACAGTCAAAATGACATATTATGAACAAAATGCTATAACTTTTTATAAGTTATTATAACTTTTTATAACTTTTCATTTCAGTATGTTCCCGTGAACGAAACTATCTGTTGTTTTGGGAAAAGGTTCCCGTTCAGAATCGAATAACTTCTGTCCAAGGAATTATCGAAATATTTATTGTGAATAAAGTTATCGCCGATAAAAATAATAATTACGAAATATAGAGTAGAGCCGGGGCCGGAAAATCTGGCCGGGAACCGGAAAAGGTCTTTAAGATTACTCAGGAGTTTCAACGCACGATGTACGCGCGATTCCGGTAAAACATCGTGTGCGCGCGATTTTACATGACGCGCGTGAGATTTCCACCATCTAGCGCGCGGGCCTCATTCAAGCCCTATAGGAATACCGTAATTTCCGTTCAAGACCTTCAACAGACACGCGATTTCCGACGACGCGCGCGACATTTCCGCTACTCGTTTTGCATGACGCGAAACTAGTAGTGGAAATCGCGCGCGCATCGTGCGTTGAAATCCCGGAGCGGTAAGAATTAGTATTCCTCGGAAAATTAAGACTTTAATTTCCGGTTCCCGGCCATATTTTCCGGCCCCGGCTCTACTCTCTATTTCGTAATTATAATTTTTATCGGCTATAACTTTATTCATAATAAATATTTCGATAATTCCTTGGACAGAAGTTATTCGATTCTGAACGGGAACCTTTTCCCAAAACAACAGATAGTTTCGTTCACGGGAACATACTGAAATGAAAAGTTATAAAAAGTTATAATAACTTATAAAAAGTTATAGCATTTTGTTCATAATATGTCATTTTGACTGTAGTGCGGGTCGGCATATGGAGTGATGTGATGCTATTTGTCTCGATATGTTTGTAAATCTTTGTTCGAAGAAAAATAACTTACTGGCTGGCGAAACAATGTCTTGTGAAAACAAATCGTGAGTCTCCCATTCACTTTAACATGAATTCCCTCTCGACATGTTAGATAGGATAGTATTTCGCAGATAATTTCGTCAGGCAAATCCATAAGTGTCTGTAATACACAGCATTTCACGAGTATGTGGGGGGAAATGTAGACCATAACACTGGTCTGACATACAAGATAGTTTAAAGATGCATTTTTATGACTTACGAATAACTTAGGAATAACTTATGACATGGTTATTACCAGTGTTATGGGAATGATCGAAGCGGCCGAAATAATCGCAGCTTTGGTCTGGCGCACTCCGCAGTGAGAGCAAAACACAAACTTTGAAATTGCCACTCTTTCTCATTGTCTTAGTGAGAGTCCTCAAAATAATGCCCCGACTGTGATATGAGCGTGAAGGAGGTTTTCACATAGACAACGCCGATGTCGTCTATCTTTGAGAAGATCGATCAATGGCACAAACATGTGATATCTTTTGAGACACCCTCCTGCCAATCGTGTAAACAACTTTGGGGCTCAGAAAATTGTGACAGCAATCCCCTATTTCATGCAATTATTAACAGGCTTGATGTCATGTGGTGTTATTTTTCGGAGAAAGATAATGGAAAAAGGCCAAGATTTGAATTCCCGCAATTTCTATTCTCAGTTCTCCATATAGCAATGGATGCAAAACTGTGTTGGCCTTTCTCTATTCCTTTTTTCCCGAAAACTAACATCACATCAAATTCAGAATGAAATGGCAGATGCGATTTCAGTTTCACAAAATAAAATTAATTACCAACTGCTTCCGCTGTGACTTGTACGTGACGGTATTATCGCATGGTATGTCGATCTTCATTTTCTTTATTTTCTTTTCTTGCATTTTCATCCAGTCCTCGTTCGAAATATACATAACCTGAAACAAAAATGTTTTAAAATATGTTACGAATGATGAAAGACTAAAAAGTATAATTCCGCAAGGATCGAAGAGACGCCATAGCCATAGACAAGCATTTTATGTAGGGAAAGCGACGCTATCTGTTGACTCTTGCGTTCATCAAAAAATGGCAGCGCCAATAGGAAAAAACGACGCTTGAGGTTAAAAACGACCCGGTAGGGGGTCACTTCCTTCAAGGTCGAGTTCAACAGCAAGCTTCGGTTCTTTCTGATTGAATGAGAAGAGCACATTGATTGGTTGTTTACTTTAACAACGGTGTATGGAATAAAACAATAGACAGAGCATCATTACAAAAATGTACACGAGCAGCTTTTGTGTGGTACCGGAATTCAATCTTCTCAATAAACAATTATTTATCGATGAAAAACCTCAAAACCCCCTTCTCTATAGGGCTCCGAAAAAAACCCAAATTAGTTACGACCACCTCCCGAATCCGTAAGTTGTGATTGTGACACGAACACTGCCTGATTCGCCATGAAAAAAACTGCTCGATACTGAGCCGAAGAATCCACCACCATGTCAAGATAACCCCTATCACCCAAATCACCGATGGAGATTTTTCGGGCCATAGAAAGTAGGATCATTTTTAAGGATGAAAATTTTATTAGGATTCCTTTTTTAAATTAAGATTTTTTTCTATTTTCAGGGTGTCCCGATTAGAGAAGAGAGTAAGTGGAGAGGAGGAAAGCGAAGAAGATGCGGGTCCATCGAGACAGAGAAAAGCGAAAAAGTAAAGTCTACCGAATCAAACTCATCGACTACTATTTCGCCTAAGTTCTGGTCCTAAGAACTCTCTAATATTCGTATATAGTTGGTATGAATACGTTTATCGATTGATATCTGCGATTGTGAATTATTTTTATGCTTCGAAATTCGCCTAACTAAAAACTAAAGTTGTATGATTTGTTTCGAGAATAAAATATTTCGTGCAATGGCTTATCGACAATTCATGAGATACTCATTCTCCGAAAGGATTCTGCATGAATCGTTTGTTCTGCAAAATTCTGTTCCATTTTGGGCGATAAAAACGATAGTTAAATAAGTTATTCCGACTAGAAACGCTTACTCAAATGGTAATCGAGAAGAAGTGAAGAACGTGCGGCGATAAGCATCCTGACATTTCAGAGTCTACTCTTATAAATAGATATTTCCCAACTCTCTTTTCGCTGTTCCCAGTTCTCCTCTCCATTCCTACGTAGCAAGTGAGAAGCTCGTCTATTCCATGAATATTATATAGGGAAAGTGAGGCTCCGAGATCGACAGAAACCGAGCTCCTCTTGCAAGAATCGACGGATTCTCCCACTTTCTAGACATGTTCTCGCCATATTTTCTAGTCTACGCTTTCTTCTTTATCACAGTGACAATGGCACAGGAGAGATCATCAAAAGTGAGTTGTGGCTACAGTCCTGGTTTGTACTTGTGCCGACGTAGTTCAAAATAGAATTCAAAAACCAAGAAAACATTTTCCTCCTCCATGAAGGGGATGGATGTGAATCAGAGCTCTCTCTTCCCTGTCGCACTTTTTTCGCGTGTTTGAAACCATTTAGGATGCCCCTTCCAGGAGGAAGAGGATCTCAATGATCTTTCCTGCATGACTTGTCACTCCACGAACACTCAAAAGACCGACAGACCACTGTGGATTGCGATGAAATCGTATCTCATTCTCATGATCACTCTTGTTTTTGTCATCATCGCTCTCTTCATACTACAAGCCAAGTTTTCGGTAAGATTTTCTCTTCCAATTTTCAACGGCAATATTAAAATCACAACTCCGCCGTCTAAAAAATCAACAAAAAACTAGACTAAAAAAGAGGAAATTCAAAAGGAGTCCAAGCATTTAAATATGCATTAATAAAATGCGAGGGCACCGAAATGCCGTTTTGTTAATTTGCGTCGTTCCCGTATAATTCCTTTCTCAAACAAATCAGTTGGCAATTGGCAGAGTCGAAGTGAGAAAACTCTTTTATTGCAGAAATTCTTCGATCCACTATTCGAGATTTGCGCGCTGCTCGCGAAATTAATGTGAGAATAAGATCTTGATCAACTTTTACACTCTTATCGTTTTCCCCTCAAAGTTGATTAAAAACAATCCAAAATTCCCTTTTGGTTCCTTCCTCGACGCCATTTTTTCGCACATGACATCGTTCTTCAAGTTCTGGCCGTTTGTATATTTGACCAACAATTTTCCCCTATAACATTTGCCTTACAAGTAAATATCATGATATACATATAATAATTGTTTGTTACTGATTTAGGAATTGCTGTTCTCGAAAAGGAGAAGAAGAGGTGGTAAGGCCGATTGATGCAGAAGAAGGAAGGATTATGAGTAGGAGTGGAAGCAGACAGGTTCGTCAACTGCGAAGAACATTCTTTTCGAAACATAACTAAAATGTGAATTTCAAGGAACCCAATATGAATATTGACTAGTTTTATTGTGCAATGTCACACTTTCCCATACACTACAGCTCCTGACCCCTTTCCCGAGGTTCGAAATCGCATTCGTCGAATATCTATTCGATTTCAGTCTCGTCAACCTTCTTCCCTCGGTCTTCGCCCAATCGACGATTCCACATCTCGACTCTCATTCAGTGGAACGACAAACAACTTCGTCAAGGTACCTTCATCCACATTTTTCCTTTTTCGATTTCTAATCAGAATTTATATTCATGCGGAAACACTTTCCTTGTCCCCCATGGTGAATTACTTTCGAATATTAAGTTCGAATATTAGTTGTGCTTCATTCTCAATAATGAAGGAAACGGAAGCGTTTTCTTGGTCTGTTTGCTGCATATTTTTGGTGCTTAGTCCGATTTCCAGGTGCTTATTTGGAGGCTACGTTGAGAAGAAATTGAGGAGAGTTCACGAAATTCGTCTGATTCTCAATGTTCAGATGGAGTCACGTCGTCCGTCCTCTTGCACTCCTTCGAGAACAGCGCAAACAGGTTATGAGTTTCAGACTTTGAAAAGTAACTATGCAACTATTTGCATTTCTCCACACATTCCTCATTTCTCGATCTCTTTCTCGCGAAATTGTTCGATTTGGACTATCGTGCAACTAGTTGAACCGTTACTTTTAAAAGTCTATTTACCACTAGAATGTGAAACGAGAAACCACTGTCTCTTAATTTCGCACACTCTCTCGTCCACCGACCGGCGAAGAGAGAGCCAAAGGAGATCACGGTCTCACAGATCGCATTCTACGTGACATTCATTCATTCAATTATTTGTAAATTTGTCTGCTTTCTCTTTTGATCGTTCTTAGAGCACAAAACATATTAGGGAAAAAAGTTTTTGCGAACTGTGCTATATTTTTCGAAAACAACTCGAGAGTCTACTGACGCATGCGGCATCAATTCTACGTAATTGTCCTCGGTTGGATCGCATAGTAATTGAGTGATCAGTGCGTGAGCAATGTTTACCACGAGTCTGCTCTCGAATTATTGGCAAAGCCTCCAGAATGGTGTCAGCTCCAAGAGAGTGTGTGAAAGAGAGTGGACAGCCTCTCACATTTCTCTCATTTCTGGTCCCTTTCAGGAGGCTGGTGATCTGGAAACAATTCTTCCTCGCAATATAAAGCGAGCAAATAACATTTTTGCTCCACTACTTTTCTGAAACTGAGTCGAACGAAAGAGTCTTGCAAAGTTAGCTTCTGTGCATAAATACAAATGTTCAATGGTCGATTAAAGATACCAACCAGAAAGGAAGTAATTAATTAGTCGTTCAATTTGCAGAACCACTCAACACGGAAGTTGTGTCACCTGCCCTCCTTTAATCGATCAGAAATCGATATGGCGACCAAGAAAACGCCTCCTGTCCAACTGACAACCTCTTGCATGTCTAGTACCTCGAGATCACTTGTTGTCTTTTTCCGTTCTCGAGTCTCAAGGGACTATTTTATAGTGCAACATTTGGAACCACGATCCCTTCATTTTGCGCCTTCTCTTCTCCCGTGGCTGAGAGTGTGCTATATTTCGCACTCTACATAGACTGCCGTACATTACCCACAATATGAGAGATCGCTTTATGCTCACTGTCCCTGTGAAATCGTCGTCGGAAATCTTACAAGATAAATACAAATAAATGTGCAAAAGAGACGGATAAAAGCGGGATTAGCTGCATCTGCAGCGTGTTGGCACGGCGTCGTCGTGTTTCTCCCTGCAAAAAATCGCTGTTATTTCCGGAGTTTTGGCGAAATTTGAGGCAGAAAGCGCGGAAATGGATTATGGCCTCACTGCTATTTCAATTTTGGCATTTCCCCCAGAACGCCATTTACCGAAAACGGTTAACCTTATTAACACTAAAAATATGCTTACGAGTCGATCTTTTTCGGAGGAGGTTCAATCACCACATCTTCCTGCTCCTTTTGATCGTCCTCTACGGGCTGGAAAGATCAATTGTTTATTTTATTAGCTCCAATACAATTTAGTTTCCAGTGTAACTTGTAATCAGATAAAATATAGACTTTATTGAAAGGGATTCGTGGAACGTTGCTGCTCAGGCATAGCAGAGTCCGCCTTGCTTGCAGAAGAACTATTGCTTTAATTAATTTATTTGTTTTTTTTTATATTCACCTTTCTCGCTTCGCTCTCCTTCTTCTTCCTGTCATGGAACCCGAGTCTCATGTTGTACAGCACCCAAGCGAACGTTTTCTAAATTAAATTGTTTAAAACTATTTCGAGAGAACACTTTACAAATAGCTCACAGACGTTGTTTATCTGTCGCTTTTGCCATTTAAATCTCACAATCTATGTCTAGACTCATGTGAATGGAAGACTTCTGCTAGCACAATCAACAGCAAATAGTTTATAGTACCGAGGATAACTATATTGTGTTCTCTCAAATGGCGTTCTGGGCAAAAGGCAAAAAATGAATTCGTGATGAGACCATCTCCCATTTCCATGCTATTTTCGCACTCTCCAACTGTCTGTTTCAATATGAATGCACTCACTAGAATGTCGTGCTCTCGCTCAAGCCAATTACACCAGGGGGCTGTATAATCTGCCAGAAATGTGCGAGAAAAATATGGCAAAAAACATCGCTCAAAACATGGCAGATTTTTCTCTAATTCTCTCAATTTAGCATGCTATTTTCGTCACTCTAACCAAATTTCAATAGGAAATGTGCGAGAAAACTTGGCGAAGTTCTAAACGGAACTTGGCCAAGTTTGGTTAGAGAAAGAGAAATAGCACGCAAATCGAGAGAGGGAAAATTATGCATGTATGTGTAGGGGCCACAACGTGGTCAGCGGAATTGACTAGGTGGAGTGAAATTTAGTGTCAACATGTCCCTACATGTCTGATTAAGATGAATCTTTTGGATTTTGCTCGATATCTTATCTCTGAACCGAGTTACACTTCCAAAACCACGCGCGCGCCGACTGTTGTGAGACGGGGGAAAGCCGCGATGGGGAGAGGGAGAGGCGGAGCCTATTCGCCCTTCTTTCTTGGGGAATAGCGCGCTTAATTGGAGATATTTTGATGTTGTGTCAAAAGGTAAGTAGTTTGTGAAGGTATGGAGAGTACATTGGCGTTTCAATTTGGAGGATTTAACATGTCAAAGCGGGGCGGGAGTGGAGGAACATAGCGCGCAATTGCAGAGGAGATGTAACTGCGTGCATGGCGCAGTGGGTTGAGCGTTTGCCTAGTGATCGCACACCCGCAATTTCAATTCCCCTTTTGCGAAAACCGTTGCTATTTACAGTAAAACGGAATGTCGATACTCTCGTACTCGTATTCTCGCACTATTTTTGCAATCGAGAGCACAATTCAGGATCGCCGATTTTGATTTCTTTTTCTCTTGTAATATTCCTTGAAAAATCAAGAGAATAAAATGCGGGTCTATCAGGAGTTGTGAGTTCAGTGATAAGCCCAATTTCGACGATTTCGAAATTAAATTTCACTTTTTCGACACCTCAACGTTCTCCGATCAACCCTGATATAGGCGCAATCGATTGCACTCATCAAGACCTCTAAAACAAGCTATAATATGACTCATATCGTTTCGAATTACGCTTGTGCTCTCAAATTCTCATTTTTTGTCGAATCCGGGTGCGCGATAAGTGGGCGGACGTTGTGGACTCTATGTATGTATGTGAGCCTTTTTTTAGGGGGGGGGGAATTTGGGCGCAATGAAGTGAACGCTAAAATTCCAATTTTGGCTTTGTTGGGTGCTGATGGTCTGTTGCATCCTTGTTTTCATAATGAAATTACAGCAAATTCTAAACCAACGTAACAAATTGGGTTGAAAGTAGAGATTAAAAATCGGCCATGTGTAAATGTCTGAATCATCGGAACGTTTTATTCGAATTTCGCATTTTTTCTTTATTTTTGCAATTTTGAATGGTTTGTTTAGTTTTTTCGCTCCTTTTAATCGTACAACTACATCCGCAATGCTCTTATCGTCTTGTGAAGCCCATTTTCTTATATAACACTGCATTATAACGCTTCCTATGAAATGAATTGTTTTCTTTGTAGAGACTTTGATTTTGTTCTTGGAAGTGAAGGAATGGATGAAATGGAATGATCCTGCCAGTTAATCAATAGTAATTGCATTAGAAATTGCCAAAAATATTAATACTAAACGAGTATAAACAACAGAAACAAAAATGTAAACAGGCTGATGACGTAGATGGCTGATTTCTAAAGAAAACTTGGTCAAGTTTTGAACGGTGTCAGTGAAAACTTGGTCAAGTTTTGAACGATGTCAGTGAAAACTTGGCACAGTTTTTGGTGAAGTTTTGACAGATTATACAGCCCCCAGATGATCAATAATTTCATCGAGATCAGAATTGAGAGAACTTAGAACAGAGATCTTTTTTTTTCTCTCGACAGGTGCAAAATGGGTGTTTTGAAATACTGAAATATTCTATTTGACGCTAAAGTAGCGAAACAGTCATGCCTATTATCGTTTTGAACTTATTAAACTTGTATCACTTTTGAAATAGCAATCGATATTGTAATCGAATTCAATTAAACCTCGAAATCGTCCGTCAATTCCGTGTCATTTCCATCACCATACGATTGCATCGACTCGTGAAGATCGTCTCGAAGACACGCCTCCAATTATCATAATTAGTTTAATTCGCATTTAATATATTAAAATAATTACCATGAAAATATCCCAGAAAGCAGCATTGAATCCCTTGCCGACAAAGTCGATGTGGCGCGCACCAAGAGCCTGATTTTATTTTATAATTTTGCTTCCCTTTCTTTTTGAAAGTCAAATTTATTTGTTTTTTCAATTGGGAAAACTGTATTTTGCTTTTTTTAAATAAACGTAGTATTAAAATTTAAATTTAAATAGTAATTTATTTTTTCCTACCTGCGCTGTGGCCACAGTCAATTCATTGTCGAGTTGCTGAGTCACGATCTGATAATCGCTTTTAATTTTAAAATAAATTAACATTTTCTATTTTTCTTTTTTTTGTTCAGCCCCAGTTTTCAACTACGCTTCCTCGTTCAATTCAGAAATCCTTTGAATCCTATTTCTTTCTGAATTGCTCTCATTCACTATCAATGTGTTTTCCACTATTATTGTATTGTTGTACATTTCCACAGACTGATTTTTGTATTTGTATATTCGTCGCTCTCACCACTTTCGTCATGAAGTCCTCTATGAGTGTGTACAGATTGGAGAAAGATACGTTTTCTCCCGCGTCCTGGTCAAGTGGAATTCCGAAGATTTGCTGCAAAGACAAACGTAATAAGGTTCGAGTCGCTACTCAATTGCTCAATTATAGTAGTAATTTGTCGACCCAAACACAAAAATTAAAATTAACATGTTTTTGATAGTTAAAATAAAAAAAAATTATCTTTTCTCTCAGTGTATCTGAATATTACAATTTCAAAATGATACGTTCATGAAATGGAGTTCGTGTGCTTTTTGTCATGCTCTCTCAGCAATTTCTGTTGTTTAGGAGTGGAGCGTTATATTATATTGAACGAGTGTTTGTGTATTTATAATACCTTACTGGGCTGTGCATCGTAAAATTCGTAAAATCCAATATATCTTTTCACGATGAAGTATTTTTTAAAATATTTCAATATTTGTTTATAGAAATACTGTAGACAAACTGATCGATACCTGATTTGTTTCGGATTTGCATATTGCTGAAGAGATATTTCGATTTTTTACGAAATTTTCGTAAAATTCGTTAAAAAGTTGAATAATTTTGCTTCAGTAGCATCAGTGTAGTATGTCAGGGGTATCATTCGATTCGTATTTAAAAGATCTATCTAAATATATGAAAAAGAGTGGGGAAATATCTCTGTACATCAGATAATATCGATTTGAAATATTTTACGTGCACAGCCCTGATACCTTAATAGACATGCTCCTGTTTGCGGATCCAACCCACGCCTTTTGGAACAACTTCGGATCGTGAGCAAGCACACTGAAAAAAATAACCATTTACAAACTCCTGCAAAACTCGGCCCATCAGCATGAAATAATATGTTTTCTTTTCCCCCATTACAAGAATATTACAGCATGTACATTAGAACGCAGTGCAAATTTCGTAGTACCTCATTAATTACCAAATAAAATATCCCTTTATCCTCATCTCAAATTACATCAACAGCTACTTCCCCATTCGTTCCTTGTTTTGAAGAAAATGGCAGCCATGATTCTCATTTTTCCAAAAACAAAACTCTATTCTATTTGCCTGTTTTATTTGGCTAATTGACAAGACTAATTGGCTGTGAATCACTTACTCCCTTTTTGAGAGAGAAAAGTCTCATCTTTTTACCTGTTTGTGCCATTTCACGGAGAATTGACACGACTAATTGGATGGGCTAATTAATATGACTAATTACTTACTTCTGCCACTCTTTGAGCACTCTCTTCTTCGTTTTGGCACTGAGTGGAAGGGCTTCTCCAAGGGCGAGCGGAGACGCTTTAGACATCTTCTTGGCCATCAGATCTGACAGCTTTTTAGCCATTATATCTGCGCATTTTTCATTATATTAAAGATTCACATGAAAATTCGCGGAATTTAAATTCAGGCACTGGCACCTAACAAAGGAGGGAAAAAAACAGGAAAGAAAGGTCGAATTTAGAATTAGCGAGAAGGCGCCGAAGGCCAATTCGCACTGCATATTTATAAGGCCGGGCGCATTTCGCAGAGACGAAAAGAGGAGAGTCGAAAATTTGGGAAAAGAGCGCGGGGTGATGGGCTAATGATGACTGGACTTGAACAAGCTCAGGAAAGGGCTCACTTATACTAGTGCAATTTTGCTCAATCTAAGCTGAGCTAGACTGGAAAAGACGTGGTTGATGAATGTTCTGTGCATGTGAGGGAATAATAATGAGTCTACTGGAAGGAAAGTAATTTCCGAGTACAACAGTCTGCTTCCGCAATATTCTAATGCAGAAATTTAAAGCAGCTGTTCCGGTTGATCCACCAGTGATAAGAAAGTGTGAATATTCTGATGTTCTAAGACACGAGACAAGGTGAGCAGCTGCTCTTTTGCAATTTCTGCTCTCATTTTTTTAAATCAAAGGCGCCGCTGGGATCCCAATGAGGAAATGAGACCACAACATTTTCTCCCATTGGGATGACTGCGGCGCCTGCCAAATTGGGATGCTAATGAAGCGAAATAACAGCGTAAACTTCAGAGTTGATACTTGGATTTTCACAGCATCACTTCGCGATATGCTCAGAGAGTAATCACAAGAACACACCGTGAACATGTTCACTTGCCTGCAAGCTCTCCTATCTCTAGCTCAGCTTCGAGTAAGTGAGCATGTTCACATATGTCCTAGTGATTGTTTTCTCAGCGTTCCTGTGGGAACTGAGGGAACACTACAGTTAAGATTACTTTTGTCTTATTGCGTCTATTGAGAAGTGTGTGGACGGAAAGCGCGACAATTTCTATTCTGCGATTTGTACTCGGTCGCAACAAACACGCTCTTACAATAGCGAAAATGGTGCGAACGTGTGTATCAGCTCCACTCCCTCCCTCAGGGGCTAAATTAGGCGGGTAATAATATTTACATACAAGAGGGTGGTGGCCGTTCGAATTTCGACAAATTGAAAGGGCTGTTGTTTTGCACAGGTGAACGGTGAACTTGAAGGAAACCTCCCACGCGCTTTGGGTGAAATGCCGTGGCATTCAGTAATCTCTCTGCGAACTTTGCTTTCTGACGCAGATACGAGTGAAATTCGAAGAGGTGGTAAGAGGATAATTAATGACAAATAGATATTGCGATAAAATAGAAAACCTACTGTTTCAGTGAGCCCAAAAAGAGATAAATAAGTAGAGAATTACTTTTGAGAAAAAAAAGAAGTGGAACTGGCGTGATGACTATCACATATAATCATCACGCCAGGTCCATTTCTGGAGTAGAAAACTATTCCCCGAACATCGAATCTGGCTATGATAAAGGATATATATATATATATATATATATGCGATCACAAGGAAACGCGGTTCAAATTAATTTAAATTAAAAACGAATTCAGTAGGAAAACAATGCATCTAACAACGAGTCACTCAGAGAAACTGATCAATTCTCTGGACTTCACTAATAGCCTTGCCGCTCTGGGGAAGAAACTGTGATGTCTGTAGTTTGAAAGGGAGCTAGCGTTAGTGAAATTTATTCCATTTCGAGTGAAATAATACCTAAATTGGTGTGGAGTCTTTTTTGAGATTTTGTATTTGCCTCTCAAGAGATTACTGGCTGTCTTCAGGTCAATTTCCTCTCTGCGCTTTTCTAATGAGATGAGACCTAACTAATGAGATGAGAGTATGTTCCAAAACAGGCTGATAGGAATTGGAAATATAAATGAAAATATTAAAGATGTGTAATCAAATAAGAAAAAAAATTAAAAACACCAATGGGCAAAAGAGCATAAGGAGGTGCCTTAAGGTTAAAGGTGGGTTGTGATTTTGTCTATTGAGTATTTACCCCCGCTATCACCGTCATGAGCCTTTGGCAACCAAAACGGAGGATAGTAAATCTTTGGCTTTATGACTCGATCACTCCCTCCACAACCGCTCTCGTTCGCCCCTCGCACGGCATGGAACGACTTGGTGGCTCGATGAATCGTCATAGCCTGGTTCCCACTCTAGCACAAATAGCACAACAACACCTCTCCTCCCTCGTCATTCGCTCTGTGGATTTGAAATCTAACACGAACAAATACGTTCGCCACGTTGCAAATTTAAATTGTCCAGACTAAAACAAGTTCAAGCGCGCTTTGCGGCTGCGCAAAAACAACATTTTAACGATACTGTGTAGTCTTGCGAGAAAACAAAAGCGGCAGATGCGTTTCGCGGAACATGCATCGCCCGAATTGAAGATGGTGAGGAAGGTTTGTCGAAAACTTTCGCTTTTTTAAAGCAATGGATCAGAAAGTCGAATAGAAGGACACCATACCAACATACAGCCATTAATGCTTACTGAAAAAAAAATAAATTACGAATCTTCGAGAACAGGAAGCGGAAATGATTTTTCTCGGTCACGATACCTTACTCTGCAAAATGTGTACCTTCTAGCGCTACGAAGTAACTGGAGAAGGGATGAAAGCAGACATAAATGTTTAATGGCATATCCAATAAGAGGAAGGGCGGGAGTTCGACGGGACTTTTAGCCAGGACTACCAAAATGTGCTATCTGAATGAGCCTTCTCATTGGGAAAGTACTTATTTTCAAAGGGGGGGGGCTTAAATTAATTAGTCTGCACTTGATGAAAACACGCGTTGACTTACGCATTTCTCTCGTAGACTAATTTGCGGAAGTCTAGTACGGCTCAGGAAGTCTGGAAGAATGGTCAAGAAGAAAGCGAGTATACACGCAGAAAAAAGTCACTAAGATCAGGGCAACGAGTGAACGTGAAATAAGCGACTTTTCACTTACTTGTAAGTGAAATGTCTCTTGTTTTCTAGTGTCATTCACTTACGGGTGTCCCGATCAAAGTGGACTTTTTATCAAAGTACGATAAAAGCTCGCACCGGGTCATGAGATGCAGCGACTTCTTTAGACAATCGTCGAACAAATTATTTTGCAAAAGTCGGAAGTATAACCAGTTCTATGCACCTCAATTAATGGTGCAAAAAAAAGAAAACTCACCAGTGAAGGTGGACGCTAGAGACTCGTCGAAACGCAGATGTTTCACTATCGTGACGAACTTCAACAGAGATCTCGCACATAAATTGGCGAAGAAAATGTGCAAAATGAAGCGATCCAAATACGCATTTTAAACCACAAACAAATAAAAATACGTAGATCTCCTAGAAGTTCTGTATGCCGATCGCGACTGTTTCTACCCTGCTATATTCGAAAGCAACAAAACTCCATTAATTTCACCTTTACGTAAAACGGGAATTCCGATGGATTTCAGGCTTGAAAACGCCAAAGATTGAGAAACTGCCTAGGAACTGGCGTTTCCGCATCGGTTGAAAACAATTGGAGTGGTGAGAGAGCGTGCAAAATAAGGAGAGCTAAGACGGATATTTTCCTCGATTTCAAAGTCTACTGAGAAGTTGCGGAGAACTGTGTATGACGGATGACGAAAGTCTGAGAAACACTAGACAGATCAACTTGTTCCTGTTGAAAAAGGACAAGATTGTAGGCGGAACTTTCTAAAAATATCGTGCGTGGGGGGAAATGGGTAATGGTAAAAACTCTAAAGAAAAGGATGTACTAAAGTAATACAAATGAACACTAATGGAGGGGGCCATCTCTCGTTGTAGGCCCGTCCATTATTCCACGTACCCATCATCTTTGCAGAAAGGTGTTTAGAGTGAGAGAGCGTGTAAAATCGAGAGAGATTCTGACACTTTTGCACGCTCTCGCATCCATACCCCTTTCTGTAGGATTGTAATCATGAACCTAGGAACGTGGGAATATTGTGCCCGCCAAGTGTGATCATGATGAGGAAAAGGTCACTGATTGCCAATTGAGCATCCCTAGACGCGAAAAACAATGAAAAAAACTGGCATTTGAGTAGAAAAGTAATGAGGAGATCAAAGAACTCTCGGAAGATGTTTGCGTGGTGTCTTAGATGTGTGGACATTTTGAGTGAGAGGAAGGGTGAAACCGACCGTGAGATGATGTTTCCATGAATGACCACCAGGGATAGAGAGAGAACCATTGAGAGAGTGCACGAAAGAAGAGAACCAGACAGTGAAAGTCGCAGCATGCTGCTCGATGTTGTGTGGGAGAGGGACCAGTGAGCATGTTGCTTTTGAATATGCTTATTTCTATCTACCCCAATCTTATACAAAGAGCACACATTTTCTATGAAAACGGTTCTCCAAGGTTTCCTTTCTTAGAGAACGCTTCTCCAATCTCCTCATTCCACGCACTCTCTCTCAAAAGCACGTCAAATGTACTTACAGAAAATAGGAAAAGGGCTTCGCGTTACTATCTATTTTCGACACGTGTAATGCTTGTCAGAGAGAGGGCTACCACTGGACCCTCTTATTATAGGGAACAGGAGAGGAAGTGGAGCAATCAGTGCACATATACAATTTCAACCGATTCCCCTTTCTACGTGCGCAAATACAGCAAAAGCTATAGAAAATCAACCAAATCCGGGAAAGAAGAGATCTTTTGGCCGGAGTAGGAACTTTTTTCGTACTCCTCAATACCCAATTAGGCGGGGGCAGTGAACGTTTTTGCGTTGGAGGCATCTTAAAATAGAGAAAAGCACCAAAAGAGCAGGTCTTGGCCGGGATCGAACCGGCGACCTTCTGCGTGTGAAGCAGACGTGATAACCACTACACCACAAGACCATATGTTTGGTTTAGGGCTACCGCTCCTAACAATGAGAAGATGGCAGGGACTATACGAGGATGCAACATCAGCAGAGAGAGGGAAAATGGGATGAATGATGCATGGATACGAGATGGGCGAATGTCTAGCAACATGAATTGAGTCCGTAAGGAACTCGAATTGAACGAACGGCCCAAGTTGAGAAGTGACATGGAAATATCACATTTCAGCATAAATGCCGAATACAAATTTTGTGTTCTGCACTCAAAGTAGTTATCCCTAGAACCTACAATTCGCACACAGAAGGTCGAAAAAAAAACATCTTCACTTTCAGCCCGCTCCTTTCTCGTTCCGCTGCTTCTACTTCAATCGGCGGATAATTTGCTCTCGCCGAAGCACTTATGACGCCGGTACGATCAAAAATGTCTCTCTTGATCTCGCTTTTTTGTCTTTGCAATTGTATTATCGTACTCTATTATGCTCACGTCAGTACACTAGTGTGGGGTACAAACAAATTCGAACTATCGAACTCGAATACTCTGATTCATTCGCAGCAGTCAAGAAACGAACTCGGCCTAAATGAACGTTCACTTGGGGGGGGTGAAAATTAACTCGGGTAAATGAACGCTTTTATAGCAAGACAAAGGCAAACGTTTGACGTAAACAGACCATGATAGTTCGTTTGCTATTTGCGGTCGACCCGCCGGATATTGGCCAAAAACAAAACGTCCAGAAAGTTCAACTGACTGCGCCGAAAGCTTCTGTCATTATTGCTAAATATTGCGTTGCTGAGACAAACGAATGAATTATATCGGTTTATCGGTAGTTAGAAATAGTTCAGTTGTGCTACGTAGCTACGAGGGGTTCAATACAGAGGGGTGGATTCTCTTGATCTCCCTCGCTTCTTCTATCTCACTAATTAATCACTAATTATCATCTTCCGGATGCTGCGCGTCCCTTTCGTCCTCCGGTTCATCAAATTTCTGCAATTTATTAACATTTTAATTTATCTAATTTCGATTTTAACATATTTATTTTAGTTTTTTCAGTGTTGAAACACATCATTCGAGGGGGATTCGCACACTTTAGTACACTATCTTCTTCCCGGCCCCTTTTTGGAGGTTTGATTAAATAGAACTAGCATTACCTTGTGCTCCGGCAGGTAAGGGAAGTATTTTTTCATGAGCTCCTGAAAATACAATCGTCTGTTACGTTCGTTTCTTATAGTTTTCCTATTGTATCTATATTCCTCGATTACGGTAGGATTACTGTAATCTTACGGTGGGATTGCGGTACCTGCATCTCCGGGTCGTCGTACTCCTCAAACGACGTGTGCATCTGGAGCCAGTCGAGATCCGCCTGGAATAGTTGATCTTTGATCTTTTCCGATTCACAGTATTTCATTTTCCTCATAACAGCTGAACTTTGATCTCCCCATACCAACCTTGATGTACTCCTCCTCCTTATTGGAGAAGTCGGCAATCTGAAAATAATTATTGAAAAAATCAATACGTATTTTTCCAAAAAATATCAATAAATGATTCACAAAAAATCAATAATTGTACAGTACAGTGTACTGAGTACAGTGACCTTACCGATAGCATGTCGACGATGAACTTCTGGAAGCGCTCGCGCATCGCCACGAAGAGACCGATCGATGGCGCCTTGTCGCCCAGTTGCTGAAGATTACGGTAGAGTTACCGTAGGGGTACTGTAGGATTACGGTACTCACCGTCTCCAGTTTGCGCACAATCTCGGGGAAGAGCGGACGCGCGTAGCAGTCGCGTTGACGACAGCGATCTGTAATTAATATAATTTAATTAATTAAATAATAATTAATAAAACAATGTTTTAAAAATTCACCTATCATCTCCTTGATCCAGTAGGGCGTGTTGGGGTCGATGGGACGCAGGTTGCAGCCCGGCTAAATATATTTGAATTTTTGAATTTCGCTCCAACATATTTTTTTTTAAATCAATACCTGCCCGCCGTAGACGATGAAGTTGCGCAGCATGCCCTGCTTGAACGCGTAGTCCGTGTACGGTTGCTGCAAGCGTTACGGTAACGTAGTGCGAAGAGTGCGTCCGGATCGGCCGCCTTTTCCGAATTCACACTCACTCTGCCAAATGAGAACACCTCGTAGATGAGGGCGCCAAAGGAGAAGACGTCAGTGTGGAACGAGTAGACGCCCTGAGCTAGCGTCTCGGGAGCACACCACCTGGGGAAATTGATCTTTGATCTTTACAATTGGTCCTTTTTTATTTCCAATCATTGTTGTATTTTCGTTATGTTTTGTCAGACAATATTTGTCTGCATTTTTATCATTATTTTGTAATAGTACCGGTATTAGACAGCTAAAAATATTTGATCTTTCGCCGTCTAGAAACGAACCTCGTGGGCATGTTGCTCATCTTCGTCTTCTTCATTCCTCCGATGATCGAGAGACCTCAAATAAAAAAATAAATTATATTATTTAATTTACTAATTAACCGAAATCTGAGATCTTGGCCTGGCCGTCGCGAATGAGCACGTTGCGAGCAGCGATATCTCTGCAAAGATCAAAGATCAGTTCAGAGCGAAGATCAAAGACCAAACGGAATGCGTGAGGAAAGCATTACACTAAGTAGTGCATAAGAATGACGCAATAGTTACCTATGAATGATGTAGCAGCTGTGGAGGTACTCGAGACCGCGGGCCGAGTCCAGGCAGTAGCCCGCCTTCTCAGCCACACTCATCTGCAAGAGATCAAAGCTCAAAGTTCAACGATCATAAGTAGTGTTGCGAATTCGGCCAGAACCGAACATTCGTCGCGGCTCGGCCCAAAATGACTGGGAATAAGACGAATTTGGCCGTGTTCGAACGTCGGCCGAAATGGCCGAAATTGGCCGAAAGCATTCGGCCGCATTTCGGCCAGAGCTCTATGGAAATGATCCTAGCAGACAAAGGGGGCGATTAAGAGATCAGTCCAATATTTTGCCTACGGCTTTCAATTTGCCTATACCCTCCCATTGTCTGGCCGATTTCGGCCATTTCGTCCGACGTCCGGCCACACAAAGAAAGTCGAATTCTATTAAAATGAGACAACCGGTCATTTCGGCCGAAATATGGCCGAAATGGACGACCGAATTCGCAACACTAATCATAAGAGACCAAAGATCAAACCACAAAGATCATGAAAGTTCAAAGTTCAGTGAACAAACTCCACGCACCTGTCCCTCCTTGATGTCGTACAGCCAGGCGTTGTGGTGCACCTCGCACTTCTTCAACAGCGTGTCGTTGCACAGCTCCATTACAATCTTAAAATAGCCGACAATTGCAAAAGGAAAGGTCTTGGCCGGGATCGAACCGGCGACCTTCTGCGTGTGAAGCAGACGTGATAACCACTACACCACAAGACCAGATACAAGATTTGCGCGCGTTCTATTGATGCTCTTCTTCTTATGGTTAGGAATGCGATTCGTAAGCTACTGGTTTTCCAAGCTTCTTACGGTAGACGATTCCCCTCCATTATTCCCTCCAGCATCCTCACCTGGATGGGCATACGAGTAGCTGCGATGCCGAACAACTTGACCAGATTGGGCTGAAGTGGGACTATGTTAGAAGTCAAGGACCAACGATCAAAGATCAAACTCAAAGATCAAACTACACTCACATGGTCGACGGCCAACATGAGATTGGCCTCTCGGAGGAACTCGTTCTTCTCACTGGCAGTCATGCTGTCGTCATCGAGAGTGAGCGTCTTGATGGCCACTTTGACGGGCGGATCGAACGGGTGACGCTGACGAGATCAAGAGTACAGATCGAAGATCAAAGTTTAGAGATCAGACGGCAGATATCAAAGATCAAAGACCAGAAGCCAAGGTCACCGGTTTACTTTGCCGGAACAGGCGACCAGCGTTAAAAGAATGAGCCCCAATAAACAAAATTCATCATCTCACTGTGTGCATCTAGCGGTAACGGTAACGGAAAGCAGTGCCAACTAGATCTATTATCGAATGTTAATGATTTGTGTGGTGGTTAGGCTTTGTGGTCCACAGATACATGAAATTGCTGCAAACCTTGATGAGATAATCTTATTACCTTGAGGTAGCCGCAGTTCACCGTGCCGAAATTGCCCGACCCGAGACAGCCGGCGATCTCGATCTGCAAGAGATCAAAGATCATTCGGAAGATCAACGGAGAGATCAAAGATCAATTACTTGTTCGTGACTGTACTGCCAGTCCTGACGAAAGACGGGGATCTTGAGATAGACACTCGCTTCGTCCACCGGCTCGCTGTTACGGTAGTGGTACTGTAAGAAAAATGTATCATCTGTCAATAAGCGGCCACTCATGTCGTCACCTGAGGGTTCGTCTTCTGGGGCCAAAAAGGAGGCAGCCACCATTCAAAACATGGTGATTACTGCCTTCGAATTGGCAATGGAAGACGCGCCCAAAGGAGTCGATGTGGGCAAGTGGAAGGCAATCACTGATCTTGTGCATAGTATGGCCAAGTCCATCGAGCTTCTCAGCAACAATGCCAAATCGGTTGATGACTCTAACATGCCGTCCCTTTCTCTCCCCAATTCCTCCTCCTCTCATCCTCTTCCCTCTCAGTCTCTCTCCTCTGTCTCCTCTCTCCCCTCTTCCCACACTCTCTCGTCCAATTCCCCTCCCTCCTCTTCTGTTCCTCCCCCTGCTGACTCTATGGAAGACTATCTGCGCGCGAAATCTCTTGTCGTAGTCGGACTACCAGAGCCGGACGCTAGTCTGGATTTGGATGTTCGCTGCGAGGCCGATAGGAAGATCATTGCTCGACTCCTCGGTTACTTAAATGTACGACGATGCCAGTTCAGTTGTTCCGTATGGGCAAGAAGGGGGATCACCCTCGTCTCGTCAAACTTGTCATGCCGGCTCGTTCTTTCGTGTTCACTGCTCTCAAAAATGCCACTCGACTTCGTGATTCCACGGAGTTCAAGGGCATTTACATTCGTAAATCCATGAACAAGGAAGAACTGAAAAGACATTCCGAGATGAGGGAGTCGATCAAGTCGATGCGTGAAAAGGACCCCGACTGTCCCTTTGTTGTCTATCGAGACCAGATATGGCACAAAGAGGACATCAAGTTGAGGGTCCGCACTCGTCTTCCTGTATCGGGAAACTAGAATGTGATACACCTGCATCTGATTCTCACTGTGATTCATCTGATTGCACTTCTTCTCATTTGACATCTACCCCATCCATCTCATGTCTAATGTTCAATTCACGTTCACTCTGCAACAAATTGCCTGATCTCCATTCAATATTATCGATTGACCGACCCGATTTGTTACTGATAACTGAATCCTGGCTCACTTCCCGTATTCTCGATTCTGAAATCATTCTCTCATATCCTTACCATATCTTCCGTGCTGATCGTGCCAGACGAGGCGGGGGTGTATGTGTTCTCATCAGAGATCACATTCCCTGTTCCCGTGTTAGATTGCCTACCAAAGTCTCGTCTGACATTATCTGCCTCGACCTCTTCCCCCCTCTTGGACTCTCTGCCATCCGACTTATCCTCGTTTATCGACCCCCCAATACAACTACTAAGGACAATAATGAGTTATTTGATCTCATCTCCACCCTTTCTTCATGCGAAAAATCGATTGTTCTCACTGGTGACCTCAACTTGCCTATCGATTGGTCCAATCCTCAATCTTCCCGTGGTCATGCTCACTCTCTTATTGATTACTCCCAATCTCTCGGCCTCTCCCAATTTGTTAATTCACCCACTCTCGGTTCAAATATACTGGATATCGTTGTCGCCCCACTAGGAATCATTCATAAGTGCACTGTACAAGCCCCCTTCAAAAATGCTGACCACAACTCTGTCTCCTTTCGTATTTCATGGCCTTTGATCTCACCCATTTTCATTCCTGCCTTCGATTTTCGTAAGACTGATTTTCCCTCATTGAACATCGCTCTTGCAAATACGGATTGGTCTTTGATCTTTCATGAATTCACAGATGCCTCTCATTTGTATTCCCTATTTATCGATTACCTATCTTCTCTGTTCGTCTCCCACGTTCCCGTTTCCCCTCACCTTCCCCATCCGAATTCATTCATATTTAGATATTTCTTTTTTTCTCGTTTCTTTAATTGCCGTCACACCCTTCGCGGGTGTATCAAATAAATAAATAAATAAGAGGGGTACTGAAGGAAGGATACGGTAGTGGTACTGTAAGAGGGGTACTGAAGGAAGGATACGGTAGTGGTACTGTAGGGGTACTGAAGGAAGGATACGGTAGTGGTACTGTAAGAGGGGTACTGAAGGAAGGATACGGTAGTGGTACTGTAGGGTACTGAAGGAAGGATACGGTAGTGGTACTGTAGGGGTACGGTAGGTAGGATACGGTAGTGGCACTGTAAGGGAGTACGGTAGGAAGGATACGATAAGTGAGTTCGGTGGGTCAGATGGCGGGTCAGACACACTCACGTCGATGAGCTCGACGACCGTCTTGAAGGCGTAGTTGAATACCCAGTACAGCTTCTTCTGAAACAAATTTGCATTAATTAGCGCTAATTATGACAAATTAGTTTTACCGTCTTGGTCTGCTTGATGATGATGTTGGTCAGTTCCGACTGCGCCATCGCACTGATCACGTACACCTCCTGCCCCTCCCAGTCGCTCTTGCGCACTGAAAAAAATTGTTTTATCATGGTGTAACGGATAACGCTTCTGTCTACGGAGCAGCCGGTCGCAGGTTCGATCCCGTCTTCGTTTCGTTATTTGCTCACTCACCCAGAAACTGGCCGTCCTCCGTGATCATTCGGTCCAAGTCTCCCTGCAAGATCATGATTACGGTAGTCCGGTTGAGGGTTCGGTAGGTCATACCTTCCACAGGTATCCATGGTAGAACATCTGATCCTCGATGATGCGTCGCTCGTTCTCTAGTCGCTGTACAGGAACCTTAAGAGTTTGTAGTTTGTAGTTTGTAGTCTGATCTTTGACCGCTGGTCTACCTCAGTCAGCTGGGCATTGCGCGAGTGCAGCAGCTTGACCTTCTCCAGCTGCTTCTTGCGACGCCGCTGCAGGTAGTCCATCTGTTCGGTGCTGCAAAGATCAAAGATCAAACTATAAATAGAGAAAAATCAGACTACAAGGAATTCAAGTTCAAACTACAAAAATCAAGATCACACACGTGCTCTTTCCGCCGGTCCCGCCCGTGCCCTTCTTGCTGTCGTGCTGGTTCTGCGTCTGCGTGCGGTCCGATTCGGTTGTCGCTGCTCAAAGATCAAAGATCAGACTACAAAAACGAGGCGAGATCAAAATACAAACTCACCCTTGGTAGTCTTGGACGTCTTCTCGACTGCTGTGTTGGCGGCGCCCGACGGGTGCTTGCGCTCGCGCTGAAGGATTAAAGATCAAAGATCAAACTACAGATAGGAAATCCAACTGAACAAAGAGCAACTGATTCAACCAAATCGTGAGACGAAAGATCAAAGATCAAACTTTAGATTGGTCATGCAACAGCGACTGGACAGAGACCAAAGATCACCTTGGTCGCAATACTCATGCAATTCGCTCTCTTCTCCTCTCCCGGGGCTGCTCCCACTTTCTCGTGTCCCTTCTCATTAGAATCCTCCTTATCCCGCTTCTTCGTCTTCTTCTTGTCGTCCTTCGACTCCCGCCCCGATCCACCCTTCGCCTGTCAAGGGAGTACTGTAGGAGTTGGCAGGGTGCGAAGAGTGCGTTGGCACGATGCCAAGTATTCGGACCGTGCCAACACATACCGTATCCGTCGTCTACCGTACCTCCTTCTTGCTGCCCTTGTTACGATCAACGACGCCAATTCGCTGTGTCGAGTCGTCCTCCTGCGTCTTCTTGTCCTGAAACGATTGTAGCTTGATCACTCGAATTTGATCTTTGTGGTTTGATCTCAATATTTTGATCTTTATAGTCTGAACTTCTAACATTTGTAGTTTGATCTCTTCACTATCCTCTCACCTTGTCTTTGCTCTTGGGAGACTTGTGGTGCTGCTTCTGGCTCTGCTTGGTCTGGAAGTGCGTTGATTGTTGTTTGACCTTTAATCAATTGATTTTTGATCTCTTACATCTTTGGCCGCAACAATCGGGTCGGGGAAGGCGTTCGGCTTGGTGGGCGCCGTGGCTGCGGACAGCTCCTTCTTCGACTGCAAAGGGTTACTGTAGATAGGGCACAGTAGGGTACGGTAGATGGTACAGTAGTCGGATAGGGTACGGTAATAGGATAGGAAACGGTAGGGTACGGTAGGGTATAGTAGGGTACGATAGGGTGCGGTAGGGTCCTGTACGGTAGACTGCGATATGGTATGGTATGGTGCAGTAGGGTACGGTACGGTAGGGTACGGTAGTCGAGCTACCGTATCCTCAATAGTGTTTCAGTACTCGTACAGTAACCCACCAGATGGGTGTCCTCTCGCGTCGTTTGGGTGTTGACGCGTCGCGGCTTCGTTGAGAACTGCGTGTCCCTGCAACCAATGGCATGGAGCCGACACCAGTAACCAGGGGGCCGTGGTACCGACCCCGAACTCACCTCTTCGAATCCAGGTCCATGGCCGACCTTTCCTGGGTGAACTCTTCCTGGTGCTCCTCTTTCGGCGTCTCCTTGCTGTGATGAGCGCGTTTGTCCTGGAAGGAAATGTGTTACGATAGGTTACGGTAGCCAGAATGCAGCAGCCTCGAAAGTATGCATAAGCTATTGTAGGTTGTGCAAACTCATGGATGTATGATTACAGTAGGTCATTACACCGTACCTCATAGGAATCTTGGGTTGGCGCCTCTAGTGTGGGCAGGTCCACGGGGTTGACGCCCTCGACATTTTCACGAGCTGAAAATCGATAGTTGAATGAAATCCATCGAACTCAACGAGAGAATGATCTCAAGATCCTAAGCCAGTCTTGAGGGATTCGCAGATCCTCGAAGGACCCTCGGGGATTAAAAAATGGATCCTCGGATCCTAGGATCCCGAGTTCTGGGATTCAAATGAATCCTCAGATCCGACGATTCTTGGGTGGGGATCATCAGATCTTAAGATCCTTAGCTCGGGGATCCTCAGATCTCAACGGGGTACTCACAGGGCTCGGCCGTTCCCTGCGTCTTTCCGCCACCAGTACCACCAGCGCCTGTTCCACCTGTCATCGTAGGAGAGAGCGGTCGAAATGGAAGAGACGGAGGGGAGAAGAGGTTTTATAGTGAGAATGACAGTCAAATTTGGAAAAGTGGGAGATGCAAAATCGATAATCGCAATGTGAGATCACGAGATTGCTCATTATCTGCTTGCCAAGGTCTGCCTAACCCCGCTAGATTGCCGCTTCACCGCTACTCCAACTTCAGTGTCTTTCAATTGTCGTGTTTCCCATCACTCTTGTTTGGATTAGCTATTACAAATTTTAAAAAAACATGATTGAATTTTACCTTTTTTTTCTTTTTTTAAAAATTCAGCTTCGCATTCCTTTTCTCATTCATTGTCAGGGTGCGTATTTTAGAACTTTTTTGGCACGATCTGGCTCAAACTACCATAAATTCGTAATCGATTCTATCCCGATATCTATCGCTCTATCATGTTATTCCATTGTCTCTCTTCACTTCTCCTCTCACAATGTCAGACGGAGTCTGTCTAACCGAAAGATTGCGCGTCACCACTGCTCCACTTTGAGCAACTTGAAATTACCGCGTTCACCAGAGGATCATTTTGACTTTTGGTTCGATTTTTGGTTGCATTAAATTGGCATCAATTCACGATCGATCTATCCCGATATCTATCGCTCTATCATGTTTTCACATCATTCCACAGACTGATGAACGCTACAGATATATATTTAGAGTGAAGTGTGTGAAAAATCGAAAGGTGCTCTCTCATTTTTGTACATTCTCTCACCCTGACCCCTCTCTCTATGTTTGGAATCGTATGTTGTTTAACCGCTACTTCACCTTCAGTCATCTTCATCTTCCATGCTCATCATGAGATCTGTGGATTTATTTCAAATTGAAAACATTACTTTCTCATTTTTGCACACTCTCTCGCCCTGATTGTAGATTTGGAATCGTGTGATTGCCATCAGTTCATGATCGATTATTTATCCTCAGAATTATAGCTCTATCATGTTATTCCATTGTCTCTCTTCTCTTCTCCTCTTAGTCTCCTTCTCTTTCACATTTTTCAACCCCTGCGGAGAAATCTCGCCTACGCTCCGCTGTAACGACGAGAGACCATTACAATATGAGAGAGACGAGAGTGTTAGAGGCGCGGAGAGACATTGTGAATCGAAGAGAGCCTTAAGACGAGAAGACTTAGATGATATACAACGCAATCAGAGGAGAGCGGTGGAGAAAGAGGGATGCATTAGAGAGAAGGCGGAATGGAGAGAGTGGAGAGAAAGAAAGTTGCTCGAAAGACTGAGAAGTGCGAAAGAAAACACTGCATTCTCCTCCGACTCGAGTTATCGATTTGCCGTTCATTTCTCATTTCTCATTTCCCCCTTCATCTTCGTCATATTTATTGTGATTATTCATCCTTGCCATTTCCTCTACCCCGTATTGGGAAACGGCAGAAGGCGCTCACGCAATGAGAAAATGTCTCAGTTTTTTTCAGTATTCGGAAATGGCAGACGGTCGGTATTCGACAACGCAGACTACTGTGGAGACGAGGGAGTACTACGCGTACGATGACAGGTTAGTGATTTTTTTTACAAATTTTATAGCACATCAAAGACGAAACATTTTCTGCTTTAAACAAAAAAAATTTCTTCTAAATTCCTACAATAAAAGCTCCACTCTGACGGTGTACAACCTACGCCATAATGTAGGTTCTGGGAAATTGGAATTGGTAAATGAAACTGCTCTCTCCCAGGCCAACGATGCAGTTCGAAATGCCCAAATTCGATGGCGGATACGTTCGATCACTGGGAGGAATGCTCAAGATCATCTGCATTGTACGTTTTTTTTTTAATTTTCAAAATAATAAATGATCTCTTTTCGAAAATCAGACACTTTTCAAGTTCTACCACTCTATATATGAACGTTGAAAAGGATCAGAAAAGGACCGAATTATGAAGCTCAAAATTCGATATTTTATTTTTAGCGATTTTATTACAGATTCTCTGTCTACTCTGCTTCCTGTGTGTTCTAATCGGCGGTCCTGGCTACTATACGGGTGAGGGTGAACTCGCACTCTTTACTAAAGGTGGGCGGAGAAGCCCACTGATCACTTTCGAAATTCGGATACAATTTTGAAAGTGAGAGAGTCCGACATTTCCCTCGTCCACTATTAATCTCTAAAAGATCGAGTAGCAATTTCCATATTGTATTGGCTGGGAATTATTATCATTTTCGCTTGCGAACCTCGTAAGGATGGGTCGGCCAATTGTTTCCTTTGATTTCTGGAACTGTAAGTTCTTTATATTTGCGGATGTTCGATCTGTTGCCAAATGCTCGCACCCTCTGGCGATTTTGGGTGTTCTTAATTCATGTCTTCTTTTGCACATGTGCATGAATGTTGGGGATTAAAGAGTTGCCAGATTTTTAAAGAACATCATTTTCCCCTAAAACTTCTTCCGCTTCTTCGCTTTCTCTTCATAGCTTGAATTCGAATCGCAGAGCTGCAGCTCTGCATCGTGGTTCTTAAAAATTATGCCTAATAGATAATAGAAAGTGAGTATGCGCGTTATTTCATCCCCCAGTCAAATCTCCAAAAGGGGTCTAGGACGAGAGAGTGTGTGGATGCGAATAAAAAATGCCTTCAACTTCGCATACTATCTCAACTCGGTCTCTTTCTGTGTTTTGGAGTCTTGTGCACACTGAGCAATGTAAACGTTAATTAAATCTCATCATAAATTCCGGTGCCGAACCATCCAACATAAATCTCTTTTGTCTTTTGTCCGAAAGATCTCCCGTGATATGTGTAACTCCCACACTATCGAGTTACAGCAGGCGGAAAACGTTCGTCGCCAAAAACATAGAACACTTGCTACTCTGCTAAAAGCATCGAAACCTATTTTGCTCAACTTACAATTAGTGTCGAAAAGTAACACATAAAAAGTTATTAGTGAAAGAGGAAAAGCTTTCTGAAATTCCTAAAATTTTGTATTCGTTTTCTTGATGTACATTGATTTGTAAACTAATCTTTGTTGAAAGTTTCGGATGTGTTTCAAGGGATGATTAAATTTTTATTGAATTAGGCTTGTACAGTAAATTCCAGTTCTCATTGAAAAATTACTAAAATGTTTTGAAATACGTTTAATCAATTGATATCAGGTGCGGGCTGGGCGACGTTCGTGGCTACGGTAGGTCTCTCCATCTCGACCACCCTCCTCGCCCTCTACATCTTCCACATTGTCGACGCCAGTCCGCAGATCCCATGGGTGCTCATCGTGAGTTGTTGCGTCATCACTAGGCAATCTTGTATTCATCAATAATGGTGTGTTTATTGTCGCTGAGGGCTCAGAAATGGTATCGTAATTCCGCGCACTTTCTGACCCCTCAGCGATAACAAATGCACCATAATTGCGTAGTCACTACTCAATAGTAGATTTTATCGTTCCGATCTGTGTTTAGCAGTTTCTGAACGCAGGTATCAAATGAAAAGTTTTCGAAAATCCTTGATAAAGTTTGTCCAAATTTCGAATATTTCCATCTCAAGTGGCGCTAAAGACGACAATTCAAATCTTATCGATTGCCAGGAGATGATCTACTGCTTCGTCTGGACCATCTTCTTCTTCATCGCAGCTTGCGTCCTGGGCGTCGCCGCCGCGCGCTATCACGGCACCGCCGGATGGGGCGCCGCGTCGGTGAGTGAGGGCGCCAGATGGCACCTGACCGGCGCCAAGCACTACTTACAGTAGAATTTGTTGATCATGACTATCAGAGCACATAGCTCTTTCAAAGAAACCAATTGATCGTTAGGCATACCTTAGTTGCCTCTTGGCGCCAGTCTGGCGCGATTGTGGCGCCAATCTTTCCACTTTCTAGTTCTTCGCCCTCGGAGCCATGTGTGCCTATGGATTCGACGCGTATCTCAAGTTCCTTGGGTTAGTCACATTTTCTTCAAATTGTAACTCTCAAAAAAGTTTCCACATAATATTTTAATTTTATCCCATTTTCTTCGTTCTCGACGGCAAATTCATGTTCGAACCAACTTTTGTTCAGATGGAAGCGAGACGAGGTTGCTTCTGGAGGCGCCCATCCCGAGACCCGAACACAGGCTCAGCACGTATAATCGATTACTGTATCCTCCTACCGTATCCCCCACCATGATCTCTGCTTGCATAAAAATGATAAACACTTATTTTTCAGCGTCTTCAGACGTATTTATCTCACTAAACGTGAAAACAAGAAATGTAAAACAGTAATCTGGAAGACGCGTGGGGGAAAAGAGAGGATTGGTATGGATCAAACAATCGGGTGCGGGGACAGGGGAAAGGGAATACACGGGCTATGTCTATGCATTTACAAATAAGGGGGCGTGGCCGAAACGGCGCGCAATTGGTCAAACTGAGAGGAAAACACAATCGATCGTCTACACATTTTGTGCACGGGACAGATGGATCACACATGAAACAAGAAAGAAACGATAAAACAGGAAAGAAAGAAATCGTGCCTATCACATTTGGAAAATGAATCGATAAAAACTACGGCGAGATGTGATACAGTAAGACGATGTAAAGCTAATCGAGAACGTGTACTACAAATCTCTCTCTAAAACACTATTGTCACTTTGATGGATCAAACATTTGCGTAAATCTAGATCTAGAAGGCATTCACATGAATGAATACTACGATGAAAGACTATGGGGGCAGCTACTCGAGACTCGAGATGGAATGAGAAGGGGAAGGGGAAGCTACCGTAACCCTAGGGGGTACTGTAACTATTCGAGATGAGGGGACGGGAAAGGTACCGTAGTCTTTAGTACTCGGCCGTGTTGAGGTGGCACATCGATGCACGACGGTTGAACTTGGGCTGCGAGGCGCCACCGTATCCTCCGTAGCGGCGCGGCGCTCCACCGGCGCCCAGCGACGCCACATTCGAGGCAGAGGGGACGCGAGTCAGACGGCTGAAAGCGGTTTGTTAGCTACAGTATCCTTGACCACTACCGTAATCCTCTAATCGATACAGTAATCTCTCCCCTCACTCACCTTCTGTACTCGTCCCTCTCAGTGTAGGCTCCCGACGCCAGGTTGTACATGCTTCCTCCGGCGAATCCACGCTTCATCGTCGGCGCGTCGCCTCCCGCGCCCATGCGGATCGCGGAACGCGTCATGCTGGGCGGCATGGCAGAGCCAAGATAGCCAGACTCGACGCCGCGCGTCGATCCGCGACGCGAGCGCGCGGCCGGCGACGACGCGCCATAAGCGCCCTCGACCGCGTCGCACGAAGAATCGGCCGAGCGCACACTGCGGTCGTCGTCGCCCCCAGTAGTCGAGTGCGCACCGCGCCCGCGACGAACCGGAGCCACACCAGGCACCTTAAATACAAAAAAATAATGTTTAACGTCCAAATTATAGTTAAAAGGTTGACCCCACGCTACAGTTCATGCTACAGTAACCCCACCGTACCATACCACAACCAATAACCGTACCTCGTCGAACATGGCCTTGTATCGAGTGTAGTCTCCCTTGGAGCGAGCCAGCGACTCGATGCGAGCCTTGTACGCGATGAATTCGCGGTCCGTCGGGTGGATGTACTCGCATCTTCAAATAAGAAGAAATACCGTAACCTAATGAAGAGATACAGTAGTCTACAAACTACTGTAGCATACAGCACGCGACAACTGTCGCTTACATTCCCAATAAATAGAATGTCGAAACATCACCATTCTGACGTATCTGTCCTACGATCTACTAATTTACAGTAACAGAGAATGCTATCTACAGTAGCCCGCTACTCCTCCCCTCTCCCCACTACCGTACCTCTCTGCATACGCGCACAGTCCGCTTGCTCCGGGCTCGAAGTTCTTGCACATCTTGGTCTTGTACTTGGGATTGTTGATGGCACGGAAGGGCTGCGGAAAAAAATCAATAATCACATGAGCTGACGCGTAGCCTTGGCACGGTGCCAAATTTCCATCGATACTCAGTACTTACTCGCTCGGGCAGGCGAAGTTCTTCGTTGCCATGGGCAAACTTGCACGAAGTTCCCATCGAACACGAGCTATAATGCAAAAAAATAAGACTTCTTTTTTTTTAAATCTGGTGCTAATTCAAATTCAAAATAAGTTACCGTACCGCTTCTCCAGCCACTGCGTGCACATGCGCGTCTTGTAGTTGGAGGGCATCAGTGCGGGAATGTGGCCTCCATTCTGGAATAAAGACCATGTTAGCTCGAGGATATAGAGTATACCAAAAAGTATCCAAGATCACTACCGTATACCTGATTAGTAGGCGGGAGAGACACGCGACGACGTAGAGACGTTACGGGCGTAGAGGGATGACGCTGCAGAAATGGGGATTACTGTATCAAAACAATTACAGAAACCAAAGAAAAACAACCGATGGTGTAGAGAAACCCCATATTTTTAGAACCTAAGACAAATTACAGTTCCGGAGATCACAATCCAAACTACAGTACTCCTCAAACAAACTACCGTACCTGTCCGGGGTGTTCGATGAATGAATCAGGCGACGATTGGTGAGAGATCTGTGAGATGTCGTCGAGATTGGGCGGAATCATGTCCGGGTCAGTCGACATCATTCTGCAATTGGTCAATAATCGCCCGCTTAACAGCATTCACTGCACCACCTTCCACACCACGACTCACCTGTTGATGTGCTGCTGCTGGTGCTGCATGTGCTGCGGATGCTGCTGCATCATCTGTCCAGTGGACGGATCTTGGTACATCATGGGCATCATGGGCTGATGCAGCTGCTGCATGGAACCAGCGTGCTGCAGAGGCTGTCCCTCGTAGCCGTTCGGAGCCATGCCGTAGTACTGTGGCATCTGAAACGAGGGCGACAATTACCACTCCCATCTTGCTCCAAAAATAGGACTGCGTGTGCGTAGTCGACGTTTCCCACACTCACCTGGGTGTACATCACTTGCATGGGGATCATCGACGGGTTGCAGGCAGTGGGTGCGGCCAGCGAAGCGGGCTCCTCGCTCGGAATCGGCGTCGAAGCGGCGCGAGGCTGAAGTGGTACAGATTACGGTAGGCACACCACGAAGACAGTAAGCTAATTGAAAATTGCACTGCGTGTGAGTGGTCGAAGTTTCTCACCTGGCTGGAGCTGCCGTTGCTGGCTGTGCTGGCGGCGCCGGGTGTCTGCTGCGGCTGCTGCTGTTGCTGCTGCAGGGGCAGCATGGTCTGGCCGGACAGCGACATGGCTGCGAACGCTGCCTCGGGCTGCAAACAATCTTTAGTCCAAATTCCCATTGCGTGTGCCAGTTCGACGTTTGATAAATCACACAATTGACAACGATACGGTATACTCACCGGCTGGTAGTACATGGGCGCCGGGGCGTAGGCATATCCGGGCGCGGGGCAGCCGCCAGGAGGCGCGGCAGCGTAGTAGACCACCTGCTGGTGGGGCTGCATGGGCAGCACGTAGCCATTGGAGTCTCCGGCGGCGCCACCGTGCGCCGACGCCTGGTAGTAGCCGGGTGCATACTGAGCGGTGGGCGCCGCGCCAGCGGTAGCGCCAGGCGCGTAGTAGTACTGAAATCAAGAATATTCAAAGATAATTTGACACCTAGTCTATCAATGAGTGAGTGATCTGAATCGCGTGAGGACGGGCGACGTCTCAGAAAAAGTAACGAAAAATTCGACATTTTCTCATTGAGTGAGCACGACGACGTTTACCAACCTGTTGCTGCATGGTGGGATCCATCGTCTGTGCGTGTGGTGTGGTGTCCAGCTAGGCTTGAGACCGTGGGGAGAAGAGGAAGGGAAGGACGGGCGTGAAACGCGGGAGAGCTGCACCGCTCGGACCTGACAATGAATCATGTCTAGTTTGGACAGCCAATCGATAAACAGTGACAAATGTCAATTAAGAGAAAAGCGCTTGGGACGTTGAACGAAGAGGAAACCAAAATCGGGAGATAGTTCATCTAAAGAGTGCAGGAACAAGTAAACCGGATTAAACAATGATGAAATCCAACAACATGGCATTCACACAGTCTAAAGTGGGAAAGATTGATGACTCATAGCCACTTGCAAGTAAGAAAGAGGGCGAGGAAGGGACAACGGAACGCTCCTAGACCTCTTTGTCGTGAACAAAAGCAGTTTAGCAGTATAGCTAGAGGCTAGCAGGAGACAAAGTTAGTGCAAGACCAGAGTTGCACGCTAATCGACTAGGATGACGTGTATCAGAGCAGCTCGACCGTTCTACTACGTAGGATAAACAATACGAAGAGAACAGCGCGAGGGAGTAAAAAATACAGAGGGAACAGTGCGGGTGACGAGGGAAGCGAGAAGTGCTTTGAATGAGAAGGGAATGGGGCGAGCAGAGGAGGGGAAGCGAGGGTAGATCACTGCTCTCTCTCTCTCCCCTCTCGGCCGATCTATCGATAGCTCTTGATCCACTGACAGTACTTGCCGAGTGATCTCTCACGAGAGCCGAGCCTCCTAGTGATCTACGCGAGCAGAGAACGTCTAAACTACCACATGATTCCAAACCTACAGACCAGGGATGGAACGAGAGAGTGTGCAAAAGTGAAAGAGTCCCTCTCGATTTCACACGCTCTCTCACTCCAAGGGCCTTTCTGTAAGGTTGACCGGCCTGTGGAATGATGTGCTACGTGCGAAAGAAGGGCAACAACAAAAAAAGTGACGCGCAGGTCACAAAGAGCCGCGATGCAGAGGGAAAAGTACTCGAAGTGAGTGCGAATTCACTGTAGCAGACATGTAAATCGGCACATCCGTCAAAATTGAATTAGCAACGAAATTAACGGGGAAATTCACTGCGGAACCTTCGCGAATTTCGTAATCATTCAATTTTTAAAGGTCACATACAGTATGCTAAAGTTCTTTTTCAAATTAAGGTAGTTATCATGAACTGATTGTTTTATTAATTTATTTTTATATGTTTTTATTTTATTTTGTTTGATTTTATTCGATCAATCACTTCGTCCCCAATGTTATCTCCCCCTTTCCTTCTTTCCATCACATTCCCACACTGCGGGGCTACTTGCCTTATCTGTTCCTACGATCTCTCTGTGAGTCGAGGGTTTGCGCCAGCCGCGTAAAGAAAGAAGTGGGGGGAGAGGGAGAGAGAGGAGAGAGAGGCAAACCGCACGAAATGAGGGAGAGAGAGATTCCTATCTCCCGACCACATCTTTCCCCTCCCGCCACAAATGAACACATTTGTCACTGTCAGAGAAGGTGAGATTGTGCCTCGGGGCACTCGATGCCTCAGGGCAACTAGGGAATTGCTTATCAGACCTCCGCCCGATTTTGACGATGCTCATTTGTCTTGCTCTGATCCTGTTTAGAGATTTCCAAAGCACCGAAGTCTGCTCTTTCCCAGAGAGCATTCTGGTCCGATTCACTCCAACACACACAACATTCTGAGCAAAATGCCATAAGTGAATTCGTGGTGAGAACATCGCCCATTTACGTGCAATTTTCGCGCTCTCTGAATGCCTGTCCCAATTCGCATAGACTCTCCAGAACGCAGTGCGACATCCCTCCGGAAAGGGATCAAGAGTGAGAGAGTGTGAAAAGGGAGAGAGACTCTTATTTTTTTCATTTTCTATCGCGCCTTATCCCATTCTAGAGGCTGAAATAATGAGTCACATCATTCCACAAACAGGGGGTTTGTTAGCCAAACGGGAAAGTGGGTTTCAACGTCCTACCGAACTCTCGACACGAATCCCCTTTAGAATGGGCTTGGGGTACGGTAAGTTTCAGCCATGATGACTTTTCTAATTTTTACTTATTTTTTTACTTTTCTGCGTTTTCTATGTTACTTATGTCGTGTTTTTCTTGCTAAACTGGTCTATAATATTTCGAAACTAGAACGCGAATAGCATAAATTCATAATCGGCTTTTGAAATTATTATTTCGCTCGTGAAACATGCATTTTTGTTCTAAAGCATCTTATTTTCTTCTTTCGCTAAACAATTGTGCCCTCTTCAGTTCCATTGATTGTACCAGGCCGTAATCGACCGGTCGGGACCCGCGCACTCCGAATATGGATGTGACGTTGGAGGACGTCATCAAGAGTGACCGGCGGGACTTGTGAGTTTACTAATTGCATCGGTATCGATTGATTTATTGGTTTATTTAGGAAGGCTGCGCGTGCTCGGTGATTAGAGCACAACCCGAATTGATGTGGCGCGAGGGTGCACTTCGACTTTACGTGGCAAATCGAGACGAAAAGAAGTCAAGAAGGAGATATTCAATTGTCCGCAAAAGTGAGTTAAAAAATTTTATTTTATTATGTGTTATGGTTGCAAACATACTAATTATCGTTACAATAGCGTGGAAATGTATAGTAAATTGATGACTGCGGTATTTAACCTCAGTTGCACATAGTGATACCTATAAATACGGGGAACCTATGCCCATTTTTTCAATGACAAACATGCTATTGGTAATTCCAGGTCTCGGCAGTCTTCAACTAAGGAGACACTTATCATCTGCGTCGCCACCAATCCGAAGAAGATGCCGTACTGCTCATGGAGCGACTATCAATTCCTAACCCCCCATTGATCACGATAAAGCATAATTTGACTATAGCAGTAGAGTATTTGGGATTGAAATAGCATCCTGAAAGTCTCTAGCATGCTTTTCCTTTAATGTTTCATAATTTATTACCGATATTGTTGAAAATGCATAAATGATTGACCATACATCTCTTGTTTCGTAATGGCAGATGGAGGATTGTGCATTATTTGCGAAACTCCGATGCTCCCAGTATGCGAGCTACTATATTTTATCGCAGAATGCTTCAAACTAAAGACACCCCCAACGGCTCTAAAAACAGAGTGACGGACGGGGTGTAAAGAAGTTACGGAAACTCTGGGCGATTTGGGGGTCTGGCTCGTTTTTCGAACTTTTGGAATGCTGTGGAGTGATAGGGACTACAGGTACTGTAATTGACACCTTCATACGTTTCTGCGTTATCATAAGGTCAATCTTCTTAGTATGCCCATTTGTTGATATCGTTAAGGTTATCACTGATACCGTTGCCTTATCTCGCACCATCGTGTATCTAATCAGTCAATCGATAGTGCTTGGCAGCCCCGGTTTGAGTGCAGCCGGGGCAGCTACGCAGTCTTCTCATCAAGATAAGACCTGGCTTCAGGCCTCGGATCTATCCTCCCTTCCCATCTCTTCGTTATCTCTTTCCGCTCTCTCTCTCTCCTTTCTTTCTTTCGTTCAATCCTCCCGAAGATCTCAGACGAAGATTCCTCAAAGCATCTGAGGATCTTTCCCTCATTTCTCAGTCGCCTACCGTATCCTACCTATGCAAGCTACCGTATTGAGGATACAGTAACCGTCTCATGTCTCAGAAGCAACGTATCTACAACCTCGTTCTATTAGTACATAGGCAAATGCAACCGCGCCCTACCGTATCCGAATGCATCCATAATTTGTGCGCGTTACCGTATCTAGTTGAATCCAACGATTCGCATATCTGGACTACCGTATTTGGCTAAATCCGGAACTTTCCGTTGTAAGAAAATGCCCACTGATTTCGAATGTCTTCTTTCTTCACCGGAGTCTCTACAGTATGCCATAGTTCAAATCGCAATTGCGTCCTTCACGTCACTGGGCTCTCTGATCAAGTACTGATAAGATGCTGACAGCGTTAGTGAGAGTTGGAAATTAGGGACGACGCGAGAGATAAGGAGTATCTGTGATAAGCATCGTACCTCTCCCTATTTCGCACGCCACAGCATCCGAAAGAGTTTCGGTGAGAGCAAGTTAGAGAAAGAGAGAATCATCGGGAGAGTGCGCGAAACGAGAGAGTCAGACAACGAAAGGCGTTTTTGGCATGGCGCCAACTCGATGCTCACGGTGATACGCATGATAAGGCGCCATACTCGCAACCTGAGCCGCCCCTTATCAGCCATTGATTAGATCACTGAGCACCTGATGAAACGCGCACCGTATCACTTGATTATCGATTGGCCGCATACCGTACCCTCGTACCATATCAGATAATCACAATTTTAATGTTTTATCGGTAATAGGGCATTTTGGAAATGTCGTTTAGGAACCCTCCCCATTTTTTAATGTTTTGTTTTGGATACGTTTCAGCACATTTGGAAACTTTTATATCTTCGGGTTCCTAAACGGCGGTTCCAAAACGTACCAACCATCACCGTTTTGCTTTGTCTCTTAATTAGAGAAGCCGTCACTCCGCCGAATTTTCATATGACCACACATTGCTGCTTGTTCACATCAGTCGGATAAGCGGACCACCCACACCGCCTGCAGGATTACGGTAGTCGAACACATCCCATCGATCGATTACCAAATCATCATCCTCGGTATTGTACACTTTCTAGTCGTCCCCTATCAATTGCCGGCCGGGCCCATTATCAGTTCGGTCTCTCATTTTCGCACACTCTCTCGTCGTCCCTCCAACTCGGGCTGATGATAAGACACTGATACACGCACACAACAGTGTGATAAGGTGTCTTTCCCTATTCGATGAGTCCCCTCGTTTGTGTCGACTATTTGACTGACTGTGAATAACATCTACAGATTTTCCCACCAATTTGAGATTTGCACCGCGTCACCAGTTGATCTGCCGCATTCTATCCTTGATGTAATCACCTTTCGCGTTGCTGCTGGTGCACTATAAACATTCCCAATTGTTTTTTTTCCTTCAGAATGGAGATTGCGTCATCACGACGCAAGCAGTCGCGACCTGAACGTATCGACGGCGAGGACGAGGACGACGTTTCGGAGACCTCGCCCACACACAGCACCAGCGGCACGCCCGCATCGAATCACGACTCGCACCACGACGACGTGGAGCACGAGGAGCGTGTGGAGGAAGATAATGAAGAAGAGGAGGTGGTGCATGTGGACGACGACCTTTCCGATTCCTCGCCTGTCGAAGTTTACGCGCGAGGAACGACGCTGGGACCGATCGGAGTGCGACGACTTTCCTCTCCACTGGAGGCGACACGAGGAGCCATCGCTACGGTAATCGATTAACCTACCGTACTCTTTTCTCGGCGTGAAATTCAAAAATAATTAACGACCTTTCGGCAATGGTGTCTGCGACATTCCGGTGCGGGGTGCACGCCACATCATTCCGCAAACAGGGGGTTTGTTTGCCAAACGGGAAAGTGGGTTTCAACGTCCTACAGAACTCTCGACACGAATCCCCTTAAGAATGAACTTGGGGTACGGTAAGTTTCAGCCACGATGACTTTTCTATTTTTTACTTTATTTTTTACTTTTCTCCGTTTTCTATGTTATTTATGTCGTGTTTTTCTTGCTAAACTGGTCTATAATATTTCGAAACTAGAACGCGAATAGCATAAAGTCAATGATCGACTTTTGAAATTATTATTTCGCTCGTGAAACATGCATTTTTGTTCTAAATCATCTTATTTTCTTCTCTCGCTAAACAATTGTGCCCTCTTCAGTTCCATTCATTGCACCAGGCCGTAATCGACCGGTCAGGACCCTCGCACTCCGAATATGGATGTGACGTTGGAGGACGTCATCAAGACTAACCGGCGGGACTTGTGAGTTTACTAATTGCATCGGTATCGATTGATTTATTGGTTTATTTAGGGAGGCCGCGCGTGCTCGGTGATTAGCGGACAACCAGAATTGATGCGACGCGACGGTGCACTGCGACTTTACGTGACTAATCGAGACGAAAAGAAGTCAAGAAGGAGATATTCAATTGTCCTCAAAGGTGAATTAAAAATTTGATTTAATATGTGTTATGGTTGCAAAACATACTACTTCTCGTTACGATAGTGTGGAAATGTATAGTAAATTGATGACTGCGGTATTTATTTACCACAGTTGTACTCGGCATAGTGATATCTATAAATACGGGGGAACCTATGCCCATTTTTTTCAATGATAATTCCATGCTATTGGTAATTCCAGGTCTCGGCAGTCTTCAACTAAGGAGACACTTATCATCTTCGTCGCCACCAACCCGAAGAAGATGCCGTACTGCTCATGGAGCGACTTCTATCAATTCCTAACCCCCCATTGATCACGATAAAGCATAATTTGACTATAGCAGTAGAGTATTTGGGATTGAAATAGCATCCTGAAAGTCTCTAGCATGCTTTTCCTTTAATGTTACATAATTTATTACCGATATTGTTGATAATGCATAAATGATTGACCATACATCTCTTGTTTCGTAATGGGCAGATGGAGGATTGTGCATTATTTGCGAAACTCCGATGCTCCTAGTATGCGAGCTACTATATTTTATCGCATTATGCTTTAAACTATAGACACCCCCAACGGCTCTGAAAACTGAGTGAAGGACGGGGTGGAAAAAAAGTTAAGGAAACTCTGTGCAGTTTGGGGGTCTGGCTCGTTTTTCGAACTTTTGGAATGCTGTGACGCTTATCAGCCTTTCGTCGACGCGCATCAAACATCTAAAAATATCGGTGCTATATCCAGAAAGTACCAAGATTTTGCAGCATTGATTTCGCAGACATGCGCCAAAATATTTTTTTTATTCGCCATAAATGAAGTAACCACCAGACGTGTTCCTCTCATAAACATTGTATGTGTGTCCTGAAACACATCCGAATTTGGATTTTGAAGCATTTTACAGCTCACATTTTGCAGCTCGTCGACAGTTCTGGCAACGCGTTGTTCTTCGAAGTGGATTCGTCCGAACGAGTCCTTACTGCCATCCGACCGACGGCGTGCTTCGACGACGCCAACTGCGTCGTGATGCAGGATGGTGAGTCGAGTGCAGTTCTGCCATTTCCCATTCCATTTTTTTATTTCAAAATTTAATGCGATTCATCGTTCCGCCGTTTCCCAGTCGCGCACACCACCGTATCACAGTGCCGTTCGCGCGCCACTCATAGATAACATTGTGCAGATGACTTTGAGATTGCGACATATTGATTACAAGGGACAATTGTTTGACGATAATTGTAAATCGCGTATTGCATTTATTTTACTTGACCAAAAGGGATGAGTGCATTAAATATTTGACACAGTAAATTTTGCCCAAATCTCTTATGCGCGTACTCTCTCACTTTTGCACCCTCTCTCGCCCTGACTCCTGTCTGTAGGCAATCATGTTCATCCGAACCACATCCGAATCATCCAATACAATCAGATCAAAGTGCCGCGCAATCGCATTCTTTTCCGTTTCGATTACTCATCGTCTATTCATTTTTCTGACTCTCATCCTATCGGAAAATTCGAAGGCAGATAAGAATCTCAATCAGTGATAGGATTTACACCATTTATAGTCCACCACCAGTCCTTTTGTTGTTTGCAGTTACATTTCTTTCTTTCCCGCGGCAATGCAATCTTGCCAGTTTTTCTCATAATTTATTTTTGACTTACTAATAATGAAATCTTTACATATTATTTTTAAAGTCTCTCGATCATACCTGATTGATCTATTTTCTTTCTCGCTTTCTGGGAAATTGCCAAAACATCTTTGCTTGTAGACCATCTTCATCTCATCAAATGCATAGGTCGGTAAACCTGATCTTTTCCCGCAGTGCCAAAACACTTGCTTTCATTTCAGGCAGATTTGATTAATTTCTGCAGTCAGAGTAGAATGTTTTCGACCTTGGGATATAATTTCATCGAGCATTTCATGGATGTTGCAGGTTCCGACCTCGTCCGAGTGGTCATCACCAAGAGTGTACCCAAGACGGACACTCTCACCGCCGTTTACTTTGCTCCCCAATACAGCAGTGAAGAGAAGGCAGAACAGTCGCCCAAACGACAGGAAACACCCAAAAGTGAGCGATTGCGAAGGGATGATCTAATCAGAAAATCGTTAGGCGATCTAAATATATCTTTGTTTTTTATGAATATTAGGCATAAATGTTCGCTGAAGTGATTTGTCGTGATTGCGACGCGATGACGCAATCATAGAAATTCTTACAGAATTTATGTGCGAGAAGTGCGGACTCGTCTCGTTCAATTCCGTCGAGAACCTTCGTGCACATCAAACGACCTACTGCAGTAAGAAGGACGCAGCTTCCCCCGCTCCAGGTCGGTTGACTAGTGATGATGGAAAAAGGTAAAAGTGTTCCATCTCAAGCGGTGTTTTGATGTGCAAGCAACTACGCTAGGTAGGCAATCCGGTGCGCCTGCTGCATGGGATTACGTAGTCCAAGCTTCCCCAAGGCATCTAGAGCACGTTACCTTCCGCAATCATAGTTGTTTCCATTTTCCACCCCGGGATGGAAGGCTTGGTTGGCCTCGGCGGGGACTATGAAAGAGAAAAGTGTTATTTCCTACGCATTACTCAAACCTTGAAAAATATATTGCCGTTGAGTTATAGGTAGTCAAAACTGGAGGAACATTCAAGGATAAATCGTTTTCGCAAGAATGACCCTGAAACTTGGTCGAAATTATAGCACGTAATCGCTAGCGAAAACTCAGTGTTATCTCTCGGTCAGATCTCTCCTTTCACAGCGGGGGGATTTCCATCCCATTTCCCTATTCAAGGTGTCCCTCCCCTCTATTCATCCCCCCTCTCTCACTCAATCTTATCTGATCTACGCCTGATTCACGCACCGGAAGAGACAAAAAGAGAGAGACCACGGCTATTGAGGAGAGTGCAGACAGTGAGAGAAGACGAGAGAGTGAGTGCCGAGGGCACACGATTGTGAGCTACGATAGGCTGAACTCACATGTTTTCAGTGCCGCCGGTGACGCCGCGCCCTTCTGGCGCCCTGCCGGCGCCCATTGCTGCGCTCTTCGGTGCTGCTGCAGCAGGCACCGCTGCTATAGCGCAGCAGCAGCAGCCGCAGCAGTTCATGCTTCCACCAGGTGATCTGCCGTTTCACTGGTTCTTCTTACCCCCACTTAAGACGTTCAGATCAGATAATGCGATAAGAAAACGATGAGCAATTGATGCAAAATGGATAGGATCGACTGGATGAGAGCCAATTTTTCTTTTAAAATATCTTATATCATTATTCATTCAAAAAATATTAGTTCGTATCCGATGGTGATTTGGAGATACCGTATCCCCTTGAGGTCTTCTCCATCCTCCCTCTCTCCTCTCCACTCCAGTGATGCCCTCTCCTCTCCCCGTCCATCCTCCCAATGTGATCTACCTCCCCATCGGATACCACAACCACGGAATGACTCATCTCACGCAGGTTGGTCAGACTAGAAAGATTGATGATTGGACGTCTACTGCCGTTTAGGACCCTCAACATATTTTTTCAGGCTTTGTTTGGACTACGTACCATTTAGAAAAAAACATTTTTTTCCTTTTTTTATATTTTCGGGTTGCAAAACAGCAGTTCTAAAACGTACCATTATCCGTGAACGTGATCGAACATGTATCGTGGAAGGTTTCGCTATTTCACTATTTTTTAATCAGAAATAATTATATCAATATTTTTAGTTGCTCGGTCCTCCTCAGACCATCGTGCCCATCGCAGTGCCGCGACCGCTTACTGGAGGTGAGAGATCAACGATCAAGTATTGATTGATTTAGACCCGATTGCAAACTGTACTCAACATTAAATTAAACCAATGAAAAATTAAAGATGAAGTATTCAATTCCGATCGCATACTGTAGATAGGTAGTCAATAAAGATAAGAAAAGATTAAAGATCACATGCTTCAGGAGCTCCTCTCCTGCCTCATATTGCATCATCACTAGTCATCAATCCGATGATGTGCGGCGCGATTCCGATTCCGGCATCTCTACAGTTCATGGCCGGTGACGTCATAACGAACATACCGGTAAGCTACAGTATCCAGAATTTTCATTCGGGACAGAACTCCATACAAACACCGCGCAGATCGCCACCACTACAGCGCTGCCTGATCAACAGCATCATGCCGCCTCCATTCCGGCCTTGTCGCCGCACCGAACGCCACCGAAGGCGCCGACGTGAGTGTGATTTGGGAAAAGTCGTCTGACGAATTGCACCTCATGCAGGCCGAAGCATTCACCAGCAAAGCGAAGACCCGGCTCACCGCCGCTCGATCTCTCTTCACGCAAGCGACGTCGGACGCAAGGCAATTCGGAGAGTCCCATAGAGGTATACTGTAGTCGGATCGATCGATAACTGACACCTACCGTACTCTAGGCCAAACCCTCCTCCTCCTCCGACTGCGATTCCTCTGCTAAATGTTCACCACATCGACTCACTCCTCAGGTATACGGTAGCTTTCTTTTCGAGACTTGGAGCATTCAAAATTTTCCTGGTAGTGATTCGTTGCCGTTACCGTACCCCCTAAACCTACCGTACTCCAGTCCCCATCCGCAAATGCCGCCTGCGCCCCTCCGGCGCCTCCTCCTCGCCCATTCCCCTGCGCCTGCGGCATCTCCTTCTCATCGGAGGCCACGCTGCTGGTGAGAACCGGAAAATACACCAAACCGGGACCGGCAATTAAGCAGATTCGGAAAATATTCGTTCAGGCACACAAGACCTCCTACTGCAAACTGACGCCACCTAAGAACGATGAGAACTCGGGCAGCAAGGAGCCACGACGAGTGAGTATAGTTTGATCTTTGAGCTTTATAGTCTGGTCGTGCATCCCGCTCTCTAATTTTATCTTTGATCTTTTGCTGGGATGAAATTTATCGGAGAACACAGGTCGCCAAGCTGCCTCCTTCCAAACGTGAAAACGCGCTGCCCGGGAGGGTGAGATACTGTAATCCACTCCCTACCGTACCCCTTTTCTCTATTGCTATTCCCTTGATGTCCCTCTCCCCAACCTCATTGTACCTTTGCCTCTCCCTTCTCGTCATTGCATTACTTTTTTTTTAAATAAATGTAGTTAGATCGTTACCTCTACAGGCGCCTCCTCGCTGCTCACACTGCGAATTCAAACCAACCAGCATCTCCCAGCTGTCCGTCCACATGCGAAACCACCACGCCGAGGTATGTAGTTTGATCTGTGTACTTCGTAGTTTGGATTCTCTAGTATGATCTCTAATTTCCGATTTCAGGCCTACGTATGCAAGATCTGCGGCTACCGCGGCTTCTCGGTGCGCGGCATCCGCTCGCATCTGCGGTAGGTCCCAGCCGGAAAATAGATAAGAATACCGTTTCCGTACTTACCGTAACCAGTCATCAAACATACACGGAATTCTAACGAGTCAATGCAAATTGAGATAGACAGTTAGACAGTGCGAAAATAGCACCTAAATGTAAGTGGGGGCGATGGTCTCACCATGAATTTATCTACAGTAACCCAACAACTTGCAGAACGCATCCCGAGCTCGATTGCGTCAAATTCGACGACCTACTCGCGCTACATGTCAATAAGGTACGCGTAAAAACGCAATCATTGATTAGCTCATCACTATGCAATCTCTCATTTTTTCAGAGCTCGATAGTCAAGGGACGAATTACCATGGAGGAACCGCCGATTGACCTACCGCCCTCTCTCGCCAGCCTCATTTCTGCTGTAAAATCGGAAGTGCTGGAAGCTACCGTAGACGTCTGAGATACAGTAATCCCCCATTTGTTCATTACATACTGATCTTATAATCACCGCATATAATCGCCCTATCATCGCATCTCTACAGCTGATTTCCGCTTGCATAACGACTAGTCTTTAGATTTTCATGTTCTATTTTCCCGTTCCGATGATCGTCGTCGATTCCGCTTTAGTCTTACTTACGCCCTGTACTGCCGAACCCTCCCGAAGACCCTATGAGTTACCGAAGACCCGCTGTTCACAGATCGTATCCTAAGAGAAATATTTACGACCCTAAGAGATACTACCTTAACCCTAAGATCGCCTTTGTATCATCCAAAAATCAATAAACACCGTCTCAGATACCATATTTTATCACCGTGTTCAAACAATAAATACTACACATCTGGAATAGATTCCGCTTACAACCAACGTGGACAGGATGCATAAATACCAATTATAAATCAATGGGAAATAATAAAGTCAGTTGACGATAGCACAATTGATCTACCGTACTCGTCTGCCCATTACATCTTGGTCAGTTTCTCGTTGAACTCTCTCAGCAGTTCGCCCATCTCGGCGTAGTCGGCGATCTTGACTGCCTCGTCCAATGGAGCCCACTCAAATGAAACGATTATTTAAAATAATTGATTTATGTTGACGTTCATTTAACAAAGTGAAAATGTTTATTCAAAAGTGTGTCACTGATCTATTCACACTCACAATATTTCGCTTATTCATACAATAAAGTCCTAAGCAGAATCAAAACAATCTATGTTCCAAAAATATATCAAAACTTGCTGACACACAAATCTCGCTAGTTGAAAATACAACTTTAAGACGACTAGACTATCTTTTTCGAAGGATTTTTTTTTTATTTTGATAACTTTTCTATACGCAGACTTTACTCACTAACAAGGCTTGTGTCATTTCGTCAATGAAAACTAGCTGAAACCTCAATGTTTTTTTCTTGATAATTTTTTTATTCGACGCGGATGAGACCGCTGATTATTAGTTCGCATAAGAAAACGCCTGAAAATAAGCCCCAAATTTATTATAAGCTCAGAAAGGGTGTACCTGATCGGCAATATTGATTGGTATACTGTAGCCGCTCAAAATGCTTCTTTTCGTTTTTGTGGCGCTTACACGGCACAAGTTCTTTCAAATTGACATTCAGGCAATTGTGACTGCATTCTGTAGTTGATCGCATGCAAGAACTCTTAGTTTTAAATAGCAAAAAAGATGAACAAACTTGAAAAAAACAAGGAGAAAAATTTAAATTCGCACCTTTAGCACCTCCTACAGTATACTTTAAAAAATATTTTCTCTTTTTTCGGAGTTTGTTCATATTTTTGCTATTTATAACTGAGGTGTCTTGCATGCGATCAACTGCAGCATGCAGCTACAATTGCCTGAATGTCAATTTGAAAGAACTTGTGCCGTGAAAGAGCAGCAAAAACGAAAAGAAGAATTTTGAGCTGCTACAGTATACCAATCAATATTGCCGATCACACTTTCCGAGCTAATAGTAAATTTGGGGCTTATTTTTAGGCGTTTTCTCATGCGAACTAATAATCAGCAGTCTCATCCGCGTCGAATAAAAAACATTTAAAAAATATTGAAATTTTTCCTTGGTCGGTAACTTTAAGCGTCCCTTACGTTAGCACAAATATCCCGCCTTTCGTCTTCCAACTTCTACCATCGACATCCTCTCTAATCATCTCTGCTCACCTTCCAGTGCTGATGTTCATGACTGAGCGTGACGCCCTCAGGATTCTTCAGCTGTGCCGCCCAGTATTTCACCTGAGAGCGGGAACGATTAAAAGAGATAATTATCGATTTTATTATTTACGGCATCCTTTGACCCATTCTAACATAATCCTTTCACCATCCTTTCACCCATTCTAACATAATATTTAGTGTATAGTGGTATATCTGATAGCTCCCAACAACAACAACAAAATTGAAAAAAAAAGATTCCAAGTTGGAGCATTTGTGCTTCAACACTCTGCCATAAACACAGTTCTCACGTCCTGGTGCTATGATTCTTCTGTACTAATCTATACAATAATAATTAAAATAGCTCGACAATGCCATCGGTTCCGAAGAGAGTAAGAGTATCTAATAAAAAAATAAAATTTAAATAAATCAATAATACTGACCGTCTTCGGTTTGCCCTTCACTTCGTACGCGAGCGTCTTGTGGACGTCCTCGAAGATCTGCAGCTGCTCCTTCTAGAAAAATTTTTTTTTTTAATTTTAAGAATATTTTAGTTTTCGAACTACCAAGCGACAATGATTATGCCCAAAAATAATATTCAGATAAAACTACTGGATTTAACCCCAACCTTCCTAGTGCCCACATCCTACATATGAATGTAACTCTATTTCTAGAGAATCTCCGAAGATCTGCAGCTTCTCATTCTGCAAAAAGAGATAAATATTTCAATTTCCCAATTACCAACCATATTGTCATACCAGATTGTACCAGAACATACCAGATTGTCAAAACCAAAAACGCAGTCAGTTAAAAACCGGATGTAACCCCAACCTTCATAGTGTTCACTTCCTGTAAATGAATGTAACTCTATTCCTAGAGAATACTCGAAGATCTGCAGCGGCTCCTTCTAGAAAAAAAGTTAAGTATTTTTAGGTTCAGAACTTTCAGTGCCCAAAATAGTAGTCAGTTAAACACTGAGTGCAACCTGGAACTCCCTACATCCAACAAATTATTGTCATACTCGAGGTATAATTGTAAAATGTAATCCGAATCACGAATTCAGAAACGGAGCCGTCAAGCAGCAATACCGTAATCGATGCATCAATCAATACTCAATATTTTAAAGGGGATACGGACCTCTTCATTTGACACACTCCCTTCACCTGCGAATATTTTGCGAAATGAAGAAACATAGACCAGTTTTTAATACTCTATATTTTAATATTAATATAATACCCACATCAATATTGGCCTCCTCCTTCGTCTCGCGCAGCGCCGCCGTCCACTCGTCCTCTCCAGGGTCGACGTGACCTACAAGGAGGAATACGGTAATGCATTCATTGTAATATCGATTATGTCTTATGGAACCAAAATATCTTATTAGCATAACCCCATGATTCCGTAGTCCTGCCGACCGTCAGTTATTATACAAAAGTATACCTTTCCGGGACAAGTGGCGATTATTTTTAACTCCAAAGTGTTGTGCGTGCAATACTCCTATTAGCCACATCTACAGTACTCCTACCGTACCCTTGGGCGGCGTCCAGTGGTGGGGCGGATAGGAGGCCTGCAGCAGCAGGAACTCAATGGCGGGCGCACGGCGGAACACGACGAGGCCGGCTGCACGCACGGGAGACGTCATCTGGAGTACGATATGAGTACAGTAACAGATGAGGATACGGTATCCTGATATGTTATCTTACTTCTACCATACTCCAGGTAGGAGTACAGTAACATATCAGCTCTGGATACCGTACTGGGTGTGAAAGAGATTAAGCAGTGATGGGCTAGATACTCAATATAGAACGGCGGATCGCAAAATTTGATAATGGCCGGGTCGCAAAGGTAAAAAAAACCTGCCAAATTGAGAGGAACAAGTCGCAGCTTGACATGATTGCATTACCGTATACCATAGAGGTGGAGGAGGCTGGTAGAAAAAGGGAACCGCAAACTGGTGGAATTTATGTAATTCGTATTTAAAGTCTTAATAACTTTTTATCCGTTGGTTCTGGAGTTTTTGCGACCCGGCGAAATTGCTCTATACGCCAACAGGAGCTGATATTGGTATAGCATGCATATATTATTGCAATATTCGTGAATCGCCAGATTTTCAAAATGCTTTCAAAATGCGCTCTATTTGGCCCGATATTGAAAGTGTTTTGAAAATGTTCTATTTACCTTCAAACTTAATATTTTTTGAAAATTTTTTTTGTGATCGATTCAGAATCGCGAGATTAGAAAAAGCGGCGGCTCGCATTTTGACTTTATGTTTTGTGTTTCGGGCGGGTCGCAAGGCTGGCCGGGCGGGTCGCACCAGAAAAAACATTGAAATTTCCAGCCCATCACTGAGATTAAGGTAGAACCTAAAATATCTAGTAAAGAAAATCTTTGAGATACGATGGCGGCAACAATAACCGCATTGGAAATCATACAGGGAACTTAATCGATTCATAGATAACTCTTTATTCGATCTATATTCATAACTAGGCAAAAAACAACAAGAGAAAAACAGAACAGCGTCACAACATATACAACATTATGCACAACTATAGCAACAATCTACCTAATTTCGAGACTATCCATCGCTCGACCGTATTCACTTCACAAGGATCAGCGTGTGGTCGGGGCCCATCGATATTTGCTTGACGTCTTCCTGCAAAAAATCGTGTTTTAAAAGAATTATGGAAAAGGCGGTAAATTCGAAACAATTCAAACCTGGAAAAAGAGCGGGAACGGGAAGAGCTGGTCGCGCGTATGGCCGAGACCGAGTATTCCATACCTGTTAGGGGAGGTATGTGAATACCGAATTCGAGAAAAAAATGGAAGTTTGTCTAGTACAACTTTCAAATGACACGTTCACGAAATGAACTACTGTTGTGTGCACACTCTTTCTATAGCACGGCGTCTCTATTGCTTTGAAACGGTTCCTCGCCTTCCGCATTGTTCGTTGTTATCGGAACGCCTTATCATTTCGGACGAGTGGTTGTAAATTCGTAATACCGTACCTCCCAAACGTCTCTCAATGTGGCACAGCCTATTCCAAAGGACAAAGATCAAATTCCACTCGCCTGTTCTGTCCCCACACATAAACGTTGCCCTCCTCGTTGATCGCCGCCATTGAGACGTTGCCGCCGTGCAGAGAGCGCACCTGAGAGATGAGGTATTATTAAAAGGCCGGATCGATCGGAGGAATGAACATTATCGATACCATTGTTGCCTTCAGGGGGATATGCAACTGGCGTAACCACAATTCACCAGCATGAAGCTTAGCAATGCATTGCAGTCCTTATTGATAGTGAAAATACATTCCCGACCTAAGATCAGTGATGAGCGCTCCCCCTCGGATCGGGATGCCGCTATTCCGAAATATGATAATGTTCACTTCGTACGAGCTTCATTCGTTATTTTTTTCGACCATCTTTTCGTGTATAGTGTAGTGTTCGATGAGAAAAGGAATTGCGGGACCGCGAAATTTTCAATTTGGTCAAATTTGAGCAGCTACGGGCACTTTATTTTTCTGTAATCGGGGTACCCCCTCGGATCCGAGGGGGTCGCTCACCACTGTACAAATTTTTTGTATCTTAGTATTGTGCGAAAATTTTCAGTTCCGACCTAAGAATTCCGTGTCGCCAAAAGGTGTGCAGCTGCGGCGAAGTTGTTGTGCACAAGCTCCGCCCACTGCACCTATGCCAAATTACGGTAGAGATCGATACTAGCCCTCTACCGTAGTTTGGCGACTGGGGTAACTAAACCGTCATGCTTCGAAACTCGGGTTAGGTCATGGCCCGGCGCGCTTTTCTCGAGACGGGTTGGCGCCCTACGACGTTGTTGACTTCAACGTCGCCCGCTCCCTCTTCCGGCGGGGCAACCCGGCTCGCGTAGCGCGCGCTCTCTGACCACATGATATAAACCGAGGAACCACGGCGGGAAATACATAGTCCGAAGCTAATCTTGGTCTAATTCTCTAATAACCAGAGGATCGCCAGAAGTGGGCGGAGACTGCTGAGTTCTTGAATGGCACAATAAGATACAAAATTCATGCTACCTTTTAGTGAATAATCTTTCTATGTTTTCTCCCAAACGAAATAACTTTTTAAAAAATTAAAAGCTTGCGATTATACGCAACTGTCGCAACCACAAATCGCCATCTAAAAACATAATAATGCATTGTAGTTTTGCTCGAAAAGAGATTCCCGTTGCCCTATAACCCATCGACACCGTCGCTCACTCACACTAGGTGATGTGGTGTTAGTTTTTCCGGTAAAGCTCAATCGGAAAAGCTCGAAAAACGCCGAAAAAGACCCATAACTTAAATTCTAGAAAAGCAATCGTTCTGAAACGTCAAAGGTACTGGAACTCATATTTAATTTTTGGTCACTCTCTCGCAAGTTTCCGCAGTTCTACATGAGCTTTTCCAAGAATTTTCGCCAATTTCTTTGGAAAAGCTCATGTAGAACTGCGGAAACTTGCGAGAGAGTGACGAAATATTAAATATGAGTTCCAGTACCTTTGACGAACATACCATAAAAATTTCAGAACTATTTTCAGAACGTGGCTTGTAATCCCTGTATCAAGTTTGGAAGTTGTAGCTTCACTTTGAAAAAAGTTATGAAAGGGTGCATGAAACTGTTTTGCACCTTGCACCCCATGAAATTTGCGCAGCATTAAGCCTCGGAAGAGAGATATACTCAATGTTTTGCTCACCTTGAGTCCATCGAATAGCGTCTGTGGCAGCGGGGTCGGCTGTCTCAGTCTGATTGCGTCGGGACCGAATCCAACGACACCAATGCCCCACGAGTGCGCGGTGCCATCTGTAATCAATGAATCTCAGGTTTACCAAAAAACCCGAATTCGAAACACTTCACTGGAAATTTCGCAATCATGAATCCAACATAAATAGTCAATAGTGGTTCGCGAATTTAGGAAACATGAGATATATTTCTAGCAATCTATAATCATTATATTCGGACGTAGAACGAAAAAAACAGGCACAGCGTGAAAGGTTTCGCGATTATATTTTATTTTTAAGCTTTTTTACAGAGCGTCCTATCGACATCCACAGTTATCGTACCCTCTCAATTCTACCGTACCTTCCGTGACCAGGGCGGAAGTGCTGGCGGACGCCGCCGCATCCACGATTCGCTTGTCTCTCACAGACGGAGAAGAGAGCACACGAGAGGCAGTCAACTGAAAGAGAAAACGATAGGCAATCACGCAGCCGACAATTTGCAGCAAATCGTGTTAACGAGAGAATGGAAGAGCCCAGGTTAGCCTAACCACGACGGGGGTGGAGGCTACAGATAGCCACAATGCAATCAAGTATTACGGGGAATTGAAACGTCATTGCTATTGCCGATCACTCGCTTCTAGTCTTAGAAAAAATAAGTGCCATGAATCTCACTGGATGCCACTTTCATTATACTGGAATTTTTTTCTTTAATGGTCCCAATTCGATTCAAAGTGACGAACCCTACTCTCTAAATATTATGAATGCTGGGTGAAACCTGAATCTCGTCGAACCACTCCTCGCCCGCTTGTCCGTACTCGTTCTGGCCCCAGATGAAGAGCTGAAACAGATCAAAGATCAATTATTAACTATGGAATGTACTTTAGGCCCACTATCATACACCAAAATTTTCACAACACATTGTTCTCTGTATAATACATCAGAGGGCAAACGATCGTGTTGCAACAACGATGCACCGAATTTAATTAACGAGATCAAAGATCAAAGTGCACTCACTCGTCCACTCTCGCTGACTGCCATGAGTGTGTCTGTGCTGCCAGAGATTGACACCATCTTCTCCCCGCGGGAATCGCCTGCAACATCAACGGTTCGATAATAAAAAAAGATAATAATGTTTATCATGGTTGTAAGGTTAGGTAGCTAGTAATCGATAGCTAGGCCAAGCATAACTTATTACTCTGTCACAACAGGGCAACCATATGGGCTATGAGAACTCAACAGTAGCTCATGCTGAGCGGCCAATTTGATGTCAGCAATTAACCTAAAAATAATTAATATAGCCGCAGACCACCCACCAGTGATCTCCTTTGGCTCCGTTTGTATTCCCTGCTCCCCATTGGCACACTGACCGTCCTCATTCAGACCAAAGGCAAAGATCTAAAATAACACTTGGGTAATTAATAAAAGCATCGAACAGAATGTAAGCAGTGATTTTCATGGTCTCGGATTAAGGGAACCCCCTCGCAAACGTAGACCAAGTGATTTACAGTATACCGAACGAAGTGAATCGCCAACTGTTTATATTTCACTTGTTGCCCTATACTTTGCAATTTTTAAATAATTGTGAATATTATGGCTTTGCGAAGGGGTAAATCGATAACCATGGTGTATATATGTGATTTAAAATTGTTTGTACGAAGTTACGTCGTGTTACTGCCGAGAAATTGCATTCCCGAAATCCTCCCTAAAAATATTACATTTCGGGTGTTTCTAGGGAATGAGATATCTCACGTTTGGAAAAAAGATTTTTGATCAATCTTTTTTTCAGTCGATAGGTTTTCCCGAGTAGTACAAGATAACCCCTTCGCACAGGTGGGAGTATGATTGCGTTCAGAAGATATGGGTAGTCTAAAATTAAGAAAAGTGTGAATCCTGCCAAAGTAGACGTTAATTTCTCAAAACTTATCCCAACTGGGACTCTTACACATATCAGGAATTGTCGTACGACATGTCTAGTTACATGGGAGAGTGATTGCGAGGGGCTAAAGGGGGTCGCATAATGGGGAAATTCTTGATTGAAAATCAATGTAAACGTGTTTCTCAACATTGGTGATTATTCAAAATATTTTTTTGAATAGTAATTTTGTGTTTATCTTTTTTTGTGATAATATTTTTAAAAAAATCAAATTTAAATTTCCCGCTCTAGCGACCCCACTGGCGACCCCCTCGCGCGGCTCCCAGAATTCGGGGCCCATGAAAATCACTGAATGTAAGCAATAGTTCTTCTCAAACCACGTTTTTTCCGGTATCAGTTCGACTCGAGTACATCATAAAGAAGGTAATATGGAAACCAGGCGAGTTGGAGTTGCATTGGGCTAATGTATACAGATAAAGATAGTGCGCAACAATTTTACGAACTTATTTTCGACAAACACCCACCAATAATTCGTACCTGAGGAAACCTTCTTTAGATCAAAGAATTGAAGCACTATATATTTTGAACCATAATTATTATTTTTACCTTTCCATCTTCCGTGAGGATGAAGCTGGTATCGAGTGCTGCATGTACTCTCACCGGTCGAGAAGAGGAGGGAAGAGAGACGGGCGGGAGCAGGAAATCTTCCGACTGGAATTTGATAAGTACGGTCGTCAATCAGTCAAGTACCGTAATCCCTTGGCCCATTCTTCAGACTTTATCTCCCAATTGTTCGTTATCAGAAACGGCCAGGAATCAATTACCACAAGTGACAAATCGATAACTACCGTACCGCGACTACAGTCTCGGATGTCGTGGCGGGATCTTGACCACACTGGCCGTGCACATTGCAGCCGAAGGCGTAAACCTAAAGAAAAATGAATAAATCTTAATTTCAAAATCGGGATACTGTAGAGAATAATGATACCGTACCTTGTCGTCCACGATAACGAGGGAATGCGCGCGGCCAGAAGCGATGTCGACAATCTTGCCTTCAGGCAATCCTATAAGCAAAAACATTAACATAATACGGCCAGTACATTGGAAATGTAGTATTTCAAACAGAATGCTAGAAGGTTCATCGAATGTTTTTTTCACAACAAAAAAGCTGACCTCCTACTCTTCTGCCTGAGATGTAGTACTCCTCACGACCTCCCTTGTCCACTACGCGACCAGCAATTTGGAATCTGAAACTCAATGTCTATTAGATATACGCCGTACAGATATATCTATAAAAAGAATCACTTCCACAGCTGTCGTCTAAATTAGAGCTAAATTAGTATGCGAGAGCTAAATTAGTATGCGTGAAACTGTATGTATGCATTCATTACAAATATATAGTGGTATTCTGGTCTTATTTACCGATTGTTTAGTCCCGATCCGTACACTTTGTTCCTCGATGCAAAGAGGGAGAAGCCGAAGCCGGCCGAGACCTTCTTGATCTCTCGCAGATTGCAGTACGAGATGCGCAGCGGTTTGTGAACTTCCCTGAAAAGAATAATGTTCGGCTATGAAATAGCAACAAAAACCATCGTTCAGCGTAACGGATGTGAATGGTATTGAGGCACAGACTTCACATTAAAAGAGAAGAACAGAGTAAAGCGACAAGAACCTTACTTTGAAGTGACTTTGTTGTCTTGCACGACAAGAGCCGGAATTGAGAGCGCTCCTGAATGACATTAACCGGCATAGCATGACTTCCAGTGGCACTCTGATAGATTTCTCACCAGTTGCCGAGAGTCCGAAGCCATAGACGGCGCAATTCGCGCGTTTCTGCTTGCGCACCTCGATACGCGTCGCCTCCTTGCTCAAATTCGACGCAAGTCGGACGATTGGCCGGCCGGGGACCGACATCGATCACTGCAACTTTAATTGCTTAACAAAAACGAACGGAATTAACACAATTAAGTAATTAATAAGTACGTTAAAGAACCTTATCAAAGGTTCAAGAATTGGCAAAGTGCCAGAAATTTGAGTTCGCGCGGAAATGTCTCGCCGCGATCGGGAACTTGAAAGTTGAAATGGCGCGAGATTTCGCACTTGTTATCATTTTTTACATCGGGTTTCGCGCTCATTTCACTTGTTTGTAACGTCCTCATCGCTTCGCCTTCCGCGCTCTGACCTTGTCCTTGTAAAATTTTAACGTTTTCGGACCTGCTCAACTCCCAAATCATTGCAGCTTCTAACACTAACTAAATCGGGGGATCTTTACAATGAACAACGAGGTGCTTGGAGACCGTGCCCAGAACAACGAGGAGGAGCAGTCTCGCATCAAGCAGTACAAGAACCTCGCCAAGCATGAGGTGAGCCCACTTTTATCTGTCTTCTCAAATATCCTTTCGAAAATCCCTGATATTACGCAACTCTGACAGCAATCTTCTTACGAAACATCAAAGCACAAATGCACCGAAATGGGTAAGGAATATAGTCGTTATTGATTACTTAATCGATAAATAATAAGGACATGCGCCGTCGCCGCACCGAGTGCTCCGTGGAGCTGCGCAAGCAGAAGAGGGACGACCTCATGATGAAGAGGAGGAATCTCGTCGAGGTTCGAAATGTTTTCGCAATATCAAAATGACGTCATGGTAATCCTAGCTCTTTAAAAAAAATTTAATCATTGAAATTACCCCTCACAGGAGGACGAAGACGAGCTCAACGTCAGCACCGAGGACAACAAGCAGCAGGCTGAGACGAAGAGGCCGCCCAGTGAGTGGTCCATTTGTAGTTTAATTTCTTGTCTTGCTCATAGAAAGTCAATAATTGTATCATCTTTGCAGTTCTCACGTGCGAGCAAGTGATCGAGATCCTCAAGAACAATCCCGATATTCAACAGACGAGAGACGCCTTCGAGAGCGTCAGAAGGCTCTTGTCCAAGTCGAAGAATCCCCCGGTACGGTAGATTCGGATTGAGAACTGATTATTTTCGATTACAACTAAATATTATTTTCTCAGGTTGACGAGGTCATCAACTGCGGTCTCATCCACGCCCTCGTTCAGGGTCTGGGCATCCAGGTAAGCACAGGCTAAATTCGCAGCTGCTATGTAGATTTATTTACGCGCATTAGTGTTCAATGATTAATTAATTGAGTTCAGGACGAGAAGATTCCCTACGAGTGCGCGTGGGCGCTCACCAACATCGTCTCGGGCACCTCCGAACAGACTGTCAAGGTACAGTAAACCTACAGTACTCCGTTCTGACTATAGTATTTCATTTACCACACTATCGTACTCCCTCTCAGGCTGTGGAATCTGGTGCGACGGGACCACTCGTCAAACTCATGATCAACGAGGATCTCAATCTGGCAGAGCAGGCAACTTGGGCGGTGGCCAACATTGCCGGAGATTCGGCTCAGCTCAGAGACTTTGTCATCCGTAAGTCACTCAACAATCATTGATCGTGTTGTACAACAGTGTATAATTCGATTAAGAGTAGCTTGTACTTTTTTTGCTTCTCAATCTGCTTATTGCAGAGTCGGAGGGCGTGCAGGCACTGATGTATCTTTGCGAGCGTATCTCGACGCTGACGACGTCGTTCAAGCGCACGCTCGCCTGGGCCTTCTCGAACATGTGCCGCCACAAGAACCCCCACGCGCCCCTCCCGGTACGATTGACTGGCATACTCTGTGCTCGTGGGGCATAGCTACTTCTGACGAAATCAACCAAGACATCAACATGGAAGTGGCTAGAATGGAGCGCTATACAGCTGAAGTAGCGCTGATTTATGTTTGAAATATACCCCCACGGGCGCTGAATACATCACAGTACACCTTCTAATCCAGATGATACGGTGTTTGCTTGCAGGTTCTCGAGGTGCTCGCGCGCGGTCTTTGCAATCTGATGCAGTCTGATGTACGGTTATTTATAACATTGATTATATAATCGATTACCGAGTGTAATGTTTGCGCTGCTGCAGGACTACAATGTGCGCCAGGACGCTTGCTGGGCCGTCTCTTATCTGACTGATGGACCCGACGAGCAGGTACGATAATAGCTGAAGTGGCGCTGACTGACTATTGCCTAATGGTGACGTCATTTTCTACTCTTGCAGATTGTGCTCGCCCGTGATGCCGGCCTCATGCCCTTCGTCTACAAGCACCTCACCGAGGACGACGGATTGGTGGCGCCCGCTCTCAGAGTGGGTTATTGACTCGTGCACTGACTACAACGACAATAACACATCAATTTGTTTTTCGTGTTGTAATTCATTGACGCATTTAAGGTGCTCGGCAACATGGCGACGGGCAACGACTCGCTGACGCAGACTGTGATCGATCTCGGCACGCTGAAGGCCCTTCCCACCGTCGCCCGCAAGGCGAAGAGCTCGTCGATCGTGAAGGAGTGCTGCTGGCTCATCTCCAATGTCATCGCAGGTGCGTTTACTTGGCTCGTTTGCAGTGTCTTGAGATTAGTTGACGCATCACGGGTGTCGAGGTAAGCAACGTGTGTGTGGTGTAGGCATCCCGCCGGCTCCGTGGGATCCGTCGACGTCGTGGACAACCTGGACTATGAGCGTATTGGCGCAGAAGAGGAGTATGGAAAAGAATGGGGATGATTGATTGCTGAGGATTATTGTAACCAGACTTGTTCATATCGATTGCTTTCTTCAGGAACCCAGAAGCAGATTCAGGCCGTCGTCGCGGACGGACTTCTCGGCATGATAATAACGGTGAGTAATTGAAGCACCTATTGGCTCTATGAGATTACGGTGGCATATTATTAATATTTGATTTGTTTGCAGATCATGCAGACGGGCGACTACCGCTGTCAGTTTGAGTGCTCGTGGGCACTCGCCAACCTGGCGCAGGTACGGTATCTAACGTAGCCGGAATTTATGGGGTTTTGTATAGTTTATTGAATACGATTACGGTATTACCGTAATCCTTTCCTGTTTCAGGGCGGTACTAACCAGCAGATCCTCGATCTGCTCAAAGAGAAGCCGATGCCCGCCCTCGCTGCCGTCCTCGCCCACAACAATGCTGATCTGCTGACGAACATGTGAGTAGTACTGTATTATCGATGCTAGATACGGTATAATAGTCAGTTACAGTAGTATTCGTTTCGATATTTCGTCCATCTAATCGGTAATGTACCGTAACCCCATCCTTCCAGTCTGGACGTTGTCTACGCCCTTCTCACTGCCGTCGCTGCCCATCGTCCCGACCAGCTGGAGCAGCTGAAGGAGGAGATTGAGGAGGCTGGAGTACTCGATAAATTGGAGCAACTGCAGGAGAACAATAACGAGAAGGTACGGTAGGAGATGAGAATCTAGTGGATTACATGCCAGGGTGGCTGTGGGGCATAATAGTCGCCTTGGTTCGACAGATAAATAGAAAGAGCTTATTTTTGTGGGGGTCTCGTAACAATGCGAGGACATTACAAACTTGGTAGGGTATTTCCTAAGTAGGTAGGAAAATTCCAAAAAAATTGATTGGTTACGTCATTGTCAACATATTCCTGGACCTACGATATTGCAGGTGTACAACGCGACGTACAAGATCCTCTCCGAGTACTTCACTGATGACGATGATGAGCATGACTTTAACGACGAAAATGATGCAGGAGCTGCGGCGCCGTACGCTTTCTGAGCGACCGCGCCCTAACACCGAATCCGACCCCGCACTCTTTCGCCCCCTTTTCTGCCTGGTACCTCGCCCTAACAAATCCGATGACACTCCCGTTTGAATGCTGAAACCTTATAGTTTTCTATTTTGACGTATTTGCAAGTTTTTTTTATTCAGAGTACTAAACATATCGTCCCACTATTTGAGAGTGTTTCCCTACTAGTAATTTATTTGTTAATTCAATGTTTGTCTGTAAAGAACGAGTTCCCGCTTTTGCATTCCCATTCTAGCCTATAATCTATCGATTAATTGATTGTGTTTGATACCCGCCCTTGTCTCATGCCGGTTATGTTCGGTTATGCATCCACAATAAATACTAATGCGATGGGACGTTTGTTTGGCATTTGCTATTAAAACGTACGGAATTTGCACTGATAAGATAAGGTTTAATGACGATTGGATCGTAAGTGGAACATGAGTGACATCAAGAATGGTACTCGATTGCGTCATGGGTATGAAATGAAGAAGTGGCGCTCGAGGGGAGAGAGATGTTTATTAGAGAGAGAAAGAAGGACTGGTCAGCCCCTTGTGATAAGAGTGACAGAACTGATAAGAATGTGAGTGTATTTCACGTTTTCGTTTATGCACGCGATTGCTTTTCTGTTCTTTCGATTTTTCCGACAAAAATCGACTTTTCTGAAGAATACCATGGATCACTCGGGTATGGAGCAAGGCTCAATTGACCACAGCACCATGGACCATTCGAAAATAGGACACGATATGGGTGAGTTGTATATTTTTTTTGCGAATAGCATGGTATATTGAAGTTTCACACACACACTATTACTCGTTTGTTATTGGCTTTCTGATCTATTAAGCGATAACCTTACACTTTCTTTGGAAGATAGATGCTTATTTTATTTCCACTACCGCTCGTATATTTAACAGACCAATGGCATCATGAGAATCTCAATAGAAATTAAGCCCGAGTCTCTTTTTTAAGACTTTGGCATTTAGTCCATTGGTTCTCTAGTTATAACCAAAAAAGTGCTAAAATGGTGTATCTTCAAGGAATTATTGTGACCTACAATCAAATTTGCACGACATGGCATTTGACCATTGTCTCTTACCTATCGAGATGTACTAAAAACCGTTACAAAATCACTGTACGGAACGTGTCTGACTCTTACGCAAACGGCCTTATAAGGACGAGATGGCGTAGGAAAAAATATTAATTCATCGGATGAATTCCGTTCCGCGAAAAAGTGTGCAATGTACGATATTGTGTTTATTGCGTCATCACTATGCAATCTCAGGTGGACACGACAGTTCAACTCCGATGTGGCAGTGGTTCCACACTGAAATCAATGACGTCATCGCTTTTTCATGGTGGAGAGTAAGGGATGTGAAGAGTGAGTCGAAATATCGTTTCCAAGACAGCCGAATTCTCCAGAAAGAGGTCAAGGCGAGATGTGTGAAAGCGAGAAATAATCTAAATTTATCACCCTCATCCGACCTCGACACCTTTCGGGAGATTGGTTACCACGTGGAATAACATTGCTCTAGCGCTAATGTTCTAAATTTCGAGAAAAATATATTGATGTTCACGTCGATATCTTGATTTTTCGGCAAGTACATACATTAGTCACATGATTCCAAACCTACAGACCAGGGTTAGAGTGAGAGAGTGTGCAAAAGTGAGAGAGTCCCTCTCGATTTCGCACGCTCTCTCACTCCAAAGGCCTTTCTGGAAGGTTGACCGGCCTGTGGAATGATGTGTAGTGTTTCATCCAACTATCAAATTGCTGTGAATTGTAGAGCGGTTGATAATGCTGATGTATCCGGGAGTATTTAAACACTGTACAACATACCACGATCTTTCTACAGTACACGTGATTGCAGCCCTGCTCCTCTCGTGCGCCGTCGTCTTTGTTGCGGGCGCAGCGCTTGAGTGGCTGCGCATGATGCGCGCGCGCAATCGAGAAAGACTAAAAGCCGATCGTAGCTACTCCGGCGCTGGTGAGACTAGTATCCGGATTTTGTTTTCTCCGGTTCTCTTCTAATTCTCTCTCATCCTAACGCCCTTTCTGTAGGTTTGAAATCGTGCGTATTATGCGGAGGATACTATCCTCGGCTTTTGCATTACTGTTACCGCATTCGGAAAATGAGCTGTGCCTTCCAACGTCTTCTAATTTGCACACCTTTGAGCGCTCATCGAGGGTACTCGACGGTACGGTAGTTTGCACGGCGAGGATACGGTAACCTATAGGACATTCGAGCACCAGGACCCAACACGACCGAGACGGTGAGTGGGAATAATATCGATCTACTCTTCCTAGTTAGTCTGTACTCACTATTTTGAACAGCCAACAAGTATGTTTCGCACAACAATGATCAATCATTTGGTCTCCATCATCTATTCACTTCTCTGGACTTTTTTGTGCAAAATAAAATCAATAACTACACTCTAAAAAGACAAACATTGTGAGATCCCCATTTCAGCAGTTTCTTCTACGGCCTCTCTGCATCTTTTCACATCAAAGATACAATTTTATTTGCGATTCAGGTGCGAAATTTTCTCCGGTTTGCTTTGCACCAATGGGATCCCAATTGGGAATCCATCGGCACCTTTGATGTTTCTCCCATTGGGAGGAGAATTGTGCACGAGAATTGTGCACAATCATGATTGGGTCAAAGAAACGGAGTTACTCTTCTCCCAAATAAATCACCTCCCACACAGAGCACGAGCTGTCTTAGGTGTAGATGATACACTCAAAAATGTTAATAACATTTTTTTGCATTTTTTTAGTAAGATATCGTACACTAAGTCCACTTTCCATGAAAGTGTTCCACTGTGTTCCACAGTGGAACACATTTTTCCACTTTTTTCCACTTCCACCAGTTTATGGTGACAATAGCTATAATCACAGCTGTTTTTCACATTTATCGGTTCTTTATGGGCTGTTCTATCGATTTAACAAAAAGAAAAATCAAAATTAAGCCATTTTGAATTATATTAGCCAATTGCAATTAGCCTCCACTTTCCACTGTCGAAGCGTGGTGTTCCACTCTGGTGCATTGTGTGAAAAGTCGGCGAGTCAGCGCGCACCCTGTGGAACACTACGCTCGAGGTAGGAAATTAGAAGCTAACTGCAACACATCATTCCACAAACAGGGGGTTTGTTAGCCAAACGGGAAAGTGGGTTTCAACGTCCTACCGAACTCTCGACACGAATCCCCTTTAGAATGGGCTTGGGGTACGGTAAGTTTCAGTCATGATGACTTTTCTAATTTTTACTTATTTTTTTACTTTTCTGCGTTTTCTATGTTACTTATGTCGTGTTTTTCTTGCTAAACTGGTCTATAATATTTCGAAACTAGAACGCGAATAGCATAAATTCATAATCGGCTTTTGAAATTATTATTTCGCTCGTGAAACATGCATTTTTGTTCTAAAGCATCTTATTTTCTTCTTTCGCTAAACAATTGTGCCCTCTTCAGTTCCATTGATTGTACCAGGCCGTAATCGACCGGCCGGGACCCGCGCACTCCGAATATGGATGTGACGTTGGAGGACGTCATCAAGAGTGACCGGCGGGACTTGTGAGTTTACTAATTGCATCGGTATCGATTGATTTATTGGTTTATTTAGGAAGGCTGCGCGTGCTCGGTGATTAGAGCACAACCCGAATTGATGTGGCGCGAGGGTGCACTTCGACTTTACGTGGCAAATCGAGACGAAAGAAGTCAAGAAGGAGATATTCAATTGTCCGCAAAAGTGAGTTAAAAATTTTATTTTATTATGTGTTATGGTTGCAAACATACTAATTATCGTTACAATAGCGTGGAAATGTATAGTAAATTGATGACTGCGGTATTTAACCTCAGTTGCACATAGTGATACCTATAAATACGGGGAACCTATGCCCATTTTTTCAATGACAAACATGCTATTGGTAATTCCAGGTCTCGGCAGTCTTCAACTAAGGAGACACTTATCATCTGCGTCGCCACCAATCCGAAGAAGATGCCGTACTGCTCATGGAGCGACTATCAATTCCTAACCCCCCATTGATCACGATAAAGCATAATTTGACTATAGCAGTAGAGTATTTGGGATTGAAATAGCATCCTGAAAGTCTCTAGCATGCTTTTCCTTTAATGTTTCATAATTTATTACCGATATTGTTGATAATGCATAAATGATTGACCATACATCTCTTGTTTCGTAATGGCAGATGGAGGATTGTGCATTATTTGCGAAACTCCGATGCTCCCAGTATGCGAGCTACTATATTTTATCGCAGAATGCTTCAAACTAAAGACACCCCCAACGGCTCTAAAAACAGAGTGACGGACGGGGTGGAAAGAAGTTACGGAAACTCTGGGCGATTTGGGGGTCTGGCTCGTTTTTCGAACTTTTGGAATGCTGTGGCAACTTACTAATATCATTCAAAATGGTTTAATTTTGGTATTTCTTTTTGTTAAATCTATAGAACAGCCCATAAAGAACCAATAAATGTGAAAAACAGCTGTGATTATAGCTATTGTCACCATAAACTGGTGGAAGTGAAAAATAGTGGAAAAATGTGTTCCACTGTGGAACACAGTGGAACACTTTCGTGGAAAGTGGACTTTGTGCACGATAATACGCGAAATTGAGAGAGTGGAAGGAGAAATCACTTGAGTATAAGTAGTTGAAGTCTCTAGATGTCGACATCTAAGATAGCGTTCTGTGCAGTAAACAATTAATTGAATGTCGGAAATAACTATTTGTAAAATTACATTTCAGACTACGCTTTCGTACACGATAATGCTGGTGTTCATGACTTTCTCCGTCTATCTATGCACTTCTCTCGTGGCCGGCACTGCCTTTGGCTATTTTGTATTCGGTAGGAAACGAATTTGAGAATTATCGATTAGCTGAGAGGTCCCAAGAGGAATCTTCCACCAATGGCTTTCACGACAAGTGAATTTATCATGACTAGTGAGTGAATTGATCATTACTACCCCCGTTTACAGCTGGCTTGTATACTCTTGTTTCTGCATTTCTCCCTGATTGTTAGATGCAATCTCTTTTTCGTCCCGATTGTACAAAATTGTTTATGCACAGATATTTCAATGAAAGCGACGACCGGTGAAAAGGGAAAATGCGAGGTCTGATCCTCTCAATTCTGCATGCTCTGTCGCGCTGTCTGATCGATGAGAGAGCATGCAGAATGAGGAGAATCTGATCATTGCTCGAAAATGCGAAAAAAATCAGCAACAAAACACACACAAAAATGGACAGAAATTACATTATTAATTTGTTTAATTCTTTGGGATTTGGCTCAGTTACAATTCATCGTAGAGCACCTTGCGAACCACCTGAAACAAAGGAAAATTAATTATCTTTAAAATTGCCTAAGGATGACGCAATAATTAGATTTTACGCTAAGGGAGCGAAACAGTCATACCCTTGATAACTTTACACTTGAAATGGCTATAGATATTGTAACCAAATTCAATTGCACCGATTGCAATTTCATTAATTGCCTAGTAATGACGCAATCTCTCACCTCAAACATCGCAGGATGCTTCATGATCGCCATGTGCTCGGCCGCAGGGCCTTCAATGCCGTGAGCGGTGATCTGAAATCGATAACTTTCTGCTACAGTAGCCATCGGTACAGTAATCCTCTCCTCATTCCAATCAGTTCTCGATCGCCCACTCACCTTCACTCCATTGCTCTTGCCATCGTTCTTCGCTGCCGCTTGCTTCTTTGCTTCGGTGCCCCAATTGAGACAGACCTGAATTCAGCAATTCGACTACCGTAACCTTCAAGTCGTTAGGTCAGATTTTCAGTCAGCTGCATTATCGTCTACCGTTATCTACAGTTGGTTGGGTCAGACCCTCGGGCAGATTCACCGTCGACTACCGTTGTCTACATATCCTAGAATAGGATTCTTAGTATACCGTAGTATCGTAATTATGTAGTTGTGTCAGATTGCTTACCTCGGCACTGCGTCTGTTCACTGTTCCATCTCCGTCCCCGTTGATGATCGTGGGAGGGTAATCGGGGAAGTATCCATCGGCCCAATCGAATCTCTCCGGCGTCTCCACTCCGTGACCGTAGATGCAGTGCGTCTGCAATCGATTACTCCCGGGTACAGTAACCATAGATACAGTAATCACCTTGCAAACAACACCGTGATGCAGTGCGTCTGCAAATACATCACATGATTCGAAACCGCCAGAAAGGGGTTAGGGCGAGAGAGTGTGCAAAAGTGAGAGAGTCCCTTTCGATTTTGCATGCTCTCCTAAAGATGCAGTGAGTCTGCTTTCAGATGATTTTTTAAAAATTATATTATACGACAACAGGAAACTACAGGCAGGCAAAAATGTACTGACTTTAGATGCAAATGGGTGGTCAGTAATTATATAAAAATATTTTTAAAAATCAAAAAAATAAGGCTCACCTCCACATCGGGAGCAGTGAATTCTCCGAGAATGGGTGGTCCCGCTACTTTGTACTGCTCCCAACCGAGTTCATAGCCAATGTCGGTGAAGTACTCCTGGATGTTGGCCGTCTGAAAGACCAAAGATTAAACTATAATTTTAAAGGAGTATACTACAAATACCAAAGATCAAACTACAGAAACGAAAAACGATCAAAGATCACTCACGGTGTAGTTCTTCTTGGGCGTCGTCGCCAGCAGAACGCTCTCGTTCCAGGCAGCCTGGAAATAAGACTATTATTTCCCGGCTCAGGAATTTCCGCCTAAAATCCGGCTCCGGACTCAGAAAAACCGGTTCTCGCCTTGTTCGGGTAGAGCAGGGCGGAGGAGGTGAAGGAGCGTTGCATGCCGCGAAGAGAGGAAGGCGGCAAAAGGATACGGTAGTAGTTCATGTTGTAGCCTGAATACGGGGAGGGTCTATTCGCCGGTTCTCTGATTTCCGGCATTTGGAATTCCCGGCTCTCGGAACTTACCGGACGCGAACAGCTTGACAACCTGCATGGAGCCGCCCCACGGCGCAGCGACGGAAACGAAGGATTTGACGAATTTGGCCTTCCAATCCTGAATTACGGCAGGAATTATCGATCGATGTTTTTAACGTGCCAGTCGCATCATCGCACGCGTGTTTGAAAATCTCCAGAAATGGGTAGAGGACGATAGTGACTCTCTCACGTTTACTCACTATCTATCTCCTGACCCCGTTCTGGAAGTGTGAAATCAAGAAGAATGTGCTGTACGTATAGTGTGCTTGCTGCAGCTGCTGCAGTTGCTGCAGGAACTCACCGAATCAACGATATTGTCGAGGAAGTATTTGAGTGTGGGATTGCCCATCGAGTGAGCGACGAAGACGACCTGCAGTTCATTTATTATAAAAAAATGTATTTAGAAAACTCTACTTCTTCAAATCCCCAAAAGTCCTTGAATGCATGCAGGTTCATCTACTTTTCAATATTTTTAAAAATCTCTCACCTTCTTATTATTATTCCATCTGTACATCTGCTCCGTGAGCACCTTCAACTGCGTGTAGTAGAAGGTGTGCTCGTCTGCAAACATCAATGATCAACATTTCATAGCTATTCTAAGTTAAAAATAGGAACCGCACCATTCTGGCGAGTCTATATTGATACTTAGATTGTGCGAAAAGAAATTGTGCCCAGAGCGACGTGGAAAGAATCTTCAGACAATTGTTAGCTCTCATCGATTTGTGTGCTACAGTATTGTGACACTACATAAACACGAAAAGCAAATTCGAATAGATTGCACTAACTGGGCGCCTTTCTCCAATCATACGGTGCTCCCACCACGTCTTTCCCCCTACTGTAGCCCCACGAGACGAGCGCCTCGACGATGTCGTAGAAGTATCGACCTTGCGACGCCTGATATTGATTATTCCACGATTGCCTAGTTATGACGCAATCCAAGTAAGCGCTTTTTTAAAACTCACTTTGGATGTATCCAGCCATTCAATGGCATCGGTGGTGCCAAATGAGGGAACCTTAATTTATTTAATTAATAAAATTCATTAATTTATTAATCACTTTGATATCCACTCCTGGCATGTTGTCCGACGTCTTGGTGTCGTTGTCAAATACAAGTCTGAAATTACGCCATTATTAGGCAATTATTTTGCAATCAAAGACGATTCCCGTTTTGTGAATTTTTTTCGAGTTAAAGGAGGACGAACAGCAGAATATCTTAGCACGACAACCCTGAACTTCCGTTTACTTACTGTAAGACAAAGGTTGACATATTTACGAGAACTCGCCCATTTACATGTTTGTTTCGCACTCTCTAGCTGTCTGCCTCAATTTGCATGGAGCCAGCAGAATGCCTCGGAATCAAACATCCTCCCTCCCCCTCTTCCCCCGCGGGAGTAAAGTGCACGCAAATTCGACATGGGAGATAAAGTTGACCAAGCGATTTGCTTACTCGCGCACGTGAGAGAACGCCCCTTTACGCGTGCGCGGCAACTTGGCCCTGATGTCCCTGAGCCCTGTAGCTTCTTTGCGCGTGATTATCTCGGTTCGGAGGAAAGATAGAGATCTCATGTTTTGGATTTCCATTATCATTCATAGGTGTAAGCGAGTAATGCCATTAGTTTCAGGTCATATTTTTGCTGTTCTTTCTCCTTTAAGAATGAATTGCACCAAATCGACTTTATAAATTCATCAAACAAATATAAGGTTACGCTGAAACATAATTGCGCCGAGGTTCATTTCATCTTTAAAAAACAGCCTTTTACTCGCTTTGAATCGTTTGGGGGATTGCAAGCAATTTATTAGATTTTTGAATTCCCCACTTACTTCATATTATCCACCCAGCAATCGATGAGAATGGGCGCGAAACTGCGGAGATCCAACCAGAGATCGAAGTAGTCAGCAGTCTTCGTCGAGCATGTGTAGTGAACGGTCTGAGAGAGGATTGCGTCATCACTAGGCAACCAGCCGTTTCTCTTTTGTTCTCCATCCTAGCTATCCATCTATCCTCTACCTACCTTGCTTGAGGCATCACCCTTTCATAGGAGAAAAAGAAGCACAATTTATAAAGTGGGGGATATGTGACAAAATCAACTCAAATTCTCCGTGCGCAAAGGTTTCCGCTTCTCTACTTACGTCATCACTAAGCAATCGTGGATAATGCATCCAAATGAACAAAGTTTGAAGAAAATGCATACATTTATTGCATTTTCAGATTTGTCCACTTTTTCTTATAGCGAAAGAGACCACATTTCTTTCATCTGTCTCACGTTGATTTACTAATCGATGAATAAATGGCAGTCGATTAAAATAATTTATCTTAAGACTTTGGCCACATTTTCAATGAAGCTTTTTCGCATCTCCAATTACGTCATCACTATGCAATCAATGCAACTAACCGTCGGTTTTCCGGTGAGATTAGCGAGCAGCTGGCTGCCAGCGTCTCCAGGGACTGAAAATGGCTGCATTTGATCTACTAGTAATCGATATTTTCGCGGTCTTTTCACGGTCAAAATTTAATAAGTGGTGAGACGATCACCCATTTTTGCTATTTTCTCAACTATCTGTCTTAATTTGCCTAGACTGGACAGAATGCCGTGATTTTCATGAAAATGAAATATTAAATTACTATAAAATCAGATTTTCACTCGACATTCTCAATGTAAAACTCACTCATGATCACCGGATACCCTGCCGCTTTATTCGTGAATCGGCGCAGCGGGACGCCCGCGTCCGCGCCAAGCAGCGCCAGAAGAAGGAACACCGCGCCGGCCCCGATCTTGGCGCCGCGCCACATCTGAAAAGGCGCGGAACTGGCGCGGCAATCGATGAACACGGAGACGATAAAAGACGACGCGCAATCTCATTTCGAAAAAAAGAACAAAAAAAATTGAAAAGAATTCAATGATCGTGGGTATCAATAGAGGCGGAAAGGAGTGAAACAGATAGTCATAGAGAGTAGTGTGCAAACATGAGTGTCCCTCGCGGGTTGATTGGTCTGGCCTTATGATGATGATAAGATGATTGTTGATATCCTTCGTTTTTCGAAAAAGGAATACTTATTTCTGCCACATTAGCAGAGATTGTGAACAAAATGCGAATGAGTAAACGTTTGTGGACAACCTCTCCCGGTTCGAGAGATCATCAAGACTGAGGCAGTAGACACACTGGAGGTGATTTGATGGTCATCTGTTCGTCACGTGCTCTCTCCTCTAACCACACTCTCTCACCTCCTCTCGCCGTCTCGACTCTCTTAGATTCTCCTGTTCTCTCGGCCTCTCTCGTAGTCTGCGCCCTCTAGGACTCTTACATCTCTCGTCGCCCATGTCCAGAGGCAGTGATTTATTGCGAGGTGAGAGCGTGGAGAGAGAGAGAGAGAGAGAATGGGACGAGGAGGAACGATGAAGGTTTGATCTCTTTAAAATGACGCCAAGTGGCGTCTTCAGACCACGTTTCTGTACTTAGAGTGTGATCACAGGGGGTAATAGAGAAAAACACCTGGAAGTATATTATTAATCTAATTGTCTTCATATTTCCCTTTTAAATGGACCATGGGAAAAGTGTGGAATTTTTCCGAGACACAATAAGTAAATAATGCCCGATCAATGTTCCTCTGAAACATTATTGATCGATGCTCGGCTCATCGTTTTGCAAAGTTACATCCAATCCATATAAAAAATGTATTTAAAAAAAACAATGCGACGACTTGAGAAAGAACATCTGAATTTCAGTCCGATTGCTACGATTGTCCTCCATTTGAATGAAAAACCGGGAACATTTCGGTTTCACTGATTAGTGATATGGCGCGCGGTCTATGTCGATGCACTCGATTCATCTGTATAAATAATCAAATCAGCATGATTCATCATTTCCGACAACTTGAGATAATAGATCGCTATTTTCAAATACGATGATAGAGTGTGCGAAATCAAGAGAGTGCTCAGATGTTATCCATTTTCTCATTAGGATCGTGCCAGTTGCGCGAAATCGGGCAAAAGTTTCCCCCCTCCTTCCTGCTCTCGGGAAAAAAACTGCATAAATTCTCCCTCATTCCAATTATTCGATCCTCTACGTCTCTCCATTTCACACACTCTCTCGTAGTCAGACGAAGCGAGAGAGCGCGCGAATCGAGGAGAGTTCCTTGCCGAGAGGAAATCATCCTGGCGACCCCGTTTTCTCTAAGAGTTCTCATTCTCTGCTCGTCTGCGCCCTCTCGCTTCCGCACACTCTCTCGTCTCTCTCATACGTTCACTCCTCTTTCACTGCTGGGAATTCGCATCGTCGTCAACCAACCTATTGAGGTTCCCCCACCAGGATCGGTCGATTCAAGTGACATTTTGTTTTTTTGTGAATTAAATTTATTCATATTTATATTTTATTTTATTTTAAATAAATTGCAGTCACTCCAAATCGATGGTCGTCATAATCTCACTCGAACAGCCGAAACAGCCGGAAAAGAAGCCGAGAAGTACGTTTTTAGCCATTTTCCTATAGGATCTATAGATTCTAATCTATAGATTCTAATTGTGCTGAACGTTGATTTTGACAAGAGCCTTGGCAAAGTTGTGTATTCTCGCAAAGAAGAACGTATTGGCTCATTCGAATTCACTGTTTTGTTGCAATATCTCGTCAGAGGGCGCTCAAAACAAGCTATCTCTCTATCTCTAGCCGAACCAGGAGATAATCTCCCCAATATCTGCCCTCCAGCACCCCACATTTCACTTTCCCGTGTGCGAAATCGCCCGCTGATCGAGAGAGATTGAGGGTGAAGTGACCTTTATTTCACTCAATCTTTCTCGGGAGAGATGGACCATTTAGCCCCTCTCTGTACTTGGTGTGAGAGAATTTCCAATTATTTTGTTCAATTTCCTGTTGCGTAGATGATTTTTTTCGATTTTCAACATATGGCATGCAGGAATTGAAAATGATCTAGTGGATCAGCCATTTTTTTAAATATTTCTTTTCAAGGCGTTCTTTGCAAAATTCGGTGCATTTATGATGAGCTATCAAAGTTAGATAGATATTATAACACTAGAAATGGCCAACGGCCAACCTCACCATTGAATCCGTCTACACGCTCAGACGTTATGGGTGCCGTGAAACGCAAATGCGCGGTGTCCGGGCCGTAGATGCAAATTGAGGCAGATAGGAAGAGAGAAAAAGCCCTAGGAACTGGACTTTAGTAGCACTAATTAATAAATTATTTTTTGTTATAATTTCCTTTTAAGGCATTCTCTGCAAAATTCTGAGCATTTATTATGAGCGATCACAGTTTCCCCGAGCGGTTCGCTCTCTACCTTTCTGCTTCAATTTGCATCCCCACTAGAATTGGAAGGTAACTAAGCAACTTCCCGCATAAGAGGGATATTACACCCACATACTCTTCATTCCCCGTGCTCTCTCTCCAAAAAAAGGTCAATTTCCCTGTTAAGCTGGTAGTTGTATAGTTACCTTTCAAAGTCTAATCCCCTCCAGGATGCCGCGAATTTCGCGTCTCACGGTGTGCATAACATCTGCGGGCGTAGAACGGATTCAATTTTCTCTTGACAGAGTATAGAAATATTCATCTAGAGTATATTCATCTAGAGTAAACTCCTGAGTTTTTCTATCCGTATATTGTAGCTTCACCAAATTAGTATTCATAGCACCTATCTCAAACTGCATCTTCATTGTCTATGTTCCGCTCCTTCCTCATTTGTTATGGCACGCGAACGTTCTCTCTCTCTCTCTCTCTCTCTCTCGCCCGGTTCCGAACCACTCTCCTCATCACTCATTCTTCGCACTTCATAGGTGTGACCTCCACCACCCCATTACTCCTTTACTTTTAGCGCTGCAAAGTTTTCTTAGCGAGAAATAATGTGCCATATGATTTCAAGTCTCCAGAAAGGGGTCAGGGCGAGAGAGCGTGCAGATATGGTAGGTCCGTCTTGATTTTACACGCTTTCTCTTTCCAAACGCGTGTCTGTTGGGTTTCCGACCTGCGGAATGATGTGAAGCGCTCGCTACCTGAGTTTAGAGATGTTCCAACTATTTTGTGATACGAGATGTTTGGGGAGTTACCAGTTTGAAACATGTGAGCTACCGTTCACGAAGCTAACCACGCCATCAAAAAAACGTCCAGTTGGGCACACTATCGTTAACTACATTTTGTATTTTGACTTTTCTCCCTCCCTTCTTATGATTTTCTAAAATGTTTTCTTTGGGTGAATTGTTCAATTATTTTCACAAAAAAACGTATGAAATAACGGTTGAAAGGAGATCTTTCCAACTCGTGCAATATAAAAATTGTTTTGATTATTCATTCATATTTCTACGTCTTCTTGTGACACTTTCTCTCTTTCGTCGATTTCAAGCTCCATTCCTTTGGATTTTTCATTGTCTTAGAACATACGTTCTATCAATTACTGGAGGAATTAAAATGCATGTAGTGCAAAGATTAGGAACAATTTGATGTTGTTTCGCCTATTTGTCAATTTTGGACCGCATAGGTCTCCATTACTCCATAGCATATCGATGTGGATTCCTCCCAAAAAGCATTTCTGCACAAAATCACTACTTCGTTTCCCCACAATACGAATTCCGATGTGAATTTGGGGTAAAATTAATTGTTTTAGCGCTCATCAATATGTGTTGCAACTCACAGCATTTGAAAGAGTATCGGCGAGAAAGTGCGCGAAACGAGAGAGTCAGACAACGAAAGACTTTATTGCACGCTCTCAATGTTGTGATTTCAGCATTGACATCGCTGTTGAATTCTTCCAAAAGGCGAATCCAAGTCCAAGTCTTTGGATTTGGGAAAATATTTGTTTTAAAAGCAAATAATATTTATTTAATAGCAGCGATTAATATTTGTTGATCCTGTGCAACTCTCCCTATTCTCGTTCCTCTTATGGCTGCTAATAGACGTGGTGTCTCCTCTTGACTCTTGCTTGTACGAGTCTCTTGTAAATTAGCACAAATCACTGCTCACCACTCTCTCTCTCTCTCAGTCTCCTTTCTCCCTCCTGTCAGTTCCCCTATTCTTCCCCAGTTCATGAGAAGTATTGACAAATGAGTACAGAAACCAGGTGCAGAAAGAGTTTTCTTCCATTCTCAAGATTTATCGTTTATATTGTACATTGGGAGTAGCATTTATCTAACTCTGAAGCACCTCCTCATCTTCATTTTATTTCCTCAATTCACTTCACGATATACACATTTTCTCGTTGCGCCGTCTGGCGTTGATTAAATATTTAATTTAGTGAGATATGTAATTTATATTATTTAGAGATTAATCAACCCGTAAAAAGCATCTTTGTTTGCGCCCGTTTCGGTTGAGTTTCACGTCTAATATGACAGCACTGGAGCGACATTTATTTCGATTTCATGTGGTGACCTTTCTTCCCAATTACCTAAACACTGTCTATTCACATTTCTCACTGCAAATGTTATATGTATTTACATGAAAGTACTTTAAATTAGTGTATTCAATTCCGCCTATTCTTTACACTCTCTTTCAATCGCTGATGCATAATGCTCACAACAACATAGCACCTTCCAATATTTTGCACACTCGTCACTAACGACAGTAAGTGTCATGTGTGCTTCCGGAACAGAAACAAGACGCGCGGCTATATCAATTTGCTGAATATCTCTTTTTGATAAATTATTATATTAGCGCCAATTATTTAGGGACTTGGACGTAATCTAGCTCGCCGGCTTCATTCGTGTTTCTTACTATTAGTCTCTATTTTTGAGCTAGGGGTATACAAGAAATCATTAAGAATATCAAATCTAGTTAATCAGTCCTATCAGCAGTCACATCGTTAGTCATTGATTATAATTAGCTTATTCATCCCGCCCCTTCTCCCTCGAGGTCGGCCCTCAAGCCAGTTTTCAAAGCCTCTCTCTCTCTCTCTCTCTCTCTCTCTCTCTCTCTCTCCTCTCAAAGCCTCCCTCTCATTTGCCTGTCCTTTGACTGTGTTTTATAAACGGCTAGAAGAAGAAGAGGGGGCTAACTATCTCTCTCATGGCTAAACCACCCCCATTATAACGCGTTATGTGACCCCTGCCAGTTCAGACCACTCCTGCCATTTTGATGCCCCCCCTCATTTAGACAGCTTCCACATCATTCCACAGGCAGCCAACCTTACGGAAAGGGGCTTGAGTGAGAGAACGTGCACATCAAAAGGGTCTCTCTCACTTTTCAACACTACGATGGGAATCTTCAGCTTCGCATCCGTAATGCCAGCGAAATATCGATTGTTCAGCAACTTCATTAGTCCTTTTCGCTGCCACTGGACTGTAGTGATCTTTTCAACTGCGCTATGCTCGAATAAGAGATGCTTAGTTATGTTCGTAATCAATATTAGTGTTAAATGCTAAATCTAAGTTAGTTAGTTATCAATCCTAATTAGGTATAGTCTTAGTGATGGTTGGAAATTAGTTATCCCTCTCAATTCCCTCCTCTCTCGACCTTGACTCTATAATCGGCCATGGATTGGGCGCCGTTATTCCCCCAAGCATTCTTGACCCTTGTCGATCTCGTTGTGATATCAGCGAAAGCCCCCGGGAGGTCACATCGCACTTATCGCCTATCACTGCACTATTTTTCACCTGCTCCACCAGTGTTCCTTGTCAAGTTCCGTGCCTTATACTGTAATCCATGCACATTTTGTCCTGCAAATTTATCCGCATTCGGAACATTTTCCATTTTGATCGATAGCTTTCGCCCAGTTTTGCTGAGTTATTATACGCGAGTTTTCGATCATCAGAGGGAGCAATTGCGGTCCTGAAATTTGCGCAGCATACGATGTAGGAAATGCTATACGCTGACACCCGGCAGACACAAAAACAGATTTTTTTTGGAGGTACGGTATCAGGGAGATACAGTATCTTTCACATACCGTACTCTCTTTTGAATCCACAACAGCAGCCGGCTGTTTTGTGGCCGGATTACCAGTATCCCCGTTGATGCTCTCTCCCCCCTGATGGGTTGATCAGCCTCCTCTCTCACAAAGGGCCCCATTATCTCTCTCTCTCTTCACTATGTTCGATCCATACACACAGAGGTAGTTATCCATTGGTTTATGCAGTCGCACCATCACTTTTTCGCCCACGTTTTCAAACTCAATCGAGCGGAATTTGCATGTTCAAATCGTGCTTCAGAACTAGTCCCGGATCGGATGCACAGGGTGGTATAAATCCCCACCTGGTGCTTTCATCTTTCATCCTCCATTGATAATATAGTCAATCAAAGTCTGTTCCGCACTGAATATCGCTCACGACCTCATTGAGTGTTGTGTTTGGGTTTCTCCTGCTTTCACCTATGGGATATATAGGAGGCGCTAGAAATGCAGAGGTGTTCTATGTCATGCCAATTTCACAGTAGCAAGCTACGGGATTACGTAAGCCAAGCGTTCCCAAGGCATCTAGGACACGCTACCTTTCGCAATCATAGTTTTCCGAGAATCCTCCTTCATCCCGAATTCATAATGCTCTGTGCACTCACTTCTAACAAGGCAGCCCCTCGATTTTCACAAATTTCAAGTCCAAAAGTTCATGAATTAGGCGTGATCCACAAAGTGTGCGACGGTGAAAATCTTCCCGGATTTGCGTCCTTTCTCTAGCAATCCCGGATAGTATAAATACTTGTACTCTTCTTTACTGTAATCCCCATGTCTTTTCCCACTCTTCCAAAGGAGTTCCTCACTTTGCACGACGATCCACAGTGCATTTTAATGCCCATACGTACGAATCTCTCTCTCTTTCTTTCTCTCTCTCTCTCTCTCTCTCTCTCTCTCTCTCTCTTTCTCTCTCTCTCTCTACATGCAGTAATCCCACTGGAAGCTCTCTCGATACTGGTCCTTCTACACTAGGGATATGCTCGATTCGAGCGATATTCATCGTGGCAAATCACTTTAACTGTTGAATTGGCGCTCAAATACTCGTTTTCCCCTGGTTTCCATCGTATTTTCGACTACTACTTTAACGTCCAGGGAAATTTCGCAGTTTCTCATAATTCTACAAAACCAAAAGTCGCTGTCCACACTTCGAAGTCATCGCTGGCCAGCTTAGACTTGTGGAGTCGTAGACTTATTTCCCTGCGAGATTTCCGGTTGATTTCCCCCTCTACCACGACTGTTTCTCGTTCCTATTCTCGACTCATCATGGGATTACACCATGGCTTATCCCTTCTATATCCGTCTTCCTCCTTCCTTTTCCCTTCCCCTTTCTTTCACAGTAACTCTCGTTTTCGCAATCCGTTGATCACCCTCTTTTCTCCCGATTTACGCGCACTTTCACTGCATTTCTCAGCAAAAAGTTAGTCGCATCCGGCACGCGAAAGCCGTCAATTAGAAGAGAGCAGTTCATTGCGACTAAATGACGGATGCCAGTTCACGACCATAGCCATGGTGATCAATAGAGTGCGAAATGCGAAAAACGAAACGTCGATCTCTCATTTTCGCACACGCTCTTATAAACGGTCGCCGATTCGCATTTCGCACGTAAATGTGCAGGTGGTTCGCTGATCATTCCTCTAATTTATAAGAATGCTCTTCATAATCATTTATCACATTCTGCTGCTAATTAATTCCTTTCATCTCTACTTTGAAAAAGAGGCATTTAAATATGGAAATGCAACTGGTTTACCGGCTTGCCCCATCTTTCGAAGGAGCTTTCTACTGTAAATTTGGAGAGAAATCAGTAGGAAAAACGAAGTTAGCCATCATCCAAACCTGAATTAGCCTGTACCGATCTCTCATCCCCACGGGGGCGGTCGAAAAGGTCAAATCAAGATCCGTTCATTGGATATCGCGTGTTTTGTTGCCAGTTCACGCGTGAGGTCAGCGGAGATTTTTGTCTGAGATACCACTAGAAAGTTCCGAATTGAGCCAATGATGCGGCGACACCAAAATAGGCGTCCCTAAGGCGATGTTGTGTTTTGCCGCCATATTGAAATCGCTTGAATTCCATTCACACGGCGTTCTTGGAAAAATGCCAAAAATTAATTCGTTGTAAGACCATCGCCCATTTATTTGCTATTTTGGAACGCAATATCTGTCTGTATCAAGTTGCGAAGACTCGCCAGAATGCCATGCATTCAAAGTCTTACATGTTTTTACTGTAAATCATCCAAATGCCCAACATTTTATGGTCGCTCTGCCGTTTTAAATTATTTGCCTTGTGCTCCTTTCACTGATTCCGCTCTAGCTTGATCAGGGATAGAAAGAACAGTAAATTACGAATTTCAAAAAGCGCCAGAGTGATCCGGGGGGGGATTGCCCCATTCTATAGAGAGAAAGTGTTCTTATGAGCCAGTCCTGTTCCTCCATTCCCTCTCTTTTCGAACACCGCTCTAGTCCGTTTACATGTCCATTCTCTCACTGCTATACATGCATTCTTACTTGATAGGGGGGAGGAGAGAGAGAGAGAGAGAGAGAGAGAGAGAAAGAGAGAGAGAAGGGGTGGTCAAAATGCGGGACAGTGTACATTTCATGATCGCGTGCAATGTTCCCTCACACCTCTACTACTACTTCCCTCTACTCTGATATTTGATCCTCCATGAGACGGGTGGCTAATTTCCCCCTGTATCCACTAGTGTGGTTAGATCGAATAAACATATTCGCGAGTATGAAAGTTTATTCGCGAATAACCTTGTGTCATTCGTGAATTGAACTATTCCATCAATACTACAGCCACTCGTTTTGCTCGCAGCATTCATCCCAATATTGTCGTCAAAATCACCCCTTCTTTCTGCAAAGTTTATCAATTTTCTCAAACGTATCTCTGTAGTCTACAAAGGCTGAAAAATTCTGAATTTCGAGTTCGTTACTAGAGTGCGAAATGTGAGAAAACGATTTTCTCGGTGGATGAGAGAGTGTGCGAATGAGGAAACCGTGGTCTCACATTTCGCACTCTATTCGCTACCACCGTTCCTATCACTGTTCCTCTTCCTCTTCTCATCAAATCAGTGCTCTTGTCAGTTAATTTGCTCGCAAGACATTAGTGAAATGAAGGAAGGAATGGAAGAGAGGGAAGAGTGGGAATAGAGTGGGGACACGCTTGTGCACCGCCGAGCGTAATTTGAGTGCGTGTTCAACCAGAGTTTCCCGCGTTCTTTATCAAATTAAAAATATTGTTTAAATAAAATAAATATGTATGTAAGATGCGTCAACAATTTCATGCAAAACTCATTTGCTTCAAATTCTAGCACAGTGCTCGCTCGGGAGATCAGTTATGTTTCACCGGATGCCTTTCAAGGTGCTGTTGCGATCTCTACATTTGGCGTGATTCTTTGGGTTTTTTTGCAAACTAAACTATTTTGCGCAAATATATCTATTACGTTAATCTAATTTCGCATCTGCTCGTTAATTTCCGTGGTTTCCGTTCCAATTTTACCCCATGTGCGCCAGATTTGATTAGCGGCGGCCGTGTGTAATCTGTCTGACCGGAAGGAGTTACAGTAACCCCAAAATCTTAATTGACTCGATCCGGCGCGCTGTTCAAAACCTGTTTCGCGCCCGTGTACTAATGTTTCCCTATGAGCAGCTGCTGGTGCTATCACATTTCTCTCTCACTCTCTTTTCTCTTTTACGAACTACCCCCGCAATGGACCGTGGTTTATTTTCTCCCCTCCTCCCATATCCCCCATCTGATATCTCTCCTTTCTTCTCTTCTTATCACTCTAATCACTCATCCCATCAAATCCAGGCGCTGTCCCAAATCACGCCGCGTTTTCTCTCCTTCCTTTCCTTTCGTTTTTCTCCCCGCCCGAGGGTCCATTCCCCCCTCTATCTCGCCTATCCCAATGCCCTTATCTTGCGATGACTAATCATCCCGTCCACTTAGGGTCTTGTTCTTAAAATAACGTATTTTATTGGTAATTATCGATTAAAAATTACGGTAATTATCGATTATTGAAGGGATGCTATCGCTGGCCAGCTTCAACATCCTGCTGGCCGTCTTTTCTGTTGTGATGGCGCTAATTGCACTCGGACTGCTGGCTTTCGTTATTATTCGGTGCGTTTTCAGTCGAGTTTGAAATTCGGGCCAATAAGTGAACTAGATCTCTTAATTTGTCGCTCTTTCTATTACATTTATAAAATGATACGATCATACCAAAAAGCCGAATACCGAACTTCCGTTGTTTACCACACAGGCACGTACGCGACCCTCTTACTTTTGCCCGCTCTCTCGCTTTGGTAAACACAGGAAGTACCATTTTGACTTTTTGTGTGTTCGTATCATTTTATAAATGTAATACACCGGCCGCTTGATGATAGAGTGCGTGAAATGAATAGATCTGATCATATTATTTACCCGAATTTCAAACTTAATTTTCTGTTCATTCCCTAGTGAATTCCTGCTAAAATGTAATAGGAAAAAACAATTGTTTGAACACAAAATGAAAGTCGCTTACGAAAGCGTTCAAAATGTGCTCTCTAAATCGATGAAATGAGTGTTTGTATTGAAAAAAAAGTCCATGGTCTTGATTGGGAACATTCGTATCATTTTATATTTTGCAGTGAGAAATCGTCTCCGCTGCGCGATTCTCGATCGTCGAAAGTCAAGAGATCCGACAGTTTCGTTCCCGAGTGGAAAAAGCCTGAAAGTCAGTTGAATTATCGATTTATATAATATTTTCCGTGTTACAAATCAATAAGAACATTCCAATTTTTGATATTTCGAGGAAGTTTTTCGTTCCATATCTTTCACTTAATTTATGTTATTGGGCCGCTGGTATTGGGGGAAAATATTTTTTTTAAATAAAAATAATAATAATAATTATTATTATTATTATTGCAGATCTGAATCCGGATTTCCTGCAGTTCCACACGCTAATGTTCCCGAAGAAAGCTGAATTGAAGAAGCCGATTAAAAATAATCAGGTATTTTATAAATAAAATATTTAATATTGTTGTCGTCGGTCGTATTCTGTATTACGCTGGAAACTCCTTGAAACACGCAAACTTCTTACCATGAAATTCAAAGTTGTTCTTTTACGGCAAATAAACGGTACTTACTTGCTGGGGGAGGGGGAGTTTAGATTTTATCGATTTGTTTTGCGATGATGAAGCAGAATGATGCGTAGAGGGAGATTAATTAATTAAATTAGATAATTAATCTGATGGCAGATCATGCAAGTGGAAAGACGCGAGCAGATTATCGATCTGTCCGGACTTGACGCGATGGTTGCACCGGAGAAGCCACTCCCGCCCATTCCGGTAGAGAATTAATTAAGTAATTATTATTAGGGATGGCTTCGCAAGAAAAATGACCGGTACAATTCTTGCGAAAGTGAAGAATGATCTTGCTTATTCTTGGAAAGAGAGGGAAATGACTTGGGAGTATTACTGGGAAGAATGGGAAGCAAGATTCTTGAAACTGGCAAGAATCTTGCTTGAAAAAGACCACGTTTGGTGACCAAAGAGAATTCTTTCAAGTCGAAATCGCATGATATGTGTCTACAATAACTAATAGGCGTAGTTTTGATATATTTGACCGCTCAGTTCAGCCGCCAAATTGAAAATGACTGGGAAGCAAGATTCTTGCTAGGATTGGGAATCTTGCTTCACCGACAAAGTTCTTGGGAAATGATGTAAATGAGCAATTTCCCAATAAGATCTTGCTATCTTGCTTGACTAGCCATCCCTAATTATTATATGAATAATCTCTGAACAATCAGAGTAAGAATCATATATCGATGCAGGTCGGTTAGAGTACATGCTGATGGCTCTTTGTAATGTGGTCCTGTATTTATTCTTGTGTGTGGTTGCAACAACTAGATTACAATTATTTTTATTAAAAATTACTTGCCATTTTTGAAAATTTAAAAATAAAATTTAAGTGATTTATGTGATTTAAGCGAATAAATGCTGCAAATATTTCAGATGGAAGACCCGATCTACGAGAATGCCGTCTACATCGAAGAAAGAGTACGAAGATCCATGAACTCGGTAAGAACGGGAAAAAATTGGCAAAAGAATTCCAGCCAACCGGATTCGAACCAGTGACCTAAGGATCTACAGTCCTCCGCTCTACCAACTGAGCTATGGCTGGAGATACACTGGGTTCTCAACGCACTCTCTATCTCTCGCCTAGTGTCAATGGCACGTGCGCTCGTTCTCTCTGCCCGTTTGTCCCATGGGCTAATAGTAACCGGAATTCTTGTCGAGAATCGCGTTTAATTCCGAGCGAGAGAGAGAGAGCTTTGATGTCATACGAGTAGAGTAGCTTACGATAATAGTGAAAGCTGAGATGGGGGAAATGTGAAACATGCTAGCACCTCGCCCATCAATCTCGTCCATGTTGTTAGTGCAATATGCTTATTTCGGGAGTGAGCGAAAGAGAAAGGGCAGAAATAAGAACTCGTTCTCTTTCCGACTTGTTCGTCGCTGTTCTCTCTCTCACACACGCAGTTTGGGCAGAGTATAGACAAACAAACACCGTGGCAGAAAAGGAGCGACACTTTTGAATGATAGAGTAAGAATGTGTTTTTGGAATTGGGTGCTGAGGTGGTTTGCATAATGCTAAAGATGTCGAAAGTACAAGCGCTAAGGGTTACAAAATATTAATCAGATTATATGATGAGTATTGAATATACAAAAAAAAGTTCTGAAAATAAATAAACTCAAAAATGCTTCGATCATTCCAGTCCTCCACTTCTTTTCCCTCTGAATCCCTACAAGACATGAATAGGTTTTCATGAAGATGAAATTCTGAAATATCATCTCTGCCAATTATTCTTTATCAAAACTGACAAAAAAGTGTAAAATTTTAAAAATAGACAAATCAACTCTTTTAGTCCTCCTCCAGTTCATCTCCCTCGGATTTGCAGATGTTACAAACGCATCTCGCATTATTTTGCAGTGGAAAACACACAAAATTGAACAATTTCTTGTGTGTAAAGCTATTCAATTCTTTCCAGTCCTCTTCCACCTCTTCTCCCTCCGATTCTCTCCGTTCCTCTCCTTTCACTTCGTCCACTTCACTCGCAGCCTCACAGGAATTGCCGATGCGCGACTTTGGGAGCTCCTCCGACATGTCCGAAGTAATCAATGAATATTGTTTGAAGTAATTTAAATAATTTAATCCAAGTAATTTAATTAATAAATAAAATCTATTTAATAGCACAACATAAGTTTATGGAAAACCGCGTAAGAAATTTCGCAAATTTCAACTTCCAGTTTTTTTTTCGAAATTCGAAATTGCAGATCGATCTGGTAGAGCCTCCGGCGATCAAAAAGTTGGCTCGATTGGAGTGCGCGAGTCCGGAGGAGCGATGCTAGTCCATTATTGATTACTTTTTTAAGTTTCGGAAAATGCGTTTACGAACTCTAATTTTTCCAATAATTTCTTTATTTTTGTATTCCTAAGCGCAATATCCGAAGCGTCCCATCACATGTTATCACACTCCAATCATCTACAGTGTATCTGCACACACACTCATGAGAAATGATCTGACTCTCCCCATTATGCGTGTTCTCTCTTCGAGTAGACAACGCGAGAGAGCATGCAGAATTTATAGGGTCAGATCATTACGCACACTCATACATACATTCCATCTCTTTGTCTCATTTCTTCCCACTCAATAGCTGTAGTAGAAAAGTGTTCACTATAGTCGACGTTCCGCATATCAACCCATTATCAGCATATCAACTGTTATCACTGTTTATTGACGCCTGTCAATAACACTTTCCCGCATGATTCAAATTTCCAGAAAGGGGTCAGGGACTATCTCACTAACGATCCCTTTCTGGAAGTTTGCCCCTCCCCCAATCCCTCCCCTCTCACGAAAGAAACGAATACGCGGTACATCAATCATCACTTCACAACATTCTTCCCACAATCGCTCGCCTCTCCATCGATCTTGCATTTCTCACCCCTCGCAAATACATGTAATATGTTTAGTATACATTGGTAATAAAGTGAATTGGATTTTGTATGGTGTGAAAAAATAGTGGTGGTGGTTAGGACAGTCGATAAGAAAAAAAATGTAAAAAAACATTAAAATTGAGAAAACAATTGAGAAAAAACCAGTTAAATTTGTATGGTTGAACCCACGTACTCGTAATCATTCTTCTTATTTTCTCAGCACAGGCAACGTGAAAGCGAGATGACGAGAATCATCTAATTATTATGCACGAGATGAAATAACGAATCACCATGTCGAATTCAGATTCATGGGATTTTGCTTTTCCACAGATTTGCATCGCTCCCAGGACAACATTTTACTCCATTCAACGCTGCTCGAAGAAACTCAACAGTGGATAAATAGCATCAACTCTTTATCGGAAAAAAATAATTTTCAGTATGCAATATGGTAAAACGCGAATGCATATGAGAAAGTACTGCATTCAGTGGCGCCATCTGATACTCGTTCAATCTGAACATCACCATTGATTCCCCAATCGATGCCGAAAGAATTTCGAACGATCCAGATGTCCCTGAAATCTCCGCTAAATTTAATTCATCCTTTCCGAAAAGAGAATAGGTTTCATAGTGAATAGATACAGTATCAGAATTAGTTGAAAGCGGAAATATGTTCCGAACTACGAGAATCTGATTGGGCTTTTTTGTTGGAAAATGTGCTCTTTAATAAGTAGTGTAAATTGGATGGGCTGAATGGAAATAGAATATAAAAATGTAATATAAATATAATATTTCACTGTAATATTTATATTAAAATATAAATAAAATAGTTCACTTTGTCTCAGTGGTTTCGTATCCGATGACTACAGCGGGTTGATATCCGATTATGTTACTGCAAACTGGCCTGTAGACGCCACTTTTGTAGAAGAAAAACTTGCGATCAACCGGAATCTCTGAAAGGACTTGAAGCGTGTGACACTTTTTTTTCCGAGATTGTTTTATAAGTGAAGAGCCTTGTTAATATATTTATTCAGTACTGCCTATCTTCTCCTTATCTTCATTACATGTCAAAAATATACATATGATAAAATCGGTCATTTTAGAACGTTAACTATGAATGAAAAGTAATGTACAAGTAAAAGAATGGACTGACCAACTACGACCGCGCCAAATCTTGCAACGAATGCCTTTATGTAGTCGTTAGATGATATCTGATAAAAGAGTATTTCCGAAACTTAACAGCAACAAAAAAACAACAACAAAAAAGAAGAAAAAAGAAAAAAAACAACATTTGCTTACTGTGTGGGACGTACTGAAGATGACGCAGGGATCCATTTCGATGGTATGCTACAATGTTGGGGGTTATCACAGTATCTACTCTTAAATGTCTGATGTGGTTTCAAAAAGAATAGTATGTTTTGCGGGAATTCCAAGTAGTGGCCTGTCTAAAGTCCATTTCAGAAAACACCTAATGGTGTATTTGATGAAGATAAAACGAGTTATCGTAAATATTGTACCTATTTATTCTCAACACTCAATAGCATGTTTTATGTTGTAAACATGTAAAAATAAACTAATTTTATTACCGTTCCGTTAAATTCTAATTCCGATCGCCACTTGATGGTTTCATTGAGTGGCAGTGTAGAAAACTCGTTCAGACCCTCCAATCGAGCCGTTCTACAACTGGAATATTTTTAAAAAAAATTCTTATTTTTCTAAATATATGTCTTACTTCAAGCTTACTCGCAAATGGAAATAGGTGTCTGTTCAATATTTTTGCAAGTATGATAGAAAGAAAAAAAATATGATATTATTATGGTTATCAACAAAGATGGAGATCATTTCTAGATAAAACTAGTCAATATTATTCCATTGCTCTTTGTGCCACCCAGTGACACCCCATTTTCTAAGATAAATTAATATTCTTTATCGTGATCTAAGATGGATTTCTCGACTCACACCATCGCTTGGAATGTCTCTCCTCCCAGACATCCATGATTGTGTGGATCAGTCAACAGAGATTGGACGGAGAGAGGCTGTTTCTCAGTGAATTCACCCTCCATTAGATTCCTCACTGCATATGCGTATCCCGCACCGCAACTCGTACCTCAAATTTAAAATGGTGCATCTTCTTACAATTAGATTGTGATATCTATCGACGTGGCAACAAAATATTTTTGTAAGACCAAGATGCTCCAAAGAGCAATTGAGAAAGATTGTGAACTCTACAATCCATAGGAAATTGCAGGCTTCCTACCAATTTTTTATCACACTAAAGAAATTCCAAAACCTTTCCTTAAATGTGAACACCTATCTTTAACCTAACCTTGGTTCCTGACGTGCAGCAAGGCCGCACTCTGGTTGACTCTTGCTGGAACTCTGGCACCGTCAAAAAGCTTCTCTCCTTCTGTGATACCATCGTCGGAAAAGTGGAACATGTCACACAGTTTATTACCGTCTCCCCACATCTGATCTTGATTTCGAGAAAGAAACTGAAAAAGCAAATATTAAGAGATCGTCGAAATTATGTAACTTACCTTCACCCCATATCCTATTCTATATCTGCAAACGAATTTTTAAAATCTTGGAAGGCTCTAAAATGGGGTTCCAGAACAACAAATTCCTAATACACCACCATCCCTCCTCTTGATTACTTACCGCCCTCATTTGAATCTTCGAGAGATCCGCGAACTGTGTTTCTCCCACATTGACACTTCCAATCTTTCCATATGAAAACAACTCGTAGTTTGAGAGGTAGTTGTCGAAGCCCTCTTCCGTTGACGGGCGGTTGTATCTGAAATTGAGTAGTAAATTTTTAAAAAAATTAAGTAGGTGGGTTGTCTGATAGGGAAGGAAAATTACCACAATTTATCAGTGCAAAATGTAGATGTGTTTTTCTCGACCTTGGCATAACCTTTAAAAGCGAAATGTGTTCGAATTTTAAAAAAATTGTTTTTAAAAATAGAGCAGATTGATGTACACACCTTTTGACGAATGCCTCATATTTCTCTTTCATCAGTTTCATTGAATCATCGGTTGTCGACATCGACACATTGGTCGTTGAGACTGGCTCTGTAGGCGGAACCTGAAAAGGAAACAAGAGAAGTTTCTGGAAATCGATAAAACGTCGCGTCGAGACGTTTACAATTGATGAGACATGCAAATAAGGCTAATAATACTGTCTCCCTCTTACCTCGGTTGTAGTTGATAGAAATTCTGTAGAGGAAATTGCGCCAGTTGGTGGGCTACAAGTGCAATATTCCGTATAGCATACAAATACAACTAATGAAGGAAGTATCTACACAGTGGTGCAATCTCATGCGACTAGGTTTCCTCGACTCACAGATCGGTAGTGTTTGCGACCGGAGTGATCAGCCCGACAGCTGCGACATGGTGGACAGGTAATTTGCCGGATGGATCGGATCGAAGCCAACCGATGAAATTGACAGTGCTCATCAGTGCCAAGAGCCCAATGGCGACGCATAATATGATGAACATAATTCTAAAATGTATTTATTCATATTTTTTTATTTATTTAAAACGGGTTCTCTGTAAGGGCGGAGGGTCAATGGCACAACTTTTCAAAATGGAGCTAGGGAGCTAAAACTTTTTGGAGATCATACCTATGGATAGGTAAAACTTTTGTGCAAAAATGGGGTCGGATCTCCAACTTTTGGATCCCCAGATTTTAAAAAAATGAACCTCATACTCACATGTCGTGTTGTATACCATTCGATAGAGCATGAAAAGTTATCCCAGGATCTCAATTTTCAGCACGCTAGCTCGTTTTAGAAAAGAATTATTACAGTTGACAAATTATGAATTATTACTATATTTAGATATCAAAAAACCTGCTTTTTTTATTAGAGAAAACGATTCCGGGTCCAAATCTATACCCTCTACAATTTTTCTCGACATAAATATCTTTCCCCATTTAACTCAAATATGCGATGTAATGAGACACTATCATGGCTCGGGTTCGAATCCGCTCCGTGACAAAAATCTTTTGCAAAAATTTTTTTCAAAGAATTTGTCAAAAATTGTTAATAACACGTTAATGAAGAAGATTAATCATATATTACTCAATTTTTTAAGAAATATATTTATCAGAATGCACTTTCTGGCAGGAATGAAATACTGTCTGAAGAGCCCCTATAAGCGAAAATTAATGTATGCTGATAAGTTGCCCTATAAACATTATGCGTTGAATTCGAATTAAATGAAATATAAAAAAATCAACAAAAAAAATTATGAATTCTACAATTTAGTAATGTGTATTTAGTAATAACATATGTGAAAAACTTCAGTATGAAATTTATTGTATCAAAAACTACATCTAAATTAGTCCGAAAACACCGACATCTTCTTGTATTTGGTTCCCATGGAATATGTTCGGATCAAAATCTTTTTGAGCAAATGGATTTCGGTACACTTGGTGAAGCATATCTCAGGCGGGTTTAAGCGGCGCAAATTTTCATTTTTTTAATTTTACGCATAATATTTACCTGTAGGGCGGATTCGAACCCGAGCCATGATAGTGTCTCATTACATCGCATATTTGAGTTAAATGGGGAAAGATATTTATGTCGAGAAAAATTGTAGAGGGTATAGATTTGGACCCGGAATCGTTTTCTCTAATAAAAAAGCAGGTTTTTTGATATCTAAATATCGTAATAATTCATAATTTGTCGGAAACTGTAATAATTCTTTTCCAAAACGAGCTAGCGTGCTGACAATTGAGATCCTGGGATAACTTATCATGATCTATCGAATGGTATACAACACGACATGTGAGTATGAGGTTCATTTTTTAAGATCTGGGGATCCAAAAGTTGGAGATCCGACCCCATTTTTGCACAAAAGTTTTACCTATCCATAGGTATGATCTCCAAAAAGTTGTAGCTTCCTAGCTCCATTTTGAAAAGTTGTGCCGCATTTTAAGTAGCACCCCTCCGCTGCTACAGAGAACTCGTTTTAAATTATTTGTATCTTCTCTTTTTTCCATTACCATTTAATCTTTTCATCTAAGATGCATTGCGTCAAAATGACGATCGACGTACAAGTTATGCAATACATGCTCTCACTCACTTTAGTGTTCTCATGCTTTGCTTATCCACTTTAGGATCATCGGGTTGCATAGTGATGATTTGCTGGCGAGACGAAGAATACTGAAACGAATGATTACAAACCTTCATGAAAACAGTGAGGTGGGATAGTGGGAGTGCATACAAATGCTTACAACTAAAATGCTGCAGAGAGCGCTAATTTCCTAGGAGAGCATATCTCCAGTGTTTCGGATTTTCTGAGCTTCTCCAACCTCCTCATTCCACACGCTCTCTCGTTTGCACACCTAGATGAGAGAGTGTGTGGAAAGAGGAGGTAGGAGAATCTGAGAAACTACTCATCCGCTGTCATGCGACTAAGAGATTGAAGAAGGTTAGAAGAGAAGAGAATAACACACGCCGACGCTTCCCGAATACGATGGATTGATAAGATTATTCTCGTTGACGCAGTCTGAAGGTAACGAACCCCCACGCAGAGGAGCCGACATTCCTACAATTATTGAAACATTTAATAGGCTATACAAATAATAGTGCAAAATATAAAGTAGTATAGATTTTAAACAATAGTGAAATGAGAAGCAGATCGGGAGCACAACTCAATCAACCAACAACAATGAACAAAGCAATCAACAACTGGGTCCAGTGCAGAGAGTGTGTGAACGTGAGAGAGTCTCTCACTTTCATGCACTCCCTCGTCCCTGCCCCTTTCTGGAGATTAGGCGTTACGAGTGCGTATTTGTTATAGGAGTAATCCGGCAGAAGAGAAGAGTTCTCCGTCCCGACTATCAGTCACTCTCACAACCCTCCTCTCTGCAGAAAAGAAAGAACAGCTGACTAGATTAGATAAGAAAGCATAGAGTGCGATAAGATAAGAAAATGGAACGTCGGACATCGTTAATCGTTGAAAATACTTTCGAACCCGTCATTCAGATCGAGAAAGAGTGCGCTACGTATTATTGAATAATTGAACAAATGCTCTTGGAGTGTAAACCATGCGACATCCCCTGGCACATTTGCGATTTGGTGTTGCCAAGGACTTGTAGGTCGGACCCTGTGGCCCCTAAATATATTTCAGAACATATTTCGAAACTTTTATATTTTCGGGTTCCTAAACAGCAGTTGCAAAACGTGGGGAACGGGATTCCCGGGAGGGAGTAGAGGGCATTAGTGGTACACGAAAACCCAATTATTAAATATGAAACAAATATATTTTCCATTGTTCCACTTTTAATAATTGTGTTTTCGCCTGTCATTAAGGAATCCTAGGGAGGAGAAGGTAAGAGAGTTGCAGTCACAAAGAGAGTGAGTCAGTGTGTTGATCACTCGTACAGGAGACGCGACAGCGGTCGCGCCACGATCTTGTTTCTGAGTAATGGGCATCTCTCCTTTTCACGATCAGCTGACCCCTCTTTGGCTCTCGAACAAGCCCTCATTTGTCAAACTTGAAGAAGAATTCGAGCTACTTCGAGCTGTTTAGAAATCGAGTAAACTCATTTGCGTTTTGATGTCACCAACGGATGGGCGGACCCTGCGGTCCCTAGGCATAATTGAGATTGAATTCGGCGAATATATACTGGAGACAGGAGGCTGCTTATCTATATTTTGTATCAACATTCAAATTAAATTCACTAATGATTATAATATTTTTATTGCAATTATTATTCATTTACAATGATGTCACCAATGGAAATATCGACAAAAATATGATGTGATTATTATTAGAAACCAATATATATTATTATTCTTATTATTATTACTCAATATTTACAAACAAATATTGCACACCAACACGCTACAAACCGTAGATTTTTGACAGCACTTTTTGTAAGACCCCGTTATTTCTCAATTTGTGAAATGCGCTCTCTCACCACCTCGGAATCATGCTCAGTCTCGCCACTTTAACTCTTTCTTGCTTTGTTTTTCGTGGTGCGGGCTGGTCTGCGAGTCTTCTCCTGAAGGCACGACGATTCCGAGATTTTAGAGGACGAGAGGGAGAGATCTGCAACGAAAGACGAGTGTATTTCATTCATAGTTTATTAAGCCTCGAGGACTTCTCAATAAACTTGAAATAAATATATTATTGAAATACCTCATTGTTATCAATTTGTTCATCTTTCTGTATATCCTCCAGACGCTCTCGGAGACTGGGCAGAAGCCACGATGCGAGCTCTGTTTGAGCGATCTGGAAGAGCAATTTGATCTTTGATCTTTATCTGGTCTCACCAGATGTCCAAGTAGTCCTAACTGATAAATGATAGACGTACATATTTAACCTAGTATAAGTTATAGTATAAGCTAGTATAAGTATAAGTTACTGTATAACGGAGAATTTACTTTAGGTCCCTATTACAGTATTTATTTCATTTGATCTACCTGATCCGGATCTCTAGGGGCGGCAGCTGCTTTTTTCATCACTTTGTCCATGGGAGAAGACCCGAAACGGGCCCGGAAATATGAATCCAAAGCCTGCAAATTTTTCGTATTTCGTAAATTTTATGTAGAGAGGTTCTAGTTTAGTCTATGTTTTGCATCAGTTTCTGCATAAAATATGAACAACCTTCGACGGAACAATCAACATTTTTTCGCTCTCAACTTTTTTTCCCAAATATGTTTCAACAGTTCTTCCCTTGACTGATCCCTTCTTACTCATCGATACTGTTACCCCTCCCACACACTTTATCACAATCGTCCACGTCGTCTCCAATACACTGCAATCTCGCCTCCTCAAGTCTCTCTCTTGCCTCCGGACTCATGTTCAACGACTGAAAGAGCAAAGATCAAACTACAAAAATCAAAGAGGAGAGATCAAGCTACAATGAAGAGAGATCACAAATCAAACTACAAAGATTAAAGTTCAACCTACGTGATTCTTGTCTGCTGGTTCCTGCCTTCTCAATCCTTCGGGCGTCGGCGGTCGTGCCTCGTCTTCGAAAGCGATTGAATTCGAACCCGATTGAGCTATCTGGAAAGAATTGAGATCAAACTACATATCAAAGTGTCGGCATATACTGGAAAGAATAAAGATCGGACGACAACAAATTGCCGTTCTATGCAAAAATGGAAAAATTGAATTCGTGGTAAGACAATCGCAAAGTTACAAACTATTTTCAAGCTCTCAAACCGAATGCCTCAACTTGAATTTACTCACAACGCGTTGTGCATAAAAAGTAGATCAAACAACAAACCTGAAAATTGATAGGTTTCATTCCGAATGGCATGGGCACGTAAATTCCCGACATGGTCCGCTTGTCGGTCTGTGCTTTCGATGCAGTCTGCATCAACTCGCTGATCATATGCATCGGGTCCTGCAACGATTGTTCGAGTACTGTAGGCGGAACAGTACCGACTCACCAATTCTTCTCCCGGATTGGGCACTTTGAAGCCGCCGTCGAAGTTCTGCTCCGTTTCCACAAAGTGGAAGACGCCTCGGGGCACCTGCGGTAGGCAATCGACAACTGATGCAGTACGGTAATATATTTTGAAATATCGATGACTGATTGATTACGGTAAGCAAGGGTAATCGATAAAGATGGTACCTGCACAGATCGGCCGTTGTCTGAGTACCGTACCGAGTGTCGATCGACCACGGCTGAAATTACATAGTAATGACGAAATTATTATCGAATACTTTTCAGACACATAATTTCGGCCAACTCTATAGAAAGGGGTTTGAAGTGAGAGAGAATGTGCGTAAACTCGAGACTCTTGAGACTCTCTGACTTTTGCATACTCTCTCATCCTGAAACCTTTCTGTATGGAACAATGTGGGGACCAACATATTAGAGATTAAAGGAGTGAGCACTGGTCTTGAAGTTGAGTCAAATTCGTGCTTATGCATGTAGAGGGGACGAGTTGCGTGCATGGATCGTCGATCAGTTCAAGGATCAGCGAAAAGCGTGATGAAATAGGCGATATGAGAGATGGAGGAATGAGGAATGCCGATAGGTGCGAGAAAATGCACAAGAACAAGAAATCCCCCTCACAATTCCAACCGAATAGAAAAGGTCGAGAAGCGAGAGAGTGTGCGAAGTGACAAGGACCCTATTGAGTGCACATGACCCCATTCTGGAGGTTTGGCTGAGCTACAGAATGGCGTGTCTTTTAATGGATCGAAGATAGTGTTATCATTGGAGTGTGCTATCTAAGAGGAAAATTGTTTAGAATAATTACATTCATTGAAATATGTCTGCTGAAACTCACTTTGATCTGATTTCACAGCTTCGAGGTAATCTGGGAGAGTGAAGTCCTGTGCAGAGATGAGGTTTACTGCTGAAACATTTATCGATATCTTTAATTTATTGATCCCACTCTCACTCGATCACTCACCGAGAAGAATTGCAATCGATAAGACCCTGAGCGGAGGATTACGGTACATGGACGGAGCTACCGTAGCATGTGGACGACTCTGAATCGATCGTTTGACTGTGGAAATTTGACCAACAAAACAGTGAAAGCGAAGTGTTCGCGACTCGGCAGCAATGGAAAACGAAAGCAAAATCGCGCACTTGGGGAGTGATGGATCACAAGCGAGAGAGATTTAAGCTCTCGAGAGAAGTGATAAGGAAAAGATAAAAGGCAGATATCTAGTTTCACTTCAAGCCTATTGCCCCTCTGCGGCATTATTGGACGATGAACGACTAAAGCGTCTTTTTGCGCCCGCAGATCTTGGCGCTGTTCAAGTTTTGCACCGAGCTTCCGCACCGAGCGCAGAGCGCGCGTAAAGATCGGGTGCGAAATGGGTTGGACACTTCAAAATTAAAAACGGAAGATGAATTAATCAATAAAATACACTAAATCTATGTCTAAGATTACGGTAAAAATTAGAAGTAAGTAATAACAAATCTGACCGGCCATCTGCTCCGCTGCGAAAACTTGCGTTGTTTAGTGGAACTTTTCTTTTTGCCGGTTGTCATCTTCCGGTCGCATTCAAATGCTTACAATTCGCACTTTTGAAATTTGTTGTTTTTCTTGCCCGTTTACTGCATCTCTTTTTATCAATTCGATGTAGAGCGCTTTGTAGAACGTGACAGAACACTTGTTGATGGTTGTTATCGCCTTTAGATTTCATGAAACGAAAAAATTATCTCATTTTCAGTAAGTATGTGGGGACTAACGTACAGCGAGGATGACCGCGAGGTGGAGGACCTCGGTGAAACGTTCGACGCTCTCGCCGTCTCGGCTCCCGTCTCCGCCAATTTCACCTTCCCGAACCCGCCTCTCGGCATTCAGGTAACACCGATTTCTCCTCAACGAGCTCTCCACTTTTCCACATTGTTTTCGAGCATTTATCTGGAGACATTTTCATCATCTCTACTACTTTCTGTTCATCCACTTAATAAAGCTCCCCGTTGCAGCCCAAGGGCTTCGTGAACGCACATTTCGGCCCCGACTCCAACGCCAAGTCGCTCCAGTTCAGAAAGGTGAATTTTTGTTTGTCATCCTGTGCTCGATTTTTCGTAATCGCTATGGATTTCAGACTATTATCATTAAAGTATAGTAATTAAATTAAAGGGAACGACGACGCTTGCGTTCGTCTACGAGCCGCTGACTGAGCAGGATGTGGGAGGAATCATCGTTGCCGTCGACTCGCGCGCCTCTGCTGGAGAGTACATCTGTGAGCGAGCCTTGCTTGTTTATTTCTTTATTTTGTTAAATAGTTTATTGCATTTTAAAGCATACTTGAAAACCCAAGAATGGCTCTGATGTGTTTCACGCACTCTTTAGTGTATCACAATCAGAGTAGTTGTGCTATTTTCGGAAAGAAAACTCAGTAATCATTTTTTCCAGCGTCCAAGTCGGTGATGAAGATCCTGGACGTGGGAGACCACATGGTGGCCACGATGGCCGGAGGAGCCGCCGACTGCCAATTCTGGTGCAGAACCGTCCACAAATACTGCAAGTGAGTCGGGCACTGCGCCCATTGGTACCGATCCATTGTGGTCATAGATGAGCACGAGCGTAGCCAGAAACAGTATGATACAATATACGTCATTTTTGACCGCCATTTTCTTCGCACCGGCAATGCAGTGCAAACGACATGTTGAGTTGTAGCTGAAACTTCAATCTCCCTCTTTTTATATTAAAAAAATCCCTGAGTTCACAAGTGTACTCGATCAATTAGCTAGTTATAACTCACTCTGTTTAGCATGTTCGAGTTGCGCGAGCGTTCCAAGATCACTGTCTCCGCCGCCTCCAAGTACTTTGCCAACGTGCTGTACGGATACAAGGGACAGGGACTCTCTGTCGTACGTTTTCATTATATATTACAAATATAATACATGTGTAAGAAGTATGCCCAATATTTTAATGGGAAACGGAAATCTTGAATTCAACGTCGAGCTCTAATAGGAAGTGAATAGAGATTGAAACACAAATCAGTCTTGTTTTGAAACCAGTTAATTATGCTTTCTCAGGGTTCGATGGTGGCCGGCTACGACAAGCGCGGTCCCCAGATCTTCATGGTGAACTCTGAGGGCGACCGCACCCTTCTCAAGACGTGCTCCGTCGGATCCGGATCCCTCAACGCCTACGGTAGGTCAACGGTGTCAGAATTATAATGATCATGCGAATCGATGATCTATAGGCTAGACTATAGCATGGTGATTTTTTAGTGTGTTGTCCCTTCCCCTTGTATGTAGTGTATATTTAAAAAAATAGATTTTGTATATATCAATATTTGTCAGGTATCCTGGACACGTACTACAAGCCGAAGATGACGGACGAGGAGGCGCGCAAGCTGGGCAGACGGGCGATTATGCATGCGACGTACAGAGATGCCGGATCGGGAGGAGTGTGCAATAGTGAGTGACTTTTCTTTTATTTTAGTCATAAAGTCAGTGCGATCAAGAGTGCGGATCAACTGTTATCTTGCTCGTTGTATGTGGAGCCGAACTTCTGATTTCAGTGATTATGAGAATGTCTTTGAATATCGTGAAAATATAAGTTGGTATATGATTGATACTACCTGGGGATTGTCGTAACTGAACTGATCAATACTTTTCCATTGTAGTGGTGCACATCACGCCGACGCAGAAGGTGCGCTACCCGGGAGTCGACGTCTCCAAGCTGTATGTTTTGATTTATTTTTGTATTGTTTAAATTATTTAAATTTAATAAATTTGTCTTCTACATAAACTTAAACCTATAAAAGAAGTAGACGCTTTCAATCACTGGATCGATGGATCATGTGTGCACTTGTAGGTGGTACGAGTTCGCTGACGAGATTGGCCGTGACATCGCCTACAACCCTCGTGACGACTAAGCGCTGCTGCATCCCGAACAGATTGTCGGAATACTGTAATCTATCCGTAATGCTCGCCGTTGACTTCTTCTCCTTCCCTTGCTCCCCGTGTTTGTACGGTATCGACTATCAATTGGCTATCGCACACCCTCTCATGCATTGTATTGTAATTTATTCTGCGACAGTTGTGATAAATTATTTACTTATTTCGGCAATAGTTGTAGAGCGTCGAAAGAGTCGCATAGCCTCTTACGTTGTACCTTGCCCGCGGGCCCTTCAGAACGATAGAATAGCGTATGGTAGGATTACGGTACAGTAGGAATGCAAGTTTCGTATTCGTATTACGGCATTTTGGGGCGAGAGGTCTGTATTACGGCTCATAAGGCCACTAGAGTCAGCGAAAAAGAGACTGCCATAGAGTATGCCCAATATTGAGCCGGCATCTCTACGGTAGAGTGACATTTGATGAACCCGCGTAGACGTGTAGTGGAGTGTCTTTCGAAAGGTATTATCAAACCCCTTTCATCTCTCCGTTATGCTATCATTTTGAAAGCTAGTCGTATTGATTCGCGTGAGCGGTTTTAGAGTAGTGATAAGCATGTGTGGTTCCCCACAATTCCCTTTGTCTTTGCGCATTAAATCGCGGATTGTTTTTTTTCTAATAATAAGTTATCTTGGTTTTGTAAGAAGGAACAGTTTGGTGTTTACGCATTGGTTGTGCAGTAATCGTATGTAATCGATTCATTGTTGTGCAGGCCATTCGGTCGTCCGTCTTCTCTCCTTTCTCTTTCTCTCTTTCCTGTCCTCACGACACACTGAGATATGAACGACGACACGGAGAACAATGGGCAGGCACTCAAGGATCTGGTGAGAGGGAGGAATTTAAATAAATTAGTTTTAAACATAACAGTTATCGCAGTGATTACTGAAATTGAGCGATATGTTATTAAAATTGTTGTTGTTTTAGTTGTCTCGCTAAAACATAGATATTGACGTGACATTATTCATATAGTTGTATCCGAGGTGAGTCTCGATCTAGTAATGTTGACCGAGTGGGCAACGCATAACATGCGAGTGTGACACAAATCAGCGAGTTTGTGTGCATTTTGAAACCCTTTCGAAAGTCGATTGATATGGGCGTGCATTTCTCGTTAGTCATGTGTTATTGTCGGCTATGCGTTTGTACTCAATTCTACGCTGTAAACAGTTTTCAACTAGTATCACTAAATACCTGTAATTTTTCCATCTCCTAGTGTTCTATCCTAAATACCCATTTTATGTTTGGCATTCAAACATGCATAAATATATATTTTCTCAGATTTCAAGCGAATATGATACATTTATTTATGTATTTATTGATTCTTGCAGATAGCAGTGTTCCCTACCGTGAGCAAACGCTGGCTCGCCTCCCGCGCAGACCAGGGCGCCAATGTAAGATTATTATTGTTTTTAAATAATTAAGCGATATTAAAATATCCTTTAATTCGTTGACCAAGAACTATTGCGAATTCTATAAGTAGTGCAAGGAATACTAGTGAAGAGTGTGCCCTTCGCTTAGTGTCATATCACGGAACATCGCAAATTGCGTTGTTGGCATGGCTACAACATCCTCCTCAGAGGGAAATAAGTCTACAAGTCTTTTAAGTAAAAACGCCTCACTCCTCGCGCGCCTATTGGACTTTGAAGTCTTACTTGGTTCCTATTTTCTTTCTTATCTTTTTCCTAACTTATTTCCCCTGTGAACCGTTGTCTCCCTTTGCAGGTGATCTCTAATCAACTGCTGGATGGCGTTCACGAGGTGCCCCAGACGACGGGCGATATGAGTATGATGGAGGAACCAGAGGATGAGGAGGAGGAGGTACGGTAGTTACCGTATTTCTTGATGGAGGTCTGGAAGTGATTGGCTAGGAACTACGAAAAAAAATTAGTTACCGATCGCCGACACTGTTTTTGCTGAATTTAAAAATGCAGAACTCCGCTCTTTATGCAAATTTAATTCCTTTTGTTTAAAATTCGGACAACCGCTGTAGTTTTTTTTTGTATCTGTTACCTCTGTGAGCTTCGAGATGAGATGCAAGACGTCGAGATCGAATTTCGAGATGAACTTTGCTCTGAATACTGTAGAAGATATCTATTATTGTCTTCATCTCATTCCCCTCTCTCAGGTCGTCAGCGCCACCTTCCCCACAGCTGCTGCTGCAGCAACCGCGCGCGCTGCACCCAAGCCCCGTGCAGCAGCAACGGGTCGGAAGGCGGCTGCTACAGCAGCTGCAGCACCTCCGTCCGCGGCTGGAGAGCCCCGTCGATCGACCAGAATCAGGAAGAGGAGAGAGTCGGAGGGAGAGGAGACTGAGGATGATACTACTGTAGAGATACCGAGAGAAACGAGAAGAAGAGGTGAGTGGAGGGGGGTTGATGGTAAACAGATATCGGATATTGGGTAGAATATTATTGTATACGTGAGATTGTAATGACAAACTTGAATGGGAACAATGATAGGTTACCTAGATTGATTGTAAACATACTGTAATCGTGGTGCTTGAACTACGATGCATGTATTGGAATAGATTTTCTACGGAGCGACAGTGTCTAGAATAGGTATATATCGATCGTTTCTTGCAGCCGCGGTAGTGGGGGCGCGTGGTGGCGTCAAGCAGCGCAAGTTGGCGACGCTGGAGGAGAGAGATGAAGAAGGGGAGGAGGAGATTGAGATGCCGCTGTTGAGTGAGGAGAAGGAGAAGCAGAAGGGAAGGAGGAAGAAGGTGGACGTTGTCGTGGTGAGAAGAGATGATTGATTACTGTAGGTGTATTGATTATATTATTGAAACATAGCTCTAAAAGTGTATTGAATTCGACCTGACGGATTCGGGTATAAGGCGATCACCTAGAGCTGAGATACCCACACTGTTTTGTAGCTACCATTGCCCCAACCAATTAAAAACCTGAGGCGAATTGTGAAAATCTGCGGCACTCGGAAATAAACCTGCCCGACTGTAAAAAATGCATTTCCTTGTGCAAATTTATTTCGCGAAAAAAAAGTTCCCTCCCGTGCAGCGACCCAGTAAGCGATATTTTTGTTAGAAAGAGGACCATCAGAGGAATCGAAAAAGCTAAAGACCGGTACGTTTTTCTTCCTGGAAAAATTCTAGTAAAAATAATTTAAATCCGTCGATTTGACTTTTTGGCCTATGTATTGAAAAGTCTATTCAATATACCTATAGTCAGTCGAGCTGATTATCGTTTTTCTAGACCGCTGAAACAATCTTAAGTAATGGGTATACGGTTTCACTTCTTTGTGGGAGACGGGATGGAATGCTTATACCTGTATATTCCTGTTGTAGATCGGCGACGACTCGACGCCGGACGCCAAAGTGCCTCCCAAGAAGGCGCCGGCGAAGGCCGCACAGGTGGCGCCGCGTGTGCGCCAGCCGGCGGCTGCTGCCATGCCGCCAGTTGTGGCCGCGGCGGCGGCGCCCGCGCCCACCACGGTGGTGCCGAAACCGGTGGAAGAGGAGGAGCCGGCCATAGATGAGGAAGCAGCAGAAGTGATGACGAGAATGGCGCAGCTAGTGGACATGAAGAAGTTTGAGCAGCTGGTGAGTGGAAGAGAGATTGTGATACTGTCTATCTTGGGTGTACGTTTAGGAAATTTAGTAATCGATATCTAGGCAATGCATGACGTATTACTATGTGATGACGGAATACCCTCGCCAATGGGTATCGTTAAATAAATGGGTGGATTGGGTATTTAATGAAGTTGTGAACACAGTATCTTTTTGGCGATTGATGTGGATATTCAGTGCTAGAGAAACACAAAAAAATGCGGAGTTGTTTGATTCGGTATTTGAGTGGTGTAGACTGATAAGCTATTGTTGCAGCAATTCTTCTTCCCCGAGGTGTCGCTCGGATGGCTGCTGCAGCACGCGGACTGCAGCGAGGAGAGGATATTCGAGATTGTCGATGGTACGTTTCGATCTGATTGATGGCGATGCGAGCACATATGAGAGGAATCGCGAGAAAATCGAGCATTTCGAGGAAGAATGGGACCCAGATTTCAAGTATTTTTAATTTCGCTGAAAATTAGGCTTAAGGTATTTCAAACACTCCTCTATCGATTGGCGTTGTCAAAATATCGATTAAAAATTTCGCAATCGCGTGAAACACGAAAGCACCAGGCGGGTTGTGAATATTTTTTCGAAATTGCAAAATTCGAAAAATCATAACTCCATTCAAAATAAAGATAAAAACGTGTTCTTTTTTATGTTTGATGGAGAGATGTCTCAGCTACGCAACAAATCCATCAAAGTCATTCCTGGCACTCTCATCGGTGCAGGGTGGTCGCTTCTGTGATTTTGATTGTAACTTTGGTTAAAGTCCAAAGCTCCCGCTCCCCTTATGTGCGTTCTGGTGGTACTTGCTGGTGCTACTTACAACCGAAAAATGAGCAGAAACGGACCATGGGTTGTAAAGATGCACTGGATTTTGTCAGGCCGTCCTTAGACAAGGAATGGACAGATACGTGAAACAAGTCTTGTTTGTGCTGTATATTATTAGAAATATATCAAAAACAATATTCTCATTATTTGCGATACATTTTGTCATCTACTTTTGAGTGGAATTTTTTTTAATTTTTAAAATTCAATTTTCGGAATCACTGACTTTGACCAAATTTGCATGACTAATGTCATTTATTCAACTTTATTTGAATGTTTATGATGTTTGGACAAAGATCTATACGTACTCTATGGTGTGCACAACTTTATCATACTTTAAACACATCACTTAGTCCGTATTTTTGTGTACCTGTTCAAACATTTTAATTTCTTCCCATATCTCTTGAGAAGGTTCGTGACTATGTGTACAACATTTGTCTTTTTGAAAGTGAGTGGCTACCTATTCGTAGAAATTAGCTACAACGCTTAGAAAATCATGCATATGCACGAGGACGCGCGCTCTGCCTTCTCTGGCACTCTCTCATTTTCGCCCGCTCTCTCGCTTGGTTCGGATCCAGTGAGGGCAGAAATATTTTTCTCAGGTATGTACAATCAGAAAACAATGAATTTACCTTGAACATGTTGATTCCACATTCTTATTAAAAGGGCAAAAGAAGAGAGAGGGTATTGACATTAGTCATGCAAATTTGGTCAAAGTCAGTGATTCCGAAAATTGAATTTTAAAAATTAAAAAAAATTCCACTCAAAAGTAGATGACAAAATGTATCGCAAATAATGAGAATATTGTTTTTGATATATTTCTAATAATATACAGCACAAACAAGACTTGTTTCACGTATCTGTCCATTCCTTGTCTAAGGACGGCCTGACAAAATCCAGTGCATCTTTACAACCCATGGTCCGTTTCTGCTCATTTTTCGGTTGTAAGTAGCACCAGCAAGTACCACCAGAACGCACATAAGGGGAGCGGGAGCTTTGGACTTTAACCAAAGTTACAATCAAAATCACAGAAGCGACCACCCTGCACCGATGAGAGTGCCAGGAATGACTTTGATGGTTTTGTTGCGTAGCTGAGACATCTCTCCATCAAACATAAAAGAGAACAAGTTTCTTTCTTCATTTTGAAAAGAGTTATGATTTTTCGAATTTTGTAATTTCGAAAAAATATTCACAACTCGCCAGGTGCTTTCGTGTTTCACGCGATTGCGAAATTTTTATCGAAATTCTGACATCGAAATTCTCTCGCGATTCCTCTCATATATTTATGTAATCAGTGGAACGGGAATGCGCGAGGTGCGGAGTTGATGATTTTTTTTTCTGATTATTTATTGTGAGCAAGGAAATGTCACTGAATTAATGTGTGCACGCGAGCCGATATTTATGTATTTATTGATTTCACCAAGTACATATACTAATCAGATAGAGATGCGAGCACAAATATTACAATAATGCGTGAAACAGGGATTTACGGAATATTGCGAATTTAACTATGAGAGCTTCGTTGATTCGATCGATGGTTTACTGTGCGTAGAGATGGGCCGATGAAATTGAAGCGTTCACGTTAGCAGAAAACTTCAAGGGCGAGCGAAACTTTAATTCGCCGGGTGTTGAAAATCGGTCGACGATTTCTGTGAAACATTGATATGGGATTTATTGTAATTTTTCTATTACATTCGTCTTCTATGACAGGGATTAATTGGGATGAAAACGCCTATTATTCATATAATGGTTGACACGCAAATGTGCGGGGTGCTTTGAATTGAGTTTTTATTTATTTTCCTGCAGCTTTCTATCATTCATCTTCTAGTTTTAACATGTCAACTCGACGAATATGACGATAAGTAAATAGCAAATGCTGTAAGTATCCAAGTGGTTAATAATTGTTTTTCTAACATTAAGACAAAGTAGGCAGTTTGTGAAACCCGAGATTGCTTGGAATTTGTAAGCTGAACTTTGTCGTTACTATTTTCTCGCGTTGCAGCGGGCAACGTGGATCGCAAGCTGGTGCCACGTGCGGACGGCAGAGGAGTCACCACCATTATCAAGGTATTATATATTCACAAGCACCAAAATAATAAAACGTTCCGCTACTAAACTATAGATATGATTGCGAGAGAGCATGACAAAGTAATACACGCCCCGAGGTATAGAATGAGAGCACACGCACTAGTAGACTATTTCATCAACATATCATTTTGAAATTGTAGTGTAAGGTAGTTTTGGTTATTCGATTACTGTGGCCAACTAGCCGGGATGTGTTGAGGTTAAATACACTACGCTCTATGCGTGCACTACGCTCTATGCGTACGCTACGCTCTATGCATAGTTCTGGGTCCAGGTTCGGTCCAGGGGGAGGTTGGTCACTGGCTCCAGGTTCGGTCTAGGGGGAGGTCGGTCACTGGCTCCAAGTTCGGTCCAGGGGGAGCTCGGTAGCCTACTCCACGTACGGTCCAGGGGGAGCTAAGTAACCTAATTAATATTCGGTCCAGGGGGGCCTCGGTAGCCTTCTTCAGGTATGGTTCAGGGGGACCTCGGTAGCCTTCTGCAGGTACGGTTCAGGGGGAGCTCGGTAGCTTTCTTGAAGTTCGGTCCAGGGAGGAGGACTCAGTAGCCGGCTCCAAATACGGTCCAGGGGGAATTTAGTATGTTGGGGAATGTTAATCTCTAGAAAGAGTACTGGCTTATTCCGTTGCAAAAGGCTCGTGAGGATGAGAGCGATCGAAAAAAAGTTGCCACGGAGCCACGAAGTGGCGTAGTGGCAACTTTTTTTCGATCGCTCTCATCCTCACGAGCCTTTCTCAACGGAAACGCAAGATTCAGTGCATTTAAAGAGAAAACGTTCAGACTCGTTTCCGACATCGCAAAACACTTTTCCTATGGTCCGCCAGGTTCTGCAAATCAATTGGAAACTTTTTGAAATTTTCGATTTTTCATGTTAAAACGTCGCAAAACACTTTTCCTATGGTTTCCCACGCTCTGCGAATCAATTGGCAACTTGCTCAAATGTGAATCTCGTCACTCAAAATTTTTTCCCACATTTGACACTTGCAAAAAATGCGGCAAAAGACTATGCACCGGCGGGGATCGAACCTGCGACCCTCGGATTTGAATTCGAAATCGCTTCCGACTTGGCCATGGAATTATCGATTTTTTGTAAATAAATATTGAAATGTTTTCTGATGGGTTATCATATGCAAAAGGATCTGAGAAGATTGCTTGAGTTTAAAGCGATTTATAGCGAAAAAACGAAAAAAATGTCCGTCACGCGGAAGGAAAAAAAACATACCAACAGACAGACATTTCAATTTCCTAGTAGTGGAGGAATCACTGATAACTTCTTTCCAATAGATTTGTGCAACAGTGAAATGTCGTTGTTCGAGTATTCTTTGTTGATCATTTTAACACGGTCAGTATGTAGGATACCTTTTCAAATGCTTGATTATTTCCTTGTGATGACGTAATATAATTTCTTCCAGACAGCTCTCGCAGCTCGCAAGACATTCGAGTGCGTCGTGTGTTTCGGCGACTACGAGGAGCACCTCGCCATCTCGTGTGTCAGTCCTTTTATTTTTACAATTTAAAACTTTTTAAAAATGCTAAAACCCTGCAGATTGTAGTTTCTTGGCTATCTTAAATTTTGCATCGTTTAGGAGCGAGGGGAAACCATTGCGCAACCACTTGTTAATAATAATTATTACAATAGTAATATATTTATCGATACTTATCGATAAATTGTTGTCAGGTGTTAATCAAGAAGCGCGAGTCGCTTCTGCCGGGCGAGATTGCTGATGCCGTGCGAGTGGCCGAGAGGGAAGCGGCCGCGAGGAAGGGACAAGGTATACGGTAGTCCCCCTCGGTGGTGTACTGTAGTTCCTTGGCGGTGTACTCTAGCACCACTACTCCCCCCTCGTGTTTATATTGCGGACAGTTTGCTACCCTTGTCTTACTTTTTTTTTCGAAAAAGAGTTGAATAGTGTTGGCAGGGTACGGTGGTCGATCACGGTGGAAGTACTGTAGTGAAAGAACCCTTCTTGCAGAGACGCACTCGTTCTGCGCCGAGTGCGTGTCGGGACACGCGCGCGCTGCCGTCGAGCAGCAGGTACTATCAAAAACTGAACAAACCTTCATAAAATGGGAAATGGCGGCCGCTGAAACTGCACTCGCCGCACCGCCACACCACTAGAATGTATTGTCTCATCATCGTGCTGTTCAGGTCATCGTTGCGGCCGGCCACGGACTCAAGTGCATGGACCCGAGCTGCAAGAATACCCTGCTCAGAGGTACGGCGTGCAACCGAAATCGTGGTCGATCAATCGATGTCTACTCACAACTATAAGAGTTTAAACTATAGGAGTTTAATTTACGAGAGAGTACACGAAAACAAGATGGCATCCCTGTCGTTTTGTTTTTTTCCAATACTCGCTACATTAAGATTAGAGTTTTTCTCTTTTCGAAAATGAATACCGTATTCGTTAACTACCGTAACCTCTCGTGCTTGCAGCGCACATCGAGCAGGTGTTGGATGCGCGCACGCGTGCGGTCATCGATCCGATGCTCAACGAGGAGGCGCTGCTGGCTGCGGATTGTGAGGATGTCGAGAAGTAAGTGGTGTGTGTGGGGGGGGGAGTGGTGCGCCGAGTGTGGTGGAGAGAGGCGACGTTTTGTGTTCAAGAAACACACTTCCCGTATTGCTAAAAACGACATCCGTAGCATATCTTATTAATATTCGTCGATATGCATGTCCCAACAGTCAACAATGTTGAGAATGGCCAAAACGTCAAGCAATAGTTTGACACGACAATACTGATGTGACTTTTATTCTCCAAATACATTTGTCAGATGCCAGAAGTGCTCGTTCGGTGCGGTGATTGAGCAGCCTCGCGACATCCAGCCCGTGTTTGCGTGCCAAAATGCTGCCTGTCGACACACTCACTGCAGGTGAGGGAGGGGAGAGGAGAGATCAAACTATATGCATGGAGCAAACTACAAAATTGAGAGTGGGAGTAAATCAAACTAGTGAATACAAGGAGCAAACTACAAAACTGAGAGGGGGAATAACTAAAGAATGCAGGGAGCAGTGTAGAGAATTGTGAAATCGAGCCGTGTGATTAGCGAGATACAAAGTCCAAACTACAGACAGTGCGGACGACAGTGGACGGCGGAGCACAAGGGAAAGAAGTGCGAGGAGCTGGATCCGGAGGTGAGAGATGGAGAGTGTAGGAGATGTAAGAGGGGTTACGGTAGCGGAGAGGTTGCTGGGTCAGATTCGTGATCTTCATATAATTACAATTTTAAAATGATACGTTCATTAAATGTACTACTGGTGCGTGCACTCCTTTTCTATATTTCGGCGCGTCTTTCGCTTTGCCATGCTTTCTCGCAGCCATACGAGTGTTTGTGAATTTAGAATACGGTGCGAAGAACTTTTCATGATTTATGACAAAGTGTTTGTTTGTAAGGCGATTCGTCGCCGCGTGGAGGAGCAGCTGGCGGAGGCGAGCATGTTCCGATGCCCCCGGTGCAAGAAACCGATTGTGAAGGTGAGCGAGACTCGGATGCAAATAATACAACCCACGTTCTCTTAATCCAGAAACGTTATTGGTTACGGTGGGTAGATTAGTGCGAAATCGGGGATTTGGGATTAAGGTAATCACTGACAATCTGAATTTTTTTGAAGTCGGTGGATTGACGTTTTGCAGTGGCCATTTTTAGCACGGTGTACAAGAGGCATCAATAGGCAGTAATGCGAAAATGATAGAAATAATCGGTTGTTTGTCGACAATTATTAGAGTTGAAAGTGTCCTTTATCCATTTGTCTCTTGATCGTTGATCTGCCCCCCTCTCAGCTGGATGGGTGCAACAAGATTGCGTGTCCGTGCGGGCAGCTGTCGTGCTACGTGTGTAAGGCGGCCATCAAGGACTACAAGCACTTCCAGAATGGACCCACGTATGTTTCCATTGTGTGCCTCTCTCACTCACTCTCCCCCCCTCTCTGTATGCGGCGGGGGTTGTGCGGTCGGTGCTGGGGAATGGGTGCCCGGTTGTGAGTGTTGCTAGTGGCCGAAATTCGGCATGACATTTCGGGCAAAAGGCGCTAGCCTAGATTTGAAATACTTTTTTTTATAAATATGTTTACATGTTGGGTTGTGCTAATCACGGCATTTGTAGTGGAGTCTCCACTGTGGAGACATCAGAATACTTAAGGTTATCTAGCCCCACGCTACTCACCCTACCGCGTCTCTCATTTTCTTGCCCCTTTTCTAGACCTAACACCTTTACCTTTTCACACCTGCTACAATTACATCTCTCCGAGGGCTCTATGCAGTTTGCAGTTACAGCCTTGCGTTTTATGATTTTTGAACTCCTTTCGGCGATGAGACGTTTAGAATCTTGCTTGCATGCTTGCAAAGTTACTAATCAAAGTGTCTCAATTTAAGCGGTTCAATTGTTGTCTCTGTGATCTTTGATCTCTGCAGGGCCGATGGCAAGCCTCCGACCAAGTGTCAGCTGTGGGTGGATCCGACGGCGCAAGTGGAGGCGAATCGGCTGCAGCTGCTGCAGGAGCAGATTGGTGCAGCGAAGGATGGTGAGCAGGGCGACGAATACCAAACGGCACACGCAATGCAAAAGTTGACTAAAGTTGAAATTTTGTGGTGTGCGAGGGCGACGATTCCGAAATTTATTAATCCAATCGCAGCCAACGTCAAGGATATGCTGGAGCGTCTGCAGTGAAGTGGCCACCAATCGATACGCTAGCCCCACCGCCCCCCCCCCAGTTACGGTAGTATACTGTAGTTGTCTCACAGATACCCACTTCTACTATGAAATTAGATCTCATTGTTCTATAATTAATTATGCATTTAACATTCCCCATAATACGTGCTACCACGACGGATACTTTGCTAATGACAAAATCATGTAGACTACTACGGAATCTTTATTAAAATTCGGGATAATTCGTTCCACCTCACTCACCTTGTCTGTGTATCAAGCATAATTTTATACCATCCATATCTTACTGACCTTGTCCCTGATAATATAATATTTGTGAATTAGCCAATTCTCTTTCTACCCCCTTGCACAGTGATAAACTAATGTGTGCCGTATGTTTAACTTTTTGATGTAATATCGGTCGCTGAAACCGGTGATAATATCTCAATAGTTGAAATGTACAATGTTATACGATGTTCAGGCAACAGTTACGGATACGGCTCCTGACGAGCCCGGGTACGGTGTGCGCGTGTATCGATTGGTGCACGATGGATGGACTGACACCGGATCAGGCGGCCATCTTTTGGGAAGTGGTCAGTTTTCTCGAGATCACAGCATGTTTAACCAACACGTGAAACTTGAATAACTCTTTTTTTGCGGTCTATGCAAGCAGAGATGAAATAGATACCGTTCGCTCAAATGCACCATGTGTCCACAGCCGTTGGGAAACTTTTTTGAGCCTTTCTTTTACCAAATGTTCATATATTATTATATAAAGTACATTTCAGTGATAATTGAAATTATCCTGATTCTCTAAGGCTTCAAACACATGGTGCGTTTTTTGGCGGGACAAATCAGGGATTTCAGATACATGGTGCATTTCGATTTGCAAAAATTAGTTCTGACTAAATATTGATGTCTAATATAGCAAATTCGCTTCATGTGGTTTCTATGAATAAGCTGATCTAGATTTGGAGCGAGTATTATCGTCCTCCTTTGCGTAAACATGGTGCACTGCATAACGTTAGACAACGGAACCATTTCATCTATGTATGCAAGCGACCGTTCGAAACTGTTGAAATCTAAATGGAAGTATTCAAGTGTATTGCCTGTGCATCATACTCTACTAGAGTTCGAAATGTGAGAACTTGATCCCTTTAATACTACCACTCTATAATCCACCGACCGGTGATGAGAGCGTGCGAAATGGAGATACAATGAACTCACGTTTCGTACTCCATTCACAACTATCCCTATTCAGAAGGAGTGGTTCCCTCAAGCGTCTCGCCAAGGCATCATCACCCACATTCCACTCGGGCTCGATGTGAGCATTTTACACATTAAAAAAAATGCTTAAAGGGACCAGGCAGTGAAAAACAAGTGAAGCTTATTTCATAGAGCTTGAAATGCTGTTTCTCATCGAATTAAGCAAAAAAATCGATAAAAATGCATTTAAAAATAATTACCTTATTTATTTAGACTCAGGATTGGTGATTTTGCGAGGTTTCTACGGTAACACAACAATTGTTCAGTTCGCGATTGAATGCAGACTTTGTAGGAGATTCGGGCCGGTCATCAAATTCACCCTTTCCCTAGCGGTTTTATTTAATTCCAGTGATATTGCGTTTGTTCTTTGTTGCCAAAACGTTCTAATAGTCGTACTCCCCGTTACGATCGCATTTGTCATAATCGAATGTGTATTTAACCCGAAAGAAGCTTGATTTCTCGCTTCTTGCCGGCCACCTTTCCTTTTTTGCCCATATTTTTCGGCTTGCCGACAGATTCGTTATCGTTATTACTTCAGAGATGACCGATTTCACGTGCTATTCATGCAGCACGCAACAGGTGCAGCGGTAAGCTGCGCATTCATGCGCAGCTTACGGCTGCACCTGTTGGACCTTCGGCTCGAGTGGATTCATCAATTGAACCGGCTTCCTGGACGGAGCAGGGGAGGGCAAGGGGTGTAAACTGACTTATAGTCGAGAGGTGTGCATGCAGTTCTATTATAGCATCATGTGCAACTTAAAAAGGGTTGAATATGTCGTGTTTTAATATGTTCGCACACGCCCTCCTTCCGCTCCGTCCCCCCTCTAAAGATCCGCTTTGACAACGCATAGAAGCAATGAATGCAGCACGTGCTGTATTCATTCCATCTATGCTGGCTATTCATTACCTATTGTTAAGTATATTCCTACTGTGATATGCCCTGTGGAGGTTCAACGCACGACGGAAGAGTCGAGAAATGAAACAGAACACCGTACCTGGTCGTGTCTTCGTAACTGCAGTTTAATTGCTATCCTAATATCCGACTAGAATATGGTAGCCGGATCATAACAAGGAAACGGTATTAGCGGACATTACAGAGCACTGTATAGAGCTATAACACTGTAAAGCAAGAGCTATAAATATTCGTTTGTAATCTTTATTCACATGACGTCAATATCGATGAATAAGGGAAAGTAAATATAGTTAGCGGATGAAGAAAGAAGTCGACATCACTAAATAATTTTAGCACATTGAAACCCGTTGCACGAGCACAGAAGATGGTGGTACTAATTGACTCTCCAGCGGACTAGATCGAATAAGCGGGAAAACACAATAAAGACAACGAAATCGGCAGAGGTAAATCTGGCACAGCGAGAAAAGTTCACAACAGGACACGTGACATTGTTAGAAATTGATTACGGTAACGAAAAAAACTATTGATTGGCGCAGAGGAAGAAGTCAATTATTGATTAGTAACTGAGAGAAGACATTTAAATTTTGTATGAACTGTATTCAGACAACCTAGCACTGGTATTGATGGCATGTATGCACCCAAATACAACAAGAATTCACAATTTGTGTGTGAATCACAAACAAACAATTAAATAATTCTTGATGAAAATGATGGCCTTGCGGGTTGTATCGGAGAAGTGGCCTCTTAGATCTTGTTGAAAGCGTAGATGTCGACAGACTGGCAGCGATCGGTAAACCCTCCTGCAATTGACCTTCCACATTATATTTATTTTGTTTAAAAAACATCTATTTAAAAAAACAACAATATCAAATCATAAAGGAAGTTATCTCCAATATTTGGTAAGAGCTCCATAAGAAAGAATCACCTCCCGATATTAATAATAATCGAAACTGAGAATCAAAAAAATATTAAAATTATATAGGAATCCTCTTAGAGGATAACTGATCAACCCCTCACTATCAAGAGTATCAGCAATTATACTTTGGAATAAAATAGAAAATATATATTCAAATGTGCAGATTTTTAGAAAACAAAACTGTACTCACCTTGGGTTTGATGCATCTGTTCTCTCTGACATGGGAGTGACCTGAACTCACATTTCCCGATCTTTTTGATTTTACCATGGTAGTATACATGTCTAAAGACTATCTCAAAACCATTGTCAAAAGCTGCGGAATCCGTCTGGGAAGCGAGTTAGCAGATTTCACGCCCCATAAGATCGAAAGAACGCACTGTTTCCAACTGCAGCGGTGGCCGAGTGGTCTACGGCGGCAGGGGTAGGAGGGGGAAGTGAGGTCGTGGGTTCGGTTCCGCTCACCAGAATTTTTCTTTTGCTCATTTTTCAGTGATCCTTGAATGTTTTCTGGAGAGCAAATGTAGTTTGATGTGCTACTGTTCGTTCTTTGCTCATTGTCGTACTATCGTACGTGACCATTCGAGATCTGCTACTTGATCTACCCGTATTGATCGACTGGAATGAGAGTACAAAAGGCGGAAAATGAAACAAGGAGACTATTCTCTTCATGTTTTCACCTGCTCGCGTCGTCGGTCTTCTCGCTGCCAAGCTCGGAATCGATTCGGATGTCTCTTCAGCTACCCGAGAAGAACGGAAGCTTGCCGGAACTTTCGCCCATCTTCTCAATGAAGCTGGTTTGGATTCTCTGGTGTACGGAGAGGATGATGAACTCGTGCCATTTGACCCCAATGACGAAGAAGATGTGGACCCAACTTGGACCGAGGACGATTTGGATCTTGTGAATGATGTTCCCCCACCAGATAGGAAACGATTCGCGTTCTCAAACGGATACGCGTCTCTCGAAGCGGTGAGTAAATTCGAGATTTTTGAAGTTTTCTGACTACTTTCTCACCTTTTTTTGTTCAACAGTATACTTTGCAGATAATACTCGCATCGAATTACTTCCGGTCAACAACCAGCAAGGCTCATCGGACACTCGAAAGCATGAAGACCAAGCATCGATTTCTGGCCAACTCCAACGATCTCCGTAAGATGGAGGCGTTTGCAAAGGAAGCCGATGAGAACTCATCCCGACGCACCAATCGAATCATTGCACTCCAGAATCTTTCTGACGATGTGTACATGCAAGCTATGAAAGCGATGGAAGAAGGTGTGTCACTTTTGATCTATTTCCATCCTATGGGCTATCCAATTATGCATCATTTTACGTTTATTCGTACCTCCAGAAAGGGGTCAAGAGAGAATGAGTTAGAGATGGTATCTGGTTTTAAATTTTTTTCTTCTCTGACTCCATTTCTAGAGACCAGGAACGATATGACAATAGGGGAGAGAGTCAATAGAACTACTAATTGAGGCACACTTCTCTATTCAAGGTTACTCTCTTCACGACATCGATCTCCAAGTTATGGCCATCGATGTCAATTTGGAGATGAAATACCTGGACAAGTTCGAGGCGTCACAATCGTGGGTCACGCGATTCAAGAGGAAGCGTCGAATTGGATCTCGTCGGACAACTAAATTCGTGTCGAAAGTGAATCACGATGACGACAAGGCCATCAAGACTGCAGCCGCTGATTTTGTCGCTTCTATCAAGGAAGAGATGAAGACTCGACCACTCAATCAGATTTGCAACAGCGATCAGAGTGGATTTCTGAAGGAGCTGCACTCTATGAGGTACTAGAGTGATCTTTGATCTTTGAATTTCCTGCGTTAACTGGTTGTTTTCTATGATTATTTTGTAATTTGCAGAAGTCTCGCACCAATTGGAGAGAAGACAGTAGTCCGCTGTGTCCAATCGAAGTCATCACTCACTCACAGCTATACCGTAATGCCCCTCATCTTCGCCGATGGATCAATGGGCGACTATCTCTTCGTTGTTCTCCAAGAGCCGGGTGGCTCTTTCCCCAAGAAGAAGAAGATCTTTGACGCTCCGAACTTGGTTGTGACTGCAGGAACCAGTCACATAATGACCAAGAATCACATGCGAGAGTGGGTGAACAAGGTGAGCATTTCTACCGCATTCCTTGACCTACCGTACCCCACCCCTCTATCACCTACCGTACCCCACCCCTCTATTACCTACCGTACCCTACCCCTCTATTACCTACCGTACCCTACCCCTCTATTACCTACCGTACCCTACCCCAACTCACGAATTGATTGGAATCGTATTCCAGTGTATCTTCACTCCATCGACGACCTCCAACGATCTTCTCATTCTGCTCGATTCGTGGACGTCCTTCCGAGATCAAGCAGCCATCGACTCTTCTCTTCCCTCTGGCAAGACTCTTCACACCCGTCAAATTCCGGCCGGAGCCACTGGCATTTGCCAGCCCCTTGACGTCTTCTTTTTCCGGCCTTTTTTTTTTTTTTTTTTTTTTTTTTTTTATTAGTGCGTCGAATTCAGGGTTACGGGTTCCGCAATTTCCCCACATTCATAATTTTCCAACGTGATCCCATTCTAAAAGTCATTTCACTTTCGTTCACTGTCATGCGTGCCCCCATCTTTAAGCCTATGATTCAGTATGCCTGGCATGCGGCCGGTTACCTTGATTCCGCACCCACCGTTCGTTTCAAGACCCCCGTACAGCTCTGTTTCCCCAAGTCTGTCCATTCAACCAAGTGCTGTTCTCTAGGTTGCATGATGATGTCATTCATCAAATGTCCTATGTGCAATTTCACATGGTGTTTCAAGTGTTACGTGATCGAAGTTCATCGCTGTTGATAACATAAACATGTCTCACGTTGTTGGTACGATTCGAAAAATGAGCAAAAGAAAAATTCTGGTTAGCGGAACCGAACCCACGACCTCACTTCCCCTCCTACCCCTGCCGCCGTAGACCACTCGGCCACCGCTGCAGTTGGAAACAGTGCGTTCTTTCGATCTTATGGGGCGTGAAATCTGCTAACTCGCTTCCCAGACGGATTCCGCAGCTTTTGACAATGGTTTTGAGATAGTCTTTAGACATGTATACTGCCATGGTAAAATCAAAAAGATCGGGAAATGTGAGTTCAGGTCACTCCCATGTGAGCTCGTGCAGACTCTTTCTGAACATGATCTTGTTGAGGGCGGTCTTGGCGTCCGACTGGAAACGCGCCAGTCCCACATTCACCTTGTCCGAGATCTAGCGCACCTGAAAAGGGAGAAAAGGGGTTCTCGCCGGTATTTCGTCAGAAATTACTAAAGAACGCTGAAGTGCACATTGCCCAATTTTATTATTGCATTGCCAAAAAAGTGGTCAGAGAAGCGAATTACATTCAAAATTTTCGTTTTTCAACACGGTCTGGACGCCATTCAGAAGAGCCCATCCTCGCTAGCGAGAACCTATTTGACCCATGGCTGGGATTTTTTGATTTTTTTTGAATTATTTGACCATTTCAAAAAAATCAAAAACTCAAAAATTTTTGAAAATATTTTCAAAAAATTGAAGAAAAAAACTTACACTAGATATTACAAATTCACAGACCCTCGTCCGAAATTATAAAACGTTCCGTTACTACTCCGCGCTAAACGCAGAAATGATTGGTGAGAGAGCATGATAAAACGAGAGACACGCCGAGGTATAGAAAGAGAATACACACAACAGTAGCCCCTTTCATGAACGGATCATTTTAAAATTGTAATATTATTTATTATTTTAGATATTATAGGGCATTTTCGGAGAAATTTTTTGAAAATCAATGATTTCAATGGTTTTTCTCTCAAATTTTAGAAAATTTCAAAAATTTAGTCCATTATTAGTTTGATTTTAGAATATATTGAGGAACAAATTGCTCCAAATAAATTAAATAATAGACCATTTTTTGCAGAAGGTTTCAAAACTTACAAATTATGAATTTTAAATTAATAAATAATTTTATATGAGCCAAATCGTTGTGAGAATAGCTTTCAAAAAGGAAGTTCAGCAGCTGAAAAACTATTTGTATCATTTTTAAGAAATTTTTTTGATTTTTTGAAATTTTATGAACACATTTTTTGAATTTTTTTTATCAAAAAACTTTTTTGAAAATATTTTTTTTGATCCCAGCCCTGGCTGGCATACGAACTATTACCATAGACAAAAAGGATATGTGCCTAAAAGTGCAGCATGTTGTCTGATCTTCACTTCAACTATAATAATATCAATATAAACTGAAATTAATAAAGAATGAGCTAACCTCTTCCCACTGCTTCTCCGCTCCATCATCCCTTCTTCTCCTCCAATTCGCACTCATCGGTCGACGGGAGATTCTAAAATCATTCGAATTTCGTCATTATTACATATTTTCCAACTTTTCGTAAAGGCATTTATGAAATACACATAAATAGTGAAGCTAACTCGACTAGTGTTTGCCCAGCACTCGCCGAGTCTTTTCTGTCAAGCACGTTATAACCAGACGCGCGCGAGCATAATTCCCGGGATCACACATTGCAGAGTCACTCGTGAGCATTACACGGAAACTCTGTCGCAAATTTGCCGCAAGGACCTTGTGCAATATGCAGTGAACACTATTTACCGCAATCAGGGAACACTACCGCCTCGACCCTTGCTGCAAACTTGCGCAGGCGCGAGCAAGGACAAAATAACTAAAGAAAATTTGGCGGCTAATTGCTCGAACGGGAGCTAAGTAGCACGCAAAAAGCGAGCAAGTTATTTTAATTTCTTTTGGCAAGGTTTAATAAAATTTCCGGCTACAACAACATAATTGCGCCGGTGTTTGGCGCAACTTGCACGAGGTCCATGTGCTTGCGGCATATTTCATCATAGTTTCCGTGTAGCTCGCGAATACTTACACTGTTTCACATCGTAGACATAGCCAATGCGAGGGTTTGGGTTTTTTTCTAGATCAACAGGCGAAACAATAGAGTGAATGGCCTAATTCTACAAGCGCGCGACCGATGCTTGCGACTAAACATTTGAAATGCACTCGCGGGTAACTCTTTCTCGCGAGCAACTTAGACAAAAGGACTCGCAAGAGACGAGTGCCTCTTGATAACAGCACTACACAGCAACAATAAGAAATATAAATGTCAAATCAAATCAAATAAATAATGAGCTAACTTCTTTCACTCGTTCCTCCTCCATCAATCTTCTCCTCGCAACTCCCACTCGTCAGTCGACAGGAGCTCCTAAAACAACTCGCATTTATTCATAGCGAGTGTTGAAGCATACCACATAGTAAACGAGATAGAAGAGAGAAGAGATGCATCAAATCTAATCTGGAGTCCGGGAAGGAGGAAAGCGTTCAGCTTTTCGGCCTTCTCCTCATCCTGGATGACAAGGGAGAACAAGAAGCGGCTGGTGCGGACCTTGAACTTGACGTTCTCCTTGTTCTTCTTGATGGTGAGGGACTTGGCGTCCTTTCTGAGTCCTTGATATCCTGGATTTGGCGCCGCATTTTACCTAAAAATGGGGAAATTTAATTAGAAGTCGAATATCGCACAACGCGCGAGACTTAAAAGGTTTCGGGCGTGTTCCCAATCACGTGCGTGACGTTCGTTAAATTGACAAATGTTTACAATAACGAATATTAACAAGTATAAGCAGGGAATCATAGAGGGAACGTGAACAACGTAAGTTGAAAGGAAAACAAAAAAGCGCGCCAAATTTGGCAAAATGCAATACACACAATGCACGTGGCACGCAAATACCGTAATACAACAATTACACAAATCAAAACTTCACCAATCTTGATACAGTATACCATTTTTCAAAATCATTTTTTCTTAAATATAAAATTTTTTAAAAATTTATTTTTTCTTTCTTTATTGTTTTTAAGGATAGTACAATAACATACTACAAAATCACTTGATTTAAAAATGTGTTTTGCTCCGCTGCCTGGTCCCTTTAAATTAATTTTGAACTCTGTGAAACGCTATTTCATTCCCTAGTGATGATGAAGATTAACTAAAATGGCGGTATAATAAAGGCTCGATGCGATTAATTTGCACATCTATGTGTTATTGCTCTTTTGCTTTCTATTGTAAAGATGATATATTTCCTATAATTAGTTATTTAGTCGATTGCCTAGTTGTGACGTAAGTGGATATTACATTTAGTGTTACATTTATAAGATCATGATATCCATCAAAATGCCAAAATAGTACTTCGTGTTGACCGAAGGCGAGAGAGACCACAAAAGTGAGAGGATCAACAACGTGTCTGTGTGGTAGACAACGGAACTTCGTATTTTGACTTTTTAATGTGATTGTATAATTTTATAAATGTAATAATAATCATGATAATTTGCAGGCGGTGATCGGTCTGTGTGCGGACGGCACGATTCCGGCAGAAGAGGAGGAGGAGGTCTTCGAAGACGCAGCCATTCAACAGGCGATAAGGGAGAGTGTGGTGAGTGAGACGACGATTGCATAGTGATGACGCAACCAGTGCACTTATAACATCACATTTTAAAACACCGACAATGGTCATGAACATTTTTTTTGGATTATTCAGTTTCGACACTCGAAAACTATCTATAAATACGCGGAGGATGAGGATCAGTAAAATCAATTGAGATCTGACCAGTTTTATACCATACGTGACCAGTTCATGAATTACGCGACATAAAATTTATGCTAGTGATTATACTAACTGTACTTGCAGCATCCCGAGTCGCAGGTCGCCGTCGTCAACATGCTGCTGCTGGGGGAGGCTGCGCAGCCGACAGCGGGCGTTGCAGCACGACAGGCCGTGCAGCAGCCTGCTGCAGCTGCTGTAGCCCCAAAACCGCAGCCCGCCGCGACTGTAGTTCAACCGCCTGTGACGCCCGAAACCACGGTGAGTAGTGGTATTAATATGATGTAATAGGGTGTTCCGAAAGTTTTGTCCATTTTGCGTTGTAAATTAAATATTTCAGCCCACAGAGATCGAGCTTCTCTATAAAGTAAATACAATATAGAGACACCTTTACACTTTGAGTATTTGATTTGAACCGATTGCATCATCGCACTGTCGGTGAAATATAGCGTTCGGGCGATATGACTATTCAACTACTCCGTTCCGAGTTTTCACTAAATAATTTTTTTCAAGAATTTGGGCACTGAGAAAAATCTGAATATAGTGCCAATCGAATTCATAGTTGGCGATACGTAACTGAAAATAATCTCGACTTCCGTCCACGTCTTACAACATCACTACGCAATACTATTTTTCCCACACAAATCTTAACTTTTTTGCGAAATTGGTTCCGGCAATAATGTCAAAAATTATTAAATAATTATTGTAGTATAGAATCACTATCTACGACTTTCAAATCGTACAAGAAACAGGTTGAGTAGAAAAATGATGGGTTTTCCCACCCCAATTTTGGATTTTTCGGATGTATTTCTGAAAGCATTAAAGGCAGACACAGTTTCACTAGCTCAATAAAGAGTACATCGTGTCTCTCTATTGTGGTTTAGATCTGTGGTTGCAGCAAGCACCCTCAATCGAGTATGAAATTTCTAGACAAAAGTGAAAAAAATCAGTCATTTTAGCTTATTGCATCATCACAACGAAATATATGCGGGATATTAATATGAGAAAAAAATAGTTCAGCTGTAGCTCCAATTACTACACCACACTGTGTGTGACTTAATCTCCGCATAAACCAGAGAAAAAATATAGAAAAAAATGGACAGAACTTTCGGAACACCCTAATATTTTAATACCATGCAATTAACGTATTTATGCAATTAACACTACTCCCTACGGTATGTGAAAGATGAATTATCGATTTGCAGTGCTCGATCTGCAGCAAGTCGACGCATCCCACAGCCAGCTGCCACTGGCCAATCAATAAGGACAGCATAGAAGAGGGTACTGTAGCACGCGATTATCGATTTATTGAGCAATCTTGTAGATCCGCGTGCGCACGCGTGCTGCGCCAAGTGCCTCAACACGCGCTTCATGTTCCAGCGACTGAGTGTGAGTGATATCTTATTTCTTTATTTAAAAAAATCGTGCTGTTTTTTTAGATGTTCATCCCACAGTAGTGGTGCTCGCGCTTCCTGAAATAGGGACACAACGTTTCATCACCCCCTAAATAGGGACTCCTGCGTTTGAACGGTTTTGATGTGCAGGGTTTTCAAATCCGGGGCGGCCGAACAGTAAACAACAACAAAGGGGCGGAGACTGCTGTCTAGCGCTCTCTCGCTTTCACACGCTCTCTCGTGTTTACTAGTTTCTCTGCCGCTCTCCGCTCTCTTGCCCGCGAAAGTCCTCGCGTGAAACGTTGTGAGGGACCACTTATGATAAGATCACAATAGGGAGAAGACGATGGAATCACAAGCGATTGTGGTACAATAGTCTAAGTGAAGGGAGCCCTATACGTCACTGGCATTCAGTTCTTGTATTTACTCTCCACCTCTCCGATATAATATATCTCAATTCGTCTTTTTTTCTTTATTCTCTTTTTTATCATTCGCTACCGATAATTCCAAACTATGATGGTAGGTCATGAGCAGAGTGGCGATCGCTTGTCTCAAGAAGGATTGCCCGCGCGAGATTCACCAGGGTCAGTCCCATTATTATCTTCTAAAAAAGTTATTTTAATACAAAAACATATCTCATAGCTTCTTGTCTGTTGTTGATGCGCTAGGGGTATTTAAATTAGTTTACTAATAACTATTGAAATTTCTAACTCGATACTTCATAATTTTAGGGCAAAATTCGGTTCCTTTTTGTTATTTTCGATCTGCATTCTCCATATTTTATTTATTTATTCTCCATAGTTTTACCAGCGCCTACTCCTCTTTCAGATCGCCTCATCTCGGATGCAAAGCTCAGTCCGGCACTGGCAAACTGGATGCTGGGTAACACGGGTGTTACTGTAGGCTCGGCGAGGTCATTGATTAATTTATTGTTCTCCATAAATACAACGATGGGGAGGACTTGGAGGACTTGAGATTCAAAATTAGGAAAAGTTTCACAACTTGGGGGTTTTGCGTTTCTTCATTCCTTTAATAGTCTCTTTGTCATCGGTATTCTGCTTGAAGACTATTTTCTATAGTAATTAGCAATTCAATCGTCTCTAGTATTCAGTAATCGCCGATCCGAAAGTGTAAAATTATTTATTTGAGAAAAAATAAATATTCACAGATTCGAGAACAATGTGAAGGAGCTGAAGAGAAAGCGAGAGGAGGAGGAAGCGATAACGGTGAGTGGAGGGATTTATTGATCGCTGACTGCCATTATAGGCTTGTTTACTTACAGTTCCACTCTTACAGTTCTTACAATTAGTTCTACTCTTCTCGTGGCTAGAAAATATTTACTTCTGCACACAGTTACACCTAATGGTTGCTACACAGCAGTGGACTGGCAGTGAGTAGATCTATGCTCAGCGTACCTGACCTGATACCGTATACTGATTGACCTACAGTAATCGCTTTCCTTCGTTTCAGGACGAGGAGCGCGAGCGGCTCGTCACGATCATCGACCACATGGACCACGACAAGTTCACGTATCTGGTATGTGATTACTGTAGGAAATATTGATTAGATTGGGGATGGTTAAAGAACTAAACATTTGTACTAAAATCACACTTGTTGAACATGAACCATTTCCAAGGTCAACCTAAGAAATGTTTGCATGCGTAACCTTACATGTGTAAAAGTACTGTACTTCTCGGCAGGTAGATCTCCTGCCCGGCGTCTGCTTCACTTGGCTGCTGGAGAATATCGATCGAGGGCCGGTCACGGCGATTCTCGACTGGAAGATGGAGGAGCAGGAGGTACTGTAATGTTGATTATTGATTGGTGATACTTTTATCGATGAATACAGAGTATAGTGTATGGTATTGCATAGCATTACAGTAAAATTATATCCTTTGATAGGTCCCGAAGCGCAAGCACCGTCGCCTGGACAAGACTGGCGTCACGAATCTGGTCGAGGTATACGGTAGCTCTCTGTATTTTACCGATATCCAATCGATATCTCAACTGCCTACCGTAACCCTGCATGGTTCCGTGCAGGAGCGTCTCCGTCTCGAGTCGACCTTCGACTGTGGCATCTGCTTCGAGGAGTGCGCCCGGCACCTCGGAGTGCCCTGCATCAATCTGAACGGAGGTACGGTAGAGTTGTGGAGTACGGTAGCTAGGGAGTACTGTAGATATAGTGCGTACTGTGGGCATGTGAGTGCTCAGAGTTGCCATTTGTAGTGTATAGTTTGGTATCTCTTTCTATTTTGTAGTCTATAGGCTGATCCCATTTCCTCCCTTTGAGGCGTCGTCGAGCAGCATCTCTTCTGTGGCGAGTGCGTGCGCGGGCACGCCGCGGCAGCCATCGAACAGGCGGTGAGCAATCCACACTTGGACACAAAAATGTGGATTGTTTTTTTTTCTTTTTTCCCTTTCCCGGTTTCAATAAAATATATAGCATTGACAAACATGCCAAACCTTCCACTTTCTCACGTATTGAAATTTTGCATAGTGCTCCGCCACCAGGTATACCGAAAATACAGAGTGCCCCCGTGTCACCGTGCCCGTTTATGGAGAAATTTACCATCGATTTTGACACGGTAGTCTTATTTATTTCCTTTGCGCCTCCTCCGTGTGGTTTCTGCTCCAGAACTTCAAAAAAAAAAACGTCAAAACGTCCAAAACGTCACTTTTTTATTCAGGGCGCTTAGCTGATTTATGTAGATTGAGCGATATTGAGATTGTTTTTGTTGTTGTTTTTTTTCGGAGCAAAGCGAAACCCTACTGTTTTATCGATGTATGAAAGGATTTTTGTATAATTTTTGCAACATACAATCACCGTCTCCTTTACACTACTTCCTACACTGTCCCATCCATAAGTGGGCATGAGGATCAAGGGGTACACTCATGTGGGAGATAATTTCGCTGTGACGTTTATAGTAGCAATTTCTACAGACTGGGTTACGGTAGAACCCTGCAATCGACTATCCTTCCCGAAAAAATCGATGCATTCTGCACATCTTTCTTTCCTTCAAAAACTGCATGCACTCATTTGATCTCTCAGTCAATCGTCCGCGCCGGTCTCGGGCTCAAGTGCATGCAGCCTAACTGCGCCGGCGTCTTAATTAATGGTATGGCTTTGAAATTTGCTCGTATATTTCAAATTATGTCCTACGTGCGAACATTTCGTAACACTATTCTGTTTTTTTTCAACGAAAGGCTCGCGATGCTTTGAACGTTTATTCGAAAATCGAAAGGGATGAAACTGGATTTGCAATATCCAAATCTGTACATTGTTTGCTGTGTGATGGGTATGACCTACAAGTTGAATTGATCCTCAGTGTCACTATGCGCATTGATTCGCGTTGATCAATGACTCGAGAATGGAGGACTCTGGCTCAACTAAACTAATCTGCTCTCTTGCAGCCCACATTGAGCCCCTTCTGGCGGAGGGCGTGCGAGAGATGCTCGAGGAGCGAATTGCAGCAGAGGCACTAGCTGCAGCGAGCGTGAATGTAGAGAGGTACGGTAGTGATGTGATAATGGATTGTACGGTAGTGATGGTCGAAATGCTACTGTAGTTATCGGGTAAGGAGAGGAGCAGGAAGATAAATACTGGCAGTTGTTTAGACATTAGATGTGAACATCAACTTTCCATTGATGGCGGAAAATATTGAATAAATTATGATATGTATGAATAGAGAAATCACCTGGTTGTTTAAAGTCTCTGTAAGGAGCGTAAAGTTGAACTGGTTGAAGGGTTTTAATTCCGCCTGAAACTTTCTATTAATGCTCAAATCATTTGAGACAAACAATGCATATTGCGCGTGTTCTGCCTTCTCCGGTCACTTGTGGTTCAAACATTGGACGACTTCCTATTCATTTCCAGATGTCAACGGTGTCCCTTCGCCGCCATCGTCGAGTTGCCCATTGAGGAGCAGCAGACTTTCGCGTGCAGACGATGCGCCTTCGAGTACTGTAGGTGAGAGTGAGGGAGGGGTACGGATAGCAGATATGGACATCGAGAACTAACTTCTTCAGGCCTGGCAAAAAAATATATAATAAGTTCCTGATTGCGTGCGAATTTTTTCCTATTTGCTTATTGAGAAAGAGGTGGAAATAGTGGGGATATAGTACCGCTGTGACCGCAATCTCCCTTGACAGGAACTGCAATCGCGAGTGGACGGCGCGGCACGAGGGAAAGACGTGCGAGGAGCTCAATCCGGAATTTATTCGGAGGAAGGTGAGGGAAGGTGTGAAAACAGTCATGTTCACGGTTCCTTGTATTTCCCCATTTCGCAGTACTTCTTTTGTTATTATATGAGAGGAATCGCGAGAAAATCGACCATTTGAGGGGGGTATGCGGAACTAGAAAATTTTTCTCTTCGATTTCCCAGTAAACATAACTCAAGGTACTTTCAATCGTGCTCTATTTCATAGCGTTTTCCGTTTTTCGAGATAGGCCTTATTTTTCGAGTACGCGAGTAACAAAGTGACGGTCCTTCGGATTTTGCACCCGAGTGTGCTTACGTAGAAATTTCATAACTCGCTTTAAAATTGAGATATGGAGTTCTAATTTTTTTCATTAAATAGAGAAATGGATTCTCCACAATTCCTATATTTTCACGTGACATTTTAATATTTTTCGATTTTGCAGTATTTTATAGGGTAAAAAGTGCAATCGGAAAAACTTCAATTTCCCTCTATGCACATTTTGTAGAGACCAATTTTATGTATTTAAAAAACCAACTTTCAGCCAAATCGGTAGGTGCAAACAAAATCGGCCTCAGGTGAAGATTTTTTCAAAAAAATCGATTTTTTGAAACATTTGTTTGTGATACTTTAAAATGGCACTTTTGCGGTCGAAACTGACTAATACCATCGGAAAACTTTTTAGAAACTCTAAGTTAGAGAATACTAATTGCTTTGACTCGAGGAAATCGATTTTCCGGATAATGGAGCTACAATATTTCGATCGATAAAACTTACGTTCCGGAAGTGTGGCATGTGCCATATCGACTTGAATCATGAAAATATGTCGGTGGGAGACAGCTCATGTAGTTATACAAAAACGGCGCCAGCAGAAATTGAGTTATTTAATTTTTAATGTTTTTGAAAATTTTATAGAATATCACATGTCCGTTCGTTTGGTGGACACGATCTGACGTGCTAGGAGTACTGTGCTAACTATGCTGAACAACTTTGCTTTTTAGAGCTAGTAGATATCTTTTAATAGAAAGACGCTAGAGCCTCAGGAAAAGTGGCTCTAGTGTCTTTCTGACGGACGAGACTAACGGGAGCGCGTGCTCTAACACCCCTCGCACCCTCTCATTTTCACACACTCTCTCGCTTTGTTCGACTCCTTTTGATCGAATTTTCTTTCGCCATGATATTTCTTAGAGAATTTAGCTTACATACGACTGGAAAAGTAGAGTTTACGGATATTACGCCATTTTGAACAATTATGGTGCTGAACCAGACGAGAGAGCGCGTGGAAATGAGAGGGTGCGAGGGGTGTTAGAGCGCGCGCTCCTTTCAGACTCGTCCGTCAGAAAGACGCTAGAGCCACTTTTCTTGAGGCTCTAGCGTCTTTCTATGAAAAGATATCAACTAGCTCTTAAAAGCAAAGCTGTTCAGCATAGTTAGCACAGTACTCCTGGTACGTCAGATTGTGTCCTCCAAACAAACGGACATGTGATATTCTTTAAAATTTTTCCGGAACGTTAGTTTTATCGATCGAAATATTGTAGCTCCATAATCCGGAAAATCGATTTCCTCGAGTCAAATCAATTAGTATTCTCTAAATTAGAGTTTCTAAAAAGTTTTCCGATGGTATTAGTCAGTTTCGACCGCAAAAGTGCCATTTTCAAGTATCACAAACAAATGTTTCAAAAAATCGATTTTTTTGAAAAAAATCTTCACCTGAGGCCGATTTTGTTTGCACCTACCGATTTGGCTGAAAGTTAGTTTTTTAAATACATAAAATTGGTCTCTACAAAATATGCATAGAGGGAAATTGAAGTTTTTCCGATTGCACTTTTTACGCAACTTTTCACCCTATAAAATACTGCAAAATCGAAAAATATTAAAATGTCACTTGAAAATATAGGAATTGTGGAGAATCCATTTCTCTATTTAATGAAAAAAATTAGAACTCCATATCTCAATTTTAAAGCGAGTTATGAAATTTCTACGTAAGCACACTCGGGTGCAAAATCCGAAGGACCGTCACTTTGTTACTCGCGTACTCGAAAAATAAGGCCTATCTCGAAAAACGGAAAACGCTATGAAATAGAGCACGATTGAAAGTACCTTGAATTATGCTTACAGGGAAATCGAAGAGAAAAATTTTCTAGTTCCGCGCTCTCGCGATTCGTCTCATATATTTTTTATTTATATTGACCGCTTCGCAAATGAGCGACCCATGGAACGTGAGTGTTAGAGTGCGAATTTTGATGCCACGATCTCCTCATCTCGCAAATCTCTTCAGCATTCGATGGGTGTGCGCAATGTATAGACCGTCGTTTTACATTGAGCATCACAGGGGATCAATGAGAAACCGATGGCAGACTCCCTTAGTGTGCATACTTGAAGAGTGGCGCAAAGAGTGGTGTGTTAAATTGGAGAAGACGATTCACATGAAATGTTTTTGAGAGAGATTTTATGACCAGGGAGAGCGCTGTTTCACTGGCGCTAGAGAAATATAGTTTGTTTGGGCACTTTGATATTGAATACTGCGATAGTAAGTTAACGGTGTGAATAACCCTTCTTCAAAGCATACTGTAACCTTTCTTGTTTCTGTCTACCATAATCTCTCACTCACTCTCATAATATCCTCTTCCAGGTGGAGAATGTGCTGTCTGACGGGGCGGTCGGCGTGTTGCAGAAGTGCCCGCAGTGTGGCGCTGCTTTTGAAAAGGTAAATATTATCGATTAGTACTTATTATCGATTAATGCATAACTCGATAATATATATATATTAAGCTAATTTATTAATTAGGTGGAAACTAGACTTTCATTGATCTTGTTGATTATAGTTTGCTTTAGGCTGATCAGTGTAGTCTCTCCTCAAATTGTTGTGTGTTTTTTTTCAGAACGGCGGATGCGATCACATGACCTGCCGCTGCGGTCATCACTTCAACTACGGAGGGGTGAGAGCATGGCTTTGATTATGCAGTTTGATCTTTGATCTTTGAAGGAGCGTAAGCTGACGCAGCAGCAGCGCGAAGCAATTATCAAGCAGCACCTGGCAGATGCTGGCGGAGGTGAGAGCTGCCAGAGAGACCAGAGTGCCTTGTAATTGACGCCAGTCTTGTCGCAATTTCAACTGCGACATTTATAAGCGGGCTTGAGACGCAGATTAATTTCGCACCCGTTTCAGACGCGAAAGTTGTTGAGGAGCTCAAGAAGATACAGTAAGAACGAAGCCGATCGTACTACTGATGATTAATTATTGATCGATTTGTATAATACATATTTCCCCGTTTCACTTTAACGAGTTGTTTGATCCACGCGTTTTGAAATATTTGTGTGCCGAAGGTGACTCATTCCAATCCATGATGATTATCATTACAGTACCTCACCATACTTATCCATCAGGAATCGATTAATGACTTTCATAGAGAGATTCTCGTGTTTTTTTTCATTTTGCTGTACTGCCAGAATAAAGCTGATGTGATCTTTGAAGTCGGATCCCCGTAATTGAAATGGTTCATTTCCGAACTGATATCTACTTTGAAATCGAGGTGACGCCAGATTGATGTAGCGTATTTGAACTCGGAACAAGAATTTTGCATCCGGACATTGTTTACATTTTAAAACTAACCTCCCCCTCTTTGCAAGTTTCCCAATAAGGGTTCCAAAACGTTCCGCCACATAGTTGTCACACGATGTTTATCGAGGTGACTCTCTGTTTCTCCCCATCAATGCTCGAACTCGCAAAATCACATTGATATCACCGGTTCAAGTGTTGTCGCCCACTGATCCCTTATCAATGCCTTTTTGACTCTCCTTGCATAGTGCCTACGTGACTAACTGCGCCTGTCTCGATGAGTCATCAATCGTGTTGCGCATCTGTTGTTCCTCTCAAGGGTCAGACTACTCGTCACACTTTTCTGGGTGCAGCTCCTTTGCCGAAAATGATCCAAATTAGTTGTTTCCTGTAAGGTGTGACAAGTAGCCGGCCATATGTTGCCCTTCTGTTTCTGGATATAAACGGGTAATAGGAACGAAGAATAGGGTGGAGTCTTTGTTGTACGGAGGCAACTGTCACAGAGGGGGAGCAATATCACATTATTACAAGCCTACAGACAGGTTCCAGGGTGATAGAGTGTGCAAAAGCGAAAAAGTCCCTCTCGATTTTGCACGTTCTCTCACTCCAAACACTTTTCTGTAAAGTTGACCGACCTGTGGAAGTGCGCTCGCGATAACCACGCGCTTTCGAAACCGTCCCGCCCCTCAGTTCCCTGTTTTTTTGCTTGCCTTTCCAATTCAAAATCATTATCCCTCTACATCGATCCCCTTTATCGCCATACATGGACTAGGGTGTAGCATGCAACGGTGCCCTCCCTCTTTTTATCCACAAACCCACCTGATTTCGATTCAAACCATCACAAGTTTGGGGCAGACCCTCCCACCTTTGATCAAATTCACCAGGTTTTGTCACCGACCCTCCCGCGTTATGCCCTCGAGCAAAAGCACTTATATGCTTTTCCGTATATGACGCTGTCCGCGATAGATTCAACAAATCTCCAACGGGGCTCCGCACAGCTAAAAAATGAAATGTCTCCCAAACATGCCCCTGGGGGTAGTTTTCGATGCTGAATAACGTGGCGTCTTTCATTTTTCATGAATTTGATTTTTGGCGCCAAAACGGCGCCGCGCCAGAATGCAGTGAAATCACTTTTTCTAATATTTCTCCCTCAGCGTTGCAGATAGAGAGTCGAAATATCACGTATACTATCAGAATTCGATGGCGAATCTCGCTATGTAATTCATTTGTCGCTAATTAGCTTAATTAGCCTGTAATTAAGCGCTTTTGACACGTCAAAGTGTGAACGTCGTGACATAGCTCATTTGAATCGCCGTGAGATGCTGATTCTAGGGATATATTTATGTGGCAAGCATACCTAGGCAACTATGTTTTTCGTTACATTTTTGGTCTGAAACAGTTGGAAAAAAGTGTTTAAGTGTATGAAAAAGTGAAATAACATTTTGAAGTGCTATTTATCACAAAATAACACCTCACTACACTTTATCATTGCAAATTTTCAGAATTTATTTTTTGGCAAAATGATCCGTCACGGAGGGGATTCGAACCCACGTGAATCGGGTATTAGAAAAACGAAAATTTTATGTTGGAAATGCAAATACTAGAGTGGAAAACTTGTTTTGCACTAACATATTCAAGTCAATAGTTTTTAAACATATCCACTATTTTTCAACAAATTGATCTCAAAAACATAGTTGCGTAGGTAGGTTTGCCACATAAATATATCCCTAGAATCAGCATCTCCCGGCGGTTCGAATGAGCTATGTAACGACGTTCACACTTTAACGGGTCAAAAAAGCTTAATTACAGGCTAATTATGCTAATTAGCGACAAATGAATTACATAGTGAGATTCGCCATCAAACACTCATAGTATAAGTGAGATTTCGACTCTATCTGCAAAAATGAGGGAGAAATATTAGAAAAAAGTGATTTCACTGCATTCTGGCGCGGCGCCGTTTTGGCGCCAAAAGTCAAATTCATGAAAAATGAAAGACGCCACGTTGTTCAGCATCGAAAACTACCCCTAGGGGCATGTTTGGAAGACTTTTCTTTTTTAGCTGTGCGGAGCTTTTGTTGAATCTATCGCGGACAGCGTCATATGCTTTTCCACTCAACACACCCATGTTCCGCGTTGCCACGTAATCTTTCCCACGATCGTTCTTCCCTTCAGGGGTAGAAACCATGGCCGAGCCCATTCTAACACCGGAGCAGTGGCAGCTCTTCTGGGACTTGGTTAGTGTCGACAAAATTTCGAATTTGTAGTTTGAGCTTAGATCTCTCGTGCTTTTGTAGTTTGATATTTAACACTGTAAGTTCCTTCAGAAGGAGATGTTCCCGCACGTCTCCGGCGTCGCCATAAAGACCCATCTCGACAAGGGACACGAGGTATATGGTAGGGTGATGGTGTGGTGCGGCTAGTGCGACCAGCAGCCGACGTTTATCACTTGTGGAATGAGGGCGTGCAAAATACGCGTAGTGCGAGAGCTGGTGCCGTGAGTGCATCTCATCCGTCCGACCTTTTGCAGCAGCTGACCGAGATGATCTTCAACAACCAACTGCCGGCCGGCGACCAATTCATCGGTGACAGCGAGCCGCCCGTCGAGGTCATCGCGCCGGCGCCCGCGCCCACTCCGCGCCCTCCGACAGTGCCAGTCCGACCCGTCGGCCTGATGGGCGGGCGTCGGGCGCCGCCGCCCGGCGCCGAGGTGGCGCGCCCGCCGCCCACCCCCGTACTCTCCACGCCAGTAACACCCAGATCGACGCCAATTGTGCCGAAGAGGGAGAGGAGCAAGGTGAGAGGAAAAGGCTGCATAGGGATGACGTAGTCATCGAGAATATGTGATTGATGTGTTTCGGAATAGTTATTATGAAAGGAGTATCCATCTTTTTTTTCTAGTTGCGTTGTGATGATGTAACTACCGTATTGAAGGTGTGTGCGTTGTGTTCGAAGGAGAAGGGCTGTCTGGCGCCGTGCCACTGCCTCAACGTCGATCCCTTCGAGATGGAGCAACCAGGTGAGGGATACTGTAGCTGAGTTATTAGGATTACGGTAACCGAGAAGCGTTAGTCATGTGTCAGTAGTCATGTGTCAGCGACTTTCTCATTTCATGAAATACTTGTGTGATTCTAGAACAATGGTTCCTAAATTTTCCTACATCGAAATTTTGACCCCTCGCATTGACTGGGTGTACGGAGGGATCCTTACTGCAGGAATGGGGGCGTCAGTGACAAATATTGATCTAGAAACATTTTTTATCACAATTTCGAATTCTAAAATGTGTTGGACGATAGGGGTAAATTTCTTTTCCCCCATTATTCTAAATTAGAATTTCTACTATAGCCGCTTTGCAGACGAGGCGGAGCATGTCGTGTGTGGAGACTGCCTCAAGCTACGATACATGCAGACCAAGCTGGAGGTACGGTGACTTCAGATTACGGTAGCAACTAAAAAGCGACTGATTGGCCGCACTCTAGATTTGATTATTGATTGAATTTTGAGAAAGTTGTAGATGTGGTACTAGCATGCGGTTACGGTAGCTATTGAACTCGCAGAACACATTCATTGGCAGTACTATCTAACGAGAAACACGTCAAAATCATTTCAATCCTACTTAATTAAATTATTTTAGGAATAACTAGGTTGGTTCATAGTACTACAGTGTTTTATGTGCTAGAAAGTGTTAGGTATGACCGTTTCGCTCCCTAATTAATTATCGATTGATTGATTTCCTTGCAGACTACGAAAGATCACAAGGCGCTGTTCTGTCCAGTGAAGAAGTGCAATCGAGTCATCTGTCGAGGCGAGTTTTCTCACCCAGATCTTTATAATTCTTTTTTTTTCTTGCAATGTACTAAGATAGTATGAGTACAGTGTCTTTTGTTACCAAGTATGTACTTTAGATTTCGTTGATGAATAGCTTTGAATTATGGGCCTTACTTGTGACTTACTTGTGAAATTCTACAATTTTATAATTTTTAATAGAGTAATATTGTATTACTTTCCAGATCTCCTTCTGGGCGCAGTGGAGAAGCCGGCGATGGTCGAATGGATGCTCGGGATGAAAGTGAGCCTGCGAGAGGCCAGGTACGGTATTAAGTTATTACGGTATTGATTGGCTACGACTTTATACGGTGGCAGATAGAGTAGTTATGTGGTCGTTCAGAAAAAAAGGTTCGTTTTAGAGTAGTTTATTGTTTTATCCTTGAACTGCTCTTCTGCACGACCATATTACTAATAGATAGCACTAGGGTGCGAACTAGGCGTATTTGTAGCTCTTTGGGCACACACAGACGGTGCAATACTACTAGAAATAGCTAATGTTTAGATCCAACATTGCTTTCTTCGACTTATTCCGTTGTCTTTCAGTCTGCTGCAAGTGGATCGCGAGCGAGTGCGACATAAGCAGGAGGAGGAAGAGTTGACGGTGAATGAGTTAGAGAAGAGAGAGAGAGAGAGAGAGAGAGATCTAAGATCAGGAAATGAAGGGCGAATACGGTGATGAAAAGTGTACAATGATTACCACTGGTTGTATACCGGTTGCTAATTTTCTGTCGTTTGTTTCGTGCCTCGTTCAATCATGTTTCATCTGATATGTAAGTTTTTAAATAAAATCAAGCAAAATACATTTGTAAATTAATTGCAGGCAGAGGATCGACTGCGCTTTGAGAACATTCTGGACCTGATCGACGAGGAGCAGTTTGTGCATACGGTGAGAGGGATGGGGTGAGAAGAGTGCGTGTATGGGAGAGATACGCGGGTGGAGGATTGGCCTTCCCCTTCAAATTCGAGTTTCAAGCATGTCATTTGTAGCGAAAGTCGCTGCAACGTTACTCACTGTGCGGCACACATACATAACAAACGGATAAAATGTTAAAGACTGGGAAATATATTCGCTCTCTGTCAATGATTACTTCTGTTCCTAGGTGTTGAAAAAACAATGAAAACGGAAATTAACAATTAAAATGATTTTTTTTAAAAGTGCAATGAAAATGGTAATTTGCAGTCGAACGTGCTGCCGGACGCGTGCTTCTCGTGGATTCTCAAGAACGTCGACAGGGGACTCAACTACATGATGGAGCAGAAGGGTGAGCACAGCTATTTTTAAATGATACGATCATTACATGGACTAATAGGGCGTATGCTCTATTTATACACGTCGGCGTGTCTCCTGCTTTGTCATGCGCTCATATGAGGGCGTTTGCGTAAGAATCGAGCAGATCTGACAGGGGTAGGCACAGTAAAAAAGTTATTTTTTCTGAAACTCTGTATATTGGGGTTATCGTGGGTGCTGATGACGGTGGGCATATTCATTTTTTTGTAGAGCGCCCGTTGGCGCCAGATGGCGTCACGTCGAAATCGTATTTTCTTTATTTATTCAGTAGCAGATAAAGCTAATTTTTCATCCCTATTGTTTCTGGGGTAGAATTTGATGGAGAATACGCCTGACTATTTCATTTTTTTTAATTATTAAAAATAATTTTTAAAAATGCAACTTTCTTGAGAGTAATCTCTGACCTTGTTAATTTACACAGATCGGACCGGCGTGACAAGACGAACCCAATTCTAAAATTTCAGCGATTTCTGTGGTCGGATCTCCAAATGAGCAGCAATAAAGTGTATTGAAAATGAGTCAATTCTCCCCTCTTTTCCACTGGGTATCTTCGCACTCTCTCGTTTTGCCACGCTATCTCGCTTCCCCGAGAGATAAGTAGAGAGAGGACCACGGGGAAGGAAGAGGGAGTAACGAGAGTGCGTGCCAGAACGAGAGAATGCAGAGAGAACGTGGAAGAGAGAGGACAGTATTGTCCCTTTCACTTGCAATTTCAATGCACTTTACTGCTGCTCATTTGGAGATCCGACCACAGAATTCGCTGAAATTTTAGAATTGGGTTAGTCTCGTCACGCCGGTCCGATATGTGTAAATTAACAAGGTCAGAAATTACTCTGAAGAAAGTTGCATTTTTAAAAATTATTTTTAATAATTAAGAAAAATGAAATAGTCAGGCGTAATCACCATAAAATTCTACCCCAGAAACAACAAGGATGAAAAATTAGCTTTATTATCAACTGAATAAATAATGAAAATGCGATTTCGACGTGAGGCCATCTGGCGCCAACGGGCGCTCCATATAAAAAAATGAACATGTCCACCAGCGTTGGGCGGAAAATTATTTTTCGTTTTCGAATTTTCCGACCCTCTGACGGAAAATTTTTCGTCGGAAAAAGCCTCCGTCCAGCCTCGGAAAATTTTCCGATTGTTACACTAGATATTCCAAGGATATAAAATCATGAAAAACAAGGAAAACACATCAAAATCTTTTTGTTTTCAAAGTGATTACCATTCTGTGCTCAATATCATTGCAATCTATGGTTTTTTTCGGTCGAACACTTGGGGAGTATTCACATGCACATTATCGTGGTCCGAGATCACAATGCACATTTGTGATAACTGTTTGCAACTGTGATCACAATCGCTCACATTGGATTTACTCGAACTTCAGCCATTTCGGCCATTTTTTCTTCTTTTCATTGTTTTGGTGGTGTGTTTGCGCGCCTGTAGGAAAAAAGAGGTACCCAAAATATTGATTTTTGACGAAACTGGCCACTGGGAAGACCTGACAGACCAGGGAAGGCCGTTTGTCCGGGGAATAGGGGTGATTACAGTGATTGGAAGGAACGGAGGTGCGAAACAGGGAAGCGAAGGAGGCCGGAAACGGGGAGAAGAGTAATTTACCCCTTCCCTCCTTCGATCGTTTCACTCTCTCCGTCACTACGGGGTAAACTATGTTTTGCGTTTAAACACCTTGAGGTGATTGGCTTTATCAGGGCGCTTAGCACCTACCGACAAAATAAGTAACAAAGATGAGAGTAGTCAAAAAAACCTGTGTAAACTGACAATCACGGACAGGTAAGAAAAAAGAAAATTGAATTTAGAGCTGGAGAGGACTAAGGAGGACGGACGCCTAAGGAGCCTAAAAATGATTCTTCTGATGTCCTTCCACGCCGGCCCTGAGCTGTTGCTATCCTCGAGATCCTGTAACATAAATGCAATTAAGTACTGTCATAATATCCCTTCCCATCTCCCGAGAGTATCTAGGGGCGGTGGGTATTGGGGACTAGTAGGCACAGTGAAAGCCAGAATGGCTTGAGCGAGAGAAAGCTCGGCCATTTGTGCACTCGGCTAAGTATCGGCTGCACAAATGACCGGCGCGCAGCGAAGCGCTGCGCGCAATATTCAAAAGCCAATTTTCACCTCAAGGTATTTACACGCAAAACTACACTTCACCCTCGGTGTTTCTCTCTTTCTCTACCCTCTCTCTAATCCCCACACTCTCTCGTCCTCTCATCCCCCACTCTCTCTCTCATCCTCTCATCCTTCCCTGTTTCGCACCTCCATTCCTCCCAATCACTGTATTCACCCCTATTCCCCGGACAAACGGCCTTCTCTGGTCTGTCAGGTCTTCCCAGTGGCCAATTTCGTCAAAAATCAATATTTCAATTACCTCTTTTTTCCTACGGGCGCGCAAATACACCAGAAAAACAATGAAAAGAAGAAAAAATGGCTGAATTTTGAGTTAATCCAATGTGAGCGATTGTGATCACAGTTGCAAACAGTTATCACAAATGTGCATTGTGATCTCGGACCACGATATAATCAATGAATTTGTTCTTACATTTGTTTCTCTTTTCTCGTGTTATTTTCGCTGGTAAAGGTACTAAAGATACCTATTCCATGATTTCTTGAACAGTTCCCAGATACATTTGATAAAACAATACAAACATTGAAGTTCTGATGGCAAAAAAACGAAGTTTTCCGGTTTTTCCGTATTTTCCGAATTTTCCGAATTTTTTTCCGACCTTTTGAGACGGAATTTTTCCGTTTCCGAATTTTTTTCCGTCAACCTTTCTCCGCCCATCCCTGATGTCCACCGTTATCAGCACTCTCGATAACCCCAATTTACAGAGTTTCAGAAAAATGAACTTTTTTACTGTGCCCACCCCTGCTCGATCCTTAGGCGAACGCCCTCATATATGTGTGTGAATAGCAGCGAAACGGCTTTTTCGACGAGTGTTTGGGAATTTGTAAATACGTAATGCATGTGCGGGATGGGGATAGACGATCAAATGAACAAGGGCATAGGAAAATGCTGTTAGTGCTGAATGATGCCAATAAAAAGTGCATAGTTTGCTGCAGATTTTACTGTAATCCAAGAAAAGTGTGGATAAGTGTTTACGCCAGCACACGAGATGCGTGTACTCTTACTGTTGTGGAATTATTGTTGAGTTCGTGTTTCACCGCTAGCAGAAAGTCCGAGAAAGCTCACACTTTGATGATCTGCGCGTGGATAGCATTGAGTACAAAACTTAATCGAATTCTGTATAGACACGGCGACGAAGAGGAAGCGAAGGAGACGCGACAAGGCTGGCGTCACGCATCTGGTCGAGGTACGCTAGCATGACGGATGACTGCAGTTTGTAGTTTGATAATTCATTCGTTCAATCTGAAGTTTGTAGTTGGATCTGTTCTCCTTTCAGTCTCGTCTAAGGCTGCAAACCACCTTCATCTGCGTCGTCTGCGACGAGGTTTATATTTTTTTGTAGTTTGACGTGAGAAATGTTTTTTTTTGTTGTATTTTATTAAATATTTTATTTCAGGAGTACCGCACGCACCTCGCCGTCTCGTGTGTCGCCGGTCCCGAACAGAACGTCGAGCAGGGTGCGGTAGCTATCGATCGTCATACTCTAATCTGTGAAATCGTAGTTTGAACTTGGGAAAATTCTAGTTTGACCTCTTGGGTATTTCAGAGACGCACTCCTTCTGTGCCGAGTGCGTTAGTGGCTACGCGCGTACCGCCACGGAGCAAAATGTGAGTGTTGTTGTTGGAGTTTGTAGTTTGATCGCTGATCTGTTCTTTGTAGTTTGTACATACATCTTTGATATCTTTATCGTTATCAGGTAATAGTGCGCTCGGGCATCGGCATAAAGTGCATGCAGGGGAACTGCTCCAACATCCTGATGAGAGGTGAGTACGGCAGGCAGGGCATACTGTAGGTGATTGATCAATTGTGCTCATGAGTGGAACACTATTTCGTTCATAGTTCATTAGAAGAAGACTTTCAGCACTTATTAGTCAGTTGTCGATAGTTGGTTTCTTTTCTTTTATTCATTCATTCATTCATTCATTCATTATTCCGTCAGAGTATCGCATACAAGAAAAATAACTGTGAATGGGGGCAAGAGACGGTTGTCCGTCGACGTAGTCGAATCGGTTTTATGCATGGCAGCAAGGGTATGGAGAAGAAGGGTTAGAGCCAATTGATCATTGAAAGACAGAAAAGATTAGTGCTCAGACCGGGATTCGAACCACGGGCCTTCCGCTTACCGGGCAGATGTCTTAACCACTGAACTATCCGAGCTCTTCTCTGTCTTCTCTCTATGTGATAGGCATTTCGCCTGCTCTGGTATTTCTGCCCCATTGGGGGACCACGGTTTCCCCCATTGGTGTAGGAGCTGACAAACCATTGGGGGCAATCGTGGGGGACCATTGGGGGGTGCGACGGGCCTGGGGGACCATTGGGGGGAAATCGTGGGGGACCATTGGGGGAAGGAGCGTATCGATTGATTAGAGGTGCGCGTTTCTGTACTCCATGCGAGAATTCATTATCAATCATTTATCAACAAGTATGGGCAACATACAACACAAGAGTGGGAATACGTAAACCACTGTGAAGATATTGATGAAAATGGGTATTGCTATATTGGTCTTGAATAGACTTAATCATGTGGTGAATCAACTTAATCAAGCCTTCCATCCACCCCGGGGCGGTAGATTGGTAGCAACTTCGATTTCGAAAGGTAAACGTGCCCTAGATGCCTTGGGAAAGCTTGGGTTACGTAATCCCACGTTGCAGCTGGCTTACCGGCTTGCCCCATCTAGCGTGGTAGCTTGCTACTGTAAAATCGCTTGACATGGAACAACTTTTTTATGTGGTGAATAATACGACGATAAAACTCGAACACGAACTCTTCATAGTGAGACCTGAAATCAAGAAAGAATTTTCGCCACAAAAAAGCATACCTCTTTGGATTGATGTGAGAGGCGAATTGAAATCCAGGTAACAGAAGAATAGAGGAATTAAACCGATGAAATAGGCCATGTCGCATTGCTGCAATATTCCTCACAAGCACATTCCTGTTCTCATAATCATTATTGATAAGTAAGGAAAAATAACTGGTCTGATGTAGAGAGATTTGATACATCAAGTCTGCGAATATTTAAGAGTCTCCTGAATCTATAACGAACCCGCGGGGATCTGAAAAGAAGATGTTCCCAGGTGAATAATGTGAGCATATTGGGCAAGAAATATATGTCCAAGAAATATACGTACAGAGAAATAGTGAAAAAAATCAATAAAACAGCAAAAGAAACCTCGCTTCTGCAATTTCGCGTGTCACCACCCGCGTGCAAAGAAATATAAAGAACTGCGCCATGCACACTTGCTGACGCTTCTCATGATATTGGGGGACCATTATGGGCGATTCATGGGGAACCATTGGGGGTAAATCTGGCTCTCGAGCCTCCAAAATCGGCCCTCTCAAACGTGGTCCCCCAGTGGGGGAGACCGAAAACGCCCACTTTTCGTGGTCCCCCAATGGGGCAGAAATACCAGAGTGGATGATCCTTCGCTACGCAAGATACATTGTATCATTGCGCTCTGGGGGAACGTTCAGTTGTTAAGACATCTGCCCGGTAAGCGGAAGGCCCGTGGTTCGAATCCCGGTATGAGCACTAATCTTTTCTGTCTTTCAATGATCATGTTCTTTGAGCCTACTCGGCAATGAATAGAGTTTACTCAGAAAAAAGTTGATTAGAGCCAATTCTTAACAATTGATTCAGGGAAAAAGGAGTTGGGAGTTGGGCTTGGGCTGGGAGCGGATGAATTTCCGGAAGGAATCTCGGGATAAATCAACCGAGGGGGAAGGGAGGGAATTCCAAATTGATATGGTTCTGGAGGCAAGGGTGGTGTGGGAATTGGGAGGGAAGAAAGGCAGAGAGATACGGAAGTGATGTGAATTACGGACAAATCTAGTAAGAGGAGAACGAGTGAGGAGGGAAGAGTGATCAAGTTCATATGTCATTGCTCACATATTGCATAGTTCAATCAACTGTTCTTGGCATGGTAATCGTAAATTTTTTTGGAGAAATTTGATTGATTTGTTCTTGCTCCTGCCGCACACCTACCGTAACCCTCCCTTACCGTAACATTGCAGCTCACATCGAGCAGGTGCTCGATGCGCCAACTCTTGCCGCGCTCGAACCGCACTTTGCCGACGAGGCGCTGCTGGCGGCCGACGTGAAGGCAGAGAAGTGAGATGATTACGGTAGTAGAGGGAGGGAGGCACTGTAGTCGTGGTTATTGTAGAATCGTTGACTCACTTTCTTGTGGAATTTTGGCATCATTCATTGTCTACAGTACTTGTGGTGGTGCGTTAAGTGCGCCCACACCATTTTGTCATTTACAAAATCGCACTCTTCAGATGCCAGCGCTGCGCGTTCGCCGCGATTCTCGTCGAGCCGCCCGAGGTGCAGCCGACGTTCGCGTGCCGAAGGGACGGATGCAGATACGAGTACTGCAGGTATACGGTAGTGGTGGTGTATGGTGTGGTGAAGTGGGTGCAGCCAGCACATTCTGCCGTTTTACATTCCTCGACACTTGCAGAATGTGTGGCCGCGTATGGGACAATCGACACGAAGGCAAGAGCTGCGATGAACTGGATCCCGAGGTGAGCGAGTGGGGATTTGATCTTTGATCTTTAGCTGTTGATCTGCGAAGGCTGAAACTCGTACGACTCAAAATCGAGAAGGATAATCACTGTTTGATCTTCGACTACCTCATTCTGTAGTATGATCTTTGATCTTTACCTGCCACTCCTGAAATGTGTTCTTGTTCCGAACGAATCTTTACTGTATCAAGTATTGTAGTCTGTAGTATGGTCTTTGATCTCTCGTGCAGCTGATGCAGCGTCGCATGGCGGAGCAGCTGACGGAGATGATGATGCACAAGTGTCCACGCTGTGCCAAGGCGTTCGTCAAGGTTTGATCTTTGATCTTTGGAGACTGCAGTGCACAACGTTGGAAAAGTTGTGGCATTGTGAATCGGTGAAACGGCAGAAGTTCTTCCTAATAGCACTTTGATGTGTAATCGTTATTATTTGTAGTGAATTAGTGATTTGATTGAATTGTTTTAATTGCAATTTTTATGTCTAGCATATCTGTTTGTAGTTTGATCTTTGAACTCTCTCTTCAGATCGATGGCTGCAACAAGATCACGTGTCCGTGCGGGCAACTGTCGTGCTACGTGTGCAAGCAGGGCGTCAAGGGATACGACCACTTCGAGGAGTTAGTTTTGTGTTATTTTACAATTATTTTTTTCGTAGTTTTCTAAATGGTTGTAGTTTATAGCATAGGTCAAATGGGGTTTTCGCAAGTTCGCAATTAGCATAGGGCGGGGATGTAAACAGAGGCCTTCATGTGTCTGTCCTGCACTCTCTCGTTACGTTAATCCGGTTTACATGCAAAGTGCAGAAGTGCCTGTCTTCGCACGCGAAGACCTATTTGACCCATGGTTTATAGTCTAATAAGTGGCTGATCCTTGATCTTTCTCAGCCGTGGCAACGCATCGGGCAAGTGTCCGTTGTGGGAGGATCCGACGGCGCGCGAGAAGGCCGAGGCGGCGGCCGAATTGGCGCGACAGATTGCAGCTGCTGACGGAGGTGAGGGCGACGATTACCAATGGGAGCACGCAATGCAAAAGTTGACTAGACTTGAGAAGACGTAGTGTGGTGTGAAGGCGACGAATCCTAACAAAATTTCTCTGTTTAGATGTGGCTGCAGCGCTTCGCCAACTGCAATGATCGAGAAACTTTTGCTCCACCAAGAATTATTGGTTCATTCCTTAGGACCTCATATTTTATATTACCTTAATTCATTGTTTGTTTTCCAGACTAACTTGATACTGCACTCATTATTCTTCCAGGTTCTACGATTGTTCCCAATTAACGTGTACATTTCTCCTATCAGTTTGCAATTATTTCTGTGAATGAGTGCCTGGACGATCCGTGACTATTTCAATTTGAAAGGTTCCGAAGTTACCGTAATCCGCGATAAAAACTATTTCTAAAGTGTGTATTATGACCCTTTGTGCTTGCATGGTTGCCATGACTTCCACTTGATCGTATCTGCACGGCGCACCTCCCCCATCACTCCACAGGCCTATAAACCTTACAGAGGGCTTTGGAGTGAAAGAGCGTATTCAATGGAGAGGAACTCTCTCAGTTTTGTACGCTCTTTCGTCCTTCGCGCTTTTTGTAGGTTTGAAATAATGTGCTCTTTATCGGTTCCATCATCAATTTACAGCTCCCACCGTACTCACATGCCCCCCAATGACACATTTCACTTTCCCAGTAATAACCTAGTGCTTCCACACTTTTCGCCTGCCCCACCACTGAACCTGTTCGTTTCACATGATTCCAAACCGCCTGACCAGGGTTAGGACGAGAGAGTATGCAAAAGTGAGAGAGTCCTTCTCGATTTTACACGCTCTCTCACTCCAAAGGCCTTTCTGGAAGGTTGGCCGACACGTGGAATGATGTGGTTCCTCGCACTCTTCTATTTCACCCTTTATGATTCGTCCTGTTCTAACTTTTAAATGTATTATTTTCAGTCTCTGTGGTGTGATATTTTGTAATGTTTACTTGATGTTGTAATGTGTACCTGTCTCCTTTCCAGCAATGACCGAGCAGCGAGTTTTGCGATGGGATATTGAGGGAATCAAAAAGATCGCAAAAAGGGATTCGTTCGATAGTCATTACTCTTCCAGTTATGGACGATCTGCCCTGGTACGAACTGATTCAGTGTCCGTTTCTAAGACATACTAGAATGAATTGAAATGAGCGAGCATTTCTAATTTCACATAATGAAGCTTCCCAAAACGTGCATGACAGCATGTCGGATGAGCTTTTCTCTCTGATTGAACGGTGGCTTTTTACAGAAAAATCGTGTTGCCTGTCTTCCAGTTTATTGCGCACTACTTTTCCCATCAATACAACCATTCTCAGGCGCATTGAAGTGTACAAATATGATGATGAAGAAAATCTCGTCGTGAATATCAATTGCAACGATGAAGATGAAGGATTGCAGTGGGAGGTCGAATACGAATCGACTCTGGTTGTCGTCAATAGGAAGGACCCGCAGATGAATGTGGAAAAAGAGGTGAGAGTGGATAGATAGATAGTTTGTTTATAGTTGAAATTTAAGTATCTAGTTCCCAGTGTGCGGCTTCTAATTTGCAGCAAGGCTGGCAAGGAGAAAAATCGCCGCAACTTGAATTGTTCTCTGGGTAGCCGACATGTTCGTTCGTAAATGTTTGTAAAAATAATGTGACATTTTTAAAAGAGAATAATGAAATTTTGAATAAATAAAGTAAGTGTCGCACGGTTGCGTCATCACTACGAAATTTTCCGGAAATTGTATGAAATCTCAGTATCAGGAAGGAATTCCTTGTTAGATTGCCTGCACTCCTAAAAATTTCAGCTAGATTGATTTTCTGCTTGAAAAGTTACAAAAAGTAAAAGCGCACTAATACTTTCCGGATCTACTGCACCTTACTTTCTTATCGCTACTCATTTTTTCATACTAGAATTCTAGGGTATTCTCGAAGTGCTTATGTCTCATCTCTTATGATAACAGCCCTGCGGTGACATATCCGTTTTGCAGTTCTCGGGAACGTTTGCCAGAAATAAACTCACCACTCATTGTGGAGGTCCAATGATCAGCTTCGACAAACTTCTGAATTCAAAGGAGGTGAGAACAAAAATGATGAGAATTCTGAGACCGCGATTGCGTGACCTAAACGCTTTCGAAAAAAACCTAATTATAATATAGCATGAGACTTCTTTTTGCAAATGCCTTCTATAGGGAATTTAAATAGATTGTAGCACACTGTGTTCCTATTCAGGGTTTCATCAACGATGACAAGATTATTGTGGAGGCTCGCATCAAGATCAAGTCTGTCTCTGGATTACAGTGGGTTTCGTTTTCTGATTTTTATGTACCCCCACATATACGTTTCTTTGCTAATGTTCATCTGGTAGCAGATCAAAGGCGGGAATGATCGATTTCTCTTCTCCTTCTCCTGGAAGTGACAATGTCATTCTGATCGTAGAGGGAAAGAGAGTGCACGTTGGCAAGCAGGTTAGTGTTTTTTTAATTACTCGAGTCCTCAACCCAACTAGCCAAATTACTGTAAATGGCTGGTATTGATATCTACCGTAATTTCGCAAAGGTGCGGTGGGCGTAGTTGCCGCGCAATATCTCCGCCGCAGCCGATATGCTTTTGGCAAAACGGAATTCTTAGGGCGGGGCTGTAATTGTTCGCACAATAGACTGTATTGTGTGATAATCGTAGGAAAAACACCTTAATGGAACATTATGATTGAGATTCTGGCTCTGCACTCTCCGCATTTCAATACGATGTTCTACGAAAATGACGAGTTGAAGGACAAGGAAGAGATCGAACTGAAGGATGTGAAATTCGAGGTAAGCAGATTATTATTCTTTTCGCATTCAAAGAATGCTAGTAACAATTTTGTTAAATATGCAAATAAATTTAGGAGTTTATCGATCTCCTCAAGGTTTTCCATCCTTCGCACCAGCCGATCACAAGTATGCGACAGATGCTGTAGATTTAAAAAAAAAGAAAAATTTCAGTCGATTCGGTTGTTTATATTCTGCGTCTCGCTAAGCGGTTCCAGATGACCGTATGTCTTAATTTTATATTTCTAATGTAGAACATATTCTTTGAGTATTTGACTAAGCCTGAGATGCTGATGTAAAGCCGTTTCTTTTTTTCAGTACGTGATCGACCAAGCGTTATCGTATCTCATCGAGACTGATAAGCTAACGGACGCCAAGAAATTGCGCATTGCCAAGCAATATGGAATGAAGACTCTCGAGGTTAGTGCGAAACCACTGCGAAATAATGTTGTTAGATCGAATAATTATATTCGTGAATAACAAAGGTTATTTGTGAATAGTGAATTGCTATTCGCGAATGTTATTCGTGAATAGGATTTCTCGATTTTGCAACACTACTACAAAACAATAAATATGAATTCCTATATTGTTAATGGAAATATATTTTAAAAACATGAAACAGTGACGAGTGAAAATCGCCACGTATTTCCAGAGATACATCACGAATGAACATACCAGGAGATCGTATTCCCAAGGAAAGTTGTTCACAAGAGTTCGGTCAGTTTTTTTAAAATCTCGTATCGTTTAAAAAAATCCTCTGGTTTTGTGCAAAAGCTATCCTGCTAGGCCCGTGCTCGACTTCACTTCTCCTCCACCGGGAAATGACGCAGCAATTCTGATCGTCGAGGGAAAGAAAGTGCACGTTGGAACGCAGGTACCTCCTTTTCTCTTTCTAATGTTTGAGTCCTTTCTTTATGACACGTACGCTTTTTTTCCCCAATCTCATCCCAGCTACGCCATGAACTGTAGAGTTGTAGATCTTATGCAATTACGGTATTTCAGTTTCTGGCAATCCATTCTCCTTACTTCAATACTATGTTCTACGGAGATTTCGCCGAGAAGAATAAGGAGGAAATTGAACTGAACGACGTTCGTTATGAGGTGGGACATCACGCATCACAGTTCCATACAGCAGTCGAAATCATTATTTAAATTAAATTTGAAAAAAAAAACACAAAATTTTTATAATTTTAAGGAGTTCATCGAGCTTCTCAATATTCTCTATCCTTCGGATAAGAAGATTACCGGTATTTCACTTAGTTTTTAACAAAAATATAGAAAAAATGTCCTTTCCAGTTGATTCGGTCCGCTACATTCTGCCCCTGGCTCAGTACTACAACTTCCAGGTTATTAAAAAAGTTGATTTGATGTTAGATTGAAAATAAAACGAGAGGAGCATATAACTATTTTTTTCTGCAGTGGGTTACCGACAAGGCTGTATCGTATCTGAAATCGACGAAAGATGCATCGAAGGCTACCAAATTGGTGATGGCCAATAAATACGGATTGAAGGAACTCGAGGTTGGTTGCGCAATTGAAAAGCGAGATTGTTCCCACACAACCGATTTTAATTACCTTGATTCGTTCATGCCTCTTCTTATTGTAACTTTTTTTCAATTAAGTGCTCACTTTTTTCAGCTCGAAGTCATGCTCATGTTGAATGGGAGGGAAATCAAGGACCTCAAGGTTTACCTTTCTCGCATTTTATAAAATAAATTGCTTAATTAATCTGACTTCGTCTTAAATTTCTACGATTTTTTTCCAATTTCTTCCTTATATTTATTTTTTTTAAAAGAAAATAGCATAGAAATAAATAAAAGGTTTTTGAGAAGTCGGGAAATTTCAAAGAAGGTACTGTGTGATCACCGTGGATGTCCAGTAAACAATCGCTTTTCCAACCTGTTGTTGTATGCACATCCTGTTGTGTTATTCCCGTTGTCGTTTTTGTTTTGTTTCGACGTATTGGTGATATTTGTCTCAGTTAGCTAATTACACACGTTGCTAATCTCACTACTCACATTGTCTCAGTTAGCTAATTACACACGTTGCTAATCTCACTACTCACAACTCAAAATTGTTGTAAACTGAATTGCAATCGCATTGTCGACTGTTATTTCCCAGAAGCCGAGTTATGGATTTGAACATTTTGCCTGGAATAAAGATTCAATCACGAATATTTGCCTTTTCTGCCCAATATCTGTTGCTAGCAGATAACTATCTATCATAAATTTCCGTTGGCCCAGATTCTAGGTTTACACTTTTTTAAACTAGACAGTTTAGAGACTCGAGACCCATCTAGGAATACGCAGAATGTCGAGTTCAGTAAGAACTATCCCTATCTGACCAGTTTAGTCGAACTTCCGATTGAGATCTGACCAGTTATACGAAATATCTGACCAGTTTATGCTAGGCGAGAGAGTGTGTGAAAATGAGAGATCTGGTCCGGGCGAAAATCTCAGCGCTTATGGGGTAGAGCTACTTCAGATCGGGGGGAGGTCTAATTCAGCTAAAATGGGAGAGGGTAGATCTACTTCAGCTGTGGGGGAGATCTTCCGTCTGGCAGTGGGGAGATCTACTTCAGTTTTGGGCCAAGGTAGATCTACTTCAGTTATTGGGTAGATCTACTTCAGCTAGGGGTGAGGTCTACTTCAGCTATACGGCGTCTCCAAAAAGTAGTCTTATGGAAGCTCATTCCGCTTTATATTATATATTTGTCAATCAGATGCCTTCGTTGAGAAGAAATCAACATATAAAAACAGTATTATCAAAAATAACAGCGTATAATCGGGAAAAAGCTTGACTGATAGAAGGAAGACAGGCGTCAGCTACGAAGAAGATACGGGGGAGATCTACTTCAGTCTGAAGTAGATCTTCCCCTTACCAGACGGAAGATATTCCCCCAAGCTGAAGTAGATCTACCCCATTAGCGCTGAGAATGTATGCTATCTATCGAAGAATATTTAGTTTAATACCGTAATCCGAGATAGACAATGTTCCGCGAGAGATGGATTATGGTTATTTGTGATTGGAATGCGTGGGCGTCGTGGCTTCTATACTATTGTATCTGGACATTTTGCACCTCCCCACCGTTCTCACTATCAACCAAGTGATTCTACCGTACCCTTTCATATGTGCCTGCGCACCATTTCAGTGACTCGTTCACGATATTAGATGCGTCAATAGTGCTTGCTTGACGTGGTCTGTTCTCTGTTTTGTCACGACACTCTGAAAAGTTGCTGACAGTGAGAGAATGCGAAAATATGGGAGGGTGACAAAACGGCAACGGCCAAAACGGCAACGGGCTATAACTCGGTTATTAGTGATCCGATCGATATGGGGGTAGTACCATTGTACTCCTACCGTACCCCACTACAGTATCCACATATGGGTTCGGTGTGTCAGACAGCGGGTCAGATTCATGATTTGTGCCGTAAACTTTTGAATCATGACTCTGATCTAAAGTCTGACACACCGAACTCATCTGTGGATACTGTAGTTTTATACGGTAGCGTTACTGTGGCGCCCACGGATGTTTATGGCACAAATCATGAATCTGACCCGCTGTCTGACACACTGAACCCATATGTGGATATTGTAGTGGGGTACGGTAGGAGTACAATGGTACTATTCCCATATCGATCGGATCACTAATAACCGAGTTATAGCCCGTTGCCGTTTTGGCCGTTGCCGTTTTGTCACCCTCCCGAAAATATTATTTGAACGAGCGACGGTTTCACCACGAATCCATTTTGCCTTTTAGTTTTTTTTAGACATTTTGCCCGGAATCCGTGATTGCGTCCTTTGCAGGAATGACAGAGACGAAAGTGCTTCGATGGGAGTTCGAGGGAATCAGCAAAATGGGAATGGACGACAAACTCTTCTCGCCCATCACAACCATCCATGGTCTTCTCTGGTGAGAATTAAGCATTACACTACGTTCGAGAAAATCTATCAAAGCAGTGTTGTTTTCACTTTCGTCCGCAATCTAAAACCCGGCACGCGCGAGGGCGTTCCCAAATTTAGGGAAGAGTGAGAAACACTGCCCTAAACGGAAGTCTCTTGCGTGATCGATCCCCGCGATTTGACCTACAGCTTCATTTTTGCGTCCTTCCTTGTATCGTTAATCATGGTCTGCATAAGTTTGAAATCTAGGCTCATGTAGGCACATGGTTGTGAGGAAGGATGAGATGCCGACGGCTGAGGGAACGTATGCACCCTTTTTCGGCTGCTTCCTAGTCTGCTGCGAGGGAAGCGACGAAGAAGCGTGGACGGTCGAACACGAATCGACCATCGTCCTTGTGAACAGAAGGAATACAGAGTTGAATCTCAAGCAGGATGTGAGTGTCTTCACCCCGTTCAAGAAGGTCAATCGACCGATCAGACTCCTGATTTCAATAAGCCGTAGGCGATAGTAATGCTCTCTACGTACAGTGACGCTCACAGTTTCCAGAATTTTCTGCTTTCACAATACTTTCTTTGTGATTTCGCAATAGCGCCGCCCACACAATGCCTTCGGGCGGGAGTGTTTTGTTAAGAGACAGGATCGGTAAGACTCGACCATATCCGACCCTTCCCGGACGTGGCCCCCCAAATTGAGAGCTGGGGGCCCATACTCATGTGGGTGGAGGGTGTCCACGCTGGATTGCACAAAACACCACTTATTTCTATTTGCCGGCTCTGGCCAAGGAGAAAAATGGTTTTGAGTCGAAAAAAATCGAAAAATGAAAATTTCTGAAATTGAAAAGATAGACATTATTTTTTATTTGCGTAATGTTTGGGGTGCTGGGACATTATAAAACAACGGTTTCAATCGAAATTCTCATTGTTCCGAAATCACTTTTTTGACTCAAATTTTTGCATTTTCGGATAAAGTTGACCATTTTCCGACCTGAATCCAACCAATTCTCAGCACACCTATTAATCCGAACTAGTATACATCCATTCCACGTATTGGCAGTTTCATCCTGGGCGGCCATTTTATCGAAATTAATCTTCGAAAAAGTGATAAATGTGTGGTCTCAAACGATAATTTCACACCACAACGATTGAACTGTCCCAATTTAACTTCCATACCAACGCTATATTCTAATATTCTCAGAATACTTTATTGAGAGCATAAGATAAGTGATCTAGCCTGTATCAAACGATATGTCTTGAAAGTTCCAGAGCCATTTCCCCCAAAAATCTCGTAAACGTGATCTCACATATCTCAGCTCCCCGATGAGTTACAGAGGCCTAGTGTAGCTCAAAATGTTGGAAAATGTTCCCTGAAAAACTTTACTGTTGACATTGTTCAAATCTAAGTTTCGAACAAAGCAGAAAAAAATTGAGAGCAAAAAATGTTTGAAATTTTCCAATAAATTATGCATCCTCAAAATTTCTGACAACGGCAAATTCTTATATAATCAAATTTGAGTTGCACTCGTGAGGCAGCACTTACCCTACAAAAATCAAATTGGTCCGGCAACTTTTGAAAAAAATATTTTTCTGAGAACATACCATGAACCCCGGGTCATGGTCCAAAACGTCGAAATGGAAAAATTCTCATAGTGTCTGCCAACCGCAACTAATGCATCTTTTGATGTTGCAGGCATAACGCATACTAGCGCAGAATTGCGTAAACTCAATAGAAAGGGAGATACGTGACAAAAAGTTTTTGAGCTATTCCACCATGACCCGGGGTTCATGGTATATTCTCAAAAAAAATTTTTTTTTTCAAAAGTTGCCGGACCAATTGGATTTTTGTAGGGTAAGTGCTGCCTCACGAGTGCAACTCAAATTTGATTATATAAGAATTTGCCGTTGCCAGAAATTTTGAGGATGCATAATTTATTGGAAAATTTCAAACATTTTTTGCTCTCAATTTTTTTCTGCTTTATTCGAAACTTAGATTTGAACAATGTCAACAGTAAAGTTTTTCAGGGATCATTTTCCAACATTTTGAGCTACACTAGGCCTCTGTAACTCATCGCGGAGCTGATATATGTGAGATCAAGTTTACGAGATATTTGGGGGAAATGGCTCTGGAACTTTCAAGACGTATCGTTTGATACAGGCTAGATCACTTATCTTATGCTCTCAATAAAGTATTCTGAGAATATTAGAATATAGCGTTGGTATGGAAGTTAAATTGGGACGGTTCAATTGTTGTGGTGTGAAATTATCTTTTGAGACCACACATTTATCACTTTTTCGAAGGTTAATTTCGATAAAAGGGCCGCCCAGGATGAAACTGCCAATACGTGGAATGGATGTATACTAGTTCGGATTAATAGGTGTGCTGAGAATCGGTTGGATTCAGGGCGGAAAATGGTCAACTTTATCCGAAAATGCAAAAATTTGAGTCGAAAAAGTGATTTCGGAACAATGAGAATTTCGATTGAAATCGTTGTTTTATAATGTCCCAGCACCCCAAACATTACGCAAATAAAAAATAATGTCTATCTTTTCAATTTCAGAAATTTTCATTTTTCGATTTTTTTCGACTCAAAACCATTTTTCTCCTTGGCCAGAGCCGGCAAATAGAAATAAGTGGTGTTTTGTGCAATCCAGTGTGGACACCCTCCACCCACCCGAGTATGGGCCCCCAGCTCTCAATTTGGGGGGCCGCGTCCGGGGGGTGGTCGAGTTTTACCGATCCCGTCTCTTAAGGAACATGAGTATCACTGGCAATAATACAGAGTGTTAGTACCAGCTCTAACTGCTTTACACTCACTCATCTACCACTGTTCACTAATTCATTAAAGTTCTCCACTCCATTCGGTAGGAGGGCACCCGCGTCGGATCATTCAGGTTCATTAGCCCCCAGGAGCTGTTGGATGCGGAGGCGGTGAGTACAGGGGTAATATTACAATTTAAAAAATATGCGTTCATGAAATAGGCTACTGATGTGTGTATTCTCTTTCTAAACCTCGGCGCGTCTTTCTCACGATATCTTTCAGCTATATTTGTTGTTTGGGCGCGGAATGGCTTATTATTTTTGGACGAGTGTTTGTGAATTTATAATAGGGACCTACTTGATCGGTTTATTAGCAGCCGGGACGCGCGCACCGATTTGTATTGGCGATTTTTTTAAAAATGTGACACTGTGCTGTCCTTTTATCTGCAGACGTTTTTGTGCCGATAAAATCGTGTTTCCTAATCGATTTCCGGTTTAACATGTGACTCTTTCCAGGGTTTCATCAAGGACGACAAGATCATCGTTGAGGCGCATGTCGCTCTCAAGTCAGTCTCGGGGTTTCGGTAAGCTGGTTGTTTTTTTTTTAAAAAGCTTTGCATTCTTTTTATATATAAGCTTCCTTGCTCGATTCACCCAGCAAAAGATGGGTAGGATTTTTCAAAAATTTGCATTGAAAATGCTAAAATGTGGGTTGGCTTCATCGCTTTTTGCGTAACTTTTGACCTATGGTTACAATTGCATTTTGCAGCACGTGGCGCCAGTTCGATTTTTCGTCTCCTTCTCCACAAAGCAACGTCGTGTTGAAGATAGAGGGGAAAGAAGTGCACGTGTGCAAGCAGGTACTCTTTTCGACTTCTTCCTTTTCTTTGAAAATTAAGAGCGGTCTTTGGTGAAACATTTGAATGGGTGAAATATCAGCAACTCGCCGTGCACTCTCCAGTCTTCGAGTCGATGTTCTTCGGTGATTTCGTCGAGAAGAACAAGGAGGAGATTGAGCTGAAGGATATCTGTCACGAGGTTAGACACAGCTAATCAATTATACGACTTTAAAAACGACTAAAAAATGTGAAAATCACAAATTTTATACATTTTATGCTAAATTCGCATCCACCATCAGGGTTGGCATTGGTGAGAATGGGCTGCATTTGCAATTACTGTATTTTGACGCAAAAAATGGTGTTCTTGAAGGAATTCATCGAGCTCCTCAACCTACTGTATCCCTCGGGCAAGTACATCACGCGTAAGTTATAGTCTAACACTTACAAATGCATTTAAAATTACCGACCAGGGAAAAATCTAACCCCTGAATTTTTGTTACATTTAGATGTTGTTGGATGGCATCTGCGATTGAAATTTTGAAAAAAAGAACGAAAAATGCCACAATTTTAAAATAGAGATTAAAATTTGGGACAAGGGGTGCGGGATTACTGTATGTTTTGAATTTCACTGGTCAGGGTCAAAATCGATGAAGAATTGTAAGAAAAACCATTTTCAGATGAGTCGGTAAGGTACATTCTGCCCCTCGCCCATTTCTTCCAGATCGAGGTTGGTTTATCTATGGAAATTTGACCACCTCATCCTGCTCTCCCCATAGGTACACACTTGCTTTGCTCCTTTCCTCGTTCGTTATGATTATCGATTTATTAAATGCTCGTTGACTTGAGTTTGACGCAAACGTTGTTATCATGTATAAGAGTAAGTTGTTTTCAGTTCGTGCTCGACAAGGTTGAGTCGTATCTCAAGTACACAAACGATCTGTCGATGGCTGCCAAACTGCTCTTGGCCGATCGATATGGATTGCATGAAGTCCAGGTACTGTACTCCCATGCAAGTAAGGAACATAATTAATCTGATTTCCCTGTCTGTTTCGTGCTCAGCCTTTAATTGTGTGGGAAGTTTGGCATTTATTTTTCATTAGTTGTTGCTGACGCTACGCTTTCAGACCCGCTGCATGCGCTCGCTCTGTGATCAGAGCGAGATCAAGGATCTGAAGGTCGGTTTTATATTTGTTAATTACAATAATTAAAATTATATAAGTACGCTACCGAAATTTAAAAAAAAACAGATCAACAAAAAATTGTTCTTAAAGAATGTAAAGGTAAAGGTAAAGGTGTTAGGTCTTCTACACGCAAGGCGGTCTCGACCACCCCTATGCCTGAGGTCTCGACCACCCCTAATGTAGAAAAGGAGAAAGAGTGTTTGCATGATATTTGTTCAGAAGACGGCTGAATACGCTGATTTTTCTGACAAACTGCGTGCTGCTCTGCTGGAGGAAATGTTCAAGAGGGTGTAACGACATAATATCTGCTGACTCCTCCCCTCCGCCATACATATGTAGTTTGCTCTCGTTTGTTGTCATTATCGATTTATCAAATGCCCGTTGAATTCCGCACTCGATTGTGTGTGTATTGTGGTAGAAATTAAAGTAGCGATAATGGATCCCCGCTCCCGCTTGTTTACCGCCAAAGTGCGGGGAGCGCTAGAGAGAGCGCTCCCGCGTCTTTTTGGCAATCTGCCAAGAGAGCGCGACGGAAGCGCTAAACGCGCTCCCATCGCGCTCGAGAGAGAGAGAGAGAGGCATTTACAACCCCCCACCGCGCTCTGCGCTAGAAAGGGCCGAAAACAGCGCGGAGCGTGGATCCATTCTTGCTGCTCTAGTAGAAATCTCTTTCATCGCATTCTTTCTTCCTTGCCCAAGCGCGAGAATTTGATTGATTACTCGCTTACAAAGCACATTCACGAAATTAATTGTATTAATTATTGTACGCCAGTTTATGATCGTCAGACTTTCCGTGGGTATATTTTCCCGTATGAATCACAAGTTATGCCGGATGAAGATAATTGTGTAGGCCTATTATTGTGCAGGTAATTCATAATAAACATTTATTGAATCATTTGTGTCACGTATCCATTTTACCGTATCTGTTCTTGGCAGATAAATATCTATCGAAAAAAATGTTTAATAAATCAGAACTCTCAGAATCGTTCAATTCCTCCTTCTCCGCGTTATGAAATCGCGTTGAGGTTCGTTTTGAAATTTGACAGTTGACAGACCATGTCAAAATTCTTATATCATAGATGCTCCTGAACGAAATCGCAACTACCCCTTTAGGGACGCCTTTTTGGCATTGTTCATTCCATTGGATAGTCTCCTATCTTATCTGACTCACTACTTTTTATCAACGTTGTCATTGATCTCTCACACAACAGATTAATACCGATTTTGCATTCCTGCTTCCCCCCCTTCCCCATGTGATATCCAGATTTATCGTTCCAGATAGTAGTGATGGACGCACTATCGCCGGAGGAACCGCAGACATTCTGGATCATTGTGGCTCTTCAATTATTCTAAATAATATTGTTATTCGTTTTATTTACGAAAATCACTGTGGAAAATAGATGAATTGAGATAAAAATATGATTTAACACTGATTTGATTTAAGAAAGAGCTGTTCCCGGCGGTTTCGGGTGACGCCATTCGAGTCAACGCTCATCATGGAATCGAGGTACGGTAGCTTGAATACGGTAGCGATAATATAGTTCAAGTAATGTAGTTTAGTATCCCGGAATGAAATGATCGTGAAATGAGTATTTAAAAAAAATTATATCTGCAGCGTCTGGCGGAGATGATCCTCGCGGGCGCGCTTCCAGCAGGTGAGTGGTGTGTGAAGTGGTGGGAAACGTCGCCTGTCGAATTTTCGACAGTGGCCAACAAATGATGGTGTGCGCAGTGGGAAAGGTCGTCGTCAGCTCTAGTTGACGTGATACAGGCGAGGAATTTGTACACGACAGCGACGCGCCGGTCGTAGAACGAGGAGGAGCTGCAGCAACTGCAGCTGCTGCAGCAGTCGCGACTGGATCGGGAGGGGGTGAGGACTGCAGTGATCTTTCTATTTAGCTTTCTGATGTTTTCCCTTTTTTTAATTTTGGAACTAAAAGTGGCTTTAAAGAAGGCGTGACACGAATGATTGAAGCCTTTTATTTTCCCCGATGTTCGAGGTTTCATTTCTGTTATCAGTATTTGGTGAAACACAAATGCAACGCGCATTTCCCTCGCGCACCCTCCTCGTTTCGCCTTATCTCTCTGCCTTTCTCTGACTTCTTCTCCACATAATGTCAACTCCCACCGCGAAAAGATTGCAGGCTCAATGTGAGATACTTTAAGAATTACGGTCGTTTTGGACAGTTTATTAAACATAACTCTTCAAACTAAAAACTGAAACATGCGATTTTCGAGGCTTACATCGGGTATTCGATCTCCATTACCCCACAATGAGAACTCAGTTGACTAAATATTCGTGGGACACCTTCTTTAATGTAGTAAATAAGTTGTTAAAATGTAATAAGTTGTTAAATTTGATCAATAAATTAGTAAATCTCTCAGGGCTATGGGGCGCCTTTCGATTCCTCGCTTCGTCGCTTAATCGAATCGCTGATGTTTTCGTCCCACGTGAACACGAAGACGCTGAACCACCGCTGACGGTGAGTTTTAATAATAATGATAATAATAATAATAATATTAATAGTAATAATAACAATGATAATAATACAACACACTGTCAGCGCCTGATGTGATAAATACTTAGCTACCTTATTATTATTCTTTTTAATATTATTAATATTATTATTATTATTATTATTATTATTATTATTATTACTACTATTCTCTGACAGGAGACCCAACGTGATACATGAACTATGTCTTCTTCACTTGCTGCAATATTATTACTTTTTAAAATTAACATTTCACAGACCGAAGAGAGAGCGCGCCTCGAGCAGATCATTGATGTCGTCGATCGAGAGTTGTTCGAACGAGCGGTCAGTAGTTTTTTTTATAGTAATTATTCTTTTTTGCTCTAAAAATGTCGAAATATATTGTTTTTCACCAAGCCAAAATAATCTCATGGACATCATTGTCGTTTTTTACTTCTGGAATGGGTCTACACTACATGAATTCCCGTGATCATACCTCTGTAATGAGAATAGAGTGTTGAAATGCGAAATTTGACCAGTTTATTGATTTCTCTATGAGTGGTATGGTACGTGGGACAAGAATGTGTGAGTGGAGTGTTTTTTTCCTGTTTCTTCAAGCATAATCACGATATTCCAGTCTCGTGAGCTGCCTCATGCGTCTTTTTCCTGGATACTTCTCTACATCGACTTCGGCATGAAATTTCTTACGGAGCACCAAGGTGAGTTTGTGCTTCTCTGTGCTTACAAGTAGAATTTATTTTCATCCGATATCAATGGTTTCGCGGCATATACTTCAATATCCAATATTCGGAAAATTTATTATGAAATGCTAAAATATACTTTTATAATTTATTATCTTCCATTTGCAGGTAACGCTCCTCCCCGAAAGCAGCCAAGACGAGACAAGAAGGGCGTCACTCATCTGGTTACGGTACGTAACACTTCTTCTACAGTATACTCCGTTATGTCTTTGGACACTGTAGTGTAACTGTAGGGATTCTTCTTGTTTTGTATTTACGAGTTTGATCGTTAAATTATGACCCTTGATCTTTGGCTTTTTGCGTATCTACACCGCAAGGCCGAAAACGTGATGCCAGTTTAGGCAAAGTTCTGTTCTTCTCTGGAATAGGATACATAGGCTTTCGCTTAAAGTTGTATGTAATAATCGTTCTCTGACCTCTCTCTCTCTCTTCAGTCTCGTCTCCATCGTCGTCTCTCATTCGAATGCGCCGTCTGCTTCGATTCCTTCACTTCCGCCCTCGCTATCTCGTGCACGCCTACAGTACACAGCAGAAGAAAAGCAGGTAAAGATACACCTAATATTCATTCATTCATTCATTCATTCATTCATTGTTTATTCCGTCAGTATCATGTTCAAGAATTATAACTGTGAATGGGGCAAGAGACGGATGTCCGTCGACGTCGTCGAATCGGTGGTTTTGCTTTGGCAGCAAGGGCATTGGAGAGGGGGGGGGAGGGGGGAGGGGGATCAGAGCCAATTTTTAATAATGGATTCAGGGAAAAATGAGATGGGTTGAGAGCGAAGAAATTTGCGGAAAGTATCATGTGAGGTGAAAACTGATTTATAAGGGAGAGAGTTCCAGATTGTGATAGTTCTAGAGGCAAATGTGGAATGGGAATTGTGAGGGAGGAAGGGAAGTGAAATGCGGAAAGGATGGGAATTACGTATAAAACGAGTGAGAGGAGAGAGAGTAAGAAGAGAGGAATAATCAAGTTCATACTTCCTATGCAGGGTTGAATGCAGGAATACGATATCTGTGATAACTCTACGCCGTTCTAATGTTACTAGATTCAGTGCACGTAGACGATTACTGTAGCTGGTATGGAAGGGAACATCGATAATACAACTTTCTAGTGAAATCGCGCTGGACTTTTTCTATTTCCATAGTTATTTCAACCGCATGAACTGGATTCCAAATGACAGAGCAGGTCTCGAGACCAGGAAGGATATAAGTAGCAAATGACTTCAAATAAACATCAGTGGTATTACTACGGAATGAATTGAACAGAAGATACAGTTTGGAACGAGCTTTAGAAATAATCTTCTCTATGTGCTTAGAGAAAGAGAGCGAAGGGGTGAAAATTACTCCTAGATCTTTTACAGTCAGGGAAGGTTCAAGGGCAACATTATTTATGTAAAAAGTCCTAAGTGGGTTGTGGAGGCCGTAATGCATGATGGAGCATTTGGTCTCAGATAATCCGAGATTCCATTGGGTAGACCAGTTGGCAATGATATCGAGGGCACATTGTAAATCATCAGAAAAGGGAGGGGCTTCGGAATAAAGCTTAAGGTCGTCGGCATAAACGGAGTATCTAATAGATTTTGGGAATTGGGATGAAATATCAGTGATGAAAAGGATAAATAGGAGGGGGCCTAGGCAAGAACCTTGCGGCACTCCGGATCTGACTACAGTGGAGGGGGAAAAGGAATTATCGATAAACACAAATTGCGTACGATTAGATAGATAAGATTCAAACCAAGATACTAAATGCGAGGAAATGCCTAATCGCGATTATTTATGGAGCAAAAGACGGTGGTCGATGCTATCGAAGGCTTTTCTAAAGTCAATATAGACGGTGTCAAAAGGGGACTTTTTATGCAAGATTCGTAGGTAGTTGGCATGGGTTTCAGCGAGATTGGTAGAAGTGGATCTAGATGACCTAAACCCTTTTTGATGAGGATCGAAAAGGTTATTTTGGTCAAGGAAAGTCGTGATTTCACTACTCTAGAATCGCCGATTATGGACGGATGATCGGCCTAGTAGCCAGTAGTGATAGGTTAGTGGGCGGCTACTAGTCCGACCATCGGTCATTCTAGTGTTACACCCCTTATCTTGTGTTCAGGTGGGCATTGTGAGTTGCAGCCGGCTTACCGGCTTGCCTCATCTAGCGTGCTTGCTACTATAAACTCGCTTGACATGCACCACCTTTGCCTTTTGGAGTTGCTTTCTATGCTAATTTATGATAATGCCCATCTTTATCTTTATTTCCAGCCTCTCATTCCTTCTGCGCCGACTGCGTGAAAGGACACGCGGCTGCAGCAGTGGATCAGAATGTGAGAGCTTTAAAGACAAAAATTCACCTTCGAAAGTTTAGTTTACACCCAAATGGAAAAGATGCAGTTTACAGTTAGTTTTTGTCTAGTGCTAGGTAGTTTCTTGATCTTTGATCTCTGTCCCCCTCAGGTGATCGTTCCCTCGGGCATCGGACTCAAGTGCATGCAGCCCGTGTGTGAGAATGTGCTCATTCGAGGTACAATCCATTTCCCTCGCTTTATTCAATTTACAGTTGCCAGCAGTGAGCATCTGTTGCAGATCGTACCCATGAAATTCTTTAATCTATAAGAGGCGATTTTTTGCGGAATGTGCAGTGATGCCGGCGTTATGATATACTTCGTTTCCATTCATGCTCATGTTCAGCCCACGTGGAGCAAGTGTTGGACGGACGAACTCTCGCCGCCCTCGATCCTCATTATGCACACGAGGCACTCACTGCAGCAGGAGTCAAGACTGAGAGGTAAGTTGATCGTTGATCTCTGAGATCTCTGAGAATTGTAGTCTGCAAAAATACTTCCACTAAATATTTGAAGTAAAAACGCACACATGGTTGAGGGTGCTCGGACTGTTTAAAAACCTTTAAAAATAATTTTTTTAGTAATTGAATTTTTTAAATAATTTATTTTAAAACTTTCATTTGTAATTCAGCTGTCCTCGTTGCTCGTTTACCGTAGTCGTCGCTGAGTCGACAGAACAGCGCCAAGTCTTCGGCTGTGAGAGGGACGGATGCAGATACGAGTACTGTAGGTTAGTGGGGGGTGGGGGTGTGCATGATGGTGCGTTGAGTGCAGCAGGGGCGTTCTGATGTTTCATATTAGTCGGTGACTGTGGAGAAACTATCGAAAAATTACTGGGGAAGGGAGTTGCTTGAACGGATTGTACAATGGTAAACTGAGCTTTTCTAAAAAAAATTTCAATTTGAGACGCTGCAATCGCGCGTGGGATGATCGGCACAAGAGCAAGAGTTGCGATGAGTTGGATAATGAGGTGAGAAAAGGAAATGAGATCGAATGTTACCCGTACCGGAATTAATAGACAATTTTTGACTATGTCTGTGCTGAGTCTCAGATGTAGAAAAGCTTTGTGTGCACTTAGTTGGTGTATTTAGGCTGCACAAAGATTATGAAGCTCCAATGAGTGCAAAAGTTTTATTAGATTTCTGTCTCCGAAACAAACGAACAATCGATCAATTTCAGGAGCACACTGCGGGCCGAGGCGTACTGTGGCGCTTTCTGTCGTGGCTCGGCGCGGCGCCGGCGCCCCCACCAACTGAGGCATCCATGGTGAGTGGAGAGGGGTACTGTAGTGAGAGCCAGGTCAGAAAGTACCTAGTAAGTGTGCGAGCGAAAAGTAGTGTAGTGACGAATAATGATTACCTCTGTAATTCGAATGTTCTTTGAGTGTTTTGCTATGTTTTCACTGCAAAATCAGCTCTCTTTGTAATTACAGAGACAATACAAGGAAATGGCGGAGCGACTCACTGCCATGACACTCCACAAGTGTCCTCGATGCAGCAAGTCGTATCTGAAGGCGAGTTTACCTTTGATCTTTGTAGCTTGGTCGATGGACTCTGGAAGCTGTGCGCTCTGGAGCCGTATCTTTGAAAGCTATTGATTGATGTATGCATAAACGCGTGTGAGCTTTGACCAACCCATCTTTTGCAGTCGGACGCGTGCAACTACATCACTTGCCCGTGCGGCCAGACGTCGTGCTACGTGTGCGGAGAGGCAATCGACAGCTACGCGCACTTCAAGAGCGAGTACGTGGAGTTTGATCTTGAATTTTTGTAGTTTGATTTTTAAGAGGATTTCTTAATTTTGGGCGAAATCCCACCGGCAAGTGCTCCCTGTGGGACGATCCGACGGTCGCAGAGCGGGCTGCAGCTGCTGCAGAGCTGCAAAGACGAATTGCGGCTGCAGGAAACAAGGGTGAGCAGGAATTGAAGTACGATAGTCTGGTTCGAGAAGATACGATATCGTAACAAAACTTGTTTATAGAAAGTCATAATTTGCTTCTCTTGCCTCACGATACATAGATTATCTCGTTCCGCCATCGGGCGTTGATAAATTATAAAGTAATTGATTAATTAATATGTGTTTAGATGTCGCCAGAACGCTGCGTCTTCTGCAGTAAAAAAATCTGAAATTTACTCGATTCCTTGATTCCCTTCAAGGCTAACCATCGAAAGGACAACGAGTTTATTAAATTGTGTACAATACGAATTCAATTATCAATTCACGGATATTCCAGCATCAACGGTTTTCTTTGTAATGCTATTCTAAATAGTAATCATAATATCAATTGATACCCAAGAAGTTGACTTTACCCACTCTAATTTGATTAGCCTTGCTCAATTTCGTTCGTCCCTTTACCTTATTTCTGAGCTTTTTTTCACCATGTTATTCTCTGATGATTTTACTTCGGCATAAATCGATATTCATTCACACTTTTCGATATTTTTACAATTGCGAATGGTCATCATCCATTTTAAATATCGTTAAGATATTATCAGATGAGAAATAGTGTCTTGTAAATTTGAAGCAGTGTACATGGAGTAATGTATCCCTTACTTCATACTGCCATCTTCTACCAATGTGAGATTATCTCTTATACGTATATTTTGTAGGAGCCGACTTTGCTAGTGATGGCAGCCTCTACGGAGGTAATGTCTAGCCGTAAATATTATGCATGCACATTTTGGCCCTCACCTGTAGTTTGATCTTCTCCATTAGAGAACTGTAAACAATCCGGATACTAGTGGGCTTCGCCAACCGAATACAATGATTCTTAGTTTTAAAAAAATTACCCAATGACAAATATCCATATCAGTTTCCTCTTCTCGATCTCCCGATTGAACTCATCGTCAAAATTTTTCGTCTCATTCCTTCCAAAGAACTCTCAGCACTTCGAGTCGATAAGAGAATCGATTATCTAGACTCCCGGAAAGATCACATTTCCGACTTGGCCATTACGGTTTGTTATGATTCCATATCGTGTCTATTATACCGCCTGAAGTGCAGCGCTGTTGAATAAGGCGGATGTTTATACTATTTTTTTAGTTGAATCATGCCCTGATTCGATTATTTTTTATGTCCTTTTAGACCACTAGTGAATGGAGCGAGATCAATTGTAACACGGGACGTCGTTATTCTCCGTCCGCTCGATCTTCGATGGAGGGAATCATGGAGAGATTCGAGCATCTCCGACCGCGATTTGGTTTCGGCAATATGACGTTGACGGTTAGTTTGGTTCAGTGGGAAGTTACTTTATATAGCAGAGTTGATACATTGAGAAATTTCGGAGAGAGGTTAAGACAACTGATTAAGGTAGATAAGATGCCACGGAACCCATCAATCGACAATTACATTTGCTCTCCCAGAAATACCAGTTTCCTTTTCTTTTAAAAGGCGGTATTCAATAGAAATATAAATGATAACTGTAAGCTGTATGAACAAAAATTAGTACCGGCTGTCCTATGACGTGACTGTCTTATGACAGCTGAGTGTGCAAATGTGGTAGCAAATAGTATTTACAGTGCCTGTTTTCAGTTCGATCGTCCCAATCCATTCCACGTTAAACTCGTTGAAGAAGTTGGTCTCATGCAACCCTCTGAACTCAAAATCACATGCTCATACGTATGTTTTCGATTCAACACTTTTTCTGATTTATTTCTTGCAATATTGATTCATCTATGTAACATCCATATCTAAATATCTCATTTTTTAACACAGCCTAAGATTAATTATTCAGGCTAATTCTCAGACTCATTCGGGAATCTCGAATCTGATCACTGACGATTTCCTTCGTTCTATGATGGCCGGAAAGAGTTATGTGATGTTACATGCTGTGTGCCGTCTCATTACTGCTGAATTTCTTCACTACGCATTCATGGTAGGTGTATGATTGATAATTTCTCCTGGATTCGATTAGTTTTATTTGCTCATCTCAACAGAATACTATTACGTAGGACGATCAGAGTCGGATGAGAACCATCTATTTCAACAACAACTAACTTTGGATGACAATTGTTTTCTTCGTTTTTTTTCGGTTCTCATCCGATGGGCCGATCTACTATAAAAGATACCGGCTCCACTGAAAGCAGCACACAATAAATAAAGTTTCAGAGTGGATTTAGACGCTTTGGTCCCGTGTTGCTTCGAGTTTTCGTTCCCAATGGCACTGTGGCCAATCTTCTCAAGTGCTTTGGAATCGTTGTCAGCAATGAAATGCTGGTCGCCACGACTATTCTGGTCAGTGAGTCATGCGTCACTTTTCCTACTGAGACCATATGTATCAATGTCGATAAACGGTTTTCCCGGCAACGTGACGTCATCAACGCAGGCGGAGCGTTCTCCACTAAACCCACTACGCTGATGATGTCACGTTTTTCGGGCAAATCGCTTGTCAGTGCTCATGTATAAGCTCTCTGTTTGCTCAGTTCTTTTCGTTCGAAAAATAAGTTGACAACTGATTCTCAGGCTGACTATTCGGACGGAGTTCTGACGGTCTACAATGGAGATTACTGTATGGAGATCAGTCTGGACAGTGGTAGAGAAGGAGCGACACTCACTGGAGAAGACAATATAGTGGTGATCAGATATCAAGTCGAGAATGATTACCATTTCTATTAGACCATTGGAAATTTAATTCTAACGTTTTACAACCAATTAATCAAGTTGTGCTGTGCGAATGCTCGTTTTACTTTGACACTAAATTTGACATGATTTTCTTCCATTTAACGTGTTTCAAGAAGTTGTTTGCTAATAAATGATTTTTTTTGGACTATGAAGAATGCTCTCCCGAGAGGTTAACTTTCCTATAGTTATTTTGAGTGAGTTATGCAGTCACTGGAAGTCCTTTGACGATCAGACTCATTATTCGAACTGAATGTTCATAATCTAAAAGTACACCTGTTTAATTTATAGTTAGATCGGAATGGAGAGATGTCGATATGGAGATGCAATCATTGGAGAAGAAAACTTGTAGAGCTGATAAAACAATATTTTAAGCACTCTATCACGGCGTTCTGGCTCGTCTATGCTAATCGAGTCAGGAAGTTAGAAAGCGCGAAAATAGCATGCAAATGGGCAATGGTCTCATCACGAATTTACTTTTGGCATTTTGCCCAGAACGCCGTGCTCTTTTATATTTTGAATAATCAATTTCCTCCAGAGAACTGTAATTTAACGTAAATTTCTCCAGAGTTATTTTATTTTTGTTTGTCATGTTTCCCTCGTGAGTTCAAAATCGAATTGGAGCAGCACACGGATGATTCTGTAGAGAACATTGTCAATTCATACGATGCAATCTAGTCTGTTCTTTGATCTTTGAATCTTTTTAAATTGAAATTTGTCGCTGTATCGTACTTGTGGACGGTGGGCATACACTTTGTCACTTCAGAAGTGAAATTAAATACTTTAAAACGGTTTATAAGGAACCTGAGTAGACGACCTCAAAAATTGGAAAAGTCACACTTGGAATAATACGTTAGGAATCAAAAAGTAAAAAGTATCGAGACCAGACAAGGGGATCCCAAACAAAGGACACAGACAAGGAATCATTACCATAGAACACAATGGATGGACTCGCCAAAGTCGACCTGATCATGTAAATCCGACTAGAGTGAACCGAGAATGAGGAAATGACGATTTGTAACCGCGATTTTAGAACCAAATAACTGTATCCGAGGGGAAAGTAACTTGTTGTTCTTGGAACTATTTACCTTCCTAATTCCATAGCGATAAGTAAAATGACTATGCTCGGCATTCCTGTTAATGTTTGGCCTACATTTGCATAAGAGGTCTCGGAGGATGCAGTGAAGAAGATCCTGACTTGACATTGAGATCCTTTTTTTCGTGGTGTAGACATATCCTTCATATAATAATTTTGACTTGGCCACTCCATGTGTCATTGCGAGAAGAGAACAGAAGAAAGAATCACAATTAAGAGACCGGCTCGGTAAGAATTGAGCACTGCCGGACATCCGCGCCAGGACTTTCGATTTGGCCCACCATACTCATACCATGGAAGTGTCTCGGAACCCTATTTACAAAAGTATTCGAATTTGTGCCCTGAGGCTCAAACCCGTCTCGCATATCGCGCGCAACCGACGAAAAAGTGATTTGTGTAACTTTTGACGTACATGAGCTAGAATCAATTTTTCTTCGGCAATATTTTAATCATGCTAAGTGTGCACCGAAAAACAACATGAATTATTTTTGGAGCGATTTGAAATATTTTATGCGAATAAATTTTTCGTCATTTTTGAAATTTCTCTTCAAAGATTGAAATACTGCAAATAATTTCACGGTGCAGCTTATAGCACTATGCAATCTCTGCATGGTGGTGGATATCATATTACATGCCATCATTTCGCATGAGACGAAAAAATCGATTTTACATTTCAAAAAATCATCCTGAAAAAATCTGTAAGTGGAATGCCATTATCTCATAGAATTATTCTGCATTCATGGCACTACATTTACTGAAGAAGTATCAAATCTATCCATCAAGTTTGAAAGAAAATATTTTTTGAAAAATCCATGACCCGGGTATCAAGGTCAAAAATCTCAAAATATTTTTGTCGCCTATCGTCAATCCCATAATGCCTCTGTTATCTTACCCACGCACACGTTCTGTATTCACACTCAAATGAACCGTTAGTGGCTTCGACTCGTACCAGGAAACGAAAAACGATTTTGCTATTTTGGACCATGACCCCGGGTTCATGGATTTTTTTCCAAAAAAAATTATTCAAACTGTTGATGCAAAAAATCATCATTTCGCCAGTAGGTGAAGAAATGATAAATAATTTTAACCATTTTAAAAATATATATTTTTTGGAAAAAAATCCATGAACTGGTCATGGTCCAAAATAGCAAAATCGTTTTTCGTTTCCTGGTACGAGTCGAAGCCACTAACGGTTCATTTGAATGTGAATACAGAACGTGTGCGTGGGTAAGATAACAGAGGCATTATGGGATTGACGATAGGCGACAAAAATATTTTGAGATTTTTGACCTTGATACCCGGGTCATGGATTTTTCAAAAAATATTTTCTTTCAAACTTGATGGATAGATTTGATACTTCTTCAGTAAATGTAGTGCCATGAATGCAGAATAATTCTATGAGATAATGGCATTCCACTTACAGATTTTTTCAGGATGATTTTTTGAAATGTAAAATCGATTTTTTCGTCTCATGCGAAATGATGGCATGTAATATGATATCCACCACCATGCAGAGATTGCATAGTGCTATAAGCTGCACCGTGAAATTATTTGCAGTATTTCAATCTTTGAAGAGAAATTTCAAAAATGACGAAAAATTTATTCGCATAAAATATTTCCAATCGCTCCAAAAATAATTCATGTTGTTTTTCGGTGCACACTGAGCATGATTAAAATATTGCCGAAGAGAAATTGATTCTAGCTCATGTACGTCAAAAGTTACAAAAATCACTTTTTCGTTCTCATCTTCTCTCCTCCTCACGAGTGGTCGCCCATCCATAGCAAATGAGTGTCGTTGGCATACGTGTCCAAGCCCCCGGCCCCGCACTGCCCCCCCAAGAATTCTTGGGGGGCAGTGCGGGAGGCCATGTATAGGGGGGTCATGGTCCAAAATGGGTCCGAGGTTGACTTTGTCAAACCCAAAGTGGCCTATGGTAACTTAACCGCCGGGGTCCCGCAACGAAAAAAAAGTACCATAACCCTACCTACCGTAACCCGGAAATACAAAATCGAGCAATCCGACTCGATGTTTGTTGCATGAGCTAGGCCTCGAGTAGAAATTAATCGGACGGCATACGGCGGTCCAGGCACGATATTGCCGATATCGTAATCAAGTCTACAGTATGACCAAATTTCAAATAGAGCCAATTCGCTCGGTATTTGTTGCATGAGCTAGGCCTAGTCACTTTCAATCATTTTCAAAAGTGAAAATTTCGAATCACGCAGTGGACAAGACAAAATATCAACTTAGAGCATCTTCATCGATCAAATGTTCTTCGGAAGTTTCGTAAACTCAGCTTATGCCCAATTTATCAATAATACTAGAGAACAGTCTCTGTCGAATAGGCAAAATTCAGGGTCCATTTAAGCTTGTAGAAAAATCTGGCATGCCCTCAAGTTGAATTTTCGATCTCGAATTTTCATGCTCTTATGAGAGGAATCGGGAGAAACTCGAGCACGATTGTCAGTAGGAAAATTCATGATTTTTAAATATTCTAATTTTTGCATGGTAGGTAGATCAACCTCTGCTCTATCGAATAGCGTTTTCAGATTTTTTTAAAAGGCTCCGTTTTTTCGTGAAACACAAACAACCCTGGTGAGTTGGGATATTTTTTTCAAAAGCTCCAACTTTGAAAAATCATAACTTGCTTCAAAATAAAGTTACAGATTTGTGGACTTGTTTATCAGATAGAGACACAAGTCGCCTACAAAACAAAAAAACAATCTCGTCATTCCTGGCTCATGCGGCGGTGAGGTGCGGTCGCTTTTGCAAATATGCTTGCCATTTTCGTAAAAGTCGAAAGTATGCGCTGCCTTTGTGTGCGATATTTTGCGCATATTTGGTACTAAATATAACCGTTAACAAGAGGTCTTAGAGAGGGTGCGTTGTAATGATGCTGATTTTTATGCTTATTTCGGTGAAATGAGAGTGCTGAAACATTGACCTTTCCTTCTCATTTGAGGTGTATAATATCAAAAATAATCCAAAAATAATATTTAACGTGTTTTTGATTGATGTTATTCATTACTTTTTTCGATAAAAAATTTGGAAAATTTTCAGGCCCGAAATTTGGATTTCGTGAATTTCATTTATTCCTGCTGTCTAATGTATAACAACCGTCTCCTATGCATACCTTGTGATGGGTGAAAGAAGAACTGTTCATATTTCGTGTTGCACTCCACATTTTTTAACAATATGCAAATAATCATATTTTTTTAATTGTGTGTCTATTAAATGAAGATTAATATTGTCCAGACTTCTTGAGCAGTTACCTCAATATGCACGGAACATTTCCTTTTTTGAAAGTGCGTTATAACTTCTTTCTCTTCGGAGAAAGAAGTTATAACGACAACAAAACTTAGAATCTCCGAAAATGCGCACGCTCTGTCTTCTCTAGCACTCTCTCACTTTCACGTTGTCTCTAGCCCAGTTCGACACCCGGCCGATGCGCGAATCTTTTGCAAAAGTTCTGTGCCATTATAATTGAGGGAATACTGAGTGAATACCATTCAAAATTAGTCATTTTAGCACTGGCAAAAGATTCGCGCATCGGCCGGGTGTCGAACTGGGCTAGAGACAACGTGAAAGTGAGAGAGTGCTAGAGAAGACAGAGCGTGCGCATTTTCGCAGATTCTACGTTTTCTTGTCGTTATAACTTCTTTCTCCGAAGAGATAGCCGCACACTTTCAAAAAAGGAAATGTTCCGTGCATATTGAGGTAACTGCTCATGAAGTCTGGAAATATTAATCTCGATTTATTAGGCACACAATTAAAAAAATAAGATTATTTGCATATTGTTAAAAAATGTGGTGTGCAACACGAAATATGAACAGTTCTTCTTTCACCCATCACAAGGTATGCATAGGAGACGGTTGCGATACATTAGAAGCAGGAATAAATGAAATTCACGAAATCCAAATTTCGGGCCTGAAAATTTTCCATATTTTTTATCGAAAAAAGTAATGAATAAAATCAATCAAAAACACGTTCAATATTATTTTTGGATTATTTTTGATATTATACACCTCAAATGAGAAGGAAAGGTCAATGTTTCAGCACTCTCATTTCACCGAAATAAGCATAAAAATCAGCATCATCACAACGCACCCTCTCTAAGACCTCTTGTTAACGGTTATATTTAGTACCAAATATGCGCAAAATATCGCACACAAAGGCAGCGCATACTTTCGACTTTTACGAAAATGGCAAGCATATTTGCAAAAGCGACCGCACCGCATCGCCGCATGAGCCAGGAATGACGAAATTGTTTTTGTTTTGTAGGCGACTTGTGTCTCTATCTGATAAACAAATCCACAAATCTGTAACTTTATTTTGAAGCAAGTTATGATTTTTCAAAGTTGGAGCTTTTGAAAAAAATATCCCAACTCACCAGGTTTGTTTGTGTTTCACGAAAAAACGGAGCCTTTTAAAAAAATTCTGAAAACGCTATTCGATAGAGCAGACTTTGATCTACCTACGAAGCAAAAATTAGAATATTTAAAAATCATGAATTTTCCTACTGACAATCGTGCTCGAGTTTCTCCCGATTCCTCTCTTATGAAGTTGTGTACTAGATAGTGATTAGAGCATCTCGTTCAATATGTGTAGTACTATTGTAATGGTGGCAGGAAATACTAAACAATAACTGAAACCGGGACCTCAATCAATATCTGCAGCGATACTGATGCAAGTGAACTTATTGACGGGGTAACCCACTTTTCACTATAAGATTTGAGAAGCTCTTGCTTACTAGCCCGATATCATTTCTGAATCCCCTTATTCGTTATGAAGTCAGTGAACATTACTCTTCTCAAAAACCACTCTTACCAGAACCTGCGGTGTTCTACTTCCAATTTTCAAGCCCGAGAAAAAGCAAACTCGAAACCGATCATGGTATCTTTGCTCCATTCATTATCTCGCTGATTTAAGGGGACAGTCATGAAGTGGTGGGTAATGAAAGTGGAAGAGGTGCTACGTAATTCATGACTAAAGGGACATTGGTCGAGGCCTTGGGAAATGAGCTACGAAAAAGTTTCCGAAATGTCGAAAACGGGAATAACTTTTGCACCAACCTGATATATCAACTTGTCTTACGCGAAGACTTCGATCAAAAGTTAATGTTTGCACGAGTGCCAAAAACGATATCCACAAACGGACAACGCCATGAGAAAGAGCGTCAAATTCTGCTAGTGTACGCGAGATTTCGTGCCTCTACCTGCACTCTAAAGCGAGATTTATTCGAAAACCAAGTTTGGCGCCAAAGTGGCGCGGCGCCAGAGGAGTCGGATTGCGAAATCGATGGTACCAGCGTGTTCAGCGTCAAAAGTTGTCCCTAGGACGAAGTTTTGAGCGATTTCGATTTTTGACCTGTTCCAGACCCTGTTGAGACCTTGTTGATCCTAACGTAAACAGCGTCATATGTTTAGGGACCCCCAGCTCCGCCCACCTCTCTGTCGACATAGAAACACAAAAAGGCGGGGTTGGCGAAGCACAGTCCGAATTCTTCATCAAACTTGCCTAATTATGGCTTATTCGATAGCTATTGGAATGATCTATCAGCTGTGAGATGCGGAGGTCGTATGGATTTCACTAAGTAGGTTAAAATGCAAAATGAATGTTCAAGAATGGTGTATTTCGGTTGAGCACAAAGCTCCGCATTTCACCGTCGATTCGTGTTATATTTCTACGACGAATTAGCAAAAGAAAGCTAAAAAATGTGAATGCGCAAATTTGTGCTTCGACTTCAAAGAAAATAGTACGGGCGTATTTATTACAAGAACGGTCGCTCACTTACGGTGTTTAGCATCCGAAATTTGAAGAGAAAAGCGGGCGCTCTCTCACTTTCGCACACTATCTCGTTATGAGAAAGAGTATGAGCAAAATCATTTGCACAAGTGGGGAGTTGAACTCACGACCTTTCACTTGGAAGTGTGAATCACAACCACTTCACCATGTTTGCTTGTTGCGCTGATGCTATCTCCTTCCGACAATTACAGAGCAGTGTTTACCGTTTGCGGCTCATTAAGTGCTTTCAATTACTAATCACGCTTTTGGAGGAATGTGTTTTCTTCTTTCCACATAGTGGGGATCGAAATTAAGGGCATAGGAAACCGATAAATAAATTTGAGAAAAGACTCCGCCCACAAATCTCTCGTCCCACCTTTTCGCCCTCCACCGTTGTGTGCGCGAAGCGTGGTTTTTGAGCTCTAGCGCGGCTCAGAGATGGAATATCGGCAAACGGCAAAAAGTGTGATATTATTATGACTATGACGAACACATTTCACGGTGATTCGAAGTAAACAGCTGAATTCGGTTATCGACCTTGTGGTCTCTACATATGTTCACTATTCAGTTCGATATGGCACATGCCACACTTCCGGAACGTTATTTTTATCGATCGAAATATTGTCGCTCCATAATCCGTCAAATCAATTAGTATTATCTAACTTAGAGTTTCTAAAATGTTTTCCGATGGTATTAGTCAGTTTCGACCGCAAAAGTGCACTTTAAAAGTATCATAAACAAAAGTTTCAAAAAATCTATTTTTTTGAAAAAATCTTCACATGAGGCCGATTTTGTTTGCACCTACCGATTTGGCTGAAAGTTGGTTTTCTTTTAAATACATAAAATTGGTCTCTACAAAATGTGCATAGAGGGAATTTTAAGTTTTTCCGATTGCACTTTTTAAGGCACTTTTCACCCTATAAAATACTGCAAAATCGAAAAATCTTAAAATGTCACTTGAAAAAGAAGGAATTGTGGAGAATCCATTCCTCTATCTAACGAAAAAAATAGAAGGAGTTAACTTATTTTAAAGCGAGTTCTTAAAATTCTACGTAAGCACACTCGGGTGCAAAATCCATAAGACCGGCACTTTGATGCGGTCGTACTCAAAAAATAGGGCCTATATAAAAAAAACGGGAAACGCTATCAAATAGAGCATGATTGAAAGTACCTTGGACTCTGTTTACAGGGAAATAGAAGAGAAAAAAATTCTAGTTCCGCGCTCTGGTCGATTCTATCACGATTCGTCTCATAAGTAACTTTTTATAACTTTTCATTTCAGTATGTTCCGGCAAACTTGAAACTCTGAATTTCTGAGAGACGACGCCTTTAAAGAATCAAACAACTGTCTAACAGATTACGGTAAGAATTAGCATTCCTCGGAAATTTATGTTTTTTGCCGGCTCGCAGCTCGATTTTCGGGCTCCCAGCTCTGCTCTCTATTTCGTAATTAGAATTATTATCGGCTATAACTTTCTTCATAATTAATATTTCGAAAATCTGTTGGTCATAAGTTGTTTAATTTTCGAAAGGAGTCGTCTCTCAGTCGTCTTTCAGGTTGGCCGGAACATACTGAAATGAAAAGTTATAAAACGTTATAAGAAATTATAAAGTTATAGCATTTTGTTCATAATATGTCATTTTGACTGTATCTAGGTCTTATAAATCCTTGAATGTTAAGTAGAAAAATTGTGATCTTGTCCTTCCCAATTTTTTAGAAAAAAGTCAAACACAGTTTCGAGAAGAAATTTATAGCCAAACTTGATAAAATCAGCCATTTTCTCTTATTGTGTCATAACAACGAAATATTTGCGAGATTTTAATATATGAAAAAATAAGAGTCAGCTACAGCTCCAACCTCAACAAAAACATTGTGGGTAAACTCTCCAAATGGAATAAAGAAAAAAATTTCTAAAATGGACAAACCTTTCGGGACACCCTATTAGAAGATTTAAAAATAAATAAATAAACCGGAAACAGATTCTTTTATTTGCACCGAAACACTGCCTGGTTCCTATTAAGGGGATGAAAATGATGGAATCTAAACTATGCAGTTCAATTATGGACCATATAATTTATGGTCAGCTTTTTGCAAGTGTTAATTTTCCACTTTGTTTTCACATCAATTTCACCTTTGATCCGGCTACAGCGGCAACTTTGCGACCGTTTAAATCGCGTGAAGGACTGAAACGAGCTTATAAAAAATATTAGATCAACTTTTTTCTTCATTTAGATCATTTCTACAAAAAAATCTGGTATTGCGTGGATACTAATTGTTTGGTGCTCACTTCATAGCATCTTTGCTTGCCCCAGTCACTCTTTTGTGTGAATTCGAATTCTGCAATGAAAAAAAAGATATTAATTTTTTTTTGCTATTAAATTTTTTTACAAATACAACTTAGAAAAAAATGAATGTACAGTAGCGCTGAAAAATTTCCGTGTACTTATACATCTGATATAACTTCGCCTCAAAGAGTACTTTATTTTATCGGTAGTTCCGAACGCTAAAACCATCGGGAAAAAAACTATGCTACTTTTCTCTATTGCGAAATCGTCGTGATAATTATCATTATAGTGCAGGGTTGGGCGGAAAAAGGTTAACGAAAAAAATCGGAGACGGAAATTTCCGTCTCGAAAAGACGGAAAAATCGGAACATAAGGAAAAGGCGGAAAAAAATAAACGCTTCTTCTATAGGAACCTTAACTTTAGTATTTTTTTAACATAACTCCGAGAAAATTTTTTTTTAAATAATAGAATTAGCATCAAGAACATTTTTAAAACAGAAAATGGAACGGCAAGCGAAATATGTAAGAAAAAAATCATCGATCAAATTTTAAATTTGAATACAGCACCGTTTCTCCCCCAATTTTCGACAGGAAAACTATGGAATGCAAATATTATTGAGCACATAGTAGTATTAACTAGGGTTCCGCAAGTGAGACAATTGGGGAGACTCAGAACAACGGAATTTGTAATGTCTCCTTTATAATCCAGAGACAGAGACGTCTCCCACCATTTACATCTTATTTTGAATGTTTCTGTTAATTGATTGATGAAAAGTGGGAGACGTCTCTCGCCATTTTGCATACATATCAGTGTCGTGAGCTGTTGTATCGGTGGTGAATGAGATCGTGTCGACCGCTCAATCTCGACCTAACGTGAGATGGGATCATTGTTCCCGGTGATTCACGGGAACAATGCCAAAGGAGACGTCTCTCCAATTGTCTCCCTGGAGATTAGTGTCGAGAGACGTCTCCCCGGAGACATCAATAAAGGGATACACTAATCCAATCAATGGCTCGATTTCGAGCTGTCTCACTTGCGGAACCCTAGTATTAACTCTGAAATAATAATCTCTTTAATGTTTAAAATTGTTTTTCATCGCAGAAATTGGAATAACTAGTGCAAATTTTCTGTATGGAATTTATTTTTTCCGATATAAAATTTTGCGTCGTGGAGTAGGAATATACGGAAACGGAAAAGAGTTTTCCGCACAACCCTTTTATGTTGTTCTCATCGGGTTGGTGGTTTATCTAAAAGAAGTTATTCATTTTCTTCATTTTTGTACCTCGATTTCGAAGTTTGGCTACATCCAAAGTGCGACCGCGAACCAACTTGGCTACTCAAGAATTTTGTGTTCCTCCTTTTGTTCCTGATTTCGGGCTGTTCCCGGGAACAAGAGGAACATGACCAGGAACAACAGAAACACTGAAATATTGTCTCTATGAAATGCCTAAAGAGCCGGACTAGTTCGGAATAGGACTGACCCATGGTTGCACTATCTTTTTTTGTGTTTTCTGAATCGTCGGCCTGCCACACCAAAAAAATGGATAATCATGGATTTTTCTTATATTCAGACTGAAGATACCTTAAGCCATGCCCTATCTAACTACGTCGACAGAATTGCGATATCCCTTTTTATCGGTGAGTATGAACACTTCAAATCTGAGAATTTTACCAAAACATGTTCAACTGGTTCTCTGCGAAATATAGCGATATCGGAGTTCTGTCGACGCAGTTAGACAGGGCATGATCTAAGGTATCTTCATTCCGAATATACGGAAAATCCGTAACCATCGATTTCTTTGGTGTGACAGGGCGACGATTCCTAAAACTCCGCGGTAGTGCAACCATGGGCCCGTCCTATTCCGAACAAGTCCCGGCCCTTTGGCCATTGCATAGCGACAATATTTCAGTATTCCTGTTGTTCCTGGTCATGTTCCTCTTGTTCCCGGGAACGTTCCTCCCCAGAATGAACAAGACGAAGAACACCGAAATCTAGAGTATAATTTTCCTAACTAGGTCGGAAAATTACTCTTTAGTGAGTTGTATCAGATGTTAAAAGTTTCGAAATCTTTTGACCTCTATTGAATTGTAAATTATTTGTGAATATTTACATATGACATCATTGAAAACAAATTTGAAAACAAACTAGCCGGGATGTGTTGAGGTTAAATACACTACGCTCTATGCGTACACTACGCTCTATGCACAGTTCTGGGTGCAGGTTCGGTCCAGGGGGAGATCGGTAGGTGGCTCCAGGTTCGGTCCAGGGGGAGCTCGGTATCCTGCTCCAGGTACGGTTCAGGGGGACCTCGGTAGCCTTCTTCAGGAACGGTTCAGGGGGACCTCGGTAGCCTTCTTCAGGAACGGTCCAGGGGGCCTCGGTAGCCTTCTTCAGGAACGGTTCAGGGGGAACTCGGTAGCTTCCTTGACGTTCGGTATAGGGAGGAGGACTCGGTAGACGGCTCCAAGTACGGTCCAGGGGGAGTTTAGTATGTTGGGGAATGTTAATCTCTAGAAAGAGTACTGGCTTATTCCGTTGCAAAAAGGCTCGTGAGGCTGAGAGCGATCGAAAAAAGTTGCCATTACGCCACTTCGTGGCTCCGTGGCAACTTTTTTCGATCGCTCTCAGCGTCACGAGCCTTTCTCAACGGTAACGCAGGATACCGAGTGTTGGATTCCCGGGCGTGTTCGAACACGTTTCCAACATCGCAAAACACTTTTCCTATGGTCCCCCACGCTCTGCGAATCAATTGGGAACTTTTCGAAATTTTCGATTTTTCATGTTAAAACGTGTTAGAAAACGTTCAGACACGTTTCCGACATCGCAAAACACTTTTCCTATGGTCCCCCACGCTCTGCGATTCAAATGGGAACTTTTTGAAATTTTCGATTTTTCATGTTAAAACTCGGCAAAACAGGTGAAAACGTGTTTCACATTACTCAAGAACGTGCTAGAAGGGCATCTGACACTTGCGAATAATGCGGCAAACGTTTTGCCCGCGGCGGGATTCGAACCTAGGGGTCTCGGATTGTAAGTCAAGCGCGTAACCCACTTGGCTATGGATATGGTCAATTAAATTTTGTAAAATGTGAAGGGGATTTTGGTCTGCTGTCGTATGCAAAAGGATCCGAGAAGATAGAGCGATTTTGAAGCAATTTATAAAGCTTCCCGATACGCGATTCCGAGCCTCCAGAAAGGGGTCAGGGGCGAGAGAGTGTGCCAAAGTGAGAGAGTACCTCTCGATTCCCCTTGCTCTCTCATTTCAAACCCCTTCCTGCGAGGTTTGCCGGCATGTTGAATGATTCGGAGCGAAATATACTAAAATTTCGTGAAATCGTGTGAAATCAAAAAATGCGGCAAAAGACTATGCACCGGCGGGGATCGAACCTGAGACCCTCGGATTTGAATTCGAACTCGCTACCGACTTGGCCATGAAATTATCGATTTTTGGTAAATAAATTTTGAAATGTTTTAAGATGGGTTATCATATGCAAAAGGATCTGAGAAGATTGATTGAGTTTGAAACGATTTATAGCGAAAAACGACGAAAAAATGTCCGTCACGCGGAAGGAAAAAAAAAACAAAAAAACACACCAACAGACAGACATTTCAATTTCCTAGTAGTGGAGGAACTACTTTTTGAAATGGTAAAAAAATCGATTTCGGAAGGTGGGGTTACTGTAACTTTTCGGGGCAGGACCCAGAACCTTAGTTCCTAATATCAGCACTTGTGATCCTGACTCCACCCCCAAGTTATTGAGATAGGTTGCAAAAAGCCATCCGTGGACCTTCCCCCTGAGCCCCGGCCTCTCCTGGATGCGGCCTCTCCTGGATGCTCTCTTATAGCGTCGTCCACGTCAGGATTCAGATTCAGTGGTGTAGTACACTAGACGTAGTTTTTGACGGAGATTCCGAAAATGCAATAAAAGGAAGAGGAACACCTTTCAGGACGGCAAAAATACAGGGAAATTTTCTCTGTAAAAGTCGGAACGCTTCCATAGTATTTCTATTTGCATTTCTTTCGCAAAATGCACCTGGAACGACTACCTATAATAAAAACGCTATTTTCGGATGGTAAAAAATCGATGTGGGGTCACTGTCACTTTTCGGGGCGGGACCCAGGACTAATTAGCTATATACCAGCACTCGTGACGCTGACTTTACTCCCAAGATATTGGGATAGGTTGCAAAAAAAAAGCCATCCGTGGATGTTCCTCTAACGCCCCTGCCTTTCGTGGATGCTCTCATCATAATGTATATTAAGCAAAAAAAGGAAATTATTAATTAGAAATTATTATAATTTTGTAAAAAGATGGTTGTAGAAAATGATTTTGCGATGACTAAAAGTATAGTAATCCCGAACGAAAAATACAAGACCGACGTCCATCCGATCATACAAGCATAGCCGAAGCAGTGAAAATGAATTCGACCAATAATTCTCTCCGGAATATGTCCGGAGTGTCCGTCCGGATTCAAGACCTAAGCAAGCTGTTATAAATAATAAACTGAAATTTACCTCCATACGAGGTTTTACAGCGTAGCGTTGTCTACTTTGCTTTACAGTTTTGTCAGTAATGTCCTGCAAGTATTATTTTGCTAATGATATGGAATGAATTAAAAAGAGAATTAAAATTTCCGATTAAAGTTTTATTTAAAAAGCAAGAATCGGGACAATACGAAAAATTACCTTCTTGAGATGGTACCCCTCTCTCCATCGCAAACCGATAATGAAAATATCGTCACCTCCCTCACCGATTTTTCTCAATTGCAGAAAAGGCGTGTGAAAAAAAGGAAAGAACTTATGAGAGACTATCGGACTCAATCGAATTACTCTTGGCACAGTACGAAAAGTGAGAGATTGAGTGAAACATGAAATTATGCACAGTAGCCCAGGAGGAGTTGCCCCGTCATGTAAAAAGTTGCGAAAACGCTTCTACGCCTCAGGGCATGACGTCATAGGAATTTCCGGTTTTTCAAAAACTTCGTCAAATGACCTAATGAGTAGTACCAATCGATTCCTCATAAAATTCTAAGACTTTTTCGACTCTGGACATTTTTCGATATTTATCGATCTAACGCCAGAAAACTCGGAAATGTGAATATCATTTTCAATTTTAATTTATTCTACCTATTTCCCACCACCAACTACAAAATTTTATTTTCGTGAAACATTTCAATAACAATGACTTGCATTTCATATAAATATGGTACATTTTAATTTCGGCGGAAAATGTAAACTTTGCGAAAAACGGAGTGCCATACCATTTATGGTGTGCCTACAGTATGCCGGCCGAGGTTCGCCTTGTCACTTAACGGTTACGGTAATCAAATTACCGAATACGGCCGAGTCTTATTGCAACAGGCGAGTCATGTTACAGACGGTAAATTCTGCCCTGACGCCGTTTAACAGAAATACAAATCTCGGCCGGCATACTGTAGGCACACCATAAATGGTATGGCACTTCGTTTTTCGCAAAGTTTACATTTTCCGCCGAAATCAAAATGTACCATATTTATACGAAATGCAAGTCATTGTTATTGAAATGTTTCACGAAAATAAAATTTTGTAGTTGGTGGTGGGAAATAGGTAGAATAAATTAAAATTGAAAATGATATTCACATTTCCGAGTTTTCTGGCGTTAGATCGATAAATATCGAAAAATGTCCAGAGTCGAAAAAGTCTTAGAATTTTATGAGGAATCGATTGGTACCACTCATTAGGTCATTTGACGAAGTTTGTCAAAAACCGGAAATTCCTATGACGTAAATGCCCTGAGGCGTAGAAGCGATTTCGCAACTTTTTACATCAAGGGGCAACTCCTCCTGGGCTACTGTGCATAATGCCATGTTTCACTCAATCTCTCACTTTTCGTACTGTGCCAAGCATCTGAACAAATATGTTGATCCACTCAGATAGTCTCTCTTATGAACCCCTGGGTGTTCATTGGGCCTATCATATCCTGAAAGCTTGAATAGTGGAAGAGCCCACTCGTCATTTGAGATATCTACGGAGATGCTATAGATTGATTAGAGATTCACCCCTGAGAGATCTATGGAGATTGAACATTGTATTCGATTTACATTGAGTAAGATTCGGTCATGTTAGATGGACAAGGGGGGTGGAAAAATTTGGTAGAGAAAAATTTGGCCAAAATGTCCTCTCTAGAGGGGACAAAACACTCGATCTCGTGCTATTTCAGGATGATCCGGATGTTAGTCGCAAATTTTGATTTAAAAAAAAAAGTAAAAAATAACCACACTACATCATTGTGGAATATTCGTATATGAATTTGGGATGATAGGAAGACCTTATTGCGAAGGCAAGATAGGAAGATGTTGTTGCAAAAATAGTAATTTACATCTTGCTCCAAAACGATTTCCGGTGTGGCAAGATTCCCATTTTCCACCGAGAATGTTGACCGTCATTTATTTCCCTTCCTCGTGAAGATCTACGGAAATATAATCACTGGTGATACCTATATATATATATATATATATATATATATATATATATATATATATAGGGGCCACAAGGTGGTCAGTGGAATTGACTAAGTTGGGTGAATTTTAGTGTCAACATGTCTCTACATGTCTGATTAAGAAAAATCTTTTGGATTTAGGTCGATATCTAATCTCTGAGCCGAGCTACACCTCCAAAACCACGCGCGCTTCGTCTGTTGTAAGAGGGGGGAAAGTCGCGAAGAGGAGAGGGGGAGGCGGAGCCTATTCGCCCATCTTTCTCGGGGGCATAGCGCAGCTGCTAGGAGACATTTTGAAGGAATGTCAAAACAAAAATAGTTTATGAAGATGTGGAGAGTGCAACGGCATCTGAATTGTGACGAATGCGATAGTTGAAGCGCGATGAGAGGTCAAGAAGCGCGCGAATTAGGAGCTCTAGCGTTCGTTGTCTTAGCAATGTGGTTGTATTCTAGCATTGCCAGCCGAGTGACGCCGGTTCGAATCCTATCAGTTTCTAAAAATTTTGCATGTCCACAAGATAAACAAAGTAAGTCGGGATTATGAATGGCTCGGAACAATTCTTTTGTAGAAGGCGGCACAATTCATGGGCATAAATAATTGAATGTTTATTTGTCCTAAAAGTTGTTATGACGCCTAAAGAATGTATCCCCTGAGGCGGAACTTTGTACGTACACTAGGTCTAAACTCGCTACTCCGCAACGTTTCAGGCCGAATTTGACCTACTCAGAGTCGGTCGATCAAGTTCCGCCTCAGACCCATAATAGAACTTCTCCATAGTTATCGAATAAGCCTCTGATCTTGCAATTTGATTGAGAACCACCGTTGTGCCGTCCCCTTCTCGTTTCCCTGTGATTTTGGGTGCGCGAGAAGTGGGCGGACGTTGTGGCCTCTATATATCAGACACTTTCTGACAGGATTGAGATACTGGCTGAAGGGTCCGTACTAGCCCGAAATTCACATATGCTGAAAAGTTGCCCTAATGGTAAACTTGATGCGTAGATTCCGAAAATCGATATTAAAATGGGCTCCGGTCAAACCCGGCTGAGATATGTTTCACGATACATGAAAAATCGATTTTTTCAATTTTTGTCCGGATCGTCAGAAACCATTACATAGCTATATTTTCTGAAAGCTGACGCTGAGAGATGCATTTTTCATGTTGTAAGTTTTCAGCTACCTCGTATCAGTAAAAAGTTACGGTAAGAAAAAACATTCAAACTTTTTTTATAAAAAAAAGTTCTACAGCAGCGACACTTTTTATTACATTTTCGGAATCTGCATATAAAACTACTATACTGTAATTTTTTGCGATAAATATTTCGGGGCGAAACCTGCTCGTTTGGACAAAAGTTTACTCAGATGTCGGTACTTCCTGAAATGAATTGATGGTAATTTCATCTTTACGTCCAATTCCTTTTCTATTATAGTGCTCTATCACACTCAGGCGATAGATATCAACAATATCCAGATATGTCAGCTCGCCAATAAAAGTGATAAATGTGTTTAAAGTGGAACAAAAAAATTTAATGAAAAATTGAATTTTTTCCTCATTTCGCTGAATATTTTGGTAAGAATACCGCTCGCATTCGATCTCAAAAGCAGTAAATAAGCAAGAAATCAATAAAATACTAGTTAAATATATAAACTTAGTATTCTGTGAAAATAGTTTTAAAAAATATAAATTTTTTTAAAAAATTAAAAAAAATCGAAATTCAAATTTTAATTAAAACATTATTTCTCTGAATTGTGCTGCCCAAATCGTCGTGGAAATAATTTATTATTTATCTAGATATCGAAAAATACTTCGTCATCATTTACAGTTACATTCAGCTTTTTTACATTCAGCAACATAAATCATTTTATAAATTTCCCATCTACTTTTAAGGATGACTAACATGTGTTTTTTTCGATATTTAAATAAATAATAAATAATTTCCACGACGATTTGGCCAGCATAATTCAGTGAAATAATGTTTTAGTTAAAATTTGAATTTCGATTTTTTTAAAATTTTCTAAAAAATTTATATTTTTTAAAATATTTTTACAGAATACTAAGTTTATATATTTAATTTTATTATTTAATTGATTTCTTGCATATTTACTGCTTTTGAGATCGAATGCGAGCGGTGTTCTTACCGAAATATTCAGCGAAACGAGGAAAAAAATCAATTTTTCATTAGATTTTTTTTTCAATTTTAAACTCATTTATCACTTTTATTGGCGAGCTTACATACCTGGACACTGTTGATATCTATCGCGTGAGTGTGATAGAGCACTATAATAGAAAAGGAATTGGACGCAAAGATGAAATTATCATCAATTCATTTCAGGAAGTACCGACATCTGGGTAAACTTTTGTCCAAACGAGCAGGTTTCGCCCCGAAATATTTATCGCAAAAAATTACAATATAGTAGTTTTATATGCATTCCGAAAATGTAATAAAAAGTGTCGCTGCTGTGGAACTTTTTTTTAATAAAAGAGTTTGAATGTTTTTTCTTACCGTAACTTTTTACTGCTACGAGGTAGCTGAAAACTTACAACATAAAAAATGCATCTCTCAGCGTCAGCTTTCAGAAAATATAGCTATGTAAGGGTTTCTGACGATCCGGACAAAAATTGAAAAAATCGATTTTTCATGTATCGTGAAACATATCTCAGCCGGGTTTGACCGGAGCCCATTTTAATATCGATTTTCGGAATCTACGCATCAAGTTTACCATTAGGGCAACTTTTCAGCATGGGCGAAATATTCGCTAGTACGGACCTATTTCGATCCTGTCAGATAGTGTCTGATATATATATATATCATTCTTTGGTGATATCTTTGCGACTTTCCAATTCACTCTCTGAGCGGAGATAAATAAGTAAGAAAATGAGGGAGAGCCATTTGGATCTGAGATCAGACCGGCTCTTTCTGTGAAGAGTGAAATGGATCTGAGATCCGCAGAAGGAATCAAATTGCCAACCCTACGATGCAGTATGACTCCAAGCTTCCAGAAAGGGGTCAGCAGCATAGAGAATGTTTGAATTTTAGAAATCCTCTCTCTCTTTTACGCACTGTCGCATAATTGCATAATTAGAAGACATCATAGCTCGTCTATTTTTACTTTTTTTCCAATTGAGATCAACATTGACTCCCTCGACAACATGCATCGACGTGTATCATTTGTTTATTCAAATTTTCAAATCTAAAAATGTCATGAAATTTCAACATGGATTTTCTGTAAAACTAGACAGCAGTCAATCGTAATTTTTTTGATATGTTGTAGACAAAACCTTAATCTATAGAATTGGTCAAACACAATATTAAAATTTTTGGGTATAGATAGGGTCCACAACGTCCGCCCACATCTCGCGCACCAGGATTTGACAAAAAATGAGAATTGGAGAGCACAAGCGTAATTCGAAACGATATGAGCCATATCATGGCTTGTTTTGGAGTGTTTATTTGAGATATTCTATTCTTATTTATTATTTTTGATTTTCATGAGAAATAAAGACGTAAAATTTAAAGTAAAAAACAAATCGAAACTCGCTTCTTAATTTGAAAAACAGACATTACATCGCGTTCTTATTCAAAGTGTTTTTAGCCATGAAGTTTAGAAGAGAGAAGAGACTAACCGTTATCTTTGCTTGTGCTGCACCTTTGAGGGTTGCTGATGGTTCCTGCATATGAGAGACTATCTGAGTCGATTGAGATTCCCTCAACAGGGGCCGTACAAGGCAAAACTAACCTATGCTGAAAACGTGCTCCTAGGGTAAACTTTGTGTGTAGAGACCGAAAATGACCATGAAAAGTTTGTAAGGTCAAACCCGGCTGAGATATGTTTTACAACATGAAAAATTGAAAAAAATATTTTTCGCAGGGTTTGTCAGAAACCTCTACATAAGTATATATTTAGGTAGCTGGTGTCATTTTGAGCATTTCTTGTGTTGGAACTTATTTTCTAACTATTCTTCTACAAAAGTTACGAATTTTTGAAACTTCAATTCCCAAATTTCGATATCTAGACTTTACCCAGTGCACTTTTCGATAAGTTCATTCGATTGCCCGTGAAAAGTTACCCCTGGGTGCCCGGAATCATCAAGATTGGTTTTCTTCAATTCGACGAAATCGGTGTTGGAATGCGGCCAGTCGTACTATTAAGCGACGCGACACGCGACGCGCGTCTCGATTACGTAAACAAATGGTCTATTTTCGAAGCCAAAATTACGAAATCTTTGAGAAATCCTGATTTACAATAAAAACACACTCAAACAATCCTTGCAATGTATACGTTTCCGATTTTGTGTAAAATCGGAAGAAATCTGAATTATCGATTTTTAAATTTTGATCAAGGCGCTAAACTTCGCCATACCAAGCTCATATAAATTCTTAGAGTATTCTTATGCATCTGCCAACCGTAAACAACTTTTTAGTGTCAAAAGAAATCGTGAAAAGGATGACTTCATTATTTTTTATTTTCATGAATTAATGAAAATCAGAAATTTCACAAATTTTCGAGATAAAGCTGATGATCTAAGTTGGTAGTGATATTTTTCACACTTCCACATGATTTTGTGATATTTATAACAAGGCTAGGTGGTTATCATAGTGCAAAACTTCTTTAAAATGGGAACTGAAAAAAATTAGTATTTCAGAAAATATTCAGAGAAAGTTTTCATGGTATGAAAGACATGAAAACAGTACTCGCAGCAACAGAAAATAATATCTAGAAGTATCGTAACGCTTTGGAAAAAAAAAGTGTACCGAAAGTGTTCCGAAGTACCAAGTACGAAGTATGTTTTAGTGAATCGAATTTTTTTCCAACGTTGACTCCGATTCTGAGAAAGATCAAATTCTGAGAAAGAATGTCAAAAATTATGAAAAGTTTTGCCCATTATCTGAAAATACTTATATATACACCTGAGTTTTTTTTCCATACCCCTATAGGATGTACATATGAGAGGAATCGCGAGAGACTCGACCATGGCCAGGACGTAGAAATTCATGATTTTTAATTTGGCTGAAAATTATACCTAAGGTATTTCAACACCTCCTCTATCGAATGGCGTTGACAGAATTTTGATAAAAAATTTCGCAATCGCGTGAAACATATCCAAACCTGGAGTCTTCGGATTTTTCCGCCGAGAGATCAAAGTTTGAGAAATCATAACTCGGTTCAAAATAAAGTTGGAGAATTGCTGTTTTGTTTGTTAGATAGAGAAAAGACTCGAATACAGTCACAACTGTCCCAACTCATTCCTGGCTGATGCAGTGGAGAGAAGCGGTCGGTTTCACAAAATATGTTATAAATCGCTGTAAAGTAAAAACTATTCTTAGGTTCTTTGTTTGTTAGAATGTGCAGCTTGGTTGCTCACTATAACCCAAAAGAGGGCCAAATCGGATCTTGCGTGGCAATTGGGCTCTGCCGAACTTTTTTTTGAAAAAATTTTTTTTTATGCCATTGTCACAAACAGTGTCATTTCCAGTGTAAATATTCATAAACAATCTAAAAACATCATACAAGTTGTTTTAGGGGACTTTTAAAGCGAATTTTTTGAAAGAAAACAATTTGAAAAATTTCAGAGCTGAATTTCACTTTTGAAGAAACTGTACTTTACAAGGTCCTATTGTATAATATTGTTGTTATAATCAGTAGAGATGATGCTCGGGAGAAGATTTTTGCAGATACATGCAGACACTAAAATGGTTATCGCGTTTCCAACACTCTTCGTGTGATGGTCGATTTCATATTTTACACCGCTCGCCATGCCAAGTAAACTTCCTTAGAATTTCTCTCATCATGTGAAGAGCAGTCGGAAAATATAAAGTGAGTCCATATCTCTTCATTGTGGGCAGCTACAACAATTATATTTTCCAATATTTGTCTGAAAACGCGTGATCTGCCTTCTCAAAGGGCAAATATCGTATATTTCGAAAATACATTCGCTTTTTAACACGTATCTCAGAAATCTAGATCTCTACCGAATCCTGACGCAGGGAAAATTGTTCGGAGAGTATCATTGAATCATTTTGTTGTTGGTAGTATACAAATCTATGGATCATAGATGGATCTATGAGTCATAGATAGGGTCCACAACGTCCGCCCACTTATCGCGCACCCGGATTCGAAAAAAAATGAGAATTTGAGAGCACAAGCGTAATTCGAAACTATATGAGTCATATTATGGCTTGTTTTGGAGCTCTTGAAGAGTGCGATCGATTGCGCCTATATCAGGGTTGAGTGCGATCGATTGCGCCTATATCAGGGGCTATATCAGGGTTGGGCTTATCACTGAACTCACAACTCCTGATAGACCCGCGTTCCATTCTCTTGATTTTTCAAGGAATATTACAAGAGAAAAAGAAATCAAAATCGGCGATCCTGAATTGTGCTCTCGATTGCAAAAATAGTGCGAGAATACGAGTACGAGAGTATCGACATTCCGTTTTACTGTAAATAGCAACGGTTTTCACAAAAGGGGAATTGAACTTGTGGGTGTGCGTTCACTAGGCAAACGCTCAACCCACTGCGCCATGCAGGCAGTTACATCCTCTCTGCAATTGCACGCTATGCTCCTCCACTCCCGTCCCGCTTTGACATGTTCAATCCTCCAAATTGAGACGCCAATGTACTCTCCATACCTTCACAAACTACTTATCTTTTGACGCAACATCAAAATATCTCCAATTAAGCGCGCTATGCCCCTGGAAAGAAGGGCGAATAGGCTCCGCCTCCCCCTCTCCCCATCGCGACTTTCCCCCCTCTCACAACAGTCGAAGCGCGCGTGGTTTTGGAGGTGTAGCTCGGCTAAAAGATAAGATATCGAGCTAAATCCAAAAGATTCATCTTAATCAGACATGTAGGGACATGTTGACACTAAATTTCACCCCACCTAGTCAATTCCGCTGACCACGTTGTGGCCCCTAGTCATAGAAAATCGAATACTCAAAATTGCTTAAATTTCTGAACAAAAAATAATAATTCTGACGATTTCTGAAACGTTTCGAGTGAAATATTGCCCACATTCATTTTCATAAATAATTCAATGATACTCTCCAAACAATTTTCCCTGCGTCAGGATTCGGTAGAGATCCCGATTTCTGAGATACGTGTAAAAAAGTGGATGTATTTTCGAAAAATACGATATTTGCCCTTTGAGAAGGCAGATCACGCGTTTTCAGACAAATATTGGAAAATATAGTTGTTGTAGTTGCCCAAAATGAAGGGATATGGACTCACTTTATATTTTCAGACTTCACTTCACATGATGAGAGAAATTCTAAGGAAGTTTACTTGGCATGACGATCGGTCAAAATATGAAATCGACCATCACAAGAAGAGTGTTGGAAAAGCGATAACCATTTTAGTATCTGCATGTATCTGCACAAATATTCTCCCGAGCATCATTTCTAATGATTTTGAAAGCATTAGTACACAATAGGACCTTGTAAAGTACAGTTTCTTCAAAAGTGAAATTCAGCCCTGAAATTTTTTTTGATTTTTTTCTCTCAAAAAGTTAGCTTTAAAAGTCGCCTAAAACAACTCGTATGGTGTTTTCAGATTGTTTTTTGAATATTTAAACTGCAATTGACACGGTTTGTGACAATGTGTTGAAAAAAATTTTTTTTCAAAAAAAAGTTCGGCAGAGCCCAATTGCCACGCAAGATCCGATTTGGCCCTCTTTTGGGTTATAGTGAGCAACCAAGCTGCACATTCTAACAAACAAAGAACCTAAGAATAGTTTTTACTTTACAGCGATTTATGACATATTTTGTGAAACCGACCGCTTCTCTCCACTGCATCAGCCAGGAATGAGTTGGGACAGTTGTGACTGTATTCGAGTCTTTTCTCTATCTAACAAACAAAACAGCAATTCTCTACCTTTATTTTGAACCGAATTATGATTTCTCAAACTTTGATCTCTCGGCGGAAAAATCCGAAGACTCGAGGTTTGGATATGTTTCACGCGATTGCGAAATTTTTTATCAAAATTCTGTCAACGCCATTCGATAGAGGAGGTGTTGAAATACCTTAGGTATAATTTTCAGCCAAATTAAAAATCATGAATGTCTACGTCCTGGCCATGGCCGAAGTGGTCGAGTCTCTCGTGATTCCTCTCATATTATCTAAAACATTTCACAGTGTTCTTTTTCAGTTCCCATTTTAAAGTAGTATTGCACTATGATAACCACCTAGCCTTGTTATAAATATCACAAAATCATGTGGAAGCGTGAAAAATATCACTACCAACTTAGATCATCAGCTTTATCTCGAAAATTTGTGAAATTTCTGATTTTCATTAATTCATGAAAATTAAAAATAATGAAGTCATCCTTTTCACGATTTCTTTTGACACTAAAAAGTTGTTTACGGTTGGCAGATGCATAAGAATACTCTAAGAATTTATATGAGCTTGGTATGGCGAAGTTTAGCGCCTTGATCAAAATTTAAAAATCGATAATTCAGATTTCTTCCGATTTTACACAAAATCGGAAACGTATACATTGCAAGGATTGTTTGAGTGTGTTTTTATTGTAAATCAGGATTTCTCAAAGATTTCGTAATTTTGGCTTCGAAAATAGACCATTTGTTTACGTAATCGAGACGCGCGTCGCGTGTCGCGTCGCTTAATAGTACGACTGGCCGCATTCCAACACCGATTTCGTCGAATTGAAGAAAACCAATCTTGATGATTCCGGGCACCCAGGGGTAACTTTTCACGGGCAATCGAATGAACTTATCGAAAAGTGCACTGGGTAAAGTCTAGATATCGAAATTTGGGAATTGAAGTTTCAAAAATTCGTAACTTTTGTAGAAGAATAGTTAGAAAATAAGTTCCAACACAAGAAATGCTCAAAATGACACCAGCTACCTAAATATATACTTATGTAGAGGTTTCTGACAAACCCTGCGAAAAATATTTTTTTCAATTTTTCATGTTGTAAAACATATCTCAGCCGGGTTTGACCTTACAAACTTTTCATGGTCATTTTCGGTCTCTACACACAAAGTTTACCCTAGGAGCACGTTTTCAGCATAGGTTAGTTTTGCCTTGTACGGCCGTATCTAGATCGACTCAGATAGTCTCTCATATGATAGATATCAAACATAAAATCAAAACACATTTCGTGGGTTGCCTAAACACAGAGCATCCCGGGAATGAGTACACAACGGGAACAGTACCCGTTATGGACTACTTTTCCCGTTGTGCACCCGTTCCCTTTTTGAAATTCACATGATCGATAATGATGAATTATACAATATGAGATTTATAACCAACTCTAGAAATATTCTATTCTTTTTTATTATTTTTGATTTTCATGAGAAATAAAAAAAGACGTAAAAGTTAAAGTAAAAACAAATAGAAACTAGCTTCTAAATTTGAAAAAAGACTTTACATCGCGTTCTTATTCAAAGTGTTTTTAGCCATAAAGTTTAGAAGAGAGAAGAGACTAACCGTTATCTTTGATTTCGCTGCACCTTTGAGAGTTGGTTCCTGCATATGCTAGATATTAAACATAAAATCAAAACACATTTCATAATTCTATAGCAGCAAAAGCACAAGACCTACCTTTTTAGAATCGAGAATTCTTCTTTGGTCATTTGTCTGTAATAGATGATTTTGGTGCTAATTGTTTTCTCATAACGTACATTGGGTTTAGTGTTTGATGAAGGTACGGTATTTGATGTCGTGCCGCGACCCGTCCTCTTGAATATAACAGATTTGAGATTTGCGAAACAGAATTTGTGTTCAGAATGTGAATGATATACAATTGCTTTTTCAAGAAGTGCAACACATATGTAGTGAGTGAAATATTTTAAAAGTAGCACAAGAACATCCGGAAAGATGGTAACGCTCTCAGAAGAAACGCGAACAATAATTTTTTTTCAGTACCGTTACTACACCTTAGCCTATCGAATAGTATACGAAAATATACGACTTATATTCGCATATTTCATAGGGCTTTAGTTTTTGTTATTGCTTTTTGATTCGGTGAAATAAATTAAGATGAATGTTGAAACGATACATGCCGAAATTTAGGAGAGCTTAGAAATGATGCTGATTAATCAACTCAAGCACAAACATATGAAATCCGTTAATCCAATATTGAAGTAAAAAAATCATTCAAAAAAACTCGCATAGAAAGCTTTTGCATTTTTCAAGCTTTTATTTATTTAGTTTGGTTAGACAATTTCAATATAATGTGGTTATTTATTCATTGTAGACTACTAGAAATTTTGCAATTTTTTCTCAGATTTGTGTGGGAAATCTGAAATTTGTATGGATGACGAAAATCCCTGTTTCACTTGCGCGCTTCATTGACAGAAGTTCTCTGATAATGGAAGGGCAAAACAAAATGACAGAGCTCGAATGACAAATTGACCTTATAGACAATATTGTGTCACCTCTACATTTTTCGAATATTTCTTTGTTCAAACTTATCGAATCTTTCTAATTTTCTTGAGAATGATTGGGACTCATGATGGACAATGATATTGTATAGTGGATGTCGGTCAAAATATAATCGTGCGAGCACTTGCTGCATACCCTCTGCATTAAATGATGGCAAATTGAGGCAATTGAGACCCTGTCGAAGTAGTGGATTGAGAAGCCCTAACGTTCCTTTATTTGACCAGCGTACCTATTCGGATATAGCCAGCCATTCGGAATTTAGCCAAAGAGAAAACTGAAAATTCGAATTTGCATCATTTAAACGGGTATGCAGCAAGTGGTCGCACGAGTGTATTTTACCGACATCCACTATACAATATCATCGGCCATCGTGAATCTCAATCACTCTCAAAAAATTAGAAAGATTTGATAAGTTTGAACAAAGAAATATTCGAAAAATGTTGAGGTGACACAATATTGGCGGCTACTGTAAATGGGTCCCAACTACACTTCGAGAAATAACGATATATAACTATACAACCTGTTGCCTAAGAAATTAATAAACTTTCATTCTTTCAATTCACTGGTCATCTAAGCGGTCTGACAACGGGTTGGTCATTTATGGGATCTCATTTCACAACCCGTTGCGTAAGAGGAGTGGTGAGAACGGCTTCGGCAGTGCATAGCGCGAGTAAATAGGTATTGCTTATTATAAAAAGATAATATAAATAGTATGGAAATCACTGGGGGATGTGCGGGGTCATAGTATACTCACTAAATATCGTAATTTCAGGACACCAAGTTACCGTAATCGGTCTACCGTAACCAAGATTTCTGAAATTGAGAAAATTGACTCGGGGTTTGTTAAATAAGGTAGATCTCGAGTAGTCATTTCCTTGTGGCACATACTGTACCTCATTTACAGTATTCCCGACTACAGTAGACCTACCGTAACTCTAAAACAATAAATTTTCTCAGTATTTGCCCAATTTAGAATGTACGCTCAATCACTCTTCGATTCCATTCATATTTTTGGTTTTGACAAAAAAATGTTAACCACTCCAATTTGAGCAACGGGTTGTAAAGTTCTTAGCAACCCGTTGCTTCATTCGCAACGGGTTGTAGACCGGTTTTATTAATAGAAAATGAGAAAATGAAACACCGGGTTGGTTATTTCTCGAAGTCTAGTCCCAACAGAATGCCAAAATCATTTTCAAATTCCTCCCTTGTGAGGTGTAAATGGGCATTTTCAGACCATTCCTGTCTGGAAATATCGAAAATCCTTGATTTTCGTAATTCGAGTTCAGTATATTTACATACAGTAGAAGAGATTTCGAAAGACACTCCAACTCACAACTGAATAATAACGTAAAGTTTTTACTCTAACGATTTAACTATAATGCAGTTCCATCGAGATAGCATCCGCTAAGAAATGTCCAAACAAAGTGCACGAATACCCTTACAGTAGTGGTCAAACGTTTTCAGGTACTTTTTCTCGTAGATACAACTTTTGGAGACGAAGAGGATGTGGTTTTAACGTGACATCGTGGGCTCTTATTTCAAATCCATTGATGCTACTATTGGGGTATTGCGAAATCTTTCAGTTATTTCGTTGTGATTCCGTTGTGAATAACTGCGTTCTTTTCTGAACGGGAACTACTCTCAAAACGGACGTAAGTGAACTTTTTTCGACGAATATCGCCGTTTTTCGGCACTTTTTTTGCGACAGGCTTGCAATCTATGTTTGTGAACGAAATCGTCCAATTTTCGCAACACGTATGTTTCATCGAAATTTCAGAAATTAGTTTTTAGAACTAAGAAAATTATTGATTGGGAATAACAGTAATGAAAAGTGGTGTGATTAGGCGTCGAGAGCGTGCCGGTGCACTGGTGCACTTTTATATTAAAAAAAAAATTTTTGCACGAGGAAAAACAATCAGGTTGTTTCACATGGGAATGGAGTGTTCAAATAAGAAGTGTAAGATCTGTCCAAAGATCAATTTTAAAAATGGAGTGATGAGTAACATCACGAATTGCACTTTTCTCACAAATAAAGAGACGAATGATAATTGTGGGTGCAAAATTCATAATTTACTGTATCACTTGTGAAATATGTGGTTTGTAATACGTTGGTGAGACTACTCAGACTCTGAAACAACATTCTAAACATCGACAGTCATTTAGTGAAAATACAGAGCTTGGGAATAGACTTAAGACGTATCATTTCATAGAGCCTGGTCATACTAGTGAAAGTAGCAAAATCTAATCTGACCAAAATAATTTTTTTAATTAAAATAACTAATTGTAAAAAAAAAAATTTTTAAAAAGCTTAAAATTTTTTTCTTCTTTTTCCACTAGATCATAGTGAGAAAGGATGAATAAAAAATAAGGAAAAAATCCGTTTTTGGTCGCTGTCTGGTCCTTTTAATACTGACGGTTCCGCGGGTCACGCCGTTCTCAATGGGGGCGCGCTTTTTCTTCGCAGTCGCAAATATCACGCAAATAGCTCATAGTTCACATTCCAGTCAGCCGTACACAATCTACCGATTTTTTAACAATATGTTAACAAAAAATGAGGGCTTTATATTAAAAAAACACTCAATTTTCTGTGGGCGCGTGAGTGTGAGGGCCGGCGTATCACCGGCGCCGGTGTTGTAAGTGATCAAATTAATCATTTGTTTCATGTACCATGTTTTAAAAAATGCAGGCGGCCGGGTGACGGAAAAGAGAAAATGTATTTATTTAAAGCATAATTTGCGAATTAAAATCGGCAGGCGAATTTATGAGTCCGCTTATATTCTTGTTCCATTCCATGGGATATCAGTTCTGAAGGAAGTATTTTAAAAACGCATTCCATGTAAGAGCGCAGTGAAGGGCTAGGGTAGGCGGCACAACTATCTCAAAGTCATCGCCCAGGGTTAAAACTTTTTTCACCAATGCCTACAACGCACACTTTTATCATGAGAACTGAATGATATAGGGCTGTCAAGAAAGTCTTGTCCGATTTGAGTTTTCAACTTTGAGCTTTCGATTTTCGATCAGTTCAAATTAATACACCTTGCATCCCTGGTATGTTGTAGGGGCACTGTTGAGTAACAACTTTCAACTTTTGACTCAAGCGAGTCTCTCTCGAATCCCCAGATATAATGAATTGCAATGCTTCCAATATCGTGGCGAAAATGTGATACATGAGAAACTATTGTTCTTTTCGTCGAGAATTTTTCGAAGAGACTCAGCTTAGAATCACTTACACTATCAACACTCCTCTTTCAAATTAAGGTGAGAACGAGCCGCTGCTTAGGTTATTTTTAAAGTTATGGTCCTTCAGAAGCGGCGCGTTCAGAAAAAGTGTTGTGAGGATGGTTACAAATCACAGTGTCCAGTTCGAAGGAAACGAGATGTAATGCAGTGCGAACTTACTGCCACGACGCTTCTTTTAAACTATGTAATTACCATTTTTTTGAAATATGAAAAACTTTTTAAAAAAGTAGAAACTTGGTGAATTTCGGTAAAATTCCATTTTTAGGTAGCTTACTTGATTACGTGCTCTAAGTAGGCAGAAATGAACTAATGTCCTACTAAAAAATAATACTAATTGATAATACTAATTGACTTTTACTGTGTAATGAGCGACCAAACGGATTGATCTGATCTTCCCTGAAATTGTGGCACTTTGTGAATCCTGATTTCCGATCTCAAATTTCGGTCCTCATATGAACGCACTGCCAGATCACTTATTAGACGACCTGACTTAAAGTGAGTAACATAATTCTAATCGTCATAGGTGCCCTTCTAAACCAGAGGGGAATCGGAATTTTTCGGAGACCTCTGAAAATTAGAAAAATCTTTTTGTCGCGACCTTTTATATCGAGCTATCGCTTCTGACTAGCCCGACTAGGGAGCTCGGTCCAGTTGCCCTTCCTGCATTCAGTGCACGTCACCCTTCTACTAGATAGGTTGCATTAGAGCCTGCCGTGATCCGCTATCGAGTAGCTCGTCAAAGAAAGTGTGGAGTCGAAATCGATACGACGACCTTTCTTTATTTCCATTCCTTGAAAGAATGAGCATTTTGCCATGAGGTAGTGAGCAATGAAAAGAGGAAGAGGCACTACATATAATAATACTAGAGATGATTTGCTATTGAACTTGGAAAGGAAGCAGGGATGATTTTTCTGAAATAATTATAGTCAATTATAACGAAACAATAATTCAATGGGGCCACGATCGAAGAACTTTGGTCAGGGACTCATTTCTCGCCGTATTTTTTCTTCGTTGAAAAATCGACGTCGAGACGGCGAGGGGCGGCTCGGTTTCTCGTGGATCGTCTCGGCGAGGCTTGTCCGCTGTCGTTGTCGTTTAGCACTTCATCGATGGCGTCATTCTCGACCGCAATGGTCTCTTTCTCGTATTCATTCTCATCGAGAATGCTGACTTCACTGTCAATCTCGTCAGGAACCACTTGTTCCGTCACCTATTCGATCTCCCGATCTGATTCCAAACGAACTCTCAACTGATTGGCATGCGCCCTCACAGTTCGGTCGTCCAACTTCACTTCATACATGGTCTTCCCAATCCGACCATTTACGACACCCATGGACCACTTCCGTCCATTCGGGCCCGCTTGCATATCATACAAGACACTATCGCCGATCTTGAAGACTCTGGACTTTGCTCCATGTTTCTGATCAAACTGAGTCTTCATCCTGTCATCTCTTCCAGAGAATCCACGCACTGGGAGCATCAAATCCACCTCCGATCGAATAACCCTTCCGAACATCATCTCACTCGGAGTTTTCCCATTACATTGTGGGTTCGGGGTTTTTCGATAGTTGTACAGGAACAACTGCAGTGCCTCTTCAAGCGATCTCTCTCCTTTCTGCTTCAGCAGACTTCGCTTTACAGAGTCCACAAATCGCTCGGCCTGGCCATTACTCTGTGGATGATAAGTGGGAGTATTCACATGCTGTATTCCTCGCTCGCGACAGTATCGATTGAAAGCATCCGAGTTGAACTGAGTGCCATTATCAGTCACTATCATTCTCGGTAAGCCATTCCTCGCAATTGATTCATTCAGAATCCGAATGGTGGCACCAGCTGTCATCGATGCCGTTGCCACAATCTCTGGCCACTTCGTGAGCGAATCGATCATTACTAGCAAGTAAGTGTTATCCACCGGCCCACAGTAATCCATATGAATCCGTTCCCACGGTTCATTCGTCTTTGGCCATGGTTCGAGAGGAATCTTGGTTGGTTTCTTCAGTGCCTGTGCACACTGCTCACAAGAGAGCACCATTCTCTCGATATCTCTGTCCATTCTGTACCAATAACATGATTGTCTCGCCAACGACTTCATTCTGACAACACCTGGATGTCCACTGTGAAGCATGATTAGGACTTTCTCCTTCAGAGATTGGGAAATCACTACTCGAGATTGCTTGATTCCCACCATAAGACAGTCATCCACCACTACAAGCGTATCTCTCATCGAGAAAAACGGCTTGAGTTGGTTGAATTCAGGATCATTTCTGATCGTCTTCTCATTTGGCCATCTAGTGAGATGGTAATTTCTCACTCGGCACAGCAGAGAATCTCTCGTCAGAGCTTCTCTGATATCGTCTGCCGTCACTGGCAGTTTCTCGATGTTGGATCTGATCATTCTCACAACTAGAGTCTCCGTTTCCTCCAACACACTCTCTTCATCTCGATCATCACGAGAGTCCGCAATCAATCTGGAGAGTGCATCTGCATATGCAAAACTCTCTGTGTTGATGTACTCCATCGAGAAATGGTATCCAAGGAGGATCGTGGCCCAATGGAACAGTCTCCTCGCTGTGTGCACTGGGATTCCATCCTTCGATCCAAATATCGAGAGTAGCTTCTCAATCTGGGAATACTTGATCTCAGTACTCTTGAGTGCTCTGGACGCATGGGCAATCGGCATCAGTCTTCCATTGACTCGATGGGCGATCACTGCCCCGATTCCCTTCTCACTCGCGTCCGCTGCCAACACCAACTCTTTCTGAGGGTCATAGTGTACCAGATTTAGATCGGAAGCGAGAATCGATCTGATCTCCTTAAATGATCTCTCACATGTCACTGACCATCCCCACTCAACATCATCCTTTAGAAGGTTATCCAGAGGTGCACGCAGTTTGTGCATCCCCTCTATGAATGGGCCATAGTAGGACACCATTCCCAGGAAACTTCTAAGTGATCCTTGATCCTGTGGTTGGGGCATCTCTCTGACTGCCTTCACCTTGGCAGGGTCGGGTCTTCTTCCGGCCTGATCAATGATGAAGCCAAGATACTTGATCTTACTCATCCCGAAAGAGCACTTCTCGGGGCGAATTCGAAATCCGTAATCCTTGATTCGATCGAGCACTTGTTTGAGATTCTTGTCGTGAATCTCCTTGGTCTTTCCACCGACCACCACATCATCGAGGTGCGTTCTCGCAACCAGCCAACATTGTGTCCATTGCCTTCTGGAATATTCCAGGAGCGACGCTGACTCCGAATGGCAACCTTGTGAATCGGAATAGCCCTCTGTGAGTGCACACTCCTAGCAGGTCTCTATTCTCCTCTTCCACGGGTATCTGAAGATACGCATCACACAGATCGATCTGGCTGAACAGTGTGCACCCTTCCAATCGAGCGAAAATCTCCGATGTCACCGGCAACGGATGGTTGTTCGGTTCGAGACTCGCATTCAATCCCGTCGAGAAATCGACACAGATTCTCAGCTTTCCATTCGGCTTGGGCACTACCAGAATGGGTGCCGCCCACTCCAGGTAGTCCACGGGTTCGATAGCCTCCATTGCGAGTAATCTGAAAATTTCTTCATCGACCTTGGGGAGCAACGCCAGGGGGACATCTCTTCGCTTGCAAAATACCGGCTTTGCTCCTTCTTTCATGCAGAAAGTCGCAACAGCCTTCATGCATTTGCCCAATCCCTCCTTGCAGATGTCACCGTACTCTCCCTTTATCAAGTTCAAGTACGAGTCATCGCTCTTCACCATGTTCACCTTCACTTTCTTGGGAATCAGACGAAAGAACGTGGTGATGAAGTCTCGGCCCATGAGGTTTTCACTCTCTCCAGACGTGTACACCCTACCCTGGGCGACACTTCCATTCAGTTCGAGAATCAGATGGCAGTTTCCCGTCAACTTGAGCGGTGTTCCATTAGCACATCTCGGGAACGCATCCTGTTCACTCCTCTCGGGCGCACCGATTTCCATCCACGTTGAATCAAAGATCAAAGTGAGGTCGGAGCCAGTGTCCTATCAAAGTGAGGTCGGAGCCAGTGTCATTCTGACCACTTTTCCATTCATGATCACATCTGTCTCAAATCTATCCAGATCCTCGGGTAGATCTCCGAACACTGCATTCACTTTGTTCTCTCGTTTCAGTAATCTTTTCTGTGGTTTTGTGCACTTCACCGAGAAATGACCGAACTCGTTGCAGTTGTAGCACTTCATGCCTTTGCTCCATCTGCACTCATCCTCCTTCCACTTGTGCTCTCGACCACACCTGCCACAGATGTTTTCGCTCTGTGTTGGGGCATTGCTAGAGTAGTTCTTGTAACCACCGAACTTCCTCTGATTTCGGTCGCCAGTGATCGCATTCACTTGAGGATCATTCTGCTTGGAAACTGCATGAGAATCGTTGTACAATTCCCTGTACACATTCACCACACTGAGAATCGACTCGATTGTGGGGTTTTCAGTTGATTTCACATCATTCATCACGTGGAACATTGTCGCCGTGTGTCTGGGGAGATCCATTCCCGCCAGCAACACCACAGCCTTGAACTGCTCCAGAGGCATAGCCTTGATACTTGCCTCTTCCACCACTCGATTCACGATCGTCGAGAATTCCTTGATGTCATTGCACTTCAACCTCGACATCTTGAGACCGAACACGTCTAATCTCTTCTCGAACACAGACTTCTTATCACCGAACAAGTCCTGTATTATCGTCAGAATCTCGCTAAACTTGATAGCGGATGGCTTCTTTGGCCTGATGTGATCTACGAACTGCTTGTACACTTTGTCGTCCACGTGACGCAACAACAGTCGCACCTTGTCACCATCAGCCATATCACTCAGATCATTCTCGAAAATTTCCCTGTGAGGCTCGAACCACGTCAAATGTCACTCCATCCTCTGGGTTGTAGGAGAAATTCCTGATCTGATTCTCAAGAGCATCGATACTGGGTCCTCTGTGTCTCAGTCCCTCTGAGATCTCCGACCTCGCATCCGATCTCTCCGTTCTCTCCGTCAGTAGCGTCTTAATCGTTTCACTCTGCTTTTCCATCTGTTCTCTCAACAGTTCACTCTGTTCCTTCTGAATCTGCAACTGTGCTTGACTCTGCTCCCTATGAGCTTGCAACTGTGCTTCATTCTGTTCCCTTTGAGCTTGCAACTGTGCCTCACTCTGTTCCCTTTGTGACTGCATCTGCATCATCGTCTTTATCAGCTCATCATTTGCATTTCCATTGGTTCCGCCCGTCATTATGTCACGTGTACTTTATATTGATCGGTTCGTACAGGAATTTCAACCCGCCTTGATACCTCACAACACTCAGAATACACACTTGTGCCACGTCACAGAAATTAGGTGAAACAACCGAGACCGTAATCGATTAATCAATTAACTTCCGTGATGAAATCCACGTCAGAAATCAATAAATAGATACGACGATGTCGGTCAAGGCTTCACCCCAATTCTTGACAGAATCAAGGCTTCCAGGCACCCTTGGAGTACCGGAACCACTTATCGCACTGATAGCACCAAGTTAACACTTTACCCACTCGATACACTGAGAGTAAACGAGTGAGACCAGCACACTGAGAGTACCGGGGTCCTTGGCGCACTGATAGCACCAAGTTGGAACAAGGGAAACGCGGGAACACGACAGATAATAGCAGTGAAAGCGAGTACGAATCTCTGAACGCCAATGTTATGTAGCTGTCTACCCCAACTCTGAGAGCATAGAGGAGTAAGACTTTATCTACAAGCAACCAGTTGACACCACTGCACGGATCGAGAGTGGAGAGGGGCGAAGGGATAGTCACGTATCTAATTATGCTAAGATGGACTCATAGACAAAAGGGGCGAGTCACGTGATAGGATTATGATAATTAACTAAGGGAGTGGAGGGAAACTACACAATACAACAATCACACATTTTCAAAACGGAAATAGTCACTGTTCTCATGATCAAAGTGTACATGGTACCATAGGCATTTGGTGAAAAAAGTTTTAAACGTGGGCGACTTTGAGCCTCATTCGACGTTCTTGCATTTTTCTTAATTTTTTAAAAATATTTATTTTTTTATTTCAGCTTTGTTTTGTTTCACACATTACCAGAAACCCACTAAAGCTCCGGGAATGTCGTTTGCCCTGTACTTGTCTGACACTCAGGACTACATGGATAACTTTATCTGGTGCAAGGGGGAAGGGGAACTTGTGGGTTGGGGAGACTCGGGGTCTACTACTCTTCTCTTCTAATCACTACTAGACTACTCTCATCTCGTCTCTCCAGATCTCTCGTGGCAGTTGCTCCTCCTCCTCTGGGGAGGGGTACTACAGTTTCATTTTAGAATAATGTTTATTCAGTTTTTTGAATAAAAAAACTACGGGTAACCGAAGAAAAACAGAAATGTAGCTATTTCAACGGGTGACCACCGTCGTAACGAAAATGGGGTACAGGCATAGTGCAGTGTAGGCTGTGGCGGGCGGCACAACTAGAGATGGCAAAGGAACAATTTAAAAAAAACATGCCAGTAAAATGGGGTGTTTTGTCTCGCGCATTAGCGCTAATCCTATGCAAATGAGAATAGCGAACAAATACTAATCGAGCTAGATCGATCGCAAATCTATCAGGGAACACTTTTTCGTATGTCATACTACGATATTTTCACAACCCTCCGAGTTATTCCAAAAGAGTGAGCGTTTTTCGCAAAATCGTCGGATTTTAGTCAATATTTCAACTATACACTTCAAGATATTTCACTCTTGGAGTACAAGTCAACCTTACCATGGACGCGAATACATTAGTTGGTAATTTGATATCATAATTATTTTATTTTTCTTAAAAATTGCGAAAAAGGGCTAAAAATCGACCATTTTGAGAAAAACGCTCACTCTTCCGGACGAGTTTTTGAATAACTTGGCGGGTTGTGAAAATATCGGAGTATGGTATACCAGAAAGTGTTCCCTGATAGATTTGCGATCGACATAGCTCAATTATGAATTGCTCGCGAGTTAAAACCCCATTTTGCTCTTCCTTTGCCATCCCTAGGCACAACTAATTCAAAGTGGTAGCCCACTGTTATCCGAGGACACTTCAATCACATCAATGAACCAAAAAGTCAACTTGCGAAAAATCGATAATTGTTTCTCAATGTTTTATATTTTTATATTACCCACCAAAAAAAAAACCCAGCCAGGGTAATGGTCTTATTTTCTTGATACCTAATTGAAACATATCGATGTTTCTCTGTATTCGCCTCTCACGCTCCCCCTCACTCTCTGTATGTGGCTGGGGGGTGGTGCGGTCGGCGCTGGGGGTGGGTGCCCCAGGTTGTGAGTATTCAAAAAAGCATCAAAAAGTTTTGCATAAATCTGAGATTTTTTAGGAGCGAATCTGTCGTTTCGGTAAAACTAAATTTCAGCTGTCCATGTTAATAAGATTACCCCAACACAGCTCCGATATATATTACGTATGTTTCATTGTCGAAAAAACCTTTTCCGCATGCCACCAGTTGAAAGAGCATGATAAGTTCTTTATAAATTGAAAGCTTCCGGGGGGAATGAACTATTATGAGCGAAAATCGATAATTGTACCAGCAGAAATTGATATTTTTTTGTGAAATTCAATAAAGGCTTTAATTTTTTCAATGCGAGTGTGCTGAAATTTTTTTCTCACACTGTTTTAGGTGCAAAGTGAATTTTAATTACTATAGAGACATGAAAAGTCAACTTTTGAAAAATCGTCGAAACCAGTGTCTTTGCGGAAATCGATCTCCGCGGGCAGAAATCTAATCGAACAATAATTCGAAAACGTGATTTTAATGTGCCCTGAGGGCGTGCCAGATTCGGCTCTACAGACTAGCGTGCATAGACCACGAGAGGGGGCGGCCACAGTAGGGTCTCCCCGGAGATATACCCTACTGTGGCCGCCCCTTCTCGTTAACCAGACCTCCGTTATCACCATAGATGGGCAGCTAAAATCCAACTTTTGTGCAGGCTGTCGTCCGATCCACATGATTCCAAACCTACAGACCAGGGTTAGAGCGAGAGAGTGTACAAAAGTGAGAGAGTCACTCTCGATTTCACACGCTCTCTCACTCCAAAGGCCTTTCTGTAAGGTTGACCGGCCTGTGGAATGATGTGCGATCGCAATTTGACCCTGCAGGCGGTCGTCATATCACCCCCAAAAGACCCCCTTTTTGAGGTGTTTACAAGCGAAAAAATGATTTTTTTCGGATTTTGCTTGCAGGCGGTAGTCAAGGTACCCTGTGCCCACCTATGGTTATCACTGTATTGGCAATCAAGAATTCGCATCCAGTAATGCAAGATTCAAATAATGTCACTGTTAGTTGCATGAGATCGATCTCGAGTAGTCATTCCTCGAGGGGCATACCGTACAGTACTCCCGGAGACACTACACCTACAGTAATCCGCAAGTATTGAAATGAAGAAATTGACTCAGGATTTATTAGGTAGATTTTAACTGGGACATGAATTCGGAGTACACGGCTTGTCTACCACTGCATCCTCGGTTACGTTAATCGAGCTATGATAATCAGAAAATTTACAATTACGAAAATTCATCCTGAGTGAATTGTATGTGCTAAAATGGGCCGAAGATACTGTGGCCGAGAAACGGTATACCCATCAGGACTTGCCTGCTCAAGGTTTACCTCATACAAAAAGCCCCGAGTCAATTAGTTCAATTTCATATTTGCCGATAACCGTAGGTATACTGTATTCGGGAGTACTGTAGACGAGATACGGTATGCCCCTCAAGTAATTGCTATTCGAGATCTATCTCATGCGACTAATAGTGACATCGTTTACTCATTTCCTTTTCCACCCCCATTGTGGAACATGAACAGGGAGTTCATGGTGTGAAAAATCGATATTCAGTTACCGTATACCCGGATCAGGGCGTCAGACCCACGCATTCTCGAATTTACTACGGGCTAAATAATGGGGGTCTCACCATGTCGTGCACGAGATACCTCTCTTACCATCCTTTTTTCGGACTAAATTCCCTGGATGCATGGCCGCCTCTCCTCTGTCGCACTCTCTTTGTTCTACATAGTCTCTCTTCTCCTCTCGCATCTCTCGCCCCTCCTCGATTCCCCAATCTCTGTTTTCTTATCACTTCCATTTCTGTGCTTTCTCAAAGAGAGACAGAGGAGGAGAGGTCAATCGCTAGTTCTTTATTATGGGTATTTCTCTCTTCAAGCAGTCGAAAATTGCAGATTTTCGGGGCGAAATCATGTCAAAATATCGCTAAAAATTAATTCCCCATAATGGGATATGCGTTGAATCAACATTTCATGAAAATTTGTGACAGAAGTCAATATACAATAACATGTTCACAAATTATCATCTTCAGTATGAGATTCTAAATTTCCGATAACGCACCCCGAACATTCATGACTCTGCACATACCCCCGAAAATGGTCTTTTTTCTCGCGATTCCTCTCATTTAGGTCTCAGCATAAATAGTGAAACCTTAAAGAAGGGTTTTCTTTTTTGGCTGATTTTTCTTTGCGCAGGTTCGACACATGGCTATTTCTTTGCAGAGTTAATATCACAGATCATAATTGTCACCAAAAAGAACATAACCGCAAGATCATTATTAAGAGACCGGCTCGGTAAGAATTGAGCACTGCCGGACATCCGCGCCAGGACTTTCGATTTGGCCTACCATACTCATACCATGGAAGTGTCTCGGGACCCTATTTACAAAAGTATTCGAATTTGTGCCCTGAGGCTCAAACCCGGCTCACATATCGCGCGCAACCGACGAAAAAGTGATTTTTGTAACTTTTGACGTACATGAGCTAGAATCAATTTTTCTTCGGCAATATTTTAAGCATGCTCAGCGTTCACCGAAAAACCACTTGAACAATTTTCTGATCGATTGGATATATTTTATCCGAATAATTTTTTCGTTATTTTTGAAATTTCTCCTCAAAGATTGAAATACTGCAAATAATTTCACGGTGCAGCTTACAGCACTATGCAATCTGTGCATGGTGGTGGATGTCATATTACATGCCATCATTTCGCATTAGACGAAAATATCGATTTTACATTTCAAAAAATCATCCTGAAAAAAAAGTGGAATGCCATCATCTCATAGAATTATTCTGCATTCATGGCACTACATTTACTGAAGAAGTATCAAATCTATCCATCAAGTTTGAAAGAAAATATTTTTTTGAAAATCCCATGACCCGGGTATCATGGTGGTCAAAAATCTCAAAAAAATTTTGTCGCCTATCGTCAATCCCATAATGCCTCTGTTGTCTTACCCACGCACACGTTCTGTATTCACACTCAAATGAACCGTTAGTGGCTTCAACTCGTACCACGAAACGAAAAACTATTTTGATATTTTGGACCATGACCCCGGGTTCATGGATTTTTTTTCCAAAAAATATATTTTTCGTTTTTTTTTCGGGAAAAAATTTCGGGAAAATTTAATTTTTGAATTGGCGTAGCACCTTTTCGCGTTGATGAAATTCCCTACTTCCTCTGGTCTGATGGTATTGAATATACAAAATTTAGAAAATAAATTGTGCGATACCATGTGGAAAATAAGAAACACGCGATGAAACGCTCCTAGACCGAAATTATGATTCGCGGCAAGCGCTGTGGAAAAATTTCGCGTCGTTAGACTCTAGTTTTAACGGATTGTTTTTTCTTCAAAAATAGGAAAAATATAGGGTAGGTAATTTGAACAGATCCAAAAAGTATCGTCGGGATTCTAAAAACATCTCTTATCTGAATTTCCGGTCAAAAACCTGGATTGGTGGTCCTGAGTTGCGACCCTGTATATTTCAGTGTTACAGCGCGAATTTAGCAATTAATTAATCAAATGCGAGGCCACCGCCAACTCCTAAACTACCGCCAAATACTGTTACATGAGAAACTTGTAAAAAGAATACAAGATTGCAGATTACAAGATTGATCTTTGATCTCTCATAACCCATCGCGTAGTGAGTAAAGTACCGTAGGGATAAAACTTTTTAAATCCTATACACACTGTAGGTGTGGACGAGTGATCTTTACTATTTTACTAGCAGTCGTCTGAAAGATTTCTGTTAAGGCTAAACACGTACCGTGCGGCCGGACATGCAGAGTACTACAGGAATGAATAAGAACACGACGAGAATGAAAACGACAAAGGTATACGGCACCTGCAAAAAAATCAATTGTACAACGCGAGATAAAATACACGAAGTTTGTGCACAATGTGTATTTGGGAAATGTGGAGAGCATGTGAGAATATAAGAAGGAAAATTCGAAGGATAATCATTTACAAACGTTCCTCCACTTATAGGAAATTGAAATGTCTGTCTGTGTGTGTGTTGGTTTTTTTCCGTGCGCGTGACGGACATTTTCCTCGCATTTTCCGCTATAAATCGCTTCAAACTCAAGGAATCTTCTCAGATCCTTTTGCATATGATAGCCCATCACGAAACACATCGAACTTTATATTTGAAAAATCGAGAAATTTCATGGCCAAGTCGGTAGCGAGCTCGAATTCAAATCCTAGTGTCTCAGGTTAAATCCCCGCCGGTGCATAGTCTTTTGCCGCATTTTTGCAAGTGTAACAAGTGGCCCAAACCCATTTCTGAGTAACAAGAAACGTGTTTGAACATCTTTTGCCGAGTTTCAAAGTGAATTATCAATTGATTTCACTTGATTTCACGCGATTTCATGAAATTTTCGTCAATTTCGTTGAAAATCATTCCACATGCCGGCAAACCTCACAGGAAGGGGTTTGGAACGAGAGAGCAAGGGACACCGAGAGGAACTCTCTCACTTTTGCACACTCTCTTGCCCCTGACCCATTTCTGGAGGGTCGTGTATCCGGATACATCATGTATCCGGATACTTCCTAATAAATCGATTTAAAATCGCTCTATCTCTATCTCCTCTATCTCGGATCCTTTTGCATATGATAACAGACCAAAATATCTTTCGAATTCTACCAACCTTAATTCGCCAAATTCATAGCCAAGTGGGTTGCGCGCTTCACTAGCAATCAGAGGGACGCAGGTTCGACCCCCGCCGCCGCTTGCCGCATTTTTCGCAAGTTCTAAACCGTTTTGAGTACCATGAAACACGATTTCACCTGTTTTGCCGAGGTTTAACATGAAAAATCGAAAATTTCGAAAAGTACCCAATTGATTCGCACAGCGTGGGGGATCACATGATAAGTGTTTTGCGATGTCACAAAAGTGTTCGAACACGCTAGGGAAATCAACACACGGTATCCTGCGTTTCCGTTGAGAAAGGCACTTGAGGCTGAGAGCGATCGAAAAAGTTGCAACGGAGCCACGAAGTGGCGTAGTGAATAACGGAATAAGCCAGTACTCTTTCTAGCGATTAGCATTTACCAACATCCTAAGCTCTCCCGGGACCGTACTTGGAGCCAGCCAGCAAGCTCCCCCTGGATCGCACTTAGAACCGGCCACTCCTCTCTGGACAGAACCTGAAAGAGGCTACCGAGGTCCCTCTGTATCGAACCTCAAGCAAGATACCGAACTCCCTCTGGACCGAACCGGGAGCAGGTTACCGAGCCCTTGCTGGACTGAACCTGGAGCAGGCTACCGTGCTTCCCCTGGACCGAACATGGATCAGGCTACCGTGCTCCCCCCCGGACCAAACCTGCACCCTGAACTATGCATAGAGCGTAGTGTATTTAACCTCAATACATACCGGCTAGTTAAGTCATGTTCTATCGAATGGTGTTGCCCTTTTCCACCAAACCCCAGTGGAGTATTGCCAAATTTAATCAAGTTGGTGGCGTTAGAGAAATAAATCGACATCGCCTCAGAAAATAAATCATAATTTGCTTTGAAATTTAGATGTTTGCTATTTCGGTTACATAGGCGAGTGTCTTTTCTAATTTTCGTTCCAAATCACAGTTTTCCTGGTTGCTGCACCGGAGCGTGAGATTGGGAGTACTGTACGGTTTGCCAAAATATCGCGATTGCTAACTTATTTTATTCGAGTTTCAGCTACACTTTCCTTGAAACTAACTTTTAAATTTTTACAATGTCTGGTTTGCACCTATCAAAAAGTTGCAAAAGTAAAATATACTTGTATTTTGCTGGGCTAGCCTAGTGCAAATTGGCGAAAATGATTTGTGACGTCACAGACAGATATTTCATTGCCCTGAGGCGTAGACGCGTCTTTGAGATTCTTGAATGGCACAGTCGCAACCCTCACGTAGAACACTAGATGGAGAATACGGTGGCGAAAAGGTCAAGTTTAAAGTAGGTATATGGAGCAATACGGTAGTGAAGGTGGCAAAATTGCAGTGTGCGATTGACAGGTGTAGGTGTGGCTTCTTGGAGTGAGATGGAAAGGTGTACTGTAGTTGCGTGAGATTGGGAGTACTGTACGGTTACGCAAGTGAGACTGGTAAAAAAATGGTAATTTCGTGGGAGACATTTGGGTAAACATTTATTTTCGAATTGTTCTAACGATCCAGCAATGAACAATACTTTTTTTGGATTTTTTTGTGTACTTGTAACGCACTTCATTTCCTGTTTATATAGAAATGTGTATTTCCCATTAATAAGCATGACTGGGAAAAAATCGACATGGAAACACAAAAAGGCGGGGTGGGCGAAGCACAGTCCGAATTCTTCACCAAATTTATTCGATAGCTATTGAAATAATTTATCAGCTGTGAGATGCGGAGGTCGCAAAAATTTCACTAAGTAGGTCAAAATGCAAAATGAATGTTCAAGAATGGTGTATTTCTGCACTTGAAGGTTGAGCACAAAGCTCCGCATTTCACCGTCGATTCGTGTTATATTTCTACGAGGAATTAGCAAAAGAAAGATAAAAAATGTGATTGCGCAAATTTGTGCTTCGACTTCAAAGAAAATAGTACGGGCGTATTTATTACAAGAACAGTCGCTCAGTTACGGTGTTTAGCGAAAGAAATTTGAAGTGAAAAGCGGGCGCTCTCTCACTTTCACACACTATCTCACGATGAGAAGGAGTATGAGCAAAACCAAATGCACAAGTGGGGAGTCGAACTCACGACCTTTCGCTTCAGAGTGAGAACCACAACGACTGCGCCATGTCTGCTAGTCGCTCTGATGCTATCTATCGCGCTATATCTCCTTCCGATAATTACCGATCAGTGTCTACAGTTTGCGGCTCATTATGTACTTTTAATTACTAATCATGGGTTTGGCCGAAAGTATGTTCTCCTTTCCACATAGCGGGGGTCGAAATTTAGGGCTTAGGAAACCGATAAATCAATTTGAGAAAAGATTCCGCTCCCAAATCTCCCATCCCACCTTTTCGCCCTCCTCCGTTGTGCGCGCAAAGCGTAGTTTTTGAGCTCTAGCTCGGCTCATAGATGGAATATCTACAAACGGCAAAAAGTGTGATATTATTGAGACCATGACGAACACATTTCACGGTGATTCGAAGTAACCAGCTGAATTCGGTTAAAGACCCTGTGGTCTCTAACATTATGCATGACACACCGGACCAACTCAGATCCAAGAAGTGAAATAAGTATAGCACGGTACAAGGCGGGTTAGAGGTTCGGTTAATCGGTGATGTAGTTTGTAGTCCACTTTTAGTAAAAGTCCAACGTGTATCAACCCCTCTAATTAACTATCAATCTACTTGCGACTATCGTGGTCGTGTTCAGTGAAGAATTCCGCACAGATTGATATACAAACATTTAACATTTAACATTCAGATTTTCTAATTCGAGCACCTTACAAACGACAAACAGGATAAGGTACACGCTCGTTTTACACCAACCGAACCGGAAGGGGGTGTTTGACGCGCCGTGCGGTAGGATGCAGTGAAGAGTGAACTTGCTCGACTATTCCCGCACATTTCAAATGTCTAGCCTCGATTTCCGTCCCGTGGGAAGAAACAATGCAAAAGACATACATTGGGTGTGCGTCGAACCCAGCATATCACGATGGTAGCATTTTACCTCTGCTTCACAAGGGCTGATAGCTGATTGATCCCTTACTACATAGTAAAATCAATAAATTGAAGAGGGAATACTGTGTTATCTTCATGATGAAATCAGTTAGTTAGAAATGCTGAATCATAGTACATGAAGGGTTGGATTAGATAAAATCTTGCGCGAGGTGCATCGATTTCAAATTATATTTAATTGCTTTTGTTTTAGGAGGTTCCCCTATGGAAGTAGTGTATTTATTCATTTTTGGTAGTCCGATGCATCTTTAGAGAAGTTACAAGGAAAATCCGTATTAGCCAACCTTTCGTATTTTGGCTTCGAATATTACGAGTTGAACACTGTAGCTATTGATTATGAACTAGTTATAATTTACAAAACTTTAAATTAAATATTATTGTATTTATCAATGGCTCCGAAAAGGCAGCTAGAACTGAATACATGCTGTAAATACTATATTAGTCAAGAAAACAGCCAGAAAAACTAAATGATCTGACCCAACCGATGTTCGTTTGCCCCACCGAACTCATGGCGCAACGATGACGCATGAGTTCGGTGGGGCGACTACACCACGCAGAGCGGTGCTTAGAAACTTGTCTGATACTGGTTTAACTGGAAATATTTTCTAAATCTAGAAACGCTGTCGTGATTCTGCATCCCTTATTACCCCGAAGGCACGAAATTTGCACTTTTAGGAATAATTTTCAAATTGACGTGGTGGTCCCTATATTATACATTATCATGCAAATTTAATCAGTATTCGATTCCAACTTCTATCTATTACTGTAAGCCGAAACCTCACACGGTGTTATTTCACACTCGAGTACTCTCGCATCCGCGATGAGTCTTTCTTCATTTTGCCAAATATCTTTATTATTTCTTTCTTCTCTTTTCAAATCATCTCCCTCCCCTTGTATGTACTGAAATTCAACACTTTTTCGGGGTTCCGCCGTCCTAAATGGGGGTAACCCGACGTGCTCCCGGGTCCACGGCCATCACAGGCGCTTGCCGGGTACCGTAAGTTTCGAGCAACGCAGTTTCAGCCGCGTCGCATGGAACGCTGGAGCAAATTTGCAATTTATGCACAGATTCCTTGACTAAAACGTCTCTTTTGTCTTTTTCGAGTTTTTGATGACATTGCTAGTATAAAACCAATAGACAAAAAACGAAGACTTCTAAGGAAAAAATATAACTGAAATGTAAGTTTCCCAAAAAATGTCAGGCGAATGTCAGATTTATGATCGATGTCATCGACGTCTCTTTATCACCAATAAGGAAGCACCAAGACGACCCATTTTTGTGATGATAATTATTGTATATCCATGCTATCATGTTATTATCGTATGAAATAATTTATATTTATTGAATTCGTTAGAAATTTCTCTTTAACATTTTGAACTCAACGGCGGGTTACTGTAGTCCAGATTAAACCGTTCCGAGGTAGGAATGATAAGGTTCTTTAACATGCGTTAATCCCTTTTGTCTCTCGCCACCCACGACTTCCCTTCCATATTTCAGTTCTCGATAGTTTTTTTTCAAATCTTCATTTTCTCCTTTTTGTGATCCTTGTGGGGTCGCCACGGTGAAACACGCAAAGGGAAATGTGCGGGTCCATTTTCAAAAAAATATCAAGAAAAAATGAAGTACTCTCGCCACTCTGTCACTCTCGCCAAAACCTGAGAAACTGTAGGAATTTACGTGAAAATCATGTAATTTCACGCGCGCGAAGTTTAAAACGCGCATTTGAGAAGTATACTGTAATGGTAATTGCGGCTGGCACTTAGCTGGCAAAAGTTGGCAAAAATCCGAGTGTGGTAAAGACAGTAAAAGCTTAAAGATACCGGGAATCCACGAAATAAAAAAAATCAATGGCTGCATCGCGTGTCGCGTCGCGGTCTTATTTTGTAGGACCTTTTCTCATTCGAGGTTTTAGTTATATAAATTATAATATTAAAACAAATGTCAATAAATAATGAGGCACGGAAGTATGTAAAAAAAATAAATGAAAAAAGGCCGGAGCGCCATAAAACAGCATCTCGAAATATTCACATTTGAATTTGCGCGAACTTTCCTGATGATCAGTGCTCTATTTTCGGATTTTTGGAGCAGTGTACCGATTTTCGACATTAAGTTTTTTCGACATCTAATTACCGATTTTCGACATTAAGATTCAAGTAGGTCCCGTCACGATTTCCGTGAGTTGCATGCAAAAGTTTTGTGGCACCACGCAATTTCCGGCTTTTTGTTTCCTAAAAATACGGTATTTTACCCCAGACGCAGAACCGTTTTTTTTCGTGCATTTTACCCCCCCCCCCGTGTGTTTCGGGGGGGGTGACAATTCCGCAACGCGACATTTCCGCAACGAGGTTTTTAACTGCTCTAAACCTATCTGCATATCTCCACCAAAGTGTTATCATGATCAGCATCACGAGGGCTTTCAAACCCACAAATTAACTAATTAGCTAATTAAAATTTGGCTAATTGGCAGAAAATTCAAAATGGTCAGAAAAATACAGCAACAAGCCGAGTCGATGGAGGTGAGCAAATAACTAACAAGGGAAAAAAGTTCATACAGATTCCTCGAGTTTGAGAAAAGTTATAAGCCGTTGCGGAAATGTCGGTTGCGGAATTGTCACCCCCCCCGTGTTTCACCCTGGTCGCTCATCACTGCCACAAATTCCCTCGGTAACTCCACCAGTTCAAAGTAACGGTTTCTTTAGCTGAGTATTATTGTCACCCTGGTGTATTGTTGCTTATTAGTCTCACCGAGTATAGGCCTTTCGTTTATGAGGGATAGAAGACGAATAACAAAATCGTCCCGAGAGTCAAAAGCACTTGTTATCACTACTGTTGTTCGTTTACTCACTCCATTCGTGATAACCACTGTTTGACTCGTAAGGGATCGGCTTTATCTGGCCGGTAAGCTATCTTTATCTGGCGAGTCAAAAGCACTTGTTATTACTACCGTATAATGTATTGTGAAACTGAGCGCACAATGTTCGGATTGTCAGGGAAGCGGCCACGTAGTGTGTTTCCAAAAGGCGCCGAACAGTGGCTCTTGGGCGCCTTATAATCATAGGTGTCCAAGCCGACGGCCCCGCAGTGCCACCCAAGAACTCTTGGGTGGCAGTGCGGGAGGCCATGTATCACACCTCTCACGTAAGGCTCGGCTCAAAGTGGCTTTATTGTCGCATTGATCAAGAACTTAGTGATAGTGTTTCTGTTGTTTTCGGATAGCTATGGGTCCAACTAAGATCCCTGAGAGTTATGACGACCCGAATTTCATTCTCCGCTCAGTAGCTGCATAAATTAGATAGTGTGTGCAATCTTTGAGGCACTTTTTCGATATTTAAACGACGTTTCTGTGAAAACTTTTGGCTTGGAGCTAATGTTATTATCCATTGTTCTTTCTACCTATGTAGTCTGTGTTGAAAAGAGGTGCTAAAAGAAATTTTTCATACGAAAAACGTACCCAGCTCCCGAGCTGGGGGAGCATAAATATATCATTTTGATCGTAATGACCTTGCAGAGACTCGTGTGGTTTTACTTTTTCTGGTTTCCTTACGGTTTCTCTGTAATTCAAGAAATATTGTTTTATGCAAATTAGTTGAGAAATTGCAAAAACAAACTACATAGGTAGAAAGAACAATGAATAATAACATTAGCTCCAAGGCAAAAGTTTTCACAGAAACGTCGTTTAAATATCGAAAAAGTGCCTCAAAGATTGCACACACTATCTAATTTATGCAGCTACTGAGCGGAGAATGAAATTCAGGTCGTCATAACTCTCAGGGATCTTAGTTGGACCCATAGCTACCCGGAAATACAGGAATACCATACTTCGGTATTTGATCCTCTGCAAAACACAGATCGACTCTTAGGTGAGAGGCGTGGTATAGAGGGGGTCATGGTCCAAAATGGGTCCGAGGTCGACTTTGTCAAACCCAAAGTGGCCTATGGTAACTTAACCGCCGGGGTCCCGCAACGAAAAAAAAGTACCGTAACCCGGTGTACCGTAATCCGGAAATACGAAATTGAGAATATTGACCCGGTATACGTTGCATGAGGAAGGCCTCGACTAGTAATTAACCGAGCGATACGGCGGTCCCGGCACGACATTGCCGATACCGTAATCAAGTCTACAGTATACTGAAATTTCAAATTGATCAAATCGAGTCAGAATTTTTGTGGAACGTAGGGCTCGAGTAATAATTAATCGGACGGCATACGGCGCTCTCGGCCCGACATCGCCGGTACCGTAACCCATGTTACCGTAACGGGAAAAACTGAAATGTAGAAATTGGGTTCGTTATTTGTTGCATGATGTAGACCACGAGCAGTAATTAATCGGACTGTGTATGATTTCTCGGTTACTGTATCCCCGGCTGCAGCAACCCGAATTTAAAAAAAATTGAACACATCGACTGGGGATTTTTGCAGGAGGTAGATCTCCAGTTGTTAATATTGGAGTGGTATGCGGCATTGCTTGGTTACTGTTGCGGGATTTCAGTACGCATTTCTACATTTCAGTTTTTCCCGTTACGGTAACATGGGTTACGGTGCCGGCGATGTCGTGCCAAGAGCGCCGTTTTTTTTTAGTTTATAAGTCGTTTATCAAGAGGCTATTCGGGTTCACGGGGAATCGAATGGGAGCTCTGACGATGTTGAAAAGGCTCAGTATCTTCGGTTGATTTTCGTCTCAAAAGCGAGTCATCTTGAGTGGTCTTCGAATTGAGGATAGATGAGCGCCGTATGCCGTCCGATTTATTATTACTCGCCCTACCTTCCACAAAAATTATTACTCACCCTACCTTCCACAAAAATTCTGACTCGATTTGATCAATTTGAAATTTCAGTATACTGTAACCTTGATTACGGTATCGGCAATGTCGTGCCCGGACCGCCGTATGCCGTCCGATTTATTTCTACTCGAGGCCTACCTCATGCAACAAATACCGAGCGAATTGGCTCAATTTGAAATTTCAATATACTGTAGACTTGATTACGGTATCGGCAATGTCGTGCCGGGACCGCCGTATGCCGTCCGGTTAATTACTACTCGAGGCCTTCCTCATGCAACGTATACCGGGTCAATATTCTCAATTTCGTATTTCCGGATTACGGTACACCGGGTTACGGTACTTTTTTTGGCTTTGGACACCTATGTTCATCATTGCTCCTCTTTCAGGGTGGTACTACCGAACCGATTCTCTATCTTCTCAAAAAGATATCGATGCCCGCCCTCTCCCACAACAATGCTGATCTACTGACGAACGTGTGAGTAGTGCGGTATTATGGAAACTAGATAGTTTCAGTATGATTATCGATTACAGAAACTTATTTTTATAACCATTATTTTGTTATAAAATTGGCCATAAGCTGCCTCTATTAGTTGAAGCTGTAAGTCCGCCTAATCGATAATGTACCGTACACCTCTACCTTCTTGCAGTTTGGAGGTTGTCTGCGCCCTTCCAACTGCCGTCTCTGCCCATCATCCCGATAAATTGGAATAGGTGAAGGAGGAGATTGAGGAGACTGGAGTACTCGATAAATTGGAGAAACTGCAGGAGAACAATAACGAGAAGGTACGGTAAATCGTCGGTGTGGATTTAGTGGACTTAGCTACTATTTTATGCGTACCTTTGTACGAACACGGAACCGTACAAACATCATCAATGCACTCGTATGATCTCTCTCATGTTTTTTTCATTAATCGATAAATGAAATAAAGTTATTCGTAATTTTATTGTCATTGGAACAGCAAGTATATGTATCGCAGGTTCAATGCTGATTGTTGGGTACTAGGGTGGCCTAATCCGGGCCCGATTTTTGTGGTCCCGGTCCAACTCGAAATTCGAGGATTTCGTCTCGTGACCCGCGGGACCAAACGGGTCCGAAAAGGATTTTTGGACGCGGAACAGGTACTGGCACCGGTGACGGTAACTTTTGGTGCGGGTCTCGGGCTAGTCCGGTTTTGGACACTCTATTTGGTATAAAAGTTGCTCATCGTATGATTTATTTGCAGGTTTACAATTCGACGTACACGATTCTCACGGAGTACTTCTCTTGTCATGAGAATAACTAAAACGGCGAAAACAATGCAGGAGCTGCGGCGCCGTACGCTTTCTGAGCGACCGCGCCCTCACACCGAATCCGACCCCCGCACTCTTTCGCCCCCTTTCTGCCTTGCACCGCAATTTTTTTTAAATTCAGAGTACTAAAAATATAGTCCCACTATTCGAGATTGTTCCCCTGCTAGTATTGTATTTGTTAATTAAATGTTTGTCTGTAGAGAACAAGTCCCGCTTCCGCATTGAATGGGAATTTCCCTTTTCTAGTCTATTATCGATTAATTATGTTAGATACCCGCCCTTGTCTCATGCCGTTTATGATCGGTTATGTATCCAAAATAAATACTAATGCGATGACACGTTTGTTTGCATATGTACACAATCATTCGAACAAATTATTTAAGAAGAACGACATTTCACAAGCAGTCGAGCACTTTTTTTACCCGAAGGATTTAGCGTATTCAAATGAGATCAAAAGTGCAAAAAATACAAAATTAAACGTGTTTCAAGAAATCCTAAATAATCTATAGAACTCACATATTACCGTCAGGACAAATATATGTCTAATATCGGGAAGGCTCGTTTGTACAACAATAGGCGTCAAGTGAGTGAATGAGGGATAAAACAAGAATACGCACAATCTATATGTCAAAGATCAAAGATCAGATTAAATTGACTCCAGATTTTCGAAAATATCATCAAGAGAATCATCCGTGTGCTGCTCAAATTCGATTTTGAACTCACGAGAGACACCAGAGATCGAAATATGCATTTGTTTAAAAGTAAATGGAAGTTTCTGAATAGATCATTTCTCATTTATATCATTTGATATCATTTGATATCAATAGATCATTTGAATAGATCGCCCAGAAATAAGGATATGTTTGAGCAGCAAAATAGTCAGAAAAAAAGATACAAAAATAGAAATCTGGTTAGATAGAACCCAAGCTAACGCAATAGCTCCGATAGGGGATGACTCTTACAAAAAAATACTGACCAGAATTCGAGATAGGAAACGAAAATTTGTGGATCACTTCAAATATGTGCTAACGTAAGCTGCTGATTCAAGATAAAATCCAGTTCGTAAATGCCATTATAAGGAAACATGCTCTGCAGACATGTTTTTCTTTAATTTGCACTGGTTTTACTCTCAATTTAAAAGAATCTGCTCAGGGCAAAGAATAAACTCACGGTTGAAGTAGCAATCGATCGAAGTCATCAAATTCTCCTCGTTTTCGTACAACTTCCCGAGTCTCGAAGGATTACGGTATACCTACAATATCGATTATTTACGGGGAAATGATAGATCACTGATAATTCTACAAAAAATCGCCAATTTTGTCGTTTCAACAACAAATTCTCAGAAATTGTGTATTATCATAAATAGAAATAATGGAGAAAAATAGAAATTCATGGTCTTCAAAACGGACGAAAAAATTTATTTAGGTACTAAAAAGCAAGGCGGTTCGAACTGCGTTTACCGTTTTTCGTTTAAAAAAATTGTTCACGAGCTGTAAAGCATCAAAGGTGACGAAATAGCGAAAACACGAAAAACCATCCCTCACGTAATTAATCATATCTCGCTTTAAAAATGAGATAGACACTTTTTCAAAAAAAAGGAATTGTAGAGCAATAGATTCTCTAAAACTTTTCCCATTATGCCATAACTCTAACTGTGAAACCCGAATCACCCTTGTCGGTCATCGGCAAAATGGTCATAACTCGAACAAAACAAAACAAATATTTTTTTGGTTATGTGCAAGTTGTAGGTCATATGAGAGTAATCGCGATAGACTCGAGCATGGACGGGACATAGAAATTTATGATTTTTAAGTTGGCTGAAAACATAGCACAAGGTACTATCAACCTTCCTCTATCGAATAGCGTTTTCAGAATTTTTTTTAAAAAATTAGTTTTCGCGTGAAACACAAATCAACCTGGTGAGAACTAATTCGCGAAATAGTAAAGTTTGGAAAATTATAAATATCTTCAAAGTGAAGATAGAAATCTACAGTTTGGTGTGTTGGATAGATAAATGACCTGGCTTGTTTACCAACCGCTCGATGTCATTCCTGGTTCATGCGCCGATGCGGGGTGGTTGCTTTTGCAAAAGTTGAGCTAATTTTTGTAAAAGTCAAAAGTGCTGGTTCTCTCTACGGGCGCTCTGGTGAGTATTGTTGTTACTCACTCCAGTATTGAAATGGGCGGAATCGGCCCATGCGTTGTAAAGATGGGACGAATTATGTGAAGTCCTCCAAGAGTAACTATTATTCGCGAATTATAATTCTTGATCTTTTTATGTGAAAACCATGTAAAATTTGCAGAAAACAATATTCAGGTTGTTTGTGACCTTTTTTATTGACAACTTTTTGGAAGAAAAAAATTGGAAATTTTCAGATTCGATTTTCGGATTTGCTGAATGTCTTATATTTCGAAACCAAAATGAATCTTAAACATCTTCATATTATTAGATATAATCGCAGGAGGAAGATCTGTCCGATATTTGTAGAGTATTGAACTTTTCCGCACGGAATTTACAACTTGCAGGCGAAATGTGTCTTTCACTATTAGAACGGATTTAATTCCTTTCATACTTCATCACGACATTCGTCATTATAGGTAGACCAATGTCCTTTTTGGAAGTGAGAGGCTATCTGTTCGTAGAAAAGAGTTATAGCGCCTAGAAAATCGATTACAATGTGAAAAACGCGTGCTCTGACTTCTCTAGCACTCTCTCAATTCCCCACGCTCTCTAGCCTGGTTCGGACCCCGAGCTGGGCAGAAATCTTTTGCAAAGCCTTTATGTAATTGAAATCACGTGAATTCAGCGCACAAACTCTGGTGATGAATGAGAGGAGTACTGGCAAAAGATTTCTGCTCAGCTCGGGGTCCGAACCAGGCTAGAGAGCGTGGGGAATTGAGAGAGTGCTAGAGAAGTCAGAGCACGCGCTTTTCGCATTGTAATCGATTTTCTAGGCGCTATAACTCTTTTCTACGAACAGATAGACTCTCACTTCCAAAAAGGAAATTGGTCTACCTATAATGGCGAATGTCGTGATGAAGTATGAAAGGAATTTAACCCGTTCTAATAGTGAAAGACACATTTCGCCTGCTCGTTGTGAATTCCGTGCGGAAAAGTTCAATACTCTACAAATATCGGGCAGATCTTCCTCCTGCGAGTATAACTAATAATATGAAGATGTTTAAAATTCATATTAGTTTCGAAATTCATATTAGTTTCGAAATATAAGACATTCAGCAAATACGAAAATCGAATCTGAAATTTTTCAATTTTTTTCTTCCAAAAAGTTGTCAATAACAAAGGTCACAAACAACCTGAATATTGTTTTCTGCTAATTTTACATGGTTTTCACATAAAAAGATCAAGAATTATAATTCGCGAATAATAGTTACTCTTGGAGGACTTCACATAATTCGTCCCATCTTTACAACGCATGGGCCGATTCCGCCCATTTCAATACTGGAGTGAGTAACAACAATACTCACCAGAGCGCCCGTAGAGAGAACCAGCACTTTTGACTTTTACAAAAATTAGCTCAACTTTTGCAAAAGCAACCACCCCGCATCGGCGCATGAACCAGGAATGACATCGAGCGGTTGGTAAACAAGCCAGGTCATTTATCTATCCAACACACAAAACTGTGGATTTCTATCTTCACTTTGAAGATATTTATAATTTTCCAAACTTTACTTTTTCTCGAATTAGTTCCCGACTCACCAGGTTGATTTGTGTTTCACGCGAAAACGAAATTTTTTTTAAAAATTCTGAAAACGCTATTCGATAGAGGAAGGTTGATAGTACCTTGTGCTATGTTTTCAGCCAAATTAAAAATCATAAATTTCTATGTCCCGGCCATGGCCGATGAGCTCGAGTATCTCGCGATTCCTCTCATATATGATAGTTTTTTGACAAATGTAAAAAAGCGGGCTCGATTTAGTGAGGGGCTGTTGTAGTAACCTACCCAAAAATGATCTTTTATGCTCTTTATTTTAACTCATTTTGAAGAAAATATTGTGAAAATAAATTATCAACACTTTCTGGCTATTCATTTGCCTCAGAAATGCTTTAGTTAGCTGAAACACGAATGTGACGGGCAATATTTCAACAATGAGAAAACCTCGTTTTTTCATGTTTCATACCTGTCTATATAACTCGAAAATTACCAAACGGATGCTATAATGCCCCTCTATTCTTACCATGCAAAGCGGGGCCTTATTCCGGGACATAATGAATTTTGAAACCTAAATTTTTCAGGCTACTGTAATGTGAACAGATAAAGGTATCCGTGTATGTAAGACATATAGGAATGTTTGTCTGGTGGTACTGAACAACTTTGCTTTTGAGTGCGAATGATTATCTTCACGTTGGAGCGAGCTACAGGTTTCAAAAAGTGCAACAACAAAGGTAAACCGCGCGCTCTCGTTTCTCTAGCACTCTCCTCATTTCCCACACTCTCTCGCCAGTTCGATGCCCGGCGAGTGCAAAAATCTTTTGCAATTATCAAAATACGACGAAATTTACCTTTACGTGCAATATTGCTAATAATTCCCATTGTGCACTTTCTGAAACCTGTAGCTCGCTCCAACGTGAAGATAATCATTCGCACTCAAAAGCAAAGTTGTTCAGTACCACCAGACAAACATTCCTATATGTCTTACATACACGGATACCTTTATCTGTTCACATTACAGTAACCTGCAAAATTTAGGTTTCAAAATTCATTATGTCCCGAAATAAGGCCCCGCTTTGCATGGTAAGAATAGAGGGGCATTATAGCATCCGTTTGGTAATTTTCGAGTTATATAGACAGGTATGAAACATGAAAAAACTAGGTTTTCTCATTGTTGAAATATTGCCCATCACATTCGTGTTTCAGCTAACTAAAGCATTTCTGAGGCAAATGAACAGCCAGAAAGTGTTGATAATTTATTTTCACAATATTTTCTTCAAAATGAGTTAAAATAAAGAGCATAAAAGATCATTTTTGGGTAGGTTACTACAACAGCCCCTCACTAAATCGAGCCCGCTTTTTTACATTTGTCAAAAAAACTAATACTTGGGGTCAAAAAAACTATCACATATGACCTACAACTTGCACATAACCAAAAAAATAGTTTTTTTGTTTTGTTCGAGTTATGACCATTTTGCCGATGACCGACAAGGGTGATTCGGGTTTCACAGTTAGAGTTATGGCATAATGGGAAAAGTTTTAGAGAATCTATTGCTCTACAATTACTTTTTTTGAAAAAGTTTCTATCTCACTTTTAAAGCGAGATATGATTAATTACGTGAGGGATGGTTTTTGGCGTTTTCGCTATTTCGTCACCTTTGATGCTTTACAGCTCGTGAACAAATTTTTTTATCGAAAAACGGTAAACGCAGTTCGAACCGCCTTGCTTTTTAATACCTAAATAATTTTTTTCGTTCGTTTTGAAGACCATGAATTTCTATTTTCACACCCAGGTCGATTCTCTCGCGATTCGTCTCATAAATAGTAAAATGACGCTCACGTCATAGTCCGTATCAATATAGAATCGAGGATCGGCTGGTCTATGAGCTCTTTCGAAGAATGAGGGATGAACTCCCATGAATCGATCGGCTAATTGACGAGCCAATTCCTCAATTACGAAGAAGCGGAGACGACCATACGCAGAATCACGAATTATCTAAATAATAAAACATTTAAAGATAAATAAATCCATTTTTAGAAGATTAAAGGGACCTCGCATAGATAGCGAAATGCACTTATTTAGCAGTATTTTGTCCATTGATCACGGGAAAAATAAGGAAAAAATTTCGGACCATTTGGAGAGCCGCTACGGTCTCTGAAACGCGAGAGCCCGATGCGCAGCCCGTTAGGGAGCCCGTTGCGGAGCGCGGGTCGCGCACCGGGCTCACTAACGGGCTGCGCATCGGGCTCTATCGAAAAGTAGCCGACAAAAGAACATTGACTACAACGGGAGTCGAACCAATGGCAGTGAACTGGCAGACTAACACGTTATCCAATAAACTAAGAATTAGTTGACAAAATAGGCCAAAAGTAAGAATATAAGTTAAGGCTCTCGTACGGAAAATATAACGGGCTTAGCGTCGGGCTCCGTAAAGGGCTCAGCATCGGGCTCCCTAACGGGCTGCGCATCGGGCTCTCCGATTTCGGAGGTCTTACCCGCAAACCACACCATAATGGATCAAAGGGCGCCGCCTTTTCCTAATATTTCTGAAATCGGTTCCAGTCCTAACAATTCGTGGCGGATGAATGCGTGCGATGTCCTGGATGGCTACTGAGTAAAATTCCTGGTGTTTCATGATTACTCCCTGTACTTAACACCAGGGTTGGGCGAAAAAGGGTTGACGGAAAAGGATTCGGAAACGAAAAATTTCCGTCTTTTTTAGTCGGAAAAAAG